>CM053575.1:49247262-49274406 GCA_028646485.1 Cryptoprocta ferox
TTGTTCTTAATGTCATTCTTGCTCCCTTTCTTTTTTCTAATCTAATTCTTCACATTTCCTCTCTTCCTACCTCTCTCCCTTTTTTCCTCCCCCCTCCCTCCTTCCTCCTCTCCCTCTGTTTTGATCTCTATCTCTATCTCTTCTCCACTTTTTCTCCAATAAACCAAGCATCTGTGAATCTGAGGTATATGGGAGACTACAGTTTAGACATTAAGGGTATATGGTATTATTTTATACAATAGAGGGAAAATTCAATGTAAAAGTAATAGTGTACATAATGTGGAATGGGTTCATAATAATGGCAGTCCTGAGATGGACCATGAGCAAACTGCTTAGACCTGGCTCAGCAGAGTCCCTGTCTTATGCTCCCTTCCTAGGGGACCTCTGTGCTTTGGAGTAGCTTCCTCAAAATTTTCTAAGTTTGCTTCTGGCACATGGGACTGGTTGGGGACAGCAATGCTGTCTGACAGAGTGCCCTGAGCCTAGACCAAACACACATGAGCCCAGTCCTCAATTCTCCTCTTTAGAAGACTCTGCAACTCTCTTTTTCTTGTACCCATCAGCTTGTGAAATCAGCCATTTGGCTGAAGAAGTTTTGTGACCCATATCTATGAGGTTGTCCTGAGATCTCATGGCTAGGACCTGGTTTCAGTAGAGTGGCCTGGTGAGCAGATAAGATTTTCTGGACAGTGAAGTGTCTCTTTCATGGAATTCCAGGAGATGGAGCCATCACAATAGTGCTGGCATGCTGATTGGAGGTGACCCTCACTCATCACTTTAGGCATACATAGGAGGAGTTAAGGGCTCTGATTTAACCAATGGCTCTCTCCTGAACCTTGGGCTTGAGCTATGTGTTAGAGCTATTCACTGACTCCCACCCATTTATGTTCAAACTTTCATGCTGCTTCCTAGCTACAGCACCCAAGCTACAGCACCCAAGGGTGGCCATGGGAGCAGCAGATATCCTCTATCTCACTGCCTCCTCGACCATGGCATTTGTACCCAGAATGATTATCCCACCACCCACCCCCATAGGCTCCACACTACCCACCAGGTATTCCTCCAGAAATGGTTGCATTTACTACTCCCGAGTCTTTTGAGACCATTGTTCTGCAATGCCTTTAGGTACTTTCAATCTATGTCCTATTTCATCTCCAATTGATATGATGACATGTTTTATTGAGCCAATGTTAAGTAATGTCAGATGAGGTAGGGGCATTCCTTGTATGAATGGGAATGTTCTCACTCTGCCCATGTGTCTCACCTATTCTCTGCCCATGTGTGAAAGGGAGCAATGCAATCAGAATTGAAAAAGGTAACTTTCTAGATATACAGTGATTAGGGCCTAAATACTTCAGATGGCTGAAAGATGTGTTTTTCTACATTAATGTTATAAGATTCAGAAAATAAATTTAACATGAACAGAAAAAAACCATCATACA
Organism: Cryptoprocta ferox; assembly: GCA_028646485.1. Lineage (NCBI taxonomy): Eukaryota > Metazoa > Chordata > Mammalia > Carnivora > Eupleridae > Cryptoprocta > Cryptoprocta ferox. The sequence goes on from CM053575.1 coordinate 49,248,705, forward strand.
CATTTTCCTGAATGATCTGGTTAAGCCTAACATTTATGGTCATCATCAATGAAGGACAAAAAGAACCTTTGAGAGAAACATTGAGAGATGTTACTCATTAGTACAATGGGTGATGCAGCATCTTAAGTAAAGGTGCAGTCAGCATTAAATAATTTGACTTTGAAAATGCAAGAAGCAAGACAATCTATATTGTTTTGAATTGCCTTGGCATTGTAAGTAATAACAGTGTTAGTACCTTTCCTTTGTGGCAGGAGAAATTAAATGGCCAGAAATGGTCTGTTTGACAATTTAAAAAACATGAATAGAAAGTTAATGTAACTGAAGAGAAAGAAGAAATTATCTGGAAACTACAAAGAATTTTCATGTGCAGTGATTGAACAACAACCAAGTATATAATTAATTCTCTATCCATTATCCTAAATCTTTATTATAAATTATTATATATCAAATAGATACATGAATTTTATAATACATTTATAGTCAAATTGTTAATATATTCAGGAACTTCACAAAAATATTTGTCCAGGTACTGCATACAGTGTAGGGCAGGTCCTACATACATTTTTATATCTAGCCTCAGCACACCCAATTTCTAACTTCATTTTGCACTCTTGTAATGGGTGTCAAAATAATATGCTGGACCTGGAGCACTGTCCCAATGTCCTGGGAATAATCCGTATGCAGTTTGAGTAACGCTTTTTGCATGAAACTGTATGTATGTGTATGAATGCATACCTGCTTATGTTTGTGTTAAGTATGGCATAAATGTACTTGTGTCTGTGAACATTAAACACATTTACACATATGCTTAATATTAAATATGACATAGGAAGAAAAAATATACAAAAGACAAAAATTATTGAAGAAATGAGAAAAATATGATAACTCCATGTTTAATTATATTTTATCAGATTAAATGTTCCAAGACAATGCTGTTTTCTATAAACCTCCTTGGCTCTCCCAGACACTCCTTCTTCTTGGGAACGCTTTATGCATCACCTGGTACTTTACACAATTTAGAAGCCAGTCTAGCTCATTGAATATCAGTACTGATTATCTCTAATGCTGTTACCCACCAAGACCTTAAAAGCAGACATAACTCAATCTCACATAAAGAAGTAAACGTTCATGAAATTTAAACCAGATATAATATCTTCTCAAATCTATTTCAGCATTGACCTACTATGGTTTATCTATCCATAACTCATGATATTTAGTCAGAGCCTTGATATTATCTTGCTCCAAACAAAACAAAACAAAACAAAACAAAAAACACAAAAAAGCACAAACAAAAAAAAAACTTGCAAAAATTCCAGATCCTTGCAGACCCTTCCATTTTACACATGCCAAGTTTTAAGAAAATTCCCAACAGTTTTCCCAAGTGGTTTCATGATTTTTATGCCTCTACTCACAAACATGAGGGTTCCAAACACTACATTCTCACCATTTGGTCTTTTTGGTCTTTTGAATTTTAGCTACTCTTGTGAGTGAGAATCAATAATTCATTATAGCCTCAATTTCCATTTTCCCATGACAAATAATATCGTTCATATGCTGAGCACTTACCATTTTTAAATCTTTTGTGAAATTTGTTAGTCTTTTCCAAGAACTACAAAATTAGCTACTTTGAGACATATTTCAGTGTAGTTCAAAAGTCTTTGAGAAATTGGTGTTCACAGGAAAAACTGCTTATGTCAAAAGTAAAATAATAAGACCAGTAAAATTATATATAACATATATATATATGAAACATCATATACTTAGTATATACGGCATATTATATAAAGTAAAATTAAGTTTAAATAGAGGAATCTTCAGGAAAAGATAGGGTTGCTTGTTGGCTATATTAGTCAGAGTTTTGGAAAAAATAGTTGGCAAACACAAGCCAGGCCCTTTACATTACAACAAACTATTGGCAGAGTATAGGGAAACCACAAAGAATGATAGGGATAGTGCAGGTGAAGGATATGTACAACTTCTTGGCCTGAAGACAAGAAGTTGTTCTTGGAATCTAGAGACTCAGAGAGCATTATGAAGAAGGATGTCTGATAGGAGCTGAGATTTGTTTTGAAGGACTCACCCAGCTCATGATGACCTTCATGTCACCTGCAAGGAGAGAGCAGATTAAAACAAGAATATCCTGACTTTATTCTATCTTCTGATGTCACTTCCTATTTTTTGAACCTAACCAGATGCCAAAGGAAAAGGGAAGATATTGATGCAGTGCATACTTGTGAGTACTCCAGGATACAGAATATGGAGTGGTCCTGGAGCGGCAAAGAGAAAATATCCAGCACACTGTCCCACATAAATGAAGAGCTGGAGGAAAATCCTGAACAAAATCCTCAAAGCCTGCATTCTTATATATTACCCTTTCAATTACTACTTTATATTCATTTTTCAGGATTATATCTGAATTATCAAATACTGTCTATTTTTATTTCTTTTCAATTTTTTATTTAAAAAATAGTGCACGTTCAGTGCACTACTAGTTTCAGAAATAGAATTCAGTGATTCATCATTTACGTACAACACCCAGTGTTCATCATAACAAGTGTCCTCCTAAATACCCATCACATCACCCATCTAGCCCACCCCCCCACCTCCCTCCATTAACCCTCAGTTTGTCCTCCATCATTAAGAGTCTCTCATCGTTTGTCTCTCCTCTCTCTTTTTCCTCCTCCCATATGTTCATCTGTTTTGTTTCTTAAATGCCACATATGAGTGAAATTATATGGTATTTGTCTTTTTCTGACTGACTTATTTCACTTAGCATAATACACTTTAGCTCCATCTACATTGTTGCAAATGGCAAGGTTTCATTCCTTTTGATCACTGAGTAATATTCCATTGTGTGTGTATATACAGAATAGAGTATTGTGATATATATACATTATATATATATATATATATATATATATATGCACCACATCTTCTTTGTCCATTGATCAGTTGATAGACATTTGGGCTCTTCCATGATTTGGTTATTGTTGATAGTGTTGCTATAAACATCAGGGTGCATGTGCCCCTTCGAATCAGCATTTTTGTATCTTCTGGATAAATACCTAGCAGTGTAATTGCTGGGTCGTTGGGTAGTTCTATTTTTAAAGTTTCCTTTCTGAGGAAACTCCATACTGTTTTCCACAGTGGTTGCCCCAGTTTGCATTCCCACCAATAGTGCAAAAGTGTTCCCCTTTCTCCATATCCTTGCCAACGTCTGTTGTTTCCTGAGTTGTTAATGTTAGCCATTCTAACAGGTGTGAGGTGGTGTCTCATTGTGGTTTTGATTTGTATTTTCCTGATGATGAGTGATTTTGAGCATCTTTTCATATGTTTGTTAGCTATCTGAATGCCTTTTATTTCTTTTTGTCGTCTGATTGCTGAGGCTAAGACTTCTATGTTAAATAGTAATGGTGACAGTGGATATCTCTGTCTTGTTCCTGACCATATAGGAAAGGCTCTCAGTTTTTCCTCATTGAGAATGACATTAGTGGTGGGTCTTTCATAAATGGCCTTTATGATGTTGAGGTATGTTCCATCTATCCCTACTTCATTGAGGGTTTTTTTTTATCAAGAATGGATGCTATATTTCATCAAACGCTTTTTTTGCATTTATTGATAAGACTGTATGGTTCTTATCCTTCCTTTTGTTAATGTGGTATATCACTTTGATTGGTTTGTGAATATTGAACCAGACCTGAAGCCCAGGAATATATCCCACTTGATCACGGTGAATTCTTTTAACGTACTGTTGAATTTGATTTGTTGTCCTCATGGGTCCCCTTAGAAGAGATTTAAATTTCCTTTTATGCTTTTAGCAAGGCCAAGAGTTATCCAAAATAATGCTTATTTTTTTAAAAAGCAGGTGGCCTAATACACTTTGAAATCAAATATAGTATGCTTACCTTAAGGGTTAAAATTTAAAAAAAAAGGAGTAAAATAATCATGTAATTGCCACCTATGTTCTACGTTTGTGTTCCTAGGTATTCCCACATAATTTCAGTACCACAGTGAGATTTAAAATGTAGGTAGCATTAAGCCTCTGACTGGCTAGTAAGCTGGGACTTGTTTGAGGACAGTACTTGATGGAGGATGCAGATTGCTTATCCTTTGTAACTAGAAGGTATTTCTGACCAGAAAATATAGAGCTCTACCCTCAGGGATATGGAAATTTTATGTTCCATACTCCAGGCTCAGGGACATGGCCCACTGTGAGAGGCCCTTCCCAGGGGACTAGGTTCTTATATAACTCCTTGGCCTTGGCTACTGAGAACTGTCACACTCAGCTTGCAGTCTGTGACATCCAGTTCTTGGCAAATTACTTCTCAGATGCTGGGCAGAGGTAGGTGAATTAGATCCTGTTTATGCTGGAAGAGGGGTCACAATGGCAGTAACAAAAGTGGTCCATGTGATGAGGGAGCTCTGCTGGCTCAGCCAGAGTCTTTGTAGCTGGGGCCATCTCCAAGTGGTGCAGCAAGAGACAGAAAAGAGTTGTGTTGAGAACAACCTGGATTCTTAGCTATGCATCAGTCATTCCCACAAAAGTATACTGCAAAACACTCACAGATATAATAAACTGACACCAACGAACACAGGAGCCTATATATGTATACAAACATATAACAAAGAATGTCATAGTCAAACATGAAGGAAAATATGTTTTCCTCTAATAGTAACTCTCATTAGCTGGCCCAAATGAAATCTTTCCTTCCCTACATCCTTCTATTTTGTCATCTCGGAAGGGAATCTCTAACACTGGCCACAGCCATCCTGGTGAGAGGAGGTTACAGCATTTCTAATAAAGGGGAAGAGATAGGTTGAAAGATGGGAAGCCTGGGACCCTGGTACAGAGGTTATTTAATTCTGCTGCAAAGAATGGAAGACAGTCTCTCGTAGAAGCCCAATAGTTTACCAGAAATTTGAGTGTCTGAAAGGAAAGAGAGAAGTTCAGAAAAGGAGAAGAAGAGAGAGCCCCAGAGAGTTACACTGAAGATAAACTTAGGAAATATACATGGAAGTGCTTATTAAACAGAAAAAAATTAGTAAAAAGGGAAGATGCCTACATAAGTAACCATAATGGTTACAATAGAGAAAATGACCTCAATAGACAATAATTTTTGCTAATTATGAAAAGTGTATTGACTGGGTTCATTGTGAATCTATGGTATATTTAGAATAACAAAGCACCTTTTGGAAAGTTTCCCTATAAATATTGGTAAAAAATGAAAGGATAACTATGACAGTAGAAAGCAAAATACTGGCATTAGCAGAATTTAAGGTCAATGAAATTGGAGACTTCAACTGAATCCCTGATGCATGCCCACATTTGGAATAATACTTGGCAAACAGTAAGCACTCTAAATACTCAAATGAATCAAAGTATTCATAACTGGGAACTTCTATAATAGATGAGGGCAGAGGGTGGTAGTGGTGGTAAGTTTGCAGATGATAAGTACAAAAGGTGAAAAAGTCATTGGGAGAAGTTATTAGAACATGTAACAATCTCTAAGATTTTAGGACCTTGATACATGAGCTTAATATTTAATTGCTAGAATAATATAACAAACCCAACCAAGTGAAATAACCTCTACCCCACTGCCCACCCTAAGTGCAACCATGAGAAGTGAACAGACGACTTCTCAAACTGTATATGAGCCCTCAATCCCTCTCCTCTACTTCTGCACAGACCCCTTGCTACTTTCTCTTAGGATGAACCACAGCTTCTCAATCACATTTTATTAGCAGGGCATACTGATTTATGTTTTTCAGAAGGAAAAATACTGAGTGCCATTGGTGAAGAGGGATAAATTATAGAAAATGTTAAGATAAAATATTATGGAAGTCTTAATTTACTTAATTGTTGTAAAAGGGAAGAAAAGTAAATTTGATAGCTATTTCTGAAGACTAACCCTATTAAACTTTATAAAGTTGACCTACTGCAATCCTTCTCCATCACTAATAGCATGGTACAGGATAACAACATCTCCAACCTGGATGTTTGTGATAACTTTCTAACTGACCTGATTACAAATGCACTTGTTGCCTTGAACACATTTTTGATGGTGAACCAGAGTGATTTTTTTGGAAACATAAATCAGATCATATTATACTGTACCTTATAATCCTACAGTTTCTTCTTATTTCTTCTGGTATGAAGAGAAAATTCCTTAAAATTAACCACAAGTGCCTACATGATCCCACCACTCAGTTTTTGCACTTCCTGTTCCCATTAACTAGAAGTATTCTTTTCCACTCATTCCTCCCTTCCACTTATTGTTACTGTACTCTTATCCTTCAGCTATCAGGTTAGTTAACACTTTTTCAGGAAAGCATTCCCCATGAACTCCGGTCAGGTTAAATGAGCTTTAGTATACAGTGATTCTTCTTTGTAGCCCAGTTGTTACTTTACACTATTTAAATGTATTCAGTTAATGTTGGTCTCTCTCACTAGACTACATGATCCATGAGAACAGATCCTGGATTTGATTGATTTTGCCCACCCAGTACTTTAAACACTAATACTAGGCACCTAGTGGTTGCCCAATTATAGTTAACTGTGTTTAAATGGAGAATTTCCAGAATTTGATGACTGACTGTTTGGATCTGAAGCATAAAGGAATATAGAGCAGAGAAAAGTACAGATCATGTCTCTAAGGTTTTTTGCCTAGGATACTGTGTATATAACACCATTAACTAAAATTGAGAAAATGGAGAAGAAATGATGTCAGAGTAGAGATGACAACCTTCCACAGAACTTGGTGGATAAGATGTGCCTTAGTTATAATTGGGGCAGACATCCTGTAAAAGTACTTGGAGATGTATAGTGAACTAGGGAAGAAATCTTCTAGAAACATATTTTTGAGAATCACCAGGAAAAAAATTAGTACTTACAGTTAGGAAAGTGAATGGAATCATCCTTAGGAGGCACCTGGGTGAGTAGAGACTGCAGACAAGGACAGAGTACTACTTAAGAGAAAGATAAAGGAAGACAAGAGTAAGCACATTTAAAAAAGTATTCTGAGAGTTAGAAGAAACATACAAAGAAGTGCTTTAAAAGTCAAGAGAGAAGATTTCTTGAAGAAGATTTCAAGAAGATGAGGACATTAATAGATGACGAATTTATCATTCCCTAGTTGTAGGCATGACACAACCAGTTATTATCTTTAGTTATTTCTAGTCTCCAGATAACAGGAAAGCTGGAATTTTAATGACTGTATGAGATCCAGTCTCAAGCCCAGAAAAAAACAAAATCAGGGCATATATTCTCAAGTGACAGTTAGAGTGAACTGAGATTTGTAAGCCTTTCTGTAGTCCATGAAAGTGTGAGTGTGTGTGTGTGTGTGCGTGTGTGTGTGCACGTGTGCCTGTGCCTACATTGGAAGTGGAGGTAATGTCTGATGCATCTCAGAAAGGTTTTTTTGTTGAGTTAGGAATAAACATGAATTTTATTCCAAGCCACAAAGAGTAGCAAATTAATGTTTTGCTCCAACCATAGAGATACAGAGAATATTTGCAAGTGGAGAAAGAAGACAGAGTGAGATGTGAGGTTTATATGAAGAAAAATAAGTAAGGAAAGACTAAGTTTCCCAAGACTAAAGGATAAGATAAGGCCAAGGGAGAAGAGACATAATGCTATCTATAGCATATTCTATGATATCCCTCCCAAATCTGCTTTTTTAGGACCTACCCATCTATCCATCAGCTGCTGGGGATATCAGATTCTGAGAGCTCACATCTGCACCCTACCCTGGAAAGAACTACCTCATCCAAAATTGTGCCCCATCACACAGTGTGGCCCACGGTCAGTGACTAGATACCACAGGAATTCAAATAACTGGGTTCCTTGTCTCATTGTGGGATAACTTAGAAGGGCTATTCTAGCTCGAAAGCTTCCCACTGTATCATTGTAGGTGTCAGAGGCAACATCAGAAAAGGTCAGTTTCTCCTTTGAACTAATCCTACCTTATTGACATTTTCACAAGTATATTTCCCCAGAAAACTCAGAATTCCTTCTGTACATCATTCTATATCCCAGTTCTGTTCCTATGGAATTAAATCTAGACACTGTATATAATAATAGGAAAGATTATTATTTCTACTCGACTCTCATTTGTTAATTAATGCTTGCCACTAATTAATGACCACAGTCTCTCACTGTATAAAGTATCATGATATCGTGGAGATAAATCTGACACTGGTTTTGATGTTAAGGAAATTATACCCTAGTGGTAGATGTCTACCAGTTTTTCAAGGTGGAGTGGGCATCAGAATCACCCACTGGGTTTATTAGCAGATTATTGGGCCTTACCCCCAGAGTTACTGGTTTAGTGGATTTGGAATATTGTCAAAGAATTTTAATTTATAACAAATTACCAGATGATCCTGATACTTCTGGCCTAAGGAAACACTTTGAGGACCACTGATAACCAGTAATAACTAACATAACAGAGAGATAGATACACCTCTGGAAAAAATAACAAATAGAATAAGTAATCCTGAAATAAGTCAGTTAGGGAAGGCACTGTAGATGGTAGGTCATTAAATCTGGACTAAGAAATATTTTATTAGTTGGAGCTGATAGGGAAGATTTCCTCACTGGAAGAAATAAGAAGAAAGACATGAAGAAGAAAGTATTCAGAAAGTATGAAGTTCAATTTAACCTAAATGTGGAGGTAAGACTACATAGGTGGGTCATAATTAGTGTTTAAAAGTCTTTGGTGCCATTTTATAAAATACTGACTTTTTTTCACATAGGGCACTATTGCTGGTTTTATTCTTACATGTCAGAGTTGGCAAACTTTCTCTATAAAGGGAGAAAGAATACATATTTTTAGCTTGCTGGCCAAAATTTGATCACAATTGCTCAATTCTCCCATAGTAAGGTGGAAGCAGCCATAGAAAACATGCAATTAACAAGAATATTTGTGTCCCAAAATATCTTTATTTACAAATACAGGTGGTGGGCCAGATTTGGCTCAGCTCAGAGGATGGAGATTTCACTTGCTTATGATAATGAATCTGATAAAAATAACATTTTTATTTTATTGGCACCTTAACTAAACAGGAGAAGCTAGCTTACAATTTGAGTCCAGAAATGAGTTTTTTCACTCACAGGAGAACTTACACAATTTTTCAGTTGTTCAGCTGAATTATGACAAGAACATTTAAGTCATTGTGAGACAATTGCTTAATTGTGACAATGTTAGTGAATACATTCAAGAAGTTTAAAACTTCAAGTGAATAATATAATTCTCCAGAGCTAACATTTTAGAAATCATAATTCCTGTAACAAGCACATGATCTTAAGGTTAGAAGTAACAGCCATTGAGTTCAAAGCTGCATATCACAGAACACCTGTGTTTATAGTCACAGGAACCAGTTGAATATTTAAAATTAAACTTGAACACAAGCTTTACTCCTTTTGCTAATTCTTTCCCATTGCATTCTTATTTCCACCAAATTTAGGTATCCCACATTCCTTCCTATTTTACTGATAGGCTAAATCATTTAATTTAGCCCTGAAGTTTAAGTTTTGTGCCAATAAAATTTTCTCTATAGTTTCCTAATTAATACTATTATGATATATAACCTCTATTTTTCTTTAATCTTTCAAAATGGCCATGGTGGGATTAAGTATTTTAAATTACTAATAATTACATCCCACAAGTAGAAGCATGATTATCAGATTGGTACTTATTGTCAGTCCCTCTATAAGCAGTAGACGGGAGGAAACACAAAAATTGAAAAACCAAGTAAGACAACTTGGTAATAGGTCAGTTTCACAATGTTGGTCAGTCAAGGTATATTGGCAAAAATAAAAATAGAAAAATAGGAAAAAAAGAAGATAAAAATATAAATATGTATAAATTTCAAAAACAGAGCCAACAGTGCTTAATAATTAATTAGAAGAAATAATTATACTGAATAAATTATTCATAGTTTTCAAATATCTGTAACTGAAAAGATACTACACATTAACAGAAATAAGTACATTGCATGAGAAATAATAGGGAACTAATGGCAGGAAGTGGCAAGTGGAATGGAAAGAGGTGGTTTCAGGAAATATTGCTCCTTCTCCTTTTCCTCCTCCTCCTCAGTGCTGATATTTACCTAGAATCTCTATACAGGGCAGAGTAGTGGCAGCACATGTCTACAACTTTGAATTCCCAGACCAACCCACATGATCAGTGTTGTCACTCCCAATTTCCAAATTTTAAAACTTGATGGTGGCAGCAATTATTAATTTGGGTATAGATTTTAATCCCTTGGCCTGAGCTTCATTTACCTTCTCTGTAATGGGGACAATAGTGGTACTGGTCTCTGACCTGTTTTAACCTTTATGTATAATAATATTTGCAAAGTACTGAGCAAGTATTTGGTGCATAATGTTGGCTAGACTTTTTTCTTCATAACACAACCTGAGTTATTCTTCTTCTTATTAGAAAGCAAAATGAAAAGAATTCTCTGACATATTAAAGGTGCATAGAAAGGTGAATCTAGTTAAATGTAATGGGTGGGGTGGAAGGTGTGGATATTGACTTTCATGGGATCAGACCCCATTAGAAGGAAAAGATTGGGAGCACCTTGGTGTCTCAGTTGGTTAATCATCCGACTTTGGCTCACGTCATGATCTGGCAGTTCGTAAGCTTGAGATCTGTGTTGGGCTCTGTGCTGACAGCTCAGAGCCTGGAGCCTGCTTCAGATTCTGTGTCTCCCTCTCTCTCTGCATTCCCCTCTCAAAAATAAAATAAAAACATTAAAAAAAAGTAGGAAAAGACTGGACCAACACAATCCAGAGAGTGAACACCTCATAACGTGTTTTCCCTCCTCCAGCAGGATTATAGTACATCTTTGAAAGCAATTTCACAGCACAATTAGACACAGTATGAGCAATTCCCAATCCAAATGAGACATCATTATACCTCCAAAGCAGTTTTTGAGGCCTCTGTTAAAGCCATATCATGGGAACTTTATTTCTGTAAAATTGGTACCACCGTATTAGAACTCATTGCACTCTCAAAGGAACATAAAGGCAAAACATATGGCTCTGCCTTAGATGTAGCACTGCCCACACTCAACAAGCCCAGTCACTGTAGGTATTCCACCCGTGGCCCAGCGCACCCCATAGAATATACCCTGTAACAGTACAGTTTCTAATGGTTGTGCACATCCAAGAATTCCACAGCCTCCACCATGTTACAGGTTATATAAATGGCACAGGGCCAGTTACAACACAGACTCAACCACAAAGCACACCAGACAGAGTTCATTGTTAGACAAGGCACGCCAGACAGATTTCATTGTTAAGCCTGCTGTCAGCTTCAACACATTAGCTATATCAGGGAAACTAGCTACAGCACTAATATAACCTAACCTGTTCCCAAATGGAGTTAAGTATCTGGCCTTGGTATTGCTCTAACTGTAAAAACAGATAGACATATTGTGACAATTCAGGCAGCATGAAGGATCATGCATTAATATAATCCAACGTGAAGAAGGCAGAAAAGAAGATCAAAAATCACAAAAGCCTCTTCAAAATATCTGGAAATAACCAGTGTTAAACTGTTTATGAGTGAGAATGTGATTTAGCCTATTGAATGACAAGACTTTGTAGTTCTAGGAGGGGTATTACTTCTCTTGAATCACATAATAGTCTCCCAATGTGTCTAAATTTCTTAATCCATTCCTTAGCTCAGATCCAAACACCAGCTATCCAATCCCTCACCTTTACAGGGCTCCCTATCACACAGCATCTACTTAATTTTTCAGGTCTATTTTTCCAAGTATCATTCCCCTGAACCATCCATCTCACTCCCAGTCCTGTGATATTACACACACACACACACACACACACACACACACACACATCTTGTTTATGCTTTACATACATCCTGATTAAAAGACACAACTGATAATAAATATTTGCCATATGCAGATTTTTCCTTAAACACAGAAGGGAAGAAATATGCAGGATTGCTGTATTTGGAAATTTTTTACATGGTTTTCTATGTAGGTGAGGCAAATACTTTGAAATAAGAGTATCTTTTTAACTGTGCCTCATATTGACTCTTTAGGCCTCCTCTGCTGTATTATGGAATTAAAGAATGGATTTTCTGTTTCTCCAGAAAATAGGCAACATGCTATGAAAGAGGTTAGGGTCTCTCCCTGGAAGCAAGAAAACTCCTACAAGAAATGAATCTAAAACCAACTCCCACCAATATGCTGAATTCCAACAATACACAGTTTCACCCCCCTTCCTTCCTTCTGGTGGGGATTCCAGGACTAGAAGATGTGCACATCTGGATTGGCTTTCCCTTCTTTGCAGTGTATCTGATAGCCCTCCTAGGGAACATCACTATCCTGATTGTGATCCAGACTGAACATAGCCTCCACCAACCCATGTTTTACTTCCTGGCCATGTTGGCCTGCACCGATCTTGGCTTATCCACAGCCACCATCCCCAAGATGCTGGGAATTTTCTGGTCCAATCTCAGGGAGATTGGGTTTGGTGCTTGCATCACACAGATGTATACTATCCATATATGTACTGGCCTGGAGTCTGTGGTGCTGACAGTCATGGCCATAGATAGATATATTGCCATCTGTAACCCTCTAAGATACAGCATGATCCTCACCAACAAGGTGATAGCTATCCTGAGCATAGTCATCATAGTCAGGACTTTGGTGTTTGTGACTCCATTCATATTTCTCATCCTGAGATTGCCTTTCTGTGGTGTCCGAGTTATTCTTCACACCTACTGTGAACACATGGGTTTGGCAAAGTTGGCTTGTGCCAACATTAGGGTCAATATTGTATACGGCTTGATTGCTTTCTCAGTGGGATACATTGACCTTTCTGTGATTGGATTCTCCTACATTCAAATCCTCCGAGCAGTCTTCCACCTCCCTTCCTGGGATGCCCGGCTCAAGGCACTCAGCACATGTGGCTCCCATGTCTGTGTCATGTTAGCTTTCTACCTGCCAGCCCTCTTCTCCTTCATGACACACCGCTTTGGCCACAACATCCCTCATTACATCCACATTCTTCTGGCTAATCTGTACGTGGTTGTTCCTCCTGCTCTTAACCCAGTTATCTATGGGGTCAGGACAAAACAGATAAGAGAGCGTGTACTAAGGATGCTTAACCCTAAGGCTACTGACATTTAGCCCTAGAAGGATTTTCCATGACAGGTCAGAGAAATAATAATAAGATCAAAGCAGAAATAAACATTGGAAATATTTTTGTAAAATTCCAGCACTCCCACATAGGCCAATCACAATATATTTCGCCCATTCCTCCCAATTTGCAAAACCACTGGAAGGCATAGCTCAAACATTCCAAAACTATCTCTTTACTTTGCCACAAGAAAAATACAAGAAACAAAACAAAACACTCACATTTAAATCCCACTGATATTACAAAATTCCTAAAGAGAGAATAAGGTTTGCAAAAAGGTATGGCCCCAGTAACTGCCTTGAATAATTTCCTTCCACACTGAGTTTCTCTTCATTCACATGTCAGAGGGTGAAACTCATGTCTCAAAATGATGTGGGATTTCATCAATATCAAGCAGGATACAGTTGCAAGAGAAATTAACTTAGAGTCCTAAGAATCAGGTTTAAATTCAGGCTCTGCTCTTGACTGGAAGATTTACCTGAGAATCTCATGTAAAGCTCTTTGAATTTCAGTATCATGCCAATAAAATGCTATAAAGCAATATTAATCTGGCACTGCGAACTCAAAAAAAATGTTGAAAAAAATCTTTGAAGTTTGTAAAACATGAAAAGATTTGGAAATAAATAAACAAATGTATTTGTAGTGTGGTTGTTACTTCAAGCACATGTAGGTTTGTTTAGCTTACTAAACCCAATTCTAGTATATAGTCACTGGTATGAAGTGAGGGCTCAGTTCTGGGTTACCTCAGTGCTTGAGGCTCTTAATGACCCTCAGCCTTTACCTTGGTCAGAGAGTCTATCTGTCAGGAGACTAGAAAGCCCAAAGAATTACAAGGGCCCTATCTAGAACCCTCTTACACTGTTTTTAAGAATACAAACTGGTGCAGCCACTCTGGAAAACAGTATGGAAGTTCCTCAGAAAGTTAAAAATAATACCACCCTATAACCCAGCCATCAAACTACTAGTTATTTACCCAAAGGATACAAAAATATTGATTCAAAGGGGCACATGCATCCCAATGTTTATAGTAGCATTATCAACAAATAGCCAAATTATGGAAAGAGCCCAAATGTCTATCAACTGATGAATGGATAAAGAAGTAGTGGTATATATACACCATGAAATATTACTCAACCATCAAAAAGAATGAAATCTTGCCATTTGCAACGACATGGATGGAGCTAGAGAGTATTATGCTAAGCAAAATAAGTCAGTTATTTTGCTGATACCATATGATTTCACTCATTATGGAATTTAAGAAATAAGACAGATGAAAATATGGGAAGGGAAAGAAAAATAAAATATGATGAAAAGAGAGAGGGTGGCAAACCATAAGAGACTCTTAGCCATAGAGAACAAACTGAAGGTTGATGGATGAGAGGTTGATGGGGGATGGGCTAGCTGAGTGATGGGCATTAAGGAGGGCACTTGCTGTGATGAGCACTGGGTATTATATGTAAGTGATGAATCACTAAATTCTACTCTTGAAACCAATCTACACTCTATGTTAACTATAAATTTAAATAAAATTTTGAAAAAATAAATAAAATAAAGCCACTTTGGTAAATTGAAAACAAAGAGGGCCCTGTCTAGACTTGAGGTCTTAGGGAAACCCCGTTGCCCACTGTATTAGACAAAGCTTTAGGGCAAACTATAATACAGTGGTTATTGACATAATATAAAGTCATTCTTATTAGAGTATGTGAGCTAGATAAAGCAATTGATTTCTTTGGGTATTCTGGAAGCTACAAAACTATGAAGTTGGCTTCTGTTTTGAAATGGGGCCCTAGCTGAAATCCAAGGTAGGATGAGCAAGAAATATGCAGAGAACGGGACTAAGGTGATGGTAATGTAACTTAGGGAGGAAGTGAATGGAAGAAATGATATTTCATGTCAAATATACTCAAATACATAAATAAATGAAAAAAGTGATCAGGAGACCATTTTCTAAATAGAAATCATGAAACTGAAACAAACAAAATTTAGAAAAATTGGCAGATCAAAATGGTGGTGAAGATGACATAAAAGGCGTCACAGATTTTCTTCCAAGTAAGATGCCAGACCACAATAAGCTTTTCATATTTCTTATGCTATACTGTTTTGCAATACTAAATAAATTTGCAAAACTTTCAATATCATTTTAGAAAATTAACATTATCAGGATGGCAAAGTAAGAAAATAGAGAAGAAAGAAAATATAGAAGAAAAACTTAAGAAGAAAGAAAATACAGGTCAACCACACATACAAATGCAGGTAAAGTGTAAATAAACTTGAAAAATAAATTTGGTTACATATTTTCAAAATGAAATAATAGATATTATTAGAAAGGTGTTTTATTTTCATTACCTCATTCATTTATTAATAATCCTAAAAGACAGACACTAGTATTAATATCAGTTTGTGTAAGTGAAAATTAAGACTTCAAAATGATAAATTTTGTCACCAATATCATGCAGCTACTAAGTGTAATTTCTCCAGGTTCTAAACTTGTATCATCAGCTGCCCATGTGTAACAATTAAAGATAAGAACAATGGTTCAATATTAGAAAATATACAAATTAAATCCACTATATCAATAAATCAATGCATAAATATTATATAGTAAACTCCATAAATTTTTTAAAAATATTTTTTAAATATTTTATTTATTTTTGAGAGAGAGAGAGAGAGAGACAGCGTGAGCAGGGGAGGGTCAGAGAGAGAGGGAAACACAGAATCTGAAGACAGGTTCCAGGCTCTGAGCTAGTTGTCAGTACAGAGCAGGTCGTGGGGCTCGAACCCACGAGCCGCAAAATCATGACCTGAGCCGAAGCCGGATGCTCAACCAACTGAGCCACCCAGGCGCCTCTAAACTCCATAAATTTTGAGGCTAGTCCAGAAGTTCAAAATATTAATTCTTTTTAAAAATTGTACAGAACAAAAATAAAAAGGCAGTCTATTAATGTGGAAGAAAAATTCTTCCTCTTTAAGTATATAATTCCTACTAAAATCAGAAACTAGTGCAGGTTTCTCTAATAAGCTTTTTGAAATTATTTACTAAAACAATGCTTATATATCAACTTGATACAATGAAACTAAACTAGTAAATGAAAGAAACATGTTTTAACAATTTTTTTAAGTTTATTTATTTTGAGAGAGAGAGGGAGAGAGAGAGAGCAAGGGATGGGGCAGAGAGAGAGGGAGAGAAAGAATCCCAAGCAGGTTCCACACTGTCAGCACAGAGCTGGATGCAGGGCTCGTTCCCATGAACCATGAGATCATGACCTGAGCTGAAATCAAGAGTCAGACACAACCGACTGAGCCCCAAGAATCTTCTTTTTTAAGAAAATTAAAATTCATCATTTTTTGTAGGCAATACAATTTCCTTCAATTTTGACAGAATGATCTGAGAAAAAAAATGCTAATAATAAAGTCTTCAGTGTTACACTAAAAAGTATGTAAAAACCCAGATATATCTTATGTGACAATGAAAAACAGTTACGCATATTACCCAAGGTGCACATCAGGGTAACAACCGCAAGCATAAATGTACATACTGTTGGAGGAAGTCATCAAGAGGATGTGACCACCAGTTGATCCATGAACTAAACTGGGCAATCAGAGGCTTCCCATCCCCTTCCTTGTCCATGGAATGTCCATTCTACTTGCCTTCCCACTCTCAAAATCTACTCCAAGGACATAACCTTGAGCTAGTAATGTGTTGTTGAGAGCATCTGGATGGGATAAGTGACTAAGCCCAGTAAGGTCTCTTATAAACTTTTAAATTCTGGCAGGTGGGTACAAAGAGGTCATCTTACAGGCACCCAAGACAAGCCCTGTATGTAAGTTCCTTTGCTTATTAAATCTGCCACCTATTGATCTGGACTGGTCTGTCTCTTTTATTCAGTCTCTCTTTGCCCTCTATGTGTGGGGACCAGTTTCAGATTTCACCTGGGGAACTCCCAAGGTTGCAAAACCATATATATATACATAAACACATACATACATACATACATACATATGTAGATTAGAGGTAGAGGTAGATACACGTGTATATGTATGTTCTTATTGACCCTAGGGAAATGATGGCTGTTTTATTCTGAATCTTACCATACATACTCCCAAAAAAACCATAACATCAGAAACAGTGTGAATCAAATCACAATGGCCCACTCCTTTAACATTAATAGAACATAGAATGGAATGATTTCAAATTATTTTAAGAAGAGAAAAAGAGTTAAGGCTAGAGGTCCCACCGCTGTCATTGATGTTAGAGACAGAGTGTGGGTGGTGGGGAAATTAATAGGGTATTTAGAGAAGAAGTGAGGGTGTGGAAGACATATACATAGCATAAATAAGACCTCTAGAAGTAAAAAAATTAAAAGCTCCACTAAATCCTAAAATATTAAACACAGATCAGGGATGTTATTGAAAACAGCACTGGCTATAGGAAAGTGGCTTAAAAGCAAGAAGGACCAGAAGTGGTAGCCTCAGAAATGTACTCTTAGGAAAGAGGATAACTGGAGGAAAGGGAGTCTTCCTTAGAGATATGGTAATAAAAAGAAAGGAGGAAATCAGAGGGAGAATCAAAATCCTAAACAAACCAAGGAAAACCACAAAACATGGCAACCTTTCTTTCCCTGCTCTCCTGGAAATGTTTTATTCCTCAAATAACCTGATCATGAAACGGATTTGCTCTTTCAGCTAAATAATGAGAAATAGGAAAAATCAGTTCAAATCTATAAAATGCAACAGTAAGAAGTAAATAAAATTACACCATAGACAAAAATTAATTCAAGATGTATCAAAAACCTAAATGTAGGAGCTAAAACTATTAAACTCTTAGGAAAAAACATAGGGATAAATCTTCATAACCTTGCATTATGCAATATTTTCTTAGTTATAACACAAAAAGAACAAATGACTAAAGAAAAAAACAGATAAATTAGACTTCATTAAAATTTAAAACTTTATACCTCAAAAAACAGCATCAAGAAAGTGAAAATATTACCCACAGAATGAGAAAAATATCTGCAAATCATATACATGATAAGGTTCTAGGAATCAGAGCATATAAAGTCTCTTACAACTCAACAATAAAAGCAAATTAATCCAATTAAAAATGGACAGACATAGTGTGGTGTAACCTCACAAATGAAATATTATTCAGCCTTAATGAAATACTAATATAGGCACAAGTGGATGAATCTTGAAAACGTTATGGTACGTGAAAAGCATAAAGATCATATATTGTATGATTCCAATTAATATTAGAAGTCCATAATAGACAAATCTACAGAGATGGAATGTAAATTACTGATTACCAGGGACTGGAGCAGAAGGAAAATGAGGACATTACACTTGAGTCATTAACTTAAAAGATTGGTGGTCGGCCTATAGAATTGGGTCTCAGATATCTCAGGAGGGTGCTGCCTTGAACTGGTACTAGTGGGAAACAAAGGCAGAAGGAAATGGCAGATAAAATTAAATATCCTTATAACCTGCAGCCCATTGACCAATACTTGAGACAGGCAGAGTAAAACTTTTCTCCAGGAACTCCCTACTGTCTTAATGCTAATGTTTTGCTAGAAGGAAAAAACAACCTTAGCTTGACAATAGCCAGGCCTCCAGGATCCTGAAAGTCTTCTTTAACATATGAAAAAGTCCTCCTGGAAATTCCTTTGTCTTTACTTCCCCCAATTCCTTAGTATATAATCAGTATATAATCAGTCACTCCTCACAACCCCTGTGCCCCTGAGTCCTGTCGCCATGCTTTAATAAAAACCTTTTTGCACCAAAAATGTCTCAAGAATTCTTCCTTGGCTGTTGTCTCTGAACTCAAACACCTCAAATTACATCAATATTGTCCAGCATTTGGTCCAGTCTGTTCGTCTCTCTAGGAGTGCTTTCTCTACCTCTGCTATGCTTCTCCCATAGCAAACCCAGAAGGGACTCAAAGAGGAATTGCTGTTAGTTGGTCATATTCAGATCTTAATTCCTGCACCAGGTTTCTCTAGATCAGTACAAATGGCCAACATAATTATGAGAAGTTTGACTCAAACTGGGTGTACACAGTTATAGAAACTACAACTTGTGTTAAGGGTTTGTAAGGGATGTAGGGCCCAGCACACCTGTTGTCAATCCTCACAAAGACAAGCACAGCTTTGGGCACATAAAGGGACTTAGTTTATGTATTGAAATGGCTAAGAAAAGAGTTAGCCAATAGTTTCTACAATTCATCTCTAGTTCCAAGTATTAGATCCCTAAGTATAAGAACAGGCAAGTCACATACTGATGTTGACTCTCCCTTCTGGTCCTACGAAGACAAGCTAAGAGGACCACAGTTTCTCACAGGATTGTCAAGCTCAGTGCAGGTGGCTCAAGGAACTAGACAATGTCCTAAGACAGGTTTTGGGGTGAGTCCTCTTACAGATATAGTAGATGAGAGAACAGCATTACCCAAAAAGCCAGATCTTGAGGGGCAGATACAACTTCACCATGAAGTTCTTATAGCAAAAAAAAAAAAAAAAAAAAAAAAAAAAAATCCTCTTAGTATAGTCTTTGAACATGTCTTGTTTGGTAGAATGAAGTAGTATTAACTAAATGCATTTTAAATCGGTATAGATGTTTTTTTCAGTTTAACTGAGAAAAATCTGTGGAGTCACTTGGCTAACACAGACTGACTATGGCCAAGTTGTACTGGAAGGGGGTGTATTAAAAATATGAGAAGGGGGAGGGGAGAGGCCAACTAATAGTCACTCACCTCACCTTCTGGTTTTCAGATTAGTCACATTAGAATGAGGAATCTACATAAGGAGCACAGCCTTCTGAGAGAGATCTGTATATTTTGAACCAAATACTACTATTGAACACTGCCATTCAGGACCAGTGAAGATTTAAATCAGGACCCAATAGCAAAAGAGAGCAAAAATTAAATATCTGGAGGAAAAAGGGAGTATATGCTGGTGACCAGTGCCCAAAATAAAGACCTAAACTTTGTTGAGAAAACTAAACTACATTTTCCACCTATAATAAAGCAGAGTTTGGGACCCTCTTCATACATCCTGATACACTATTGTTCTTCAGATATATTCAAACATTTGAGTATTAACAATGAGATCTGTGACCTCAGAACCCCTGTGTGGGACATCAACACTGCAGCCATAAAGCCTACACAGCCTGGAGTTACTGCCAGAAGTAAATAAATACTTCATAGCTGCAAGTCAACACT
The DNA here is from genome assembly GCA_028646485.1 of Cryptoprocta ferox. NCBI lineage: Eukaryota > Metazoa > Chordata > Mammalia > Carnivora > Eupleridae > Cryptoprocta > Cryptoprocta ferox. The sequence goes on from CM053575.1 coordinate 49,269,092, forward strand.
GCTCTCTTGTGGCTACTGACAAGAAAAGCAATACGAGGATGAATTCAGTTCTCAACCTCTGTTTGGTGTTTGAAAGGGGGCTAACAATCCTGTGTTATGAAAATTCCTGGGATTTCCAATACATAAAATACAGTTAAACTGATAAAAACATCTGTGCTTTACCAAATTTAAGTGGCTTCAAGAAGAAGATACTGTACTTACTGCTCATTAGGTATGTGGAGATTTGAATGATTAATTTAAAAATAAAAAGGATATAACAATTATTGTGATTTTCTCTTTGTCAATAATATCTAAGATCAATATCAAATCAATGACAGGGGCCAGATATTCATATTTACCTATATCTCTATATTTAATAAGATGTTTCCTTAGCACCACTGGCTAAGGACTATTTGTAATAATAACATTTATTAATGCCTTTATCTACTCAACCAAAATTAGTTATTGGGTGCTTTATATGTCATCAGCATAGAACGGATTAGCATAGATAATTACCAAAAGGTAAACTACTTTCAGAGTGATTATAGTCAAAACAGCCTATGACTTATTATTATTCTCATTTTTGCAAATTAGGCAACTGAGCCCAAGATAAATACTAATGGTCATTTAGCTGCTAGGGACCAGAGACAGGAAGGACGAATCAGGCATGTTTGCTAACTAAATCCATTTTTCCTATCATATTGTCTAGAGATTTAGCTACATTTTTGGACTTCACCTGGACAGGTTTGTTGTTTTCTTTATTGTTTTCTGAAGTTTTTTTGTGCTCCAGATTATAGATAGCAAAGCCAATGCACATCAAAATCCATCATATATTGAATTAGTCAATGCAAGCAAGGTTGATTACTACAATAAAGATACCACAATAACTTAACACAATATGTCTTTACTACTCATTCATAACCCATTCCAGTGCATAAGGGCTTGGCTTCATGTCAACATTTAGGGACTCAACCTTCTTCCATATACAGATCTTCCATGTATCAAGCCCTTAGGGATCTCCAAAGCTACTTCTGAATCTGGCTGACATACAAGCAAAGGGAGAAAATGTTCAGGATCTTGTAGGAGGTTTTAGGGGTTCAATCTGGGAGAGATTTACATCATTTTTTCTATGATCCCATTGGCCACATTCCTCACATAGATCCAGCTGCCTACAGAAGAGGCTGGGTCACTGAATATTCATTTCTTAAATGATACAAGAGAGACTCTTGAATGTAAAATGTACTTACACTCTTCTCAAGGAAGACCATCCAAGCTCTCATGCAGTTACTGTATGCAGCCCAAAGTCCAAGGTCTCAATCAATGAGTGTCTTCTCCATCAGGTCCTGGTAAAGAAAAACAGATTACAGAAGATTGACACAGCTGAGTTGAAAACTGGTAAAATGAAGCTGAAGTTGCAGAGCTTAATCTGAAAGCAGTCCAATTTGAAAGAGAATAGAATGTGAAATACAGGTGAAAAAATAAAGGCAATTGAATAAGAAGGCCAAATATACACCAAACTGGATTTGCCTAAAAAATATAGAAAATGGGGAAGGGAAGGGAATATTCAAAGGGATCATGTCTGAATTATCTTCAGATTCAAAAAGCTTAATTAATCATAAGCAGAATAACTTTTCAAAAAATTCTATACACAATTGCTAATACATCGAAACCTCAAAGACAAAAAGAATCATAGTATACTTTTCAACAGCAAAAATAGATATCAAAAAGTTGTGGAAATATATATATATATATATATTTATATATTATATATAACACCCATGATATATATAACATATATATTATATAACAAATATAATATATATTTTTCCATTAATATATGTAAAAAATACTTGTCAATATTCAAATTTTACCAAGCTAAATCATCACTAAAAAAAACCTGTTTGGAAAAAGAAATTATATATATATATATATATATACTAAAATAGTTAAGAAGGAAAAGTCAAAATCTAAGAGAAGGTAAAAACTGAGAGATAAACCCAGGATTTAGAGCTACTTCTGCGGTGAGAACTTTGCCTATCCTGAAAAAAATCGGTATAAAATGGAGCAAAAATTTGGCACTTTCCTGGAATGAGGAGATAAAAATTAAAGCCCGGCGGCCCACAAAAAATAAACTCTGATAATTTTCCTCCCATACACACATTTCATTTTTTCTAATCATTTTCTAGTGTTTTTTTTGTTTTTGTTTTTGTTTGGTTTGGTTTTGGTTTTGGTTTCAGGAGTAGAAGATAGTGATTCATCATTTACATATAATACCCACTGCTCACAACAAGTGCCCTCCTCAATACCCATCCCCCATTTAGCCCATCCCCACCTACTTCACTCCATCAACCTTCAGTTTGTTCTCTGTAGTTAAGAGTCTCTTATGGTTTGCTTCCTTCTCTCTGTTTTTTCTTCCCCTATGTTCATTTATTTCATTTCTTAAATTCCACATATGAGTAAAATTATATGGTATTTGTCAGTCTCTGAATGACTTATTTCACTTAGCACAAAACATTCTAGTTCCATCCACATTGCAAATGACAGGATTTCATTCTTTTTGATGGCTGAGTAATATCCCATTGTGTGTGTGTGTGTGTGTGTGTGTGTGTGTGTGTGTGTGTATGTGTGTGTATACCACCTCTTCTTTATCCATTCATCGGCCTATAGACATTTGGGCTCTCTCCAGAATTTGGCTATTGTTGATAATGCTGCTACAAACATCAGGGTGCATGTGCCCTTCAAATCAGTATTTTTGTATCCTTTGGGTAAACACCTACTAGTACAATTGCTGGATTATAAGACAGTCCTATATTTAAACTTTTGAGGAACCTCCATACTGATTTCCAGAGTGGCTATACCAGCAGGGTAAGAGGGTTCTTCTTTCTTCACATCTTCACCAACATCTGTTGCTTCTTGTGTTATTAATGTTAGCCATTCTGACAGGTGTGACGTGGTATCTCATTGAGATTTTGGTTTGTATTTCCCTGATGATGAGTGATGTTGAGCATCTTTTCATGTGTCTGTTAGCCATCTGGATAATTTCTTTGGAAAAATGTCTATTCATGTCTTCTACTCATTTCTTAAATGGATTATTTGTTTGTCAGGTGTTGAGTTTGATAAGTTCTTTATAGATTTTGTATAATAACTCTTTATCAGATATGCTATTTGCGAATATTTTTCTCCCATTCCATAGGCTGCATTTTAGTTTTGTTGATAGTTTCCTTTACTGCCATACACACATTTTAAAGTGAAACCTTGGGATATACTCTCAAGGTGTGGTTGAAATGAAGTTCATCTGTTTGTGTTAATTGGTAACTCTTAATTATATCTGCAAGACCAATATTTCTAAGTAAGGTCACATTCACAGATACCTGAAGGGGGAGTTAGAACTTCAACATATCTGTGTGGACACATTTCAACCCATAATGTGCATTTTTTTCCTTATCAGGAATTGTCAACTATGGTTGTTGACTATAATAATATGTATCTCATTAGGTTATTATAAGAGTTAAATGAAATATTAAATAATAATCAGAATAATGTGACACATTTTGAACTCTGGATATTTGTTATTGTTATTACTAGTGTTATTCTTGGTGTAACTTTATGTAAAATTTGAGTCGCCCTGTCTAGGGTGGCAGAAACCATTCTTTGATGTACGCATTCTCAGTATGTGGGGTTTTCTACAAAGTAGGGTCAAAATATTTGCTCAATGAAAAAGTAAAATTAATGTTATCCTTGAAACCCTCCGTCATAAAGTTCATTATCCCCATATTTCAAATGAGAAAATTGTGGACTTATGAAAACTGTACAGGAAGAAGCAATCAGGCAGTGATAGAACAAGAGTTCAAACTTAAGCTTCCAGTTATCTCTTTCCAGCATCATTATGACCTGACAGTGAAGAGGGATTAATCATTTATAATAAATTCTTGAGAACAAGGACATTTTGCTTAGAGTAAACTGCATGCTTTAGCAACATTCTTTCATTGAACAATAATCCACTCTTGAACTACTTTTCTTCATTTGGTGTGTCTATCAACCCTATTTAATGATGAAAAGATCTTTAGTGCTTTACCCAGGACTGCTAGGTAGCAAGACAGTGGTGGGGGCAGGAGAGAAGTTAGTGCATGCAGGGAACAAGATTATATTCCAACTACATTCCTGTCCTGAAGTCTCCTTCAGCAGCTGTGGGTATGACAGTGTGAGAACCAGACTCACACTTGCTCTCCTCTCCAAAATTCCTGTGCCCAGAACCTGAAAATTCTTACATGTAGCCTGAGAATCCCTATCTAAGACACATCTGGGAAGGTCCACAGGAGAGGCTATTTTCTAAGTAATACTGTGCATCAATCCAAAGTGGCAGCTGCACTGGTGGAAGTTCCACGTGTTCCCCAAAGAAGCAATGTCAAGTGTTGCCCTGTGGAAGGTGAAGATTGTTAACAGTTAAACCTTCTGCCACCATACTTATGTGACAGAGTTTAAACCAAGTATAGCCATGAAGGTAAAATCTTGGCCATGAGACCACATGTGTGTAAACAGGGCCCCTCCCAGGGATTTGTCTGTGTACAGACCACTGGCGTTCCCACTGCAAGAGAGGGGCTCATGAGAAAGTGCTCCCTGGCACCTGGTTGCCCATGGTCCATGCTCTTCTGAGGTCCATGCTCCTTTTATTGCTGGGATTGTTCCTCTGTCACCTCCTCCATGGAGTTATAGGCTGAGGAGAGTTTATACAGTTCTTCCCCTCAGGTGCATCTGTATATGTTTTCCCCGAGAAGATTCTCATTATGCAGTTTCCTCACCCTTCTTTTCCCAGGACTTCTTTATGTAGACTCCCCAAGAGCCTTTGACCTCTCCTGCCCTTCCTTACTTTATTGACAATGCTGAATTAAGCCTTTTACAATGTATTCTCTTGGGAAATAGACCATAGGTCCTCCGGGTCCAAGTGTTTAACAAGGGCACCAACTCTGGTGAGCAATGGAAAGAGAAGGGGCAGTGTGGAGCCAGAGTTCATAAAACCAGCCTCCAGAGCTCATGGAAGGGCCAGTTTAGTGCTTTCTCCAGCAGCCAGAAACAGCAGCAGTACAGCATCTGAAGCTGGTGAGTCTCAAGCTGGACCAAGCAGGACAACTGTGAGGAAGGAGATCATGAGAGGAGAGAGCAATCCAGGAGCCTAGTATGTAAAAGAAAAGGAACTCTTTCAAGAGGGCCTGGTGTACATGCTGACCCTCCTAATTGCTTAGATCTAGTATAAGGCTGAGTGGCAGGGACTGACCTCATGCTATTATTTCATTCAGGGATGAGGCTGAGTCATTTTGTGTCCATACAGGGTTTGCAAA
>CM053575.1:49274906-49290997 GCA_028646485.1 Cryptoprocta ferox
ACATGGGCTGGTGGAGACTGTGTTCAGTCTTGATCACAAAGAGAATGGTGATGTTCCCCACAAGGGCAATCAGGTACACAATACAGAATGGGAAAGCGATCCAGATATGTACCGTTTCCAGTCCTGGGATTCCTAGCAGGTGAAAGAAGAGGGGATGGAACTGGGTGTCATTGATGGAAGTCATTCTCCTAGCAAGTGTCATTGAATTCCTGTTAAGGCGTAGGTATCTCACACTCTTTATGATCTTTTTTTTTTTATCAAGTTCCTAGAAAATGAAGAGAACTTTAATGGGTGTGCTAGAGGTAATGGCAGGAGTGGTTGACTGCAAACTTTAGAGATTCTGCTTTTTCCAGAGAGTAATTAAGTAACTCTTAATACATGTTATTGTTCTGAGATTCATTATGGGGAATATTATCTTTATCTTTAATTTTTGTAATAATGTGAGTTCTTTGAAAGAACTGATAGTCTTTCACTTAGTAGTGTATACTTATCTGTTAGATATTCTCTTCCTCTTTTTTTTTCAAATAGCTCCTTTTATATTTTTGGGAAATTGCTATATCTGGTACTTCTCAAAGTGAAATCTGGTATTAAAGAATACAAAGTTCAAATGAGAAAGGCCAAATTATACCATTGGCTGTCTTTTGATATCATATAAATGTAGGGATTTACCTCATGGATCTCATATAGTCACTTGGCTTACGGGTGGTCAATCAGATGGTCTTTCTTTGAAATTCCCTCAATCTCTCTCTCCTCTGAGATCATTGTTGTTTATGATGCTTTCTTATCTTATAGAATGCCTTGGTTTCCCATTCCGCATCGCCAGACTCTGTTTATTCCTCTGTTCCCTAATGTTCTTATAATAAGTTGTCTTTTGCTTATCAATTAAACTATGTTCATCTTCCTTACAACATATAACAAGCATAGAAAATTACACCTTGTCCTGAAGTTGTACCTGGTTACAGGTATGAATAGATAGAACAAGCAACAAATTTAAATGACATCAAAATTGAACTGTTGCGAATGAATCTTTCCTGATTCCCGAAATGAATGAAGGAAATTGTTTTAACTTTTTGTGTCACAAGTATATTGTACAATTCTGCTGCATCTAATATAACATGACTTGCTTTATGTATTTACCTATTCTCTACCAATAGAAATACAACCACTAGGGAGCAAAGAACCAGGGGATATTCATTTTAATGTTCCCAACCCTGCCATAGGAGTGTATGATTCCCAGTTTTTCAGAATTTAGCTGTTGAATAGGATCAGGATTTGTGTAAGTGTGTGTTTATGTGTGTGTATATGTGAGTGTGTGTGTGTGTGTGTGAGAGAGAGAGAGAAAGAGAAAGAGAGTTAGTTGTTAAAACTGATTCTTATTATCTATGTGGTTGCATATTACTTTGCCAGCTAGTTATTGCTGAGTAGTAATACCCAGGCAAGGGAATTAATAATCACCTGCTCTATTTGAGAAAGAGGAACATTTCTTTCCCCCAAAGAAGCTGGAGAGAAAATTATTCATATATAGGGAGAAAACAATATTCGCCATTGTTGATGGGAGGATGCAAGGCTGAGAAATCAGAGGGCAATGGCTGGTGGGACTTAGAAGAGTCTGAGGAAGTAACTAAGATGACATATCATAAGATTCACAGTCCAGAGTCAGCCCCATCTTCAGGGCTGCTGTTTTTCAATGATATATTGCCAGCTGAGAGGGGAGCTTTCCAAGGGAGAGGCAGAGGAAACTCTTTTCTGATAGTATACTTCAAATTCAGTAGGACACGCACCCTCTCACAATTTTGGTCAGAAAGCTTGCCTTATTTCTGCTGCAGTTGTGTGTCACAAATAGTGGCAGATAGTGTGGGGCCAATAGGCCCAAGGATTATTCCTGGAAAGCAAGATAGTAAGTTCATCTTTTTCTAGATATGCACATGGACAAAAAGCCCAGCCCCAGAGTCCATTTTAAAAGCTCAACTGATATTAGAGATCTTTCCCTTTTAGTGCCCACCAACTCTCAATTTATTGAAGTTGTGATTTTTCTTTTACTCCACGGTCTCTTTTTCCTTTGACACTAATAGTAGAATATTATAGATGATTTATATGGACTTTGAATTCATTTGACCATGCTTTGAAATCTTGCTATGCCATCTACTAACTTGAGATCCTTGAACAAATTCTTTTATTTTCTAAATCAGTTTTTTTCTGTAAAATCGAATTAATAAATTCTATCCATGTGACTTGTTTTAAGCACAAATAAGACCAATTCAAAGGACTAGCTCTTAGGATATATTCAATAAATGGTACTTATTTAAACTATTAGTCCTTCCCCCAATTTTATTTTTCTTTTAATTCTAAATAGCTAAACATGTCATCTAATAGCCCAAATAACTTACTTGATTATAAAGAGTTTATTATTTATAAATAACTCATGGTGGCTATAGGGTAAGATGAAGGAGTTATGGAAGGAGGGATGACACAGAATATCCCAAAATTCACATTTAGACTTATTCCTAGAATTCTGTGGATGCACACATAAACTAATGCAGTTCAGTTTGAATGTAAACTGTGTTCTCATTCTACAGATTTCTCAAGCTATGTGGGGTCAACCAATCGATGAGAGTGGGTACCTCCTTTCAGGCAGTGTCATGAATAGGCCATGAGGCAGAAAAATAGAGGGGGTCATTGGTTATGGCTGAGCTAGCAGATGTACTGGCCTCCATTAAAAAGGCTTGTATATGTTTCCATAAAGTAGTAGGTCCATGGGCAGGGGAAGGGGGGCAAGGTAGAATTGAGAACCTCTAAATCAGAATTATGCATGAGAAGAAAATAAGATAATAGGGCAGACCAAATGTATAATACCTACATCATTTTATTTGGATATAACATCAGTCACACTTCCACATCTCATCTCAAACATATGACAGTGGCCTGCAATAGCCTTCTTCTGCCTCAGATGAACCACAGCAAGCCTGGTTGCTGGGTCCGCTTCCCTTCCAACAATTTGCTAGTGAAAGCAATCTTCTTTAGAGGCAATACATGTGATTATGCTACTGTAAAACTATTTGTGGCTGTCTAGCTGTGAGAAGTATACTATGTGAGGGGGGTGTGTGTGTGTGTGTGTGAGAGAGAGAGAGAGAGAGAGATTTCTGCATATTGTCTGTTGGCATATCTCTGTGCTCACCTGCCGAATGTCTGTTCTAGTCCCAAGTGCTCTGTTGTGTTCTTTTGTGAAGAGACAGATAATGGGGCTTTGGATAACTCCTGATCAGAGAAGGGACTACTGTCCCCTTCTATCCTCATTTACCTCTTCTCCTCCTCACTGTCATATCTCATCTCCCCTGTCCATGTATCCTTACCTTTCTAAAATTTCCTCTCTCAGCCCTCACTTGGAACAATACCGCAGCATAAGCTTAGGTGCATACACATGGTGATTGGAGCCCCTTCAAATCTCCAGGTCTGAAGTCCATCCTGTCACATGGAGAAAATCTTTATAATGAGTGAAGACATCCTTAAGTTTAGGCATGTCCCAGAATCCCTGAGCTTAGCCTTCAGAGTCCTCTGGGCATAAACTTGGGCTCATGTCTCATTAAGCCCATCTAACTCTTTGTTCCTCCCTTCCATCTGCAGAAACAGGTCACCAGATCAAATGTAACTCCTAGGTCAGGGGAGATTACATCTCATGAGCTGTTAGGAAGAGAAATGTCCTGAAGGGGTGGGGGGAATCTTTCTGGGGGATGGTTTTGATTCTGCTCTCTTCAGAAGCCATGAAAATATTAAGTTTAAACCATTAAGTCTTCAGAATGTGACTTCTTAGGAAACTACTATTAGTGACTCTTCTGCTTTGTTTAATATCAATGTGTGAATCCTGATGCAGTCTGGTGTTATGACTGTCATTTCAAAAGATGAGACCCCTAAAATGGATACGTTAGAGTCTGTGGCAACAGTCTATTTTTTGATAGTGTTCATCCCTGTAGATAATAGTATCAACTTTTTCCCAACTCAGTAAGACTCTCCTTACGACCTATAACTAATTTCAAACAGATAAAGTCTTTGGAGAGGGACTTTCATGTGTTTTAACTCTTTTGGCAGAAAGTGAAGGAAACTCCATATTCTCCTGAGAAAACAGAATCTGGCTAGAGCTCAAAGTCTAGTTTTGTTAGTCTCCCTCTCTGGATGATGATGAGGTAGACCTGCTAGTATCAGGGTATGCCTTAGGTCAGGATTTTCCTTCATAGAGACAGGGAAGGACTGAAGGACAATTGAATACATTGGAAAACCAGTTTTTTTTTTTTTTTGTCTTCTAAGTTCAGATAATTTTGAGTGGTTAAGAGAGAGAAGATAATATCTGTGTTCCAAAAGAGATTCTGGTTAGATCTGATATGTTCTCCTTTTCATTGCTTCTCTTTTTGATGAATGAAAAGCTTACATACCTTGCCTCTCTCTGGTCACTTCCTCATGGTATTCATTCTCCCTATTGTTTGAACATTTATCTTTACAAATCAAGTCTGACTCTATCTAATCTCTACTTAAGATTTTTCTGCCCTCTGTCTCTCCATTATATACTTTGGGCTTTATATAAACACCATTGTTGGCAAAGTTCTTCAGTAAATGCCCAACCAAACTGTAAACTTTAATTCTACTTCATGACTCTCCAAAACATTACTCTGTCTTAGGTGATCAAGAGTCCTACTTAGGAAATAACTATTGCTCATTTTCACTTTCCTTCAACTTTCCACCAGTTCCCATGTCCTCCATGAGGGTCTTCTGTATCAACTATTCAAAAGGGAGCCAGATACTTGAATTCCTAAATAACTATGATTATTATACAAAGTAAATTGGATGACAAGATGAAAAATACAATCTCTAGGTCCCTTATTTTTAGATCAGTGTGTACAGTGTATAACAGACACATTTTTTTCCTGTGGATTTTGTGTTTCCTACCTTTCCCATTTTTCCCCCAAGTTTTATTGTGATAGAATACACATAACATAAAATTTACTATCTCAACCATTTAAGTGTACAGTTCAGTAGTGTTAAGTACATTTATATTGTTGTACAACCATCACTACCATTTATCTCCAGAACTTTTTCATTTTGCAAAAACTGAAAACTCTGTATCCATTCAACAGTAACTCCCCATAGACTCCTCATCCCATCCCCTGGAAACTACCATTCTATTTCTAATTTTTTAAATCTTCCTCTTCACCCAAGCCCCAGCCTCTTGTAACCACCATTCTACCCTCTGTCATTATTAGTTTATCTTTCTTTTTCTTTTCTCTTCTCTTCTCTTCTCTTCTTTTCTTTCTTCTTTTCTTTTCTTTCTTTCTTTCTTCCTTTCTTTTGATTCCATATAAAACTGAGATATGCAATATTTGTCTTTATGTGACTGGGTTATTTCATTTTAGAATGATGTCCTCAGGTTCACCCATGTTTCTTCAATGGCAGGATGTTTTTCCTTTTTAGGGTTAAATAATATTAAGGTTGTATGTATTGACCACATTTTCTTTATCTTTATTGAATTTTTTCAGTTTAGTCTTTATATTTCTAAGCTGTATATTTTCTGTTTGATTACTTTTTATAGTACCTATTCCTTTGTTAGACTTCTCATTTTGTTCATGTATTGTTTTCCTGATTGCATTTAGTTGTCTATTTTCTCCTGTAGTGCACTGAGCTTCTTTAAGATAATTATTTTGAGTTATTTGTTAAGTAGTTTATGGATCTTCATTTCTTTAGGACAAACTATTGGAGTTCGTTAGTTACCTTCATTGGTGTCATGTTTATATGATTCTTTGTGATCTATATAACTTTAAGTTGGTATGTGTGTTTGAAGGAACAGATACCCCTTTTAATTTTTAGACTTATTTTGGCAGGTAAAGTCCTTCTGCTGGGTCACTGGACTGATGGGACTACCTCTGAGCTCATGGTTGAGTACTGCTGGAACCAGGTCTGTGGTTATCATCTGGCCTACAGTCAGCTCCATGGTTGGAAGATCTGTTAGCAGGGTTGCAGATAGGTGTAGCCTCCACTGGTTCCCATTGGACCACTAGGCTGGTCTCTATCAGGCAAAATTGCCCTTGGTCTGTGACAGAGTAGGACTGGAATCAAGCCATAGACTGCTTCAGTGAACACAATCAGGTCTGAGGTTGGCATACCTGTTACAGGGGGCAGAGATGGGCATGGCTTCTACTGAGTCCCTTGGCAAAAGTGGCTAGTGTCAGGATTACATACAGGTGGGACTGGAGCCAAGTTCACAGAAGACATGGCTGCTGCCAGTATGCAGCCAGGACTATGATCAGCAGGCCTGCCATTAATGTATGGGCTTGCCTTCTCAAAACTACCCTCTTCTGGCATGGGCTCTACTTGGGTCTTACAACCTCCTTCTTAGATCCCAAAGCTCCTACAAAGGCATTTTGGTTCATGGATGACTGTCATATATTTGTTTCTATAAGGGAACATTAGCTGAAGACCTATTATTCCACCATCTTGCTATGTCAGTCCTCTTCAATCGATTTTTATTAGTTTCTGGTTCATGGCTGGAATTTTTCACCTTGTTGTCCAATTTACTTTGTAAAATAATCATAGTTATTTAGTAATCCAAGTATCTGGTTCCCTTTTGAATGTTTTCCTCCTTTTTTGTCTGCTTTTTGGTTTTCTTAATTTGTGTGTGTGTGTGTTTTATTAAATGCTGAGTTTATAAAGGACAACTTGTCAGAATACTTTTATGTCATTAGTATTGTTGTCATCACCAAAAAGCATTTCACTTCAGTTCTGATAAGCAGTTAGGGTAAAAGCACATCATGCCATTCTAGTTAGAACTGAGCTAATGCTGACAGGCTACATACATTGTGATGAGTGGTCTATTTATGATCACCCTGTATTACCCTCACTCTCTGGGCACTCCTTTGGGGGTCTAATTCCCCTATTCCTTGTCAAGCTCTGAACTCCAATTCTTAATCTTACCCAGTGCTATGATACTGCTAAAGCTCTCCTGATATTACCAGACTCTCTAAGAGGTCTTCTAAATTAGAAAATGCAATGTACATGTTGAGGAAAAACACCACCAAAGGCAGGCTTCATTTCTGTTTACTTTCCATTATTTTTCTGGGATCCTTGCTCATTTATCTTTGCTACTTTGTTAGCTATCTAATGCTTTAAAACATGTTTGAAATATTCTGTCCAGTTTTCAAAATGTCTTCATTTTGCTCTTGAACATGAATAATGGACTGAATGAACACTGAATTCTAATACAAAATAATTTTCCTCAAGTCCTGTATACTTTTTTTTTGTATTTGAGAATTTTGATACCAATCAGATTATGTTTTTCTGGAGGATAGAAGTAGCAATCAGTTCACTGTACATCTCTGTGTATAAAATGTGAGGAAAGATTATGGCCCATTTATTCCATGAATATAGGCATCTGTTTATTATCCTAGAGATTGTTCCCTGGATTGCTCTACTCACTGTATTGTTTGGCTCTGAATTTGGAAACAATTAGTGCTCTTTGGGGGAAAAAGTGGCCCTCATTATCCTGTAAAGCCTGTATTTCATTTGTTTCATGTTGTTGTATATATTATCCAGTATTTCCATTCACTCTCCTTCTCTTTTCTTGATTTTTTTGGAAAATATCCAGTCTGTTGATGACCTATATTGTATTCACCAAAAATGCTATATTTTTATTATTTTATTTCTACCTTATTATTAATTTCAATGTGCTTTTGAAGGAGATCAGAAATTAATACTTGGACTCAAAAAAATATCTGGACTTAGAAATTTAGGAAGAATTTTATAACCCATGTCCAGCTAAAATGTCTAAATCAAGGGGGTGTTTGATACCTCATTACTTTAAGGGATAAAGACTATGAAGCTACAGAAGCCTGGGTAGTTCAGTCTGTTAAGTTTCCAACTTTGGCTTAGGTCATGATCTCACAGTTCATGAGTTTGAGCCCTGCATTGGGCTCTGTGCTGATGATGCAGAATCTGCTTGGGATTCTCTCTCTCCCTCTCTCTGCCCCTCCCCTACTCTCTCTCTCTATCTCAAAATAAATTAAGAACTTAAAAAATAATATGAAACTAAATAATGTATGTGAAATTAAATGGGTGATTATATAAACTTGTGGACATGGTAGCTCCTATTGTTTCTTTTCTACAGTTATCTCAGTATTAACTCTTCTCACTGCGATTGAGTGATCATCACTAATAATATACTTTAAAAACATCTGTTTTGTATATTAAATTAATAAAAATCACTAAGAACATCATAGAACTGGGTGAAATGATTAGTATTATAACATCCAAAGTTAAATTTGACTTTATTTCAGCTGAAAAATATTTCACTTAGGTCAGTCTATCCTTTAAAATTTCCTTTACTTTATTTTTTTAAATTTTTATTTATTTATTTTTGAGAGAGAGAGAGAGAGAGAGAGAGAGAGAGAGAGAGAGAATACCAGCAGGGGAGGAGCAGAGAGGGAGAGGGAGACACAGCATCTGAAGCAGGCTCCAGGCTCTGAGCTGTCAGCACAGAGCCTGACATGGAGCTTGAATCCACGAACTGTGAGATCATGACCTGAGCCAAAGTCGGATGCTCAATGGACTAAGTCACCCAGGCATCACATAAAATTTCCTTTACATTATCATTCTTTCTTTTCTGTTGCTGTTTTTGAAAACCATAGTGCATTGTTTATACTGATTTCATCCACTTCAGAAAATCCTGTTATATTCAGTTTTTCACATTCTAAATTTTCTAAGATTCTTTACAATTCAATTTCTTTTCCCATTCCCTTTCTTTTATTTACATTTTTCATGATCATGAATAATTTTTTTTCTTCTTACATATTTCAATGCCCAGCCAAAGCCATCCAGTTTAAAACAGATAAATAAATAAGTATTCATCCTTGATGTCTCTTGCTACTTTGTGGCTAAATCATATCTTATGGCTCTCTCTTATTTCAGAGCAGGCACCCTTTCTTTATTTGCATTACCACTATCCAAATTCCAGTTCTTCTTGAATCATAAAGATCCCTGAAGATTAACTCTGTGCTTCACTAATTGTCTCCCTCCTATCCTTTCTATATTTTTTTTGTGTTAATTTTGAGACAGAGAGAAGCAGGGAGAGGCAGAGAGGGGGACAGAGGATCTGAAGAAGGCTCTGTGTTATCAGCAGGCTTAAACTTACCAACCATGAGATCATGACCTGAGCTGAAGTCGGATGCTTAACTGACTGAACCACCTGGACACCCCTCTCTCCTATCCTTTCTAAATGCTAGTGTGAGATAAGACTTTCTAAAATTCCACACAATCATTTTACTCACCACTTCATATACTTTAGTGCTACTCAATTTTATATTCAATAAACTTCAGACCACTAAATGCATCTTTTAACCTTTCCAAATTATGACTTCAATTGTTAAGTAACATTATTTCTTTTTATTGTCTGTGTTTATAACTAATTTCTTTGTTGAAAAATATTCCCTCTTCAATTTTCATTTTTTCCACAAGCATTCTTTTTTTAACTCCAAGAAGGGCTATCCAGATGACACAGTATTAAATTTGGCAGTTCAGTAATGAGGCTGTATCAGGGCACCTGGGTGGCTCAGTTGGTTAAGCGTCCCACTTCAGCTCAGGTCATGATCTCACAGTTCATGAGTTTGAGCCCCGCATTGGGCTCTGTGCTAACAGCTCAGACCCTGGAGCCTGCTTTGGATTCTGTGCTTCCCTCTCTCTCTCTGCCCCTCCCCCACTTGTACTCTGTTTCTCTCTGAAAAAATAAACATTAAAAAAATCTTTAAAAAAAAGAATGAGGGTGTATGATATGGAGGGTTAGGCTTATCATGAACTTCATAGAATCAGGAATTTGAGAACACAGAAATGGAAAAAAATACCAAAAAATCTAGTCTAATTCCCCTATTTTTCTTGCATAATCTTTAGTAAAAATTGTACTATTTATTTTCAGGCAGGAATTTATTACTTATAGAAAGTTTTTGCATTTTACTTAATACCTGTTATTGGCTATGTGAATTCTAATTGAAAACCTCTGTGAAAGAAACCTTATTATTACCTGAAAGAGATCAAGAACGCCATATAGTTTTAACACAAAGTTTTGATTTCAGTGAATCAAATTTCTCCTCCTTTAAATTTATTCTTGTAGGTAATATTCTATGCCAGAGGTCTATAGAGAGTATCATTTGCAAGTACACATTCAGACACACAGAAATGTACATGCCTCCAACAAGTACAGACAATATTTTTCTGATATATATCTCACATCTATCTATATCTATATAGAGAATTAATTTTGGTGGAAGAAATTTATTAATTTTATCATAAGTTTTAGTCTTTTCAGACCCTATACCTTTGTGACTTGAATGAATTACCTTTCATTCAATCTTGTTTTAAGAAAGAGATTCTGTATCCGCTCCTGGATCTGCTTAGTCCTGATGCCATAAATAACTGGGTTGAGGGCAGGGGGTATGACTACATAGAGATTAGCCAGGAGGATATGGATGTACTGGGGGATGTTGTGACCAAAGCGGTGAGTGAGGAAAGAGAAGAGAGCTGGACCAAAGAAGGCAAAGATAACACAAATATGGGAGCTACAGGTATTCAGAGCTTTCCGACGGGCATCTTGGGAAGGGAGTTGGAAGACAGCATATAAGATTCTAGTATAGGAGATGATGATAAGAAGCACATCCAGAAACAAGATAGAAATATTCCCAAGACCATAGTAGACATTGGTATTAATGTTGGCACAAGCTAGACGTGCCACTCCCATGTGCTCACAATAGGTATGAGGGATGATTCTGTGTCCACAGTATGGCAGCCTCAGGAGGAGAAAAATGATGGGAACAATCATGCATAAGCTTCTTAGTACCACTACCACAGCAATCACACCAATCACTCTGTTGGTAAGAATCATGCTGTACCTGAGGGGGTTGCAAATAGCCACATAGCGATCAAAACCCATGGCTAGAAGTACAATACTTTCCATGACTGTAAAAAAGTGGATAAAAAACACTTGAGCAACACAGCACCCAAAGCACAGCTCCTGAAGGCTGAACCAGAAGATTCCCAGCATCTTGGGGATGGTAGTAGTAGAGAGACTTAGGTCAATCACTGACAGCATGGCCAGAAAGTAGAACATGGGTTGGTGAAGGCTATGATCAACCCAGATAACAAATAGAATGATAACATTTCCAACAAGAGCAATCAGATACACAACACAGAAGGGAAATCCAAGCCAGATTTGTGCAACTTCCAGCCCGGGAATCCCCAGCAATAGGAATGAAGAAGGATGGGATTCAGTGACATTGGGAGAAGACATTCTTCTGCAGGCTGATGATGACGTGATTTTTAAAAGTTGTTGCTGGCTCCCACTGGAAAATTCATCCACAGTTAACTGAGATCTAGCAAAAATTAAAAATAAAAAATATTTCTTAACAAAGGATTCATAATGGGAATAAGTTTTTCTAAAGGCCTTGGATTCTTTCCCCCTTTTCTGCTCTCCATAAGTAATCCCAGTATCACTCCTTACCTGCACCATAACTCTGAAAGAATGTAGAAGCTAACATTGTATCTTTCGTAAATGATGGATTCAGAGGAATTAAATGCATTAATTTTCCTCTTCCTGAAGAAATAAATACTATTAGGAGATAATAAAATTGATAATAATAATAGCCAGCATAATAATAATGGCTATCATTAACTGAGTACCTACAATTTTTCAGACATTGTTGTCATTATTTGGATATATTATCTCATTTAGTTCTCCTTCACAGTTCTGTGACACAAATTCTACTGTTATCTGGTTTAAGGAAGATAAAGGTTTTGATAAGTTCATTAACTTCTCCCTTCTTACATAGCTAATAAGCAACAGACTCAAGATGTGAAATTAGGTGAAACTAAGCTTTGTGACACTGATGTGGACCTGTCTTTGCAAACTTGTTAATGAAAGTAGTGAAAGGAGAGAGAAAGAAAGATAAGGGGTGGGGAAATAAAGGATCTAGAATAACCAAACTACCTCAAAGAACAATAAATCTAGAAGATTTTCACTACCAAATATTGAGATTTTCTATAAAACTATGATGATTATGGCAGTGTTACTGTTAAAAAAAAAAAGAAAAAGAAAAAGAGATAATGGGACAGAACTGAGAACCTAGAAGTAGACCCCCATCATTCTTAGGGTCCAGATATCTAAAATTAAGGTATGCCCAAGTAGGAATTTAAGATATGTTGGCAAGGGAGAATGATAATCTGTGTAGTTTTTTCCCCATATGAAGTTCTTTCTGAAGAACCTGTTGACTTCTGTAACTGGTGAGAGGGAAATGTGACATCAAATCTGATCTGCTTCCTGGAACTGGCTAAACCACAAAGCTGAGGGCACAGTTCCTGATACTGACCTCACTTCTGACATCAACTGCAAGTGCAGGAAGTTTCCCAAACTACCCCCAGGTTCACTAATCTACTAGAATGACTCACAGAACTCAGTGAAAGCTATTATACTCATGGTTACAGTTTACTATAGGGAAAGATTAATATCAGAAATCAGACAAAGGAAAGATGCTGGTGGGAGAGGGTGAAGTTTGCAAATGTGAAGCATCCATTGTTCTCCCTCATGGAGTCAGAATGAGTTACCCTCCTGGCATTAATGTGTGACAATATGCATAGAGTTATATTGCCAACCAAGGTGGCTCACCTAAGTTTTGGTGTCCACATTTTTTTCTGGAGCTTCATTATATATATATGATTGATTGATTGCACACCTGGCTGAACCCAGTCACCATACTGGTTGATGCCACATGACCCAAAGTCCTCAACCTAAGTTATATTATTGGTATTTATGGTGTGGTGAGCTCTTACACTAAGATATGGGTTAGCACCCACCCTAAACTACTATCAGATATGACCTATACATTCCTAGAAGCCAAAAACAAAGGCCAGACCTCTATTTGGGTAAGGCAAAATTCCTCACTATACATCTATTCATTTAGTTCCAAAGATTATATTTTTGTTATTGCTGTAAACTATGCTTTTCACCTCTTGTCTTATCTTGGCTCATGGCATCAATCATGAATTTGGGTCTCCCAATAATCAAGTTTGAATTCAGTTTAATCCTTTTGAAATATAAAGGATGGAGAGAGGGAGAGAGACCAACAGCTGATCACCATATTGTGTCCTTTTTATATCAAGGATGTGTGTGGAATCACCCCAACTATAAGGGAGTTCAAACTCATTATTTTATTGTTTTTTGGATATGGCTTTTTTTTTTTAACTTTGTTTCTCACTCACTATCAAAGCAGTATGGGAAAAAGAAGCAGAAGTAGACAGCATGTAATATCAATGCCACCATGGCATTGTGGCATGGGCTAGAGTCCTGATTCTATTCTTGCTGACCTTCTGACCTTAGGTAAGTCACATCATATTCTGTATTTCAGTTTCATCCAGAAATAAGCATAGTACTATCTATCTCATATTATTATTGGGTTGAGTAGATGAGGTTATATATGGCTGAAACATTGCAGGATATGTCCTCTCTAATCTTAGTCTTCTTCCTACCTTTCCCCAAACCAGTGATCTGTACCATTCCCAATCCCAATGCTTTAGGTCTTAACTCAATTTCTGTGAAACCAAATTCCAATCTTAAGCACACACTGTAGACTCACTGATCACAAACACTTACCAAGTTACCTATGTTCCATCTTAGGAAGTCATTTAGCAACTGTGAACTTAATTACTGAAATTATGTACATATATACCCTCAATATGCCCTAAGAGGTGTTAATAAAATGTCTTTGTGTGTGTGTGTGTGTTGGGGAGATTTGTAATGAAGTCTCCAGATGCCAGGGAGTCTGAGACATTGAAATGAAAATGAATAGGAATTCCCTTTTGTCATTAAACCCGCTGAAGAGAAGCTCTAGGGAAATCTGAGTGAACCTTGCTGTCTGCTATTTGGACAATTGTCAGTTCTTGGTATTTCACATAATATATATAACAGGTAGTATTTTATCTTTTTCTCTCCTTCCTTCTTCCCTATTCTGTATTTTCAGTCTATGAAATGCTTGGGCTAAGTCTTTGGGCTTTATGGGGTATCTATATAACCAGCAATTCTTTTTATTTAAATTGTAAAATATACATCAGAGTACCA
This sequence comes from Cryptoprocta ferox, assembly GCA_028646485.1. Classification (NCBI taxonomy): domain Eukaryota; kingdom Metazoa; phylum Chordata; class Mammalia; order Carnivora; family Eupleridae; genus Cryptoprocta; species Cryptoprocta ferox. The sequence continues at coordinate 49,289,038 of CM053575.1, forward strand.
TTTTAACCATTTTAAACTTCGCAATTCAGTGGCACTTAGGACATTCACAACATTGTACAACTGTTACCACTATGTAGTTCTATAAAATTTCATCAATTCTAAAGGAAATCCTGTGCCCATTAATCAATCACTTCCCAGTCTTCCAGCTCCAGGCAGCAGATTAGATATGATCTCAAGTTTCTCTCAACAGTTACAAAAGTCAACAGCTATTGAAAAAGAACTTCATATGGGGAAGAAACTTCACAGATTAACATTCACTTTTGCCAATTTATATTAAATTTCTACTTGGGGAAAGAAAATGTTAAAAGGTGGTCTATATATGCAGTGGAATATTGTCCATTCTTTAAAAAGAAGGAAACCCTTCCATTGCAACAACATGGATGAATCTGTGGACATCATACAAAAGTGAAATAAGCCAGTCACATAAAGACAAATATTGCACAATCTCAGTTTATATGGAATATTAAAAGAAAAAAAAAGCCAAACTCACTGTAACGTAAAGTAAAATGGTGGTTACTAGAGACTGGGACATCAGTAAAGAGGGGAGATAAAAAAAATTAGAATGGGGCCTGACTGGCTCAGTGGGTTTAGTGTCCCAACTTCAGCTCAGGTCATGATCTCATGGTTCATGAGTTCAAGTCCTTCATTGGGCTCTCTGATGTCAATGCAGAGCCCACTTGGGATCCTCTGTCTTCCTCTCTCTGCTCTTCCCTGTTTGTCTGTCTCTCTCTCAAAATATGTGAATAAACATTTTTTTAAAAAGGAGGTGCCTGGGTGACTTAGTCAATTAAGTGTCTGACTATTGGTTTCAGCTCAGGTCATGATCTCATGGTTTGAGTTCAAGCCCTGTGTCAAGCTCTGTGCTGACAGTGCAGGGCTTGCTTTGGATTCTCTCTCTCCCTCTCTCTCTGCTCCTTCCTCCACTTGTTCTCTCTCTGTCTCTCTCTCTCTCTCTCTCTCTCTATCAGGTAAATAAACATTTAAAAAAGTTTTTTTAAAAAGTAGAATGGTAATTACCAGAGATGTTGAGAGGGGGCTGTGGAGAAATAATTAAATGGGGACAGATTTTCAGTTTTTGCTAAATGAAAAAGTTCTGGAGATAATAGTTATGGTTGTACAAAAATATGAATATATTTAATCTAAATTTTACACTTAAAAATGGTGAAGATAGAAATCTTTGTTATGTGTATTCTACCACAATAAAAAAATTAGAAAAAAAATTAAAAATGGAAAAGGTAGGAAACACTAAAGGAAAAAATATGTGTTATGTAAACAGAACACACTAATATGAATTACAAGAGACACAGAGATCATATCTGAGTGATTCACACAGAAGACCATCATGGAGAATACAGTATTGAGAATGTGCAGGTATATATTACAATGTGTAATATTGCCAGTTCCTTCAAAGATCTCACATTATTATAACAATTAAAGGCATAGATATCGCCTATGATGAATCTCAAAGGAGCAACTTATACTGAGAGAGTTATTCAGGGGCGCCTGGGTGGCTCAGTTAGGTGGGTGTCCAACTCTTGATTTTGGCTCAGGTCATGATCTCATCATTTGGTGAAATGGAGTCCCTTGTCAGGCTCTGCTCTGTGTGTCGAGCCTGCTTGGAATTCTCTCTCTCTCTCTCTCTCTCTCTCTCTGTCTCTCCCCCACTCACTCACACTATCACTCTCTCTCTCAAAATAAATAAATAAACATTAAAAAAATAAAAGTTATTTTTAAAAAAGAGAGTTACTCAATTATATCTGGAAAGAAGAGAATCTGTAATGTTTGTAATCAACTACTCCTAGTAAGACCTCTAGCACATCATCCATAGCACTCTAGCACACATAGAGTTCTTCTATCTTTCTAGGACCTTGATAAGAGAAGATCATAGAGAGATTCCTACTCCTAGCAATAACACTTGCTAGGAGAATGACTTCCATCAATGACACCCAGTTCCATCCCC
>CM053575.1:49291497-49308644 GCA_028646485.1 Cryptoprocta ferox
GAGTTTTATCACTTCAGTCCTTCTCAGTTCAATCCATACGGGAGTGCGCGGATTACAGAGCTCCCTGCTTCTCTGCCATCTTGCCCTCCTTCCTGAATAATCCCATTTTTAATTTGTATCTCTCTATCCAAATTTTATTATACACAGCTAACAGAAACCACCTATCACTTTTGACATGCTGACTGGAAATCTCTTCAGCCAAGTCTACCAATTCGTTATAAATATTTTACTTTCCACGTTACTGAATGTAACAGTTTGGTCAAATTTAGATTTCTACATAGAAAAGATCATTTTACCTAAGCTTTAAATTCTGTCTTCCTCACTTTTCTTCTGCCCTCACCTATAGTCTTCTTAAGACCCATCAATCTTCCTGTCTATCACAGTTCTCAAACTAATGACACATATTTTGGGTTTTAATCAGATGGAAAGGTGGCTCAGTTGGTTAAGCATCCGACTCTTGGTTTCAGGTCAGGTCATTATCTCACGTTTTGTGAATTCAAGCCCCACATCAGGCTGTGCACTAACAGTGTGAAACCTGCTTGGGATTCTCTCTCCCCTCTCTCTCTGTCCCTACCCTCCTCTCTCTCTTGCTCTCTCAAACTAAATAAATAAACATTTTAAAAAAGATGGAACCTGATTAAAGGTAGCAGATTTTCTCTTGGTTTTCTATTCTTATATATAAATCACCCTAAAACTTAATCATATAAAGTCAACAGATCATATATTTTATTATGTTCATGGATATTATAGGTCAGAAGTTAAGAAAAAACATACTGAGGGAGGCTCTCACTTTCTTTACAAAACATAAAGTCTCAGTTGAGGTAGCTGAAATGGATAAGATTGCTTTAAAGAACTGCAACAGATGAAGTAGGTGACCCTAAGCTAATCTCTTCACATCGACATCTGGGGCCCAGGCTAGGAAAGTGGATGGACGGGCTCAGCTAACCCTCTCATATGGAGCTAAGCTCTTTAAGTTTCTTGTGTCTGAGTGGCTTTCCTCTGCCTTGATCATCAGCCTCTTTCCCTGCTCCTATAATCATTAAACAATTAGTGATGTAATGATGAGTAAGAAGTTGGGTTCACCTTATTGAAGTTCCTTCTTTGCAGGATCTTGGCTTCTCATATGTGTTTTGCTTTATACAGTTTTTCACCAAAATAGTTCATGAAGAGTAGGGCAAAGGAATTATAGACACATCAGACTTAAGCTGTAACACAGATGACGTAGAACCAAAAGAACAAGGGCAGACTAATGGAACATATCATTGAAGAAGATAGTTGATAATAATATTAATAGTTCCAATGTTAATCAGGAGCTTAGAATTTTAACTTGGAAAGTAGTAAAGATACAGAGTATCATTGGAAAGGAAAAGTAGATGACTCTTGCTCCATAGTTCCAGTGGAGGCAGGGAGGTCTTTTAAGAGAACTCTCCAGTGAATATCACAGTCTATGCCAAGAACCCAGGGAGACTACAGTCCCATCCCACTGGAAGCAGGGCAGCTGCATCAATATAAATGCCCTTTATTTGCCTAGGAAAGAGTGGACTCAGAGAGATGTCAGATGATGTTTCCAAAGTCCACCCTCTCAAAGACATTTGGAAAGCAAGGTAAGGCTGTGTAGTCCTTGGTTAGGGCTGTGAGAAATAGCTTGGGAAATGGGGAATGAGTTCATGCTAACTTAGAATAGGGAGAGGGAAGGAAAGTAAGCACATAATCAAGATAAATACAGGAAATACATAAATACAGGAAAGGGATAAAGAGAATACACAGACAAGCTTTGTGCATTACAAATTTTATACCCATAAACTATCATGACTACCGACATTCCTATGTGTTCATATATCTCTTTGCATTTATGCAGCTCTGTGCGCTGTGGGGTGTTTAGCAGCATCCCTTGCACCTACCCACTAGACAGTGGTAACACTTCACCCAAGTTTTGATAGTTAAAAATGTTTTCAGACATTGCCAAGTATGCCCTAGGGAGAAAATGACCACTGATTGCAAAACACTGGAATAAAGAATGTCCCATTCTTTATCAGTTATAGGACATGAAATAGTTTTTATGTGTGTAGTAGGGGGAGACTGTGGAATATGGGAAAGTAATGAGTAATATGATACAAAACTGAGAAAATGACTGTCTGATATAATTCACTTCAGAACATTAAAAATCATGGTCCTCAAGGGGAGAGGCTGGGGCCCAATCTCATCACTGAACCTGGGAAAGATTTGAGGATATGTGAATATATATTAGTAGACTAGATCAGCATATACTTATGGAATGAGTAAGTAACTGGCTGGTTAACTGGTTTGGAAATGCAGCTGTTTAAGCATTTAGACGGGAACCAATTCTTAGGAGGTTAATGCTCTTGGAAAATCAAGTATGAGAATTAGATGGGCTTCCTTCTTTGGATGTAAAAACATGATAATTCTACAACCTTATGCTCTAGTTCACTTGAGTGAATCACCAGAATCCGGAAAAGATTGCAAAAAGAGACAAAGAGCCCAAGACTTAGATGGCAAACCAGTGAACTCACCCTACAAGGTAGGGTGAGTAATAATTTTGATTCCTGTTCTAAAAAAACATACATGTGTTTTTCTCTACCTAGAATAAACTTCCTATGCTTGTCTGTGAAACACAAAGTTGTCCTTGATCCATTTTATTTCCTCCATGGAATTTCTTTCCTCAGTATGTCCTATTCATACTCACAGCATTTGCTGTATTTTTCTACCACAATGCAACGTTTTATTCAGATTTCATCTTTTTATTTGTATTTCCCTTACTACACCATGACAGCATCAACCAGGTCTTATTCAATTTTTCTATCTAAATTTCTATCCCAATTTATCCCATCTTTCTCCCACTTCAAACAGACTTCACCTGGACCACTTTCTTCACTACAGGCTGTGATGCTTTTTCTGTGCAACTATCTCTGATAAGTCCCACTCGAATACAAACTCTCCCAATTTCCAACGATTTATCCTCAGAGTCTACCATTTACACACGGTTTTCAAAATCATTTTATGTCAGGAAGTTAGTCAATAAAGAACTTATCTTTTCCTGGTTTTCCTAAAATATTAATGCAGGATAAGTAGCTCGAACATTCTGCTGCTCATGCTAGTTCTATATAACAAATCCCTTAATAAATTACTTTTTTATTTAGTCCTTAAAAGGAGATATCCAGTAGGACCTAAAAATCTGGAATAGAGGATGGCTTCATTGGACTCTAATTTCAAGGTTATCCAAAGTAATACTCCCATTTCCTTGTATAAATAGGAATAGATAGGATTTGAATAGGATAGAGCTCAAAAAATTAGAAGCTCTTTAGGTATCCCTGATTAGACTTCCCCAGCTTTTTAAATTAATTTGAAAATTTGTGGATTCAGTGTATAATGAGATATTTATAATTCAATTTAATTTATAATTCAATGTAAAATATGTTATAAATCCAAGTTTCACTCTCACATTAAAAGTTCCTGTGCAAATGTCTCTATTTTATTGTCTTTATTCACAATCTAAAATATTCTGAATGAAGATAACTTTTGGAAGAATTAGTTAAGATGGAAATTGTTACTAATCATCTGGAGCAAGCTGGTTGGTATTATGACTTCCCTATGACTTTTTCATTTAACAAATTTTTTTTTTTGTTGAGAATTTGTATGTCTGAAGTAGTTTTAGGTGCATGAATAAGAAAAAGTAAATTTTTGGCCTGTTTCAGAATCAAACAGAGGTATACGCACAGTCAAATATACATACACATATACACATGCAAGTATACCTATTTATATATATGCATATCATATGCATACTACACACACACACACACACACACACACACATTACTAATCCTCAAATTCCCCAAAAGAGAATGGGTTGTATTACATATGGCAAAGAATTTTTCATATAATTTAAGTGCAGTGTGTGTAACACCATGGGATACAAAGAACAAAAACCTGTATTATTCCTACTCCTTACCTTGGTCTACCTGATAGATGGGTATTCTTCTCCCCTTTTTTATTCACCTTTGATGAATGGGAATGATATGGGGAATAAAGAGATTGGCTCTATTCTTGGAACCATCTGATCTTCAGGTAAAGATGGCAGAAAAGTTTTGATAACATTGGGAGAAATGGGAGAAAATGAATATTAGAAACTTATTTTGCATTTAACCAGGAGTCAGGAAAGAGATGGAAGAGGAGCAAGAATCACTAATGGGAAGTTCACATATAACACTGTTATATGCACTCACCAACAATGGCAGAGAGAATGTCCATTCTTAATGATTCCCAATTTCATCCTTCTTCGTTCCTCCTCCTGGGTATCCCGGGGCTAGAAGATGTGCACGTCTGGATTGGATTTCCCTTTTTCTTTGTGTATGTTGTCACACTCCTGGGGAACACTGTTGTCCTGTTTGTGATCCAGACTGAGCATAGTCTCCATGAACCCATGTACTATTTCCTGGCCATGTTGGACTCCATCGACCTGGGCTTGTCCACAGCCACCATCCCCAAAATGCTGGGCATCTTCTGGTTCAGACTCAAGGATATATCTTTTGAAAGCTGCCTTTGCCAGATGTTCTTCATCCACTTTTTCACTGCTATGGAGAGCATTGTGTTGGTGGCCATGGCCTTTGACCGCTATGTTGCCATTTGTAAACCCCTTCGGTACACCATGATCCTCACCAGCAAAATCATCAGCATCATTGCAGGCATTGCTATTCTGCGGAGCCTATGCATGGTGGCCCCCCTGGTGTTTCTCCTTCTGAGGCTTCCCTTCTGTGAGCACCATATCATTCCTCATACCTACTGTGAACACATGGGCATTGCCCGTCTGGCCTGTGCCAGCATCAAAGTTAACATAATATTTGGTCTTGGGGATATGTCTATTTTATTATTGGATGTGATTCTTATTACTCTTTCCTATGTCAGGATCCTCTATGCTGTCTTCTGCCTGCCTTCCTGGAAGGCCCGGTTCAAAGCTCTCAACACCTGTGGCTCCCACATTGGAGTTATCTTAGCTTTTTTCACACCAGCATTTTTCTCTTTCTTGACACACCGTTTTGGCCAAAACATCCCCCAATATATCCATATCCTCTTAGCCAACCTATATGTGGTTTTTCCACCAGCTCTCAATCCTATAATCTATGGGGTCAGGACCAAGCAGATTAAGGAGCAGGTTTTGAGGATTTTTTTATAAAGACAGTTAACAATTGGTAGTCTTAGAATTACAGTACATATTTCCTCCCTTTGCCCATTGGAAGGGGTTTATTATCTATAAAGAAGAGAAGTAGCAAAGGTGGATATGAACAGTAATAACATTTTCTTTCTCTATAATCTTTTGATTTTAAATATCATAAATTTATTGGTGATAATCTTACAATTTGTAATTATTACATTTCCTAAAAAGTTCTTATATTTATGCTATATGATAATCAAGGTAGTTCTATAAAGTAGTTATTGTATTCACAAATTTTGTAATGAAAGTTCAATGCTTAGGATTGCTAAAAGATTCATCTGAAAATTCATCTGTTAGTGAGAAGTAGATTATTAAGTCAGGTAGTTTTAGAATTACCAGAAGAAATAGGGCAACAGAATGAAATTTGTTCAGGGATTGTAGATAATTTTGGTGACAGAACTCTTGAAATAATAACAATGACATTATTTATCTCGTTAGGATTTACTCTTCTAAATAATCTACTTACATTAACACACCTATTTTTTTAAAAATTTTATTAATGTTTTTTATTTATTTTTGAGAGACAGAGAGAGACAGTGCGAGCAGAGGAGGGTCAGAGAGAGAGGGAGATACAGAATCTGAAGCAGGCTCCAGGCTCTGAGCTAGCTGTCAGCCCAGAGCCCGATGCGGGGCTGGAACCCACAAACGGTGAGATCATGACCTGAGCCGAAGCCAGACGCTTAACCAACTGAGCCACCCATGTGCCCCAACACACCTATTTCTTATGTGAATTCTATGATGTGGCTACTCTTAATATATGCATTTTCATATAAGTAAACTGTGGATTAAAAAACTCTCCATTAAAAAATTATGATTGAGATTTTGACTCCGGGTATCTAGAGAAATAGTAGACATGCATTTAGAAATGAAATAAAGATAGCAGGGATAATGGTGCATAACAATGAAAGATATATTTATTAAATGAATATTCATTAACTTCTACATGTGCTCAATTTTATGTCACTCTTTGGTGATAGACAAATGGAAAGACAGAATCCTATGTCCTGAGAAAGCAATGATGGGAGTTAGGCTACTAAGGCAAAGAATATTATGCTATAAGATTACATATTAACTTACATTTGGAAAGTGCTTTTTAGAAACTTTGTTATAGTATTCAGTAAATATCCAAATTCTGGTCCAATATATTAAAGTTAGCCACACAAAACTAGAAATATATTTGACATTTTTTGAATTTCTAAAATAAAGATATGGAAATTATTGACCTAGTCATAAAGGAGAGTTTGGGGTTTTTTGTTTTTTTGTTTGTTTTGTTTTGATTTTTAAGAAAAGGTTATTCGAAGCTACATTCAAGAGAGTCTTATGGAGTTGTGTTTTCTTTTACTTTATTTAAGACTTCTGATTCTTCATCAGTTTATGAGCATGGAAATTCTACTGCATGACCCGAAAGTGTCATAGAGAAATAAAAAATTTAGATACTGCCTTCTAAATCTTGTAGTTAATTCTAGCAAAAATACTGTAAATAGGATAGCATAGATATTCAAATATAATATTTGTTAACAATATTCATATACTACAGTTAAATGTGTTGTATTAAAAAATCTAATAGACAAAGAGAGCACACCAGGGCAATTTAATAAAGAGACATTAGACAAATTAATTGTCAAGCTTGTCAGTGTATTCAAAGCCTATGACTCTAAATAAGATGACAAAGCTTTAGTCATCCAAATTGACAACAGAGGAGCTTATCTATTGGTACTTTAACAAACCAAAATCATATCACATTCAGACATAAGTAAATATAAAAATTAGTAACATTATTTACAGCAACTTGGGCCTTTGGATGAATTAATCCCAGTAAGAAAATATATATATATAGCTTGCAAATATAGGTTTTAGTAATCAGAAGATAAAAATATCTGCTTGGCCCGTCTAAGTTAGACACGAATGGTGTTTGGTGATATTTCTAGCTTTCTTTTTCTTCCAGTAACATGGGAGGATTACATGTGTCCAACCTCTTGCAGTTATACTTGGCCAAGGACTTGCTATGACAAATAAAATATTTGTAAAAGTGACCTGATCTGTGTCAATTCTGAGAGGAAACATTTATGTTTGGTTTTATGTACCCTGAAGTCTTTTGTTAATACGCCATGTCATAAAATTCTGGTATCTTCACAAGAATGGATCCTCAAGTGACTGCAATAGAGTCGTTCCTCACCCCAAAGTTTGTATTAGTCGTGTAGTATGAACAAATATTAAAACTTTGACTCTTCAGCACCCTGAAATTTGGGAGGGGGTGGGGGTAACCTTATCATAATCTGGAGTCTATGAAATGATGCAATGCCCAGGGACAGGAAACAGTCCAAATATATGTGTTTAGCCAAGATTAGCCAAGTTTTTCCTGAAGAACAAAGTTGGAAGACCTATTCTGCCAGAACACAAGACCTGCTCTAAAGCTGTGGTGAAGACCTATAACAAAGCTATAGTAATTGGAGAGTGTGCTTTTGGTGCAAGTGTAGAAAACCAGACCAATGAAGCTGCGTTGAGCCCAGAAACAGACCTACAGATACATGTTTGCTTGAATTATGGTAGAAATAACATGGCAGTACAGTGACAAAAGATATTGTTAATAAAGGATACTGGGTCAATTGGAAAGTCATATGAAAAAGTAATGAATCTTGATGTTTATCTCACATCATACAAAACATCCTTTCCAAATGAATTTTAGGGTAAACTTGAAAAATAATACAGCTTCTAGGGAAAAAAGAGAGAATATCTTCAGAACCTTACAAAAATGAAAGAGTCTAAAATAAGACACAAATACATACATATGGACACGTTAACTATATTGGGAACATATTGACCAGTCAGTGTATATTCAGGTTAAGAATATCATTTATCAAATACAACATTAACAGAGAGAATAGCCAAACCAGATGACTTGTATTACAGAATATTTATAAATCAATAAGAAAAAAAAACACCACCATATAGAAAAATTAACAAAGGACTGGCATAAGGATTTCATAAAGGAGGATATCCAAATTTCCAGGGAACATTAAAAGATGGTCTACTTCCTCAGACATAAGGAAAATACATTTGATATCACCAACCAATTCTACTTTGTATTGACCAGAATGGATAAAATTGAAAATGTTAAGTAGCAGCAAGTATGCAGAACAACTAGAATCCTCAGACATTGCTACTGAGAAGGTAAGTTCGTGGGATCGACTTAGAGAACTAGAAATATCACAGGAAGCTAGTCATGTGTATATCCCGTGACCCCAAAATTCCACTCCTAGGAATATACCTGACAAAAGCATTACATAAATTCACTGGAAGATATGTATATCACAGAAACATTATATGTAACATCATATGTGATCACAGAGGCATTATATGTAACATCATATGTGATCACAGAAGCATTATATGTAACAATCAATAACTGAGACAGCTCAAATGTGCATTAATACTAAACTATATAAACAAGGTGTGGTATATTTAAATAGTGAAATACTATGTACCAATGAGAATGAACAAACTATGAGTATAAACAACAAAATGAGCCAGATAGAAAACACACACACACACACACACACACACACACACACACACACACATATCTACATCTATAAACATACACCTATTTAACTGCAAGAACAGGAGTGCTTAACACAAGGGTTGAATTGTCAAATCAGATTCACATAAACCAATACCAATGACTTATCCTTACCGTGATTTCTAGTTATTAGTATACTTACAAGGAAAATTAACTAGAGCAGTTGTTTTTCCTGGACCACCTAGGATGAAAGAGAAAAAATTGTTTCAGGTGTGCTGTTAATCTTCAGCTTCGTTGTAAGCAAGCATAGTGTACAGTGATAAAAATCAGGATTGTGGTTATTTTTTGCTTTTATTTCTCTTGCATCATAAGACATATCTAGAAAAATGGTGCTATGGTCTATGTCAGAGAAAATACTGCCTGTGCTCTCTTCTAGAATTTTTATGGTTTCAGGTCTCACCTCACATTTAGGTATTTAATGCATTCTGAATTTATGCTTGTGTAGGGTGAAAGACAGTGGTAAAATTTCATTTTTTTTTTTTTTTTTTTGCATAGAGCTGTCCAGTTTTGCCAGCACCATTTGTTGAAGAGACTTTTTTCCAATTCCATTTTCTTTCCTGATCTGTCAGAGATTAATTGACCATATGGTTGCAGGTTTACTTTTGGGTTTTCTATTCTGTTCTATTGACCTATGTGTCTATTTTTGTGCCTGTACCATAATATAATATAATCTTTTTAAAAATTGCATTGGCTATGCAGGGTATTTTATGGTTCCATATAAATTTTAGGATTGCTTGTCCCAGTTATGTGAAAAATGCTGTTGGTGTTTTGATAAGGGTTGCATTAAATCTGTAGATTGCTTTGGATAGTATGGGTATTTTAACAATGTTTATTCTTCCAGTCCATGAACATGGAATATCTTTTCCTTTCTCTTTGTCACATTCAATTTCTTTCATCAGTGTTTTATAGCTTTCAGAGTACAGGTCTTTCACCTATTTTAATTTTTTTTTAATTTTTTACATTTATTTATTTTTGTGAGACAGAGAAACAGAGCACAAGTAGGGGAGGGCCAGAGAGATAAGGAGACACAGAATCTGAAGCTGGCTCCAGGCTCTGAACTGTCAGCACAGAGCCCAACGTGGAGCTTGAACTCACAAACTGTGAGATGGTGACCTGAGCTGAAGTCGGATGCTTAACTGACTGAGCCACCCAGACACCTCTTCACCTCTTTTATTAAGTTTATTCCTATGTACTTTATTAATTTTGGTGCATTGTAAATGGGATTGTTTTCTTAATTCCACTTTCTGCTGTTTTATTATTAGTGTATAGAAACACAATAGTTATTTGTATGCTGATTTTGTATCCCACAACTTTACTGAATTTATTCATCAATTCTAGTAGATTTTTTGGTGGGATTTTTAAGGTTTTCTATGTATAGTATTATATCATGTGCAATAGTGAAAATTTTACTACTTCCTTACCAATTTAGATGCCTTTTATTATTTTTGTTGTTGTTGTCTGATTGCTGAGGCTAGGACTTCCAATATTATGTTGAATAAAAATGGTAAGAATAGATATCCTTGTCTTATTCCTGACCTTGGGTAAAATCTCTTAGTTTTTCCCCTTTGAATATGATGTTTACTCTGAGATTTTAATATAAGGTCTTTATTATGTTGAGGTATGTTCCCTCTAAACCTATTTGGCAGCTGCTATGGAAAAAGGACTGAGGTTTCTCAAGAAGTTAAAAATAGAACTACCCTACAATTCAGTAATTGCACTCTTTGGTATTTACCCAAAGAGTACACAAACATGAATTTAAAAGGACACATGTACCCTGATATTTATAGCAGCATTATATACAATAGCCAAATTATGGAAGCAGTCCAAGTATCCAACCATTGGTGAATGGATAAAGAAGATGTGGTAAATACATATGCAATGGAATGTTATTTAGCCATAAAAATAATGAAATCTTGCAATTTTCAACAACATGTATGGAGCTAGAGAGTATTATGCTAAGTGAAATAAGTCATCCAGAGAAAGAAAAATACTGTATGATTTCATTCATAATGGAATTTAAGAAACAAGACAAATGAGCAAAGGACAAAGATAGAGAAAGAGGGAGAGAGAGACAAGCCAAGAAACAGACTCATAACTATAGAAAACAAACTGATGGTCACCAGAGGGGATGTGGGTGGGGAGATAGGGTAAAACATGTGGTGGGGATTAAGGAGGACACTTGTGATGAGCACAGGGTGATGTATGGAAGTGTTGAATCACTATATTGTACACCTGAAACTAATATAATACTTGTAGCTATATTGAAATTAAAATAAAATCTTAATTGGGGCACCTTGGTGGCTCAGTCTGTTAATTGTCCAACACTTGACTTTGGCTCCGGTCATGATCTCACAGTTCATGGGATCGAGCCCTGTATTGGGCTCTGTACTGGCAATGCAGAGCCTGTTTGAGATTGACTCTCTCTCCCTCTCTCTCTGCCACTCCCCCCACTTGCACTGTTTCTCTTTTCTCTGCACTGCCAGCACAGAGCCCAATGCAGGGCTTGATTACACGAACTGTGAGATCATGACCTGAACCGAAGTCAAGAGTTGGATGCTTGCCTGACTGAGCCACCAGGCACCCACCCCTATTAATGTTTTATTTTAATTTCAGTATAGCCACAGTGTTTGTTTCAGGTGTACAATATAGTGATTCAACACTTCCATACATCACCCTGTGCTCATCACAAGTGTCCTCCTAAATCCCCATCACATATTTTACAACACACGTCCAGCATAAAATGTCTAAATCAAGGGGGTATTTCGTACCTTATTACTTTAAAGGATGAAGAATATGAGACTAGGGTAGCCTAGGTGGTTTAGTCCGTTAAGTGTGCAACTTTGCCTCAGGTGATGATCTCACAGTTCATGAGTTCAAGCCCTGCATCGGGGCTCTGCACTGATGGTGCAGAGTCTGCTTGGGATTCCCTCTCTCTCCCTCTGTCTCTGCCCCTCCCCTGCTTGTGTGCTGTGTGCACACACACACTCTCTCTCTCTAAAAATAAATAAACATTAAAAATAATAAAACCTTAAAAAATAAAAAAATGCCCTTTAAAAGACACTCTTTAGGGAAGGAAAAAACAAATTACAGAGTAGGAGAAAGTATGTACAAAACACACATGTCATGGAAAGCTTGTACCTATAATATATAAATAACTCTTAAAACTCAATCATAAGAAAGCAACCCAATTAAAAACTGGATAAAAAGTTTGAAGAGGCACTTCACCAAAGAAAATTATATGTATGGCAAATAAACACATAAAAAGATGTTCGGCATCACTGGACTTAAGGGAAATGCAAATTAAAACACTATGAGGCAGCATCAGAACCCATTTGGGTGGCTTTAAAAACCCTGAGAATGCCAATTACTGGTGAGCACATGGGCCAAACAACACTCTTATACATAGGGAGTATCAATGCTTTCTAGCCAACAGCCACCAGGAGTATATTTGTAGTTTTTTTTTTTTTTTAATAAAGGAAGGTTTATTACCTGTTGCAACAAGAGATACCACATGCAGTGGTAAAATGTTAGGGGTCTAAGTAAGAGTGTTTAAGGAAAGGTTTGATATCAAGAGATAGACTTGATCAAGGGATATTTTTCAGAAGCAGATGCTTTCGAGAAAAAGAATGAATTCTATTATTGCGAATCAATAACTTCTGTATAGAAAGTGGGAGAAGTTTTTGTCTTTGCTCACATATGCTTATAGAAGAGTTTTTGTTTCACTCCATCAGCACAAACACAAAGTGACCTTGCCTGATGTTCATACTTAGTGAAATTGTTTATATTAAGTGGACATCATTACAGTCAAGATGTTGGTAGCAGGCCAGCTATCAGCTGACAGATATTAGAGGCTGCTGCTTTCTTTCTCAGAAGAAAGCCAGTACCTCATGATTCTATACTTATTCAGGATAAACACAGTACATAATTTTTCTGTGATGTCTGAAATAATTTGTTTCGATTTTACTTTGCAGTTTTTATTGTGCCACCTCCTAAGCCTCTTCTAAAGGAAATTGAGTTAGAAAAGCTGAGAAAACTTACTGGTTCCCTGAGCTTCTGTGGCCTTAAAGTTGGCTCCATATATGTTAAAAACTTAGTTACTTTTGGGGCGCCTGGGTGGCTCAGTCAGTTAAGCATTTGACTCCTGATTTCGGGTCAGGTCATGATCTCATGGTTCATGGGTTCAAGCCCCGCGTTGCACTCTGTGCTGACAGTGCAAAGCCTGCTTGGAATTGTCTTTTTCTCCTTCTCTCTCTGCCCCTCCTCCACTCATGCTCTGTCTCCATCTCCAAATAAATAAATAAACTTAAAGAAAAACTTAGTTATTTGCAGATTTTTATGTGGTTAGTATCAACTATGCACCCAGAATATAAGCTTCTTGTGGAAAACATTCCACTTGCACTGATTACATACTTAATTTTAAATGAGTGCTTGCTTAATGGCTAACTTGACTTCTAGATCAAGTAAATGATAGTTGCTGGAAAAGAGTGACACAATCATTAGAGGGTAGAATAGCTGTGGGTAATAAGATGGAGAAATTATAGACTGACTCTTGTAGGATTGATGGCCAGAGATTAGAAAGTGTGTGATGGTAGTGAAGGAGAAATTCTTTCAAGCTGGGAAGTTAAAGGGAAAAACTTGAATGTCCCAAGGGAATCCTGTGCCCTCTGATTTTTCCTGCCCATAAACCTGCGATGAGAAATTGTGAAATCATTATCTTTCATAGTCTCATCCCATGTGGCCCCAGAAGAGCAGCTACTCCTTGTCAGGAAGAGGATTTTCAATCTCAGCATAAACTTTTCTCTTTGAACTACAATTGTGATGCTGAGACACACTTGGCGCAGTTACTGGTCAAGAATTGTAGATTCTTTCAATATTGGGTGTGCCTGAGGCTGGTAAGTTGGGTACAGGTTTGGCTGCTATACATACTTAAACATATAGGTTTGGAAGTTTTGAGCTCAGGTCTATTAATTTAATTCCCACACTAAATTGGTGATTCATATTTATATATGATACAAACCTTAATTTGGAGGACATATTTTACATATTTACATGAAATTTCTAATTGGTAGAATTTCAGGTAATTTTGCATATTTTAGTATTTTATCATTTTTTCACAAGCAAAATAGAAAACTAAGCAAATAACTTATTTTGTTGAGGTATTATTGCATTTCTCTTCCATTTGCTCTTTCCCACTCTCGTTCTGTCTTGCCTCATTTCCCTCTCCCTCTCCCCCTCTCTCTGTTCTGTGTTTCCTCCTCTCTTTGTCCTCTTCCTCCCATTTCGAACTCTCTTTTAGCCTAATTCTACTGAATTTTATCTTGTTATTGCTTATTTCAGAATTTCTTTTGTAATTAATAATAAAAAAATGACATTCTCAAATTTTTTCCAAATCAAATCAATACATATTCTATTTCTATTCATTGTCACTAATGGTGAAGAACACCAATTGTTTAATGCCTTCAGCTTCTGAAGAGTATGTAGCTTCTTAAAAGCAGGCAATGAATTTTTTCATTCTGATTTATGCATTCTATTATAGTACAGTACATGTTTACAACATACTCACTCTTGCTTTAGTCTTCCCTTTTATCAAGCAGTTTAGAATTACATATATAAGCTGTAGGTAAAAATGCAGAACAATTGAAAGAAACAATAAGTTTATTTAGAGACATCACTTTCCCATTGGCAGAACTCACTCACTCATTAGTGACTCTTCCAGTCCATCTTTTACTATTTTCCTAATACTAGGGCCTCGTTTGATAAAAGTAAGATGATCTTCTTTCCCTCCCCCACATCATGAACATGTCTGTATTTATTTAGCTCTCCACCTCTCTATTTGGTATGGTTTGGGAGCATGGATCCCATTTGGATTGATGTGAATCTGGCATTTGGCAGTTACTCCTGAACTAGTCCTGCTCAGTGGTGTGCAAAGGAACAATTCTGATCTCAGAGAAGTCTCTCCCTTTTCCCAGCACTGCAGAATACCTGATGGAACGTGTTTCTGGTTTTAACACAGTTCTTGAGCTTTTGTTGTTCATTCTACACATGGATAAAAATCTAGATAGAAAGCATAAGCATCTCCTGGAGGTGACATGCAGAATGAGGCTGTTATTCAGCAATTCCTGTTCTACCTCCTGTCCTCATCTATGTGTCTTATATAAGCCCTCCTGAGTTCCCTTGCAAGTCTAAGGCTTTGATTACAGATTTCACAAGTCTCTGGACTCATTCTTTTGGCCTTCGAACATTCTAGTTGTTGAAGCACTCTAGTATAAGTGGTGATTTTATGTGAAAACAAGTTGACTTTGTAAAAGACCAAATAACTCAGAATTTGGAAAACTATTTTATTGATACTTTGTTAATGCCATAGAGGAGTACAATAGTCAAGAGTTTCAGTGAGAAGAGTAAGATATAAATAAATCTATCAATCACATTTTATTGCCTATTTCTGATTGTCATCCCCTGCTTATACTAAGCTTTCCCTACAACGTCTGCCTTGTATTCTCCCTTTGTTACACCAGAGACCCATTAATTGACCTCTAGTCAGAAAAGCCTCTGATCAAAGAATTATCTCCCTTATATATATTCACAGTATCCTCTTACAAGGATCATGGTTTTGCTTCTCATTTCTCTATCCTTAACTGCTGGATACACTGTGTGATTTCTGTTCCCATCCTTCTAACCTGAGGACTTTTGACCAAGAGTTAAAATTAACAATTACCTACCTACCCAGTCTTTCATTCACAAATGTTTTGAGTGGCAGCTATCTGCCAGATGTTGTGCTAAGAAATAATGATGAATGATACTCCCTGGCCTCCTCTGGGGACTCAGACATTGTTTAGGTAGACACAGAGAGCTATGTAGTAGAATAAGGTCTTAGGAGAGAGGATTGTGAGCCAGTACACTGAGTCCAGTAAAGGCCTTTTTGAGAGTGGGTAACAAAGATAAGATGTGGAGAATTGATTGGAGGATAATTCAGGTTCCTCCTCTCTTTTCCTCACGTGTCTTGAGGGTCTCTCCTACAGTACATTTTCATCTTTACAGATTTCATTTTCTTCTCTTTTCTGTCACAGGGTCATTTCTCTTTTATTATCAAAATCTACTTTGATTGTAATCTCAAGTGCATAGTATATTGTGCAACATCCTAACTTCCTTGGCTTGTAAGAAGAGGTCGTGTCTCATATTAACACCATTTCATCCTCTTCAAAGGGCCATTCTATATGGATTATAATTAAGAAACACTCGTCTTTGGTTCCCAATTCTTTACAGATGTAATTTAGAGCAATTATATTAGTAAAATATGCAAGAGATGTAGAGAATGAAGAAGAGGAAACTGGGAGCAAACTTAGGGGTGCTGATTGTGAGGGCAAAGTAGCTCAAGAAAATGAGCAAAGGGCTAAATGCTTGAGACTATATGAAAGTTCCATAAATACATGCATTTGGGCAGAAACCTATGAATACCAGATCCAAGAGCTGGTGACTGCAACCAAGCAGTCATTTTGAGGATGGAGACATGCTCCTGTGATCCAGACATAAAAGAAATTCACCAATTCAGGAACCAGAATCTGTCCTGTTTTTCCCATGTGGCTGATGTGAGTAACAAGTGGAATAATTTGTCTGAAATTTTTTTGTGAAACTGAAATAAATAATATGAAATGCTTATATAATACTATTATTTCTGTAATTATTCTCTCCCTTCTAAGATCAATGATGATGATGATGATGATGATGATAATGAATTCCCATTTAGGGACAAAGTTAGAAATAGGATGGATTGTTTAGAAATAAATTGAATTCAACTCGTCTGCTATGAGGAATAAGAGAAATAAATGGGGAGCCTGAATGATTCAGTCAGTGCTTTAAACTTCAGTCAATCTTTCTAAAAATGGTGGTTTTATATATAAGATTAATCAAGTTACATTGAATTTTGTGAACTCTGTGGCTTCCTAAAGCAAGGTCTTTATTTCAAAGAACAAAGAAAATGTCTTCATCCATTGAAGACAAAAGTAACACAAATTTAGAAAAAGCAATAAGTAGGCTTAGGTTTTGATGAAAATTATTTATAAACAAGTTGAAGAAGAAAGATAGGCCGCATTAAGTAGCAGAAATAAACGTTCACTAGTTGTAGGGGCACCAGGGTGGCTCAGTTGGTTAAGCGTCTGACTTTGGTTTAGGTCATGATCTCATGGGTTTTAGCCCTGCATCAGGCTCTGTGATGAGCCTGGAGCCTGCTTCACATTATGTGTCTCCCTCTCTCTCTACCTCTCTCCTGCTTGTGCTCTGTCTCCCTCTCACTCAAAAATAAATAAACATTAAATTTTTTTTTAATTTTTAAAAAATTTA
>CM053575.1:49308744-49336062 GCA_028646485.1 Cryptoprocta ferox
CCTGTATATCCACCTCCCCTTTACCCATCTTGTCCATCCTCCCACACCCCTGTCCTCTGGCAACCATCAATTTGTTCTCTGTATTTATGGGTCTGCTTCTGGTTTTTGTTTTTAAATAAATTATCTTAAAGGATGCTTCTGAAATCTACAATATTGTCAGGGCTCAAAGACTGTGATGATTTATCTGTGGGATATCAGTGTATATAGATCTCCCAATTTATAATTATTTTAATAGATGCTAATATAGACTCATATAGACTAGCTTAGTCAATGTTCTCACTAAAATTAATTTAGATTATCTCATCTAATGTCTAAATATCCATTTAGAAAGAAGAAGAATATTCTCCTTCATTTGTAATATGTATGTATCAATGAAAGTAAGAGGGGAAAATATAAATGAGGGAAACATGATGTTTCTTCTGTATTCCTACAGAAAATATAGTAATGACATATCTTTTGTTCTTATTCAGTATTAACAGTATTGATGAGGAGTTGAGGAGCCTTGCATAGAATGAAGAGAGTGTGACTATCAGAAGCTTTTGCCAGTATGTCTCTAGACAATACCTCATGTATTCACCCTTCATCCTTCCTGCTGTTGGGAATCCCAGGATTGGAAAACATGCAGCTCTGGCTTGGTGTGCCATTTGGTATTGTCTATCTGATTGCCCTTCTGGGGAATGTGATCATCCTCTTTGTGATCGAGACTGAGCACAGCCTTCACCAACCCATGTTCTTCTTATTGGCCATGTTGGCTCTCACGGACCTGGGCCTCTCCACCACAACCATTCCCAAAATGCTGAGCACATTCTGGTTTGGTCTCAATGAGATTGACTTTGGGGGATGTTTAACTCAAATGTTCTTCTTACACCTGTTTACAGGTTTTGAAACATTCATGCTTGTTGCCATGGCTTTTGATCGCTATGTTGCCATTTGCCACCCTCTTCGATACAACACAATCCTTACCAACAGAACTATTTGTATTATTGCTGGAGTAGGAATGTTGAAAAATTTTGTTTTGGTGTTTCCACTTGTGTTTCTCCTTCTAAGGCTTTCATTCTGTGGACATAATATTATACCCCATACCTACTGTGAGCACATGGGCATTGCCCGTCTGGCCTGTGTCAGCATAAAGGTCAATATATTATTTGGATTAATTCTTATCTCTATGATACTTCTGGATGTTATTTTGATTGCTGTCTCCTATGTGAAGATTCTATATACTGTCTTTAGACTCCCATCCTGGGAGGCCAGGCTCAAAGCTCTTAATACCTGTGGTTCCCATGTATGTGTCATCTTAGCTTTTTTCACTCCAGCATTTTTCTCTTTCATGACTCATCGATTTGGCCACAATATTCCACATTATATCCACATCCTCCTGGCAAATTTATATGTGATACTTCCTCCTGCTCTTAACCCCATTATTTATGGGGTGAGAACTAAGCAGATCCGAGAACGGGTAGTGATAATCTTCCTTTTTAAGAAAGTTTGACTCTGAACTCTTGCCTCGAAAATAGTCTTCAAAACTTTTTCCTTTTTATCCTTAAAAGAGGAAAGGGTTGTTAAGCTTTTATAGAGTTATTTATTTCTGTAATTCATTAACATCAGGATTTGAGAATAAAGTCTTACTGCAACTCAAGTACTGTTTTTTTTCCACATAATATTATTTAGTCTCTTTACAGAATTCACTGGTTATGGTGGAGGAGTGCTGAGCTGTCAATCACTGTCATAGTTGTAATGGGACTGACTAAGCATGCTATAGGGTATGAGCTCTAGCAACAATCAAAGAAATCAAACACTGATTTTATTTCACGCATGGTACAGTTGGCTTCCTTTATCATGTAACCGCAGGGGAAAAAATAATCAACAAAACACCATAGACATCATTGCAATACTTCATTTTTATAAGTTTTGAAATAGGAACTGCAACAACTACATAGAGTCAAATATTTGAAAGGACTCATGGGACTTCACAGGGTATACTCATTTTAGGCTTTAACTAAGGTCAAGGTAAAATATAGCAGGAAAAAGAAACAGAACAGGTAAACGTAGAAAAATCCAAAAAAATTGAAGCAGAGCTCCTAGGACCTTTTGTAGGTTGTGCAGAATGAACTTCATCTTTGTTCCGAATGATTAAAAATGTGGAAAGACAATTTTGTTTCACCTTAGCCAACTCACAAGTTTAATGAGAACTTTTTAAAATCCTACTAGTTGCATAGCAAAAACTGGGACTTCTATAATGTGTTGGCCTTATCGAATCAGTTGGAGGTTTGCATAGAACAAAGATTGACTTTCATGGAGCAAAAGGGATTCTTCCAGTTGCTGAGTGTATCTATTCCCATTATGCATTCTAAAACTGGAGAAATAACTACAATGATGGTTTTGGAGACCCATGGATCACCTGACCTACAAAGTCCTTACTATGACTCTAAGGGCTTCTTAAAAATAAGAAATATGTATATTTATTTTCAAAAGGAGTACAGTTATTATGATGAGCACAAGGTGTTATATGGAAGAATTGAATTACTATATTATATACCTGAAACTAATATTATGCTATATGTTAACTAACTGGAATTTAAATAAAAGCTTTAAACAAGCAACAAAATA
This sequence comes from Cryptoprocta ferox, assembly GCA_028646485.1. NCBI lineage: Eukaryota > Metazoa > Chordata > Mammalia > Carnivora > Eupleridae > Cryptoprocta > Cryptoprocta ferox. The sequence goes on from CM053575.1 coordinate 49,311,352, forward strand.
CACTACTGAGAAAATGCAAAATGCAAGTCCAGACTGAGAGAAAATACTTGCAACACATATATCAGACAATGATTTATATGTAGACTATATGAAGAACTTTTACAGTCAATAATAAAAGGACAAAAACCCAATTTTTAAAAAAAGGATGGTAAAATTATAATGGATAGTTCACATACACAAAAATATGTGAATGGTCGGTAAGTATGTGAAAAGATGCTAACCTTACTGGTCATTAGGGAAATACAAATTGAAACCACATGGGATACCATTATAATAAAACTGTTGAAACTCAAAAGACTAGCCATACCCAGTGTGCTATAACTGGAACTCTCACACACTTCTAGCTAGGTTGGTACAAAATGGAAGACTTTGGAAAACAGTTTTATAGTTTTAAAAATAACATTTAACATATATTTACTCTATGAACTAACAAGTATACTCCTAAGTATTTATCCTCCTCTTGTTCATATGAAGACTTGTACATGGATATTCATGGCAGCCTTATTTTAATACCTCTGAACTGAAAACAACCTGATGAATCTACATGCTCTTAATTTAACACAATCACATAAGGGAAATAAAGACTTTTGATTTACACCTCATACATTATACTACATGTGTACCTGAGACAACTAGTCAAACATATTTCAGTTAATCAAGAAATAAACTAAAAGTAAGAACACAAAATGGTGCAAAACTGGTGAGCACTAACTAGAACAAATTGTCACTAATTCCATTTAAGTAAATATAGCCATTATAAATATCGCTAGACTATTGGATATCATTCTTAAAATATCCTAATAATGCATGTTGAATATTATAAGCTAATAATATTTAAATATAAATCTATTCACTGAACATGCATAGAGGGCTTATATTTACTGTGTAAATATGTACCCTGGTGGGTATTTGGAGAGCTCTGCTGCAATGCCCTAGTCTAAATCATTAATATAATCTTTATATGCTTACTAGTTGTGCCTGGAGACTGGGCTTTTACCACGTTTATTTGCTTGGGTGTTTCCTTTGTGTAACACTATCTAAAACAAAAGACAAAAAAGCAAAAGAAGTAAAAATGGAACTTTTCCTACTCAATTAAAGGAAAGAGAAGCCATTATTAATATTTTTAAGTGCTTATCATATCTTAACAATTTGAAAGTGATAATACAAGTACCATATTTTCAATAGAATTTATTTTTAGGTAAATTTTAGATTCATGGAAAAATTGAGTGGACGGTATGAAGATTTTCCATATACCCCCTCCTTACACACATGCTTAGCCTCCCCCATTGTCAACATCACTCATTTGTTACCATTGATGAACCTGCAATGACTCATCATTATCACCCAGATAACTCACCACAGTTTACATTAGGATTCACTCACAATGCTGTACTCATTATGGGTTTGGACATATGTATAATGGCATGCACCTATCAATGCAAAATAATACAGAATAGTTTCACTGCCCTAAAAATCTTCTGTGTTCCTGTGCTATTCTCCTCTTCCCCAGCCCCAGCTCATGACAATCACTGATCTTTTTGCTGTCTCCATAGTTTTGCCTTTTCCATCCTTGGAATCATAGTATGTAAGCTTTTCAGATTGGCTTCTTTCACATAGTAATATGCATTTAATTTTCCTCCATGTCTTTTAATGGCCTAATAGCTCCTTTCTTTTTATCACAATAATATTCCATTGTCTAGATGTACCACAGTTTATTTATCCATTCATCCATTGAAGGACATACTGGTTGCTTCCAAGTTTTGGCAATTATGAGTAAAGTTGCTATAAACTTCCATATGCAAGTTTTTATGTGGACATAAGTTTTAACTCCTTTGGGTAAATATTAAGGAGTGAAATTGCCAGGTGATATGTGAATCTGTTTAGTTTTGTAAGAAACTTCCAAATTCTTCCAAACTGAGTGTACCATTTTATAGTTCTACCAACAGTGTATGAAAGTTCTTGTTGCTCCATATCCTTGCCAGTATTTGGTTTTGTTCGTATTCTGGATTTTGACATTCTGACAGGTATCTCATTGTCTTTTTAATTTGTGTTTCCCTGATGACATATGATGTAGAACATATTACACAGGCTTATTTTGTCATCCTCATGTCGTTTTTGGTCAAGTACCTGTTCAGGTCTTTTGCCCATTTTTCGATTGGGTTGTTTCTTTTCTTATTGTTGAGTGTTGAGTTTTTTGTATATTTCAGATAGCATTCCTTTATCTTTTTCAGATGTATCTTTTGCAAATATCTGTCCCAGTATGTTGCTTGCCTTCTCATTCTCTTCACATTGTCTTTTGTAAAAAGTTTTTAATTTTAATGAATTCCAGCCTTATTCATTCTCCATTTGATGTTGATTCAAAAGAGTCATCACCAAACCCAAGGTCAGCTAGGTTTTCTCCTATTTTATCGTCTAAGAGTTTTATAGTTTTGTGTTTTACTTTGAGGTCTGTGATCCATTTTGAGTTAATTTTTGTGAGGTGTGTAAATTCTGTGTGTATACGATGATGATGAGTTTGCATGTGGAAGAATCATTTTTACAAATACCAGATCACCAAATCACCCAAATACCAAGTCACCTCAAAGACTTTATTTCTCTTGTTCCTCCTCCCAGAGACCAGCTTTCGTGATCGTTTTATTTTATTTATAGCTATTTAAGCATGTTTCTGTGTCCTCCCACAACTATTTATCATTACATTTTATTGATATATGACATATGGTTAGAATTTTCTCAGTATTCAGTCTTCTGAATACTATGTTATGTCTAGCCTTCGCTAATAAAAACTATAAAATAAAAAGTCATCCAGGATCAAAGAGGTTAATTTTACATCATTAAGGGGATATTTGAGAATCATGGGTACAAGGATTTCAGCACCTAGCACAGAACCTGCTCTATAAAATGCACCTCACAAGGGTAGGGCAATTAAATGTTAAGTTCCTGGACACTGCTTGACATATTCAACACTGGCATTTAAATGGATGGATAAGTGAATGGAGTCCTGAGTGGTAGTATAAAAAATATGTGGTACAGATTAATTACTACAAAGGACAGTTTGGTTGTGTTATGAAATCTAAAGTAAGTTCCAAGGGAAGCTTGAAAAATCTCAAATATATTATGGGTAGGAGGGCAGGGACCATTTGACTGATTTCCTGCAGTCTGGTCACTTAGGGATGGGGTTGGCCTCTTGCACAGTTGCATAAAAAATGGATACAGCTGAATGCAATATATATATATGTATGTATTTGGAAAACTGTTGGAGCTTTCTACTAAAGATAAAAACATACCCTCCTAATCACTTAGCAATCATACTCAGGAATTATTACTGTACTCTATCAAACAACATGTAGAGAAATATTAATAACAACTGTATTCAATAGAGTCAAAGATGAGATAAACTGAAATGTCCATCCAGAATTAATAAGTAAATTTGGTACATTTATAAAATGGAATACTATACAACAATAAAAAGCAACAAGCTACAGTTAAATGCAACCACATGTATTAGTCTCACAGACATAATTTTTAGTGAAATAAGCCATCACAAAAGACATAGATGATTTAATTACTATTAAAATCATAAATTATCCAATCTGTAGTACTAGATATGAAAAAATTATGAACTCTAGAAGTAATTGACTGATAAGGGGCATGAAGTCTTCTTCTGGGTCTTAGTAGTGCCACATATTTTCTTCTAAGCAGTGGTTACATAAGTTCTGGTCTACCTATAAGGTGTGTAGGTACTCAGAAAATACTTTCTGTGGGGCCTCTGACCACATATACAATTTGAATCACTCTAAATCAGCATGCCAGTACCATTCTGGTAGATCGGCCTTTAGCAATCCCATGAAATAAATATCGTGCCACCCAGTGGAGCAATATGCTCTCCAAGCCACCACCCTAGAGTTGGGACCATTCAAAAGGCCTTGGGAAACTATAAGCATTACCCCTGGAACTCTCTGGACATCTTTTCAAATGAATGAATGCAGAGTTCAATGACTGCCGAGTATTGGATTAGGCGGTGTCCCAAAATAAAGTGTCTTAAAGTGGAGAAACAGGGATGGAGCCTAAGAGGGGTACTTTGAACTTGGGGAAGGGTAGCTAGTCCCAGCCACTGGAAAGGGACTTAGACACTTTCAAGAATGGTATTCCAAAGTTCAGGACCCCACATATTTTGTATTTTAATAAAAAGTCCATCAAGTTGTATGTGCAAGAGTCTTTAGTTTTACTGTGTGTATGTTGTACTTGAAAATTTTTTGTTAATGTCTTTTAAGTTTTTTATTGAGATATAATTGACATAAATTTTATTAGTTTCAGGCATGCAACACAATGATTCAATATTTGAGTATATTGTGAAATGATCCCACAGTAAGTTTAGTTACATCCATCACATGCTTATGCTTTTTTTTTTGTGATGAGAACTTTTAAGATCTATTCTTTTAGCACCTTTCAGATATGTAATACAAAGTATTAACTACATTCCCATGAGTTATTTATTTTATAACTGAAAGTTTGTACCTCTTGGCCCCATTCTCCTATTTCACTCATCACACCCATCTCTGGCATTCCACAGTCTGTTCTTTGTAACTATGAATTCTTTTTGTTTTTTATTATTATTATTTTTTTAATTTTTAAGTTTTATTTTTAGTTATTTTGAGAGAAAGAGAGACAGCACGAGTGCAAAGGGGCAGAAAAAGAGAGAGAAAGAATCCCAAGTAGGCTCTCCACTGCCGGCACAGAGCCCAACTCATCATGACCTGAGCTGAAACCAAGAGTCAGATGCTCAAACAGCTGAGCTACCTGGGTGCCCCTGTTTGTTTGTTTTTTAGATTCCAGGTATAAGTGAGATCAAAAAGTATTTGTCTTTCTCTGTTTAACTTATTTCGCTTAGCATAATGTTGTCAAGGTCCATCTGTATTGCCACAAATGACAAGATTTTCTTCTTTTTATGACGGAGTAATATTCCTGTGTGTGTGTGTGTGTGTGTGTGTGTGTGTGTGCGCGCGCGCGTGTACCAAATTTTATTTACCCACTTGTCCATTGATGGACACTTAGGCTGCTACATATCCTAGCTATTGTCAATAATGCTGCAATGAACATGGGGATGGAGATATCTCTTCCAGTTAGTGTATTCCTTTCTTTCAGATAAATACCAAGAAGTGGAATTTCTGGATCACATGGTAGTTCTATTTTTAATTTCTTAAGGAACCACCATAGTGTTTTCCATAATAGCTGCACCAATTTACATGCCTACCAACAGAGTAAAAGGGTTCCCTTTGATCCACACCTTCATTAACATTTGTTATTTCTCATCATTTTAAGAATAGTCATTTTAATAGGTATGAAGTGATATGTAACTGTAGTTTTGATGTGCATTTATGTGATTATTAGTAATGCTAAGCACCTTTTCATGTACAAATTGGCCATCTGTCTGTCTTCTTTAGAAGATAAAATTTTTAAAGAAAAAAATTATTAAGCACCTACTATGTGACTACCAAGATACCATGAAGTAAACATTGGCCGAATACATACCATTGCTCAAAAACTATAAAATGAGGGTAGGATGCTGAAGCATATCTGATAAGCTGTGAGGAATAAGTGCAAATTAAAAAGTGCTGGACAAAGTGCTTAGTAAATAATGAATGAATGAATAACTAAAGTTCATGAATCTGAGAGTAATTACTGTCTATGTAGATTTGACCTTGGAGAGTAATATAATTGACATGTATAGGAATTCATCAATTTAGAGGTGTCATTCTTGAGCATCTTAAATTCCCTATCATGCTGATAACTTCTGTGAAGTCCCTCTTCACTCATAGAGATTGATAGAAATATAAATGTGTTTATATTTCTATAAGTTTCTCAGTATTGCATATACATGCATCTACAGACAAACTGGTTCACTTTGAATAGTAAGACACTTATGGGAGATCTGCCATAGATATGATGAGTCTGGGAAGATTCCACACAGTCAATCATGGGGAAAATTTCTCCAAATTCTTCTTCCTATAAGACCTTGAAACATCATTTATATCTTTATTTTTATACTTCTATGACTTATCAGTTTCTGGCATATAATAAAGTATCAATAAAATTATGGATAAAAACATTAAGCAATTAAGAAAGGAAAGAATCTGTCACAAGTATTTAATATTTGTAGTCCTTGATACACACACACACACACACACACACACACACACACTTGGTAATGTGGACAACAGAGTTAACTATTTGCAAATAAAAAGGAGCATTTTATACCACATAGTCCTGTCTACATGACCTGCTCTGTAGAGGCTATACAGGAAAGTAATAAAATCTTGTAACTAAGTTGTCCAAAGCTTTTAGGTATTCCATAAATTTTCACAGTGACTATTTGGACATTAATCCTATTATATGTTCTAGATGGGATATCTAGGAAAATTATCAATCAAATAATACTAAGTTTAGAGTCTTTTTTCTGTTGCAAGATTCTGTAGTTAAGAAACACAATCTCTTTTACCTAGACTAAAATGAATTTCTGAGACAGTTTATGTCAGCCATTTTTCAAAAAGATGCTTGAAACCGTTTCTCGAATTTGCTTAGTCCTCACTCCGTAGATGACAGGATTGAGGGCGGGTGGAACAACCACGTATAGATTGGCCAGGAGAATGTGAATGTATACAGGAACATTCCTGCCAAACCAGTGAGTCATGAAGGAGAAAAAAGCTGGAGTAAAGAAGGCTAGGATAACACAGATATGGGAGCCACACGTATTAAGTGCTTTGAGTCTGGCATCCTGAGAAGGAAGGCAGAAGACAGCTCAGAGTATTCTCACATAGGAGATGACAATCAGAACCACATCAACAAACACCAGTGATATAAGAATTAATCCAAATATCACGTTGACCTTTATATTCGCACAGGCTAGCCGAGCAATTCCCATGTACTCACAGTATGTGTGGGGGATTACATGGTGTCCACAGAAGGGAAGTCTTAAGATGAGAAATACCAAAGGGATAGCCAAAATGAAATTGACACCAAATACAACAACAAGGATGAGACCAATGATTCTGTTAGTGAGAATCAGGCTGTATCGCAGAGGGTTGCAGACGGCAACATGGCGATCAAAGGCCATGGCCACCAACACGACAGTCTCCATGGCAGTGAATATATGAATAAAAAACATCTGAGTGACACAGCTCCCAAAGCTAATCTCCTTTAAATTAAACCAGAATATGCCTAACATTTTGGGGATAGTGGATGTGGACAGGCCCAGATCAATGGAGGCTAACATAGCCAAGAAGTAAAACATGGGCTGATGAAGACTGCGTTCATTCTTGATCACAAACAGGATAGTGATGTTCCCCATGAGGGCAATCAAATACACAGAACATAAAGGAAACCCAATCCAGATGTGCATCTCTTCAAGGCCTGGGACTCCCAGCAGGAGGAAATAGGAGGGGTGGAACCTGGTATCATTTGAGGGGGACATCCTCTCTCTGTTCTTTTGGAATCACAGAGAAAACAAATTATCAAACATTTAAAAAGTCATACTACATCCCATAAAAGAATACAATAAACTTGGAGTGATGATCAGCAGTTAATTGTGAAAGAGATTTCATGCCAGCCTTGAAAGTATGGATTCATTCAGACATTAAAAAATACTAACAATTCTGCTAAGAGTAGTAAACAAATCCAAGAAAATCTAATTTTATAATATTATTATTCTGGGGATGAGACAGACAGTATCCAAATAAGCAAAAAATAAGTGTGTGGGTATACCTAATATATATAGGTGTCATATACGTGTATATTCTCATATACATCAGGTAGATATTAAGAGATACAAGCACTTTAAGAAAAACAAAGCATGATAATAACGAAGGAGAATAATGAAGCTGGTGTCACTTTAAATTTATCATGAGGGAAGTTCCCTTTAAGCAGATAAATGAATGCAATATGGGGATAATTTCATGTAAAGTTAATAATTTTAACATTTTTTTATTTGAGTATAATGTACAATGTTACATTAGTTTTAAGTGTACAACTTCTGTATTCACCACGAGGGTAGCTACCCTCTGTCCCATTTCATCCCTACTACAATATCATTAGCTATATTCCTTATGCTGTGTCTTTTATTCCTGTGACTTATTCATTCCATAACTGGAAACCTGTATCTCCCCCTCCCTTTCACCCATTTTGTCCATCATCCTCCCATACTCCTCTCTTCTGGCAACCATCAACATTAAATATTTTTAGGACATGGGATGACACTTGGATTGAATTCTGGAAAGGGTGCTCTTTCAGCCCTGTGGGGAACGAACTGGAAGGGATAATAATCACTTTTCTCTGATAAGGCTGTGTATGTAATAAGAGCTTTAGGAAAGCTGGTGATTCTCTCTCTTTAGGGAATCAGGTAGCAAGTTTGTGAAGAGTAAAGAGGGAAATTGAACTCTTCCTTCTTATTTTGTTTTCTTCTTTTTCTATGATACATGGTTGGTGTGGTAAGCTGGAGTGAGGTACTGCTGCTTGGGAGGTTTCTCCAACCCCCTCAGCTCACTGAAACTCAGGTCAGATTGAGAGATCAAGGAAGTATTTATTTCCAAGAGCTTTCTCAACTTTTCTATCGAAATTTCTATAGAAATTTACTCTAAAAATTCTGGATAACAAAAACAGAAACAAAAACAAAATGCACTTTTAAAAAAATACCCTGGTTGATCTATATGGTAAAAACATACAAACTGAAATTAATAAGAACCACATAGGAGACTTTACTCTTACCAAAAATATGTAAACAATACCTACCTTATGTTTTTCTGTCCCTCAGACCCAATCTTATTTGGGGAGTTTCTTGTTTGCAACTACTTCTCAGAACTTCTATCCCTCATTTACAGTGTCTGGATCCCAGAACATAGCCTTGAGTAGCACCACCTGTCTTAGCCATGACCATGGTTCTTTTAGGATCAGACTAGAGCAATATCTCCCTTTCTGACTTCATTGCATTTGTCATGGCTACAGAGGAAAGTTTTATACTTGCACTGCAACAGACTTCCAAACCCAAGCCCATCTCCCACAGAGCCCTTAATCCCTACAGTCTGGAAAGTTCCTCTTCCTGAAAATAAGATAGTAATCCCCCTGTGGCTCTATGTCCGAACTATGGGATGTATGGCTGCTACCTTCCACTATTGCTGTCTACTCTGACCTTCCCCCACAGATTCTATCCCCCAGTTTCACCTTTGGCCTAATAGTGTTAAACTTTTAAAAACTGTTGACTTTGATTTACAATAACAGAAGCAAGGTAATATAATTGGAAATGTATCACACAACCTGAAGAAATAATGAGTATAAAAATAAGGCTAATGGCATGGCATGAAAGTGGTGATGAATAGCAGTGAGGAGGAGAGCCCCAAGACTTCTGAGTTATTCCTACTCTGGTTTAAATTAGGGAAAATGGCTAGACAGTGTTCAAGCCAAATCTTTTAGAATTGTGTAATCTAATCACAGATATTGCAGCAGTTGTGGGTTTTTAGGTCCTCTATTACATATTGCATTTTGGCTTCATACACAGAGCTCCAGTATCCCTTGCATGGGATCCAACATCACCGTGATGTGGAAGCAGCAGCCCTATTTTGTCAAGTCAGAATTCAGAGTTCAGATATTCTTTCTCATGAAGAATATCTTCATGATATTCTTCAGGTTCAGAGTTCTCTGGACTCTCTGTCTAAGCTTTATATCCTTTTTGTTCAGATCTAACCACTTATTCCAAGGTATGGCTTCTATTTGTCCTACCCAATTCCATCAGAAACCCAGGCCATTTAAATCCATACTGAGATATCCTCACTGACACATTGAAGATGACACTGGTGGATGGTGACAAATGTACTATGAACACCACCAAGGTGCAGTTTATAAGGAATGAGTTTAATCAATGTGTTTATGTCATGATGTGTAACATGCATTTAATTCTTCAGGGGAAGCAGTCACTGGGGAACACACAGTTTGTCTTTGTATCAGCCTTTCCAGTGGTCTTGCTTCCAGACCTGTGGAAGATATAAAGCATGATATAAGAATTAGATAAGGTTTGGATATTCTAATGGTAGTGAGTTATCTTTGAAGTGCTTAAACTGGTATGCAGTGGAGTCTCTAGTTGGAAGTTGGTGTTTCTGATTTGTCATTCAAGTCATCAGGTAACTCCAGGGTCCTAGGAGGACCTCTGACATGTGACTCCCCCAGGGTCAATCTGTGGAATAACTGCTTGACAAGTCTATTCTCTTAGGGATGGAGTACAATTTTGTAATTCTCACTGCCCTTATCTTCCAGATGATCCACATTCTCCATTAATATCTCTGTATGCTATAAGTTTAGTGATCAGTGAGTACAAGAGCTCCAAACTCTTTGACAATCATGGAGAGAGCCCTTACAACTCAGTGGTTTTGCCATAAAACAGAGTTGGGAATATAATAAATCTCATTTGTCACTTTAACCAAGGAAACTCACTTGTTGGTTCAATGAACTCACTTAATTTCCCCTTGCAAATTATTAACTATACAATGAGGGGAAGAAGAAGGGAAATCATGGTACCATACACGCACCATACACAGTAGACCTCTCTCCTTGCTCCCATTTAATGAGGACAAATTGCAGCCCAGCTATGGTGTGCTATCTGAATGATGCTCTCAGTCTCAGGATGAGACTCAGGGAATTCACTTGTTTGTTTCACCTTGCTATGACATAGAAATACAAGGGAATTTCATCAGGAGTCTCTTCTACATTTGTATTTCTAAATTGTATTTTCTTCTGCACACTGGAGCTCATCTCCTTCTTCCACATCTAGATGCTAGTTTAACATGTCCCTCAATAAATCTATGGTATCTTCTAAGCCATTAAAAAAACAACTTTAGAATATTGTTTCTGTTTATGAGATATTCACCGCTGTGAAATTGCAGTGGTGAATATTTATGGAAAACAAGTCACCATAAAAATTTAATGACCTACCTCCCCATTCCATTCCTTAACTTTGACTGTTACTGTCACTCGACTGTTCCTACCTCTAAAGTGGCTCTTTGATCTCCATTCACTTTGTTTATTTCCAGAAGGCACACAGTTAACTCACCAGATACTTAGGTCTCTGAACTAATCGTGCCGGACAGCACACTGATCATGCCTCTGGAAAAAAATTATTGGAAGACACTTATGGAAAAAGGAGCAATTGTACAATTGTCAAGTGTATTCTGGAGTAGTATGCAAATACTTTGTGGGGCCAGATGTCAGACTCTAGGAAAAGAACACTGACCCTTGGGATGTGGGTTCTTAAATTATATTAAATTACCAATCTCTTGCCTGGAATAAGCAGATACTGGGATCCAAGATATTAAGATGGGCTAGATAATTGGCTTCTAAGTTTATTCTACCAGCTCACATTCATTAGATGGGGGAATAATAACTAGAGTGATTAGGGAGCTTGCAGGGGGTGAGGGTGGGGTAGGTCCAAATAATACTGATTCAGCAGAACGCCACTAGGGAGACTTGACCACTAACCCCTTTCTGCCTCAGTATCAGTGATGAGAATCAAACCCTTTGAGATCACCAAAGGGCTTGCAGCTAAGCCTTGTGGTAACTGATTATAACGTGGCTGACAAGTGCCCTGACCTGCACCTTAGGATACTACCAATATTAAAAAGCTTTAACATTGATTGTTTTCTATGGAAATGTGTCAGAAGCCAACTATATTTCTAGAGGGCATGCATGGAGAGAGAATCCTTCAATTAAACCTTACTTTTAACTCCATTTGATTGTAGATCTCAAACTTCCTTAATATCCCACTCTATCCGTATTGTCTATGATACAGAAAAATTCTTCCAGAACTTCTTTCAGTATCAATCTATTTGACTTTCCAGCTGGTGAAAGAACTCTCATTTTATAGACTAGCAGTCGTCCATCCAACCATCCATTGTTCCAACCAATATTGATTTAGCACTTGATATGTTCTAAGAATTATTCTGGTGAACAAAAAAATCATGCTATTATAGTGATTTTCTTTCTCTTTAGTTATTTCTCTACCTCCTTGTCCTGTGCTAAAGTGTCTGTGCTCAAAAGATTTTTTATCTATCTGTTTTTTTTTTTTTTTTGACAAAACCTCTTGAACATTAATGTCTTCATATTCTTAATTTTTACTGTAAGGATTAGAAATAATATAGATGATTATCAACCAAGAACTATTTACTTTTAATTATTGTATATCAATATAATGTGATGCTATGTAGCTTTCAAAGGAAATGAGGGGACATGCATAAATTGGCTCTGGAAGAAATCACAGGAAACTGGTATCAGACATTTTTTTCTGGGAAGAGATCTGGAGAATGGAAATCAGTGATAGGAAGTATGCTTTATAAACTCCCTGTGAGGATTTCTTTTTAATTAGTTTTTGTTTTCTTTGTTTAACATCTTAACTGAAGTATGATTGACATAAGAAAGACATGCATATTTAATATATATATGACCATGAGTTTAGGATAAATATACACCTATGAAACCATCACCATAATCAATGACATAAACATATCTATCATTTCCACAAGTTGTCTCCTGCCTTCTTTACTTGGTATTTATGTTTCACAATTAGAACACTTAATGTAAGATTTACTGTACCTTATTAGCAAATATTTAAGTGTACAACACAGTAATGTTAACTATAGGCACTATGGTGTCTTTTCAAAAATAGTAAATATAGTTCAATTACCCCAGGATTTACAGTGTAAAACAACAAATATTTCTTTTTTTAAATGTTTTTATTTATTTTTGAGAGAGAGAGAGCGAGCGAGAGAGAGAAAGCATGAGTGAGGGAGGGGCAGAGAGAGGAAGACACAGAAGCTAAAGCAGGCTCCAGGCTCTGAGCTGTCAATACAGAGCCCAACGTGGGGCTTGAGCTCATGAACTGTGAGATCATGACCCTAGCCAAAGCTAGGTTAAGCCAAAGCTTAACCGACTGAGCCACCCAGGTGCTCCAAACATTTTTTATTTCACATATTTTCTGCATATGCAGGTAACAAGCACAGGTAAACATGCTCCTTAAATGTAAATGTAATTTAAAAACAATAAGATACCAATACACTCTTGCTAAATGACTAAAATTTAAAAGACTGATCATTCTAGGGATGTCTGGGTGGCTCAGTTAATTAAGCATTTGACTCTTGATTTGGGCTCAGGTCATGATTTCACGGTTTGTGAGATTGAGCCCTGTGTCGGGGTCGAGCTGACAGTGCAGAGTCTGCATAGGATTCTCTCTCTCCCTCTCTCACTGTCTCTCTCTCTCTCAAAAATAAATAAATAAACTTAAAAAAAAATAAAAGGCTGACCATACTTAATGTGAGGATGTGGGACAAGTCAAACTTTTATGCACTGCTGGTGAGAATGTAAAATACAAATATTTTAGAAATAATTTTGTTAGTTTCTTAAAAATGTTTTATGTATATCTGCTCTTCCACTTCTAGGTATTCACCCAAAAGAAATGAAAGTATATGCCTGACCAAAGACTTGCATATGAATGCTCCTGGCAGCTTTATTTGTAATATATAAAAACTGGGAACAAACCAAATGTCCAACAACAGATAAACAAATTTTGGTATATCCATGAAATGAAACACTACTCAGAAAGAAAAATGTATGTGTGATTAATATAACAATAACTTGATTCAACTCAAAATGGTCATGAAAGCAGCCAGGCTAAACAGAGTACATTTAGTAAGACTTCATTTATATAAAATTCCAGAATTTTATAGAGCTAATCTATAGTGACAGAAAGCATGTCAGTGGTGTCATGTTTAGGTGATGGATGGATCACAAAGATGTGAGAGGAAATTTTGAAGGTGATAAATATGTTAATGAACTTCACTGTAATCAGGTAATGATGGTTTCTTGTGTGTATACATATGTAGCAATGCCCCATTTTTATCTGTCTTTATACTACAATTTCCTAAGACAGTCCATTCTCAAAATATGTTTGTGGTATGTAAGAATAAACAAATGAGTGGACAGCATTGGATGCGTATTTCTTGATGGAAAATTCATTTTCTAGTTTAAAAAAAATCTACAAATTTCTAGGGACAGTGCTTTTACTAGAAGTTATCAGTGTTTTTGATTAACTGGCAGTTAAACGTTTTTTCAGTTTTATCTACTAGCTAGGAAATTCTTCAGGGGCAAAACTCTGTCTTATGTATTACTCTCAAATAGTCCCAAATTCAGTACCATGCAAATAATAAAAAAGGCATTAGCAATAGTTTTATTGGATTTAATTAAATTGGTTTGTGGGTCCTTTTTGAGGAAAAGTTTTCAAGTTAATATATAAGGTCCTAGAAAAGTATAGAAATGATCCACTAATACCTTAAGAAGAAAATGATTAGCCACTGTCCAATCATATATCCACTGTCTACCTGGTGCTTCTCTTTATTTATGAAAACATTTTCCTCCATTATGTTGAAATTTACTTTTATCTCTTTCTTCAGTGGTCTTTTGCTAAGGAGAGTTTACGCATTTCTTCTTGTATTTGTATAGTCTTTATCCCATAAACAAGAAGATTCAGGGTAGGCAGCAGAAGCAGGTATAGGTTAGCCTATTAATGTGAAAGCTGTGGGGGATTGTATAACCCCAAAGACAGTGGGTGAAAAAGGTGAAGAAGGATGAGTCATAGGTGATGACTATAGCACAGATGTGGACAGTTCAGGTGCTGAAGGCCTTCAGACTCTGCTAAGAAGAAGCTGACCACTGCCCAGAGGATCAAGGTGTAGGAGACTGTGATGCACAGGATGTTGAAGCCCCCATTCATAAGGGCAACCATCAGACCATAGATGGCATTGATCTTGATATTGCCACAGGACAACTTCGCCATAGTCATGTGGTCACAGTAAGTGTGGGAAATTATATGGCCCTTGCAACATAATAGGCATTTGGTGAGTAATGTAAAGGCAATGATGAGTATCACACCTCAAAGGAAGGTGGGAAACCCAGCCTTGGCAATCATAGAATTGGTGAGAATAGTGGCATAGTGTAGAGAAAAACAGATGACCACATAGCAGTTCAGGGCCATGAGGTTGAGCACCCCAGATTCCATCCCAGTGAAAGCGTGGATAAAGCACATCTGGGTCAGGCGAGCATTGAAGTTAGTATCTTTGGAATCAAACCAGAAGATACATAGCATTTTGGGTACAGTACTAGTACACTGAACAATGTCAGTGAAGAAGAATAAGGCCAAGAAATACATAGGCCAGTTTAGGGACTCCCTCAGATGAATGAGATAGAGGATCCCATAATTCCCCAGTATAGTAACAAGGTACATGTGCACTTTCTAGTCCAGGCAATCAATTCAATATAAATGATGCTAGTGTCAGTCTATTACAGTTGTAATCATGAATGGTGACCAGTTATAGGGTATGTTATATTCTTCAACTTTGACGTTAACTTTGTTGTCTCTCTGAAAAGAAACAGTTTAGGCAAATGCATATTGATTGCTTACAATGCATTAGTTAGTGTTATAACATTTTGGCATAAATTTATCTCAATTTTATTAATTACCTCATGAGAGGTATTTATTATATGAAGTCAGGTTAATTATTAAGGTATTATAGATGAGGAACTGATACTAGTGTGGTATCATTGACTATAAATCTTGAATCCAGAATTCTTAGCTCTTTACTATGAAGATATCGATCTACTGATAGGTAGGTAGATAAATAGATGATAGATGATAGATAGATAATATTTTTCCCATACTAAATATCTTAAGCTCTCTCTCATACTCTGCTCCTAATTCGGCATTATTGCATTCTTAGACCAATGAGAATGTATCAAATAGCGAACATTAGAATCTTTCTATTAGTGAACTTCCAAGTGAGTTATAAGGATTTTTCTATTTCTGTGTATGGATATACACAGAAGGGGATCTGTTTATCATCATGGGTATTAACTATTCTTCAGGTTATGAGATATGAGATATCAAAACACAGTAATATTCTTTTTTATTATAATTCTTTTAGAGAGAGAGAGAGAGTGCAAGCAGGGGAGAAGGGCAAAGGGAGAGAGAGAGAGAGAGAGAGAGAGAGAGAGAATCTCAAGCAGATTCTGTGCTCAGCATGGAGCCTGACATGGGGCTTGATTCCATGGCCCTGGGATCATGACCTGAGCTGAAATCAAGAGACGGATGCTCAACTGACTGAGCCACCCAGGCACCCCATATTCTTGGTTATTCTTCCTATAATATAGATAGTTTTATCAGTAGTGAATAATGAAACTGGACTCATTAATTAAGGAGACTTATTAATGTTTTTACATGGCTAATAAATGGAACTAATCCATCACAACAAATTTACTGGCACCACATCAGGTGCTATCAAACCACTACAGCCACAGTGCTCCTTCAGGATGCTTTTTTCCCTTACCTTCTCTTCAGCTAAATTTGGGTTCCCAGTCTTGTTAAAAAAAAAAACCTAAATGTGGGGCGCCTGGGTGGCTCAGTCGGTTGAACGTCCCGCTTTGGCACAGGTCATGTTCTTGCGGTTCGTGGGTTGGAGCCCCGCATCAAGCTCTTTGCTGACAGCTTGCTCAGAGCCTGGAGCCTGTCTTCAGATTTTGTGTCTCCCTCTCTCTCTGACCCTCCCCTGCTTACGCTGTCTCTCTCTCTCTCTCTCTCTCTCTCTCTCAAAATAAATAAAAAACATTAAAACATAAAAAAAAAAAAAAACCTAAATGTGATTGAGTGCTTTAGATCTGCCCAAGACTTATTATTGGGTGTAGCAACATGTTGCTCACTATACCTTTGAATGAATTGAAAATTTTAATTCTCCTCCTATTTTCAGTCCTAAGTCCTTCTCTGTCTACATCTATATTTCTTTCTTGCTTGCTTGCTTGCTTTCTTTTTTCTTTCTTTCTTTCAATGGTGTAACAATGTACAACATTGAAGAAAGCATCTCCAACTGGAAAATTTGCTTCATAGATCTTATATATTTATTCATGGACCACTGGTGTAAACAAAGAATACTGGCCTAGGAACCCAATGACACTGATGAATATGCCATCCAGAAATTGCTCATCAATTTTCTCCTTCCTCTCTCTTCTTCATGCCACCTCAATTCTTCACACTGATTTCCATGTCTCAGGCTACATGGCCTCCTAGAATCTTGAGTAAAGTACCAAGGATATTGACCATCCTATTTTTATGTTATAACCTCAAAAGTGTTCTATTTCTCCCATCAGCCACAAAGAGCATAAAACTCAAGGTAGAGGTAGAGTGGGGGATTTTTTTTTAAGAATGATTCATAGAAAAACTAATCAAATAGCTACCTGTTTCCTTTTTTGTAGGACCCTGCTATATTTCCAACAGTTTTCTCCCTTGTTTTCTCAGCCTAACCAGGAAATTACTTACCAGTTCCCAGCTTCTCTCTCTAAACTTATATTTGATATTTGATGGCCACATGCATCTGTTTTTATCCTCCACAGGGCCAGTGCCTCTATTCTTGTTCTTCAGAGGCAAATCCATAGGACCAATAGCATTTCTGTATTTCAGACTCTGAGTTTTAACCCTAAGGACCTCAACTCCCTCTGATTACACCATTTCCACACAGGAATCCAGGTTATAGGGCTTTATGGACTTCATGTAGAATGTGTAATCTTCAACTCAGTGAAAGTCCATGAGTTCTAGGTTTCAGAACACTGACTTTGTATAAAAGCCATGATGCATGAATGCTAGCATGACTGGGTAAAGACAGCCTGATATGTAGAGAGGTGGCTGGTTAGTCTGAGGTATAACAAAAAAAGTTACTTATCTTTAAAATTCATATCTCTACGCAGGGGAAATTGGTTACAATAGGGAACTAAACTCCTCAAATCTTGTCACAGCAAAATCACATTTTGTGACCCTGAAGAACATGAATGCACATGACATAAAGTTTGGAAAATGTATGTGCTTTAATCATGGAATAGCAGAATTAACATCCTCACCCATACTTACAATGGATTGTGACTAATATCACTGGGTTAGGAAGGAGTGACAAAGCATAGCACTTTTTAAATATGGTCATAATCTACTATGAACAATATACATTCTTAATATTTATATTGAGGAATATAAAATGCTGCCATAATCAGCAATTTCCCCTCCCACATATATTTTCTTTTCCATTACAGAACCCCACTCCTCACTATCCTCCAACCACAAGTAGAAATGAGATGAGGGACAGATGGACTTTAAAAACAACAGTACCTAAAATCATTTTACAATACATATTGGGGGCAGAGATTTGCTGATTTCTGAGAATAGAATAGGGTTTTTCTGAAAATGGGGTAAGGAGTTAAGTATAAAGAAATATAACATCTGACCTTCATTTGGAAATGATTGATCTCTGTAGGGGAGGGAAAATTTTTCCCTTAATCCCTCTTGGTTCATTGATTGGTCTAATAATTAGATTAACATGGAAGAGATTAAGAGGAGAAAAACAAATTTAAAATCCTAAGTATGGGGGGCCTAAATATATGTGACCCACTGATAGACAATTGAGGCTTTTTGCAGTCCCAAGATAAGGAGAAGTAGGTAGGGGTTTGGGACTTCAAAGGAGGTAAAGACATTTCACAGGAGATGGGAAGAGTCAATGTTTGGTAAACAAAAGTTTTCATGCCATGCAAAATCTTCCCTAGGTAAAAAAAAAATTTAAAAAAAGTTATCTTTTTGCAATAGCTCTCTTTCTCTTTCTGGTACTGGTCCCTTATCTAAACTGTTTTAGGCAGTTAAGGGGAGGCCAGAAGCTCTTCAAGGCCTTGAATATCTTCAGGACATAATAGGCATGCCAAAGAGGCCCTTCTGGAGTGGCCTACCCTGAACCTCATTATCTCCAATATAATAAAATGCAAAAGGCAAATACCAAGATGAAAGTCTGATATGATTCTACAAATGCCTTCCAAGAGATAAATGTGCTCAATTAAAACTGTTTGCTGAAGAATTAATCTCAGCATTCGAGAGTTCTTATCTTCATAAAAAGGAATATTTTTTAAGTTTTTATTTAAATTCTAGTTAGTTAACATACAGTGTAATATTAGTTTCAGATATACAGTTTAGTGATTCAGTACTTACATAATCCTTAATCCCCATCACCTGTTTAACCCATCTTCCTACCCACCTTCCCTCTGGTAACCATCAGTTTGTTCTCTATAGTTAAGAGTCTGTTTCTTGGTTTGACCCTGTCTTTTTTTCACCCTATGATTGTTTTACAGGTAAGTATTAACATGAACATTTGCCATCAATTCTGATGGTAGGGAACAGTAACTTTGAATCCCACTTATACTTAAGTGAAATGTTATCACACAAAAAAAGGATTCTCTTTTTACTAGTAGACCTGTGTGACCAACAGAAGGCACTAAATAATTATTACTATATTTTTATTTTGTCAGTGAAAACATAGAATTTTATTTTCTTTTTTGTATAATTATATAATATCCTTAGTTTTGCCTCTTGGGTTGCAAAATATAAAATATTTGTTATTTTGTCATTGAGCAAAAATATTGCCAATGCCTGGTTGGAGAACTATGTAGAAAAAGTTTTGTTCTAATTTTGGAAGCCTTATTCTTCATTTTCTTTCTCCAGATGTCAATCTAGTATCAGCTTTAATTTTGTCATTTCAAAAATAATCTATATATTTTTTTACTGATTTATACTTTTGAAATTTATTTATGTGTGAAATCTTTTTAAATAGTCTTCAGTTAATAATTATCTATTTTATGTCCAGTCTTTACTAATACAAAACTTATGCAATGGATAGCTGCAAATAAAAATTCAGCCAAATTCAAGAGGGTAAGGTCTTGGCTATTAGAGAGAAAAATGAAAACTCACTGAGCTCAAAACCTTACCATGAGAAAGAATAGTAAGCCTATAGTAAACAGTGTACATGGGGAAGACTCTGTTTTATTCAGTAATTTATCTTGCTTCCTGTAATAGTATCTGGCATCCAGCAGGTACTCAGCATGTATTTGTGGGGTGGGTGAACAAATGAATGAATGAATAAATAAATGAATGAACGGGTGAATAAATCCAAGTTCACAATGTATAGACTTAATCAATCATAAAGTAAGAGGAGCTTGAAAATGATAAGAGGGTGGCTCAGTCAGTTTAAACGACTGACTCTTGGTTTCAGCTCAGGTCATGATCTCATGGTTTTGTGAGTTGGAGCCCCACATCGTGCTCCACACTGGCAGCGTGGCGCCTGTTAGGGATTCTCTCTCTCTCTCTCTCTCTCTCTCTCTCTCGTTCTCTCTGCCCCTCCCCCACTTGTGTTGCCTCTGTCTCTCTCAAAATATACTAATAAACTTTTTTTAAAAAAGAAAACAGTTGCATAATTGGTGAGGGAGATAAAATGGGCACTTAGGAAATCTTGAGAAATATATTCACACTTATTTCATACTCTATTAGAAGACCTAGGAGCTCTCTTACTCTTTTATTGTTTCCTCAGTCATAGAATTTTAGTATGAGTTTAGTATGAGTTTGACTTATAATCAGAGTAAACCTCTAACCTTCAAATTCTCATTGGAATAAGTTGAAGCTTTTGAGGCAGAAATGGAGGAATTCAGCCTCTGCAGCAAAAGTACAATGAGAGATGTCATTTAAATCTCCTCCATGGTGTAGGAGTACCTGTTGTGATACATCTTTTTACTTTACAGGAAAGGCATCATTTTTAGAAGCTACTCTAGTTACATATGCAGCTGCCCTCCACCCTGCCCCCTCCCACACACACCAATAACTAGGAATTAAACCCATAATGACACTTCCACTTTGTTAAATGAGGGAGATAATACTCAGATTTTAAGTACTCCATTTTTGAAAGTTTATTTATTTATTTTGAGAGAGAGACAGCGTGAGCAGGAGAGGGACAGAAAAAGAGAATCCCAAGCAGGCTCCACGTTACCTGCACAGAGCCAGAGGCAGGGCTCGAACTCGCAAAACTGTGAGATCATGACCTGAGCCCAAACCAAGAGTTCGGTGCTCAACCGACTGAGCCACCAGGTGCCCCACTACTCCATTTAAAAAAAAAAAAAAAAAAAAAAACATCTTCCCCAATGTTTAAAGCGGAAGCACTGCTAAGCAAGATACTCCCTAATTCTTTCCCACTGCCTCTCTACCTGTAAGGTCTCATTTCACTTGTACGGCCCAGAGGAGCTTCAAAGTACACAAAATAATCTAGCCTCACTTGATTACACCATAAACTTAGGCAGCAAGACAAATTACCAGGAAGAGAAAGAGATCAAAATGATCTTGTCCATTATATCTCCCACTAAAAGCTACTTTTTCCCCAGTCTGATGTCTGAATTCTGCCTTCTGTTTTTCTTTTATTTTTCGTTCAATATGTTCTTCCTAAGAAAGTGGTAGAAAATATACTCAACATTACAAATTATTGAAACTGAGGAGTCATTGCTATAAGAGTGATTTTGTCCAAAGTTTCCTGGCAGGCTAATAGACTGGAGTGGCTTATTGTATTCTGTGGAATCCAGAAGAAAGTTTACACAACTGTACTGAAGTCTTTCACGCATTACAGGGAGAGGAATCTCTGTTATGTTGTTAAGTAGTGAGCAAATTCATGCAAAACAAGTACCCATTCATTTTGTCCCTCAAGGCATGAAAAGCCAGTGAATTACTTCCATTTGCATGATGGCATTTGGAATGTGGAAGGAGGCATTACAAAATAAAACTTTCATTCATATTACCCAGTTAAAGTCCAGGTATGTGAAGATGAAAGAGTGGAATTTTAAGTGAACAAAAAGGTAAGCCAAGAGGAAAGACAGGGCTGGATTTTCAGTTTGGAAGAAAAAATTGACAAAATTAAACATTTTCATT
The DNA here is from genome assembly GCA_028646485.1 of Cryptoprocta ferox. Taxonomy (NCBI): domain Eukaryota; kingdom Metazoa; phylum Chordata; class Mammalia; order Carnivora; family Eupleridae; genus Cryptoprocta; species Cryptoprocta ferox. Next base: position 49,333,193 of record CM053575.1, read on the forward strand.
CTGGAAATAATATGACATCCTACACATTCAAATAAAAAAAGAAATCATATTGATTTTAACTTTCATAATTGATTTTAACTTTCTTATGACCTATCTTCTCTTTTTCCATGTTTTAACCCGCCCCCCACCAAATCTCTTCCCTGGACCCCTGAATATTAGAAATTTAAAATTGTCTTCATTTCTTGTTTTTTTCCCTAGGTTTGTAGGGATTATTTCTACAATTATTTAACAATTTCAACAATTATTCAACAAAATATTATTATTGAACAATTATTTGTTGAAATTGAAAAATACAAACTACATAGCTTGACCTATGATCTCCTTAAATATTTAGTTGATTACTAACTTTTTAAAAAGTTTGTTTCTTTGTTTGTTTGTTTATTTTGAGAGATAGAGAGAGCATAAGCAGGGGAGGGGCAGAGTGAAAGGATGAATCCCAAGCAGGATCCACACACTATGAGCACAGAGCCTAATGCCAAGGTCAAACTCACAAACTGAGATTATGACGTGAGCCGAAGTCAAGAGTCCGCTGCTTAACTGACTGAGCCACCAGGTACCCCCACCTGATTCCTAACTCTCAATGGCTATTGTGTTTGATCTTTTATCTTTGTCACTGTTCCCATCCCTCCCCACACCACTCCCAAATTTCAAAGAAATAAAGGTAAGATATCTCTTTTGAATGGCACTCAGATTCACAACTTGTTTCTTACTAGTGAGAGTTCTATGGTTGCAAGCTATATACACCTGGATTGGCTTTCATTTTTGTTCATGGTAGCCACTATTGACTTCATTCACATTTACTACCCCAGGACGAAGGAGATCAGTTTTGAGGGTTGTCTTACACAGATGATCTTCATCCATACAGTCTCTGGAATATTAACTCTTATGTTGGTCATCATGGCTTTTGATCATTATGTTGCAATCTGCAGCCTACTTTAAGAAAACCAGATCTTCACAGACAGAATTATAACTTTCATTAGGATGTATCCCTGAGGTTGAATTACTGGGTCATAGGATACATTTAATTTTACTTGATAAGTTCAAAATACTGTGTAAGGGGAGTGTATCAACTGATACTTTGGACTTTACAGTATAGAAGCTTCCATTACTCTATTTTCTGATTAGCCATCCTTACTGAAAAGTGTTTCCATGTAGCAAATTGATAAATAGGTCAAAACATGTCATTGTGGTTTTAATTTGCATTTCCCTGTTACTAATGGGGTTTAAAATCTTGGTATTTATTTCTTGGTCATTTAAATTTCTGCTTTTAAGAAGTATCTGTTAATCAGCGAGAACTTTTGCAAACTGACCTTGGGGTCTCCAGGGAAAATTCAGACTTTAAATGACACATCATAAACCTTACTGCCCTTATCTTGTCCATGAATTAAAAACTATACATTCTATACTTTCAGTCTCTCCATAGATAAATATGCAATGTTTCTAGTCAAGCCATAAATTAATTTCATCTTTCAATACCTGTGTAAAAGCATCATAATTTCTTCTTGATAGTCAAGCTTAACCATTCCAGTTAGGAAAATGCCATGACATATCCATAATGATTGGGGGTAATCTTATATTTTAATTAAATAGAATCATGGCTGTATTTTCTAGTAGAAGTTTATCTCTTTTGGGAGCTAGGACCTCCAACCTACCCAATACGTATTTATGGGGATATGAAAATATATTCTGGAAATGCTCAAAATTTTTTCCATATAAATTAATGGTAATTTCTTCTATTGTTTTATACCATTTCAGCTTACAAAAGATGTTATCGAGATGCTTTATTTTTGGAAAGTGAGGGAAACCTATATGCCATCCTGAGCTAAGCAGAAAGGGAGAGGGAGATGAGGTCTCAAAGGAAAGGAAGACAATTTATAGGAAGCTGAGAAGAACAAATGTTTCATAAATGTTTGCCACACCATGCAGATGAGTCTTTCCCACATAAAAATTTATTTTTGGTCATAGCTGTCTTCCTGGTAGAGTCTCCCCTATCTAAATTCTTTTAGGAAGGTAAGGAGGAAGTAAAAATCTCTTCCTGTGTCTGTGGGGCCTTGATTGTCTTTTAGCTCTAAATAATCCACATGTCAAAGAGGCATGTTTTGAGGTGGCCTTCCCTGAACCCTCTCAGTTAGGACATGTATTAGTGAGAAAATTTACTCCTACCCCCATCCCTTGGTTACTGGATTTATAAATCTGGCTAGAGAGGATATGGCACCATAAATTGTCCTTATTCAAGCATATACCATATGCAGCTCTCATTTGAAGATTTTTTCCCAGATGGCAGCTTTCCATATCATGCATAATCGATCCCATTATTCTCTCAGCCCATCTGCTTTGGGTATAAAGTACCTAGTAAATTTTGTGAATTCCATTTGTGTAATTAGTTACAGTTCTTTAGTTGAAAAATGAATTATTTGGCCTCAGAATAAGTAATATGAACCCCTAGCCACAAGTAGTGGTTCTATGAGTAGTATTGCAGACAGTAAAGGCATATTTGTTTTTTTTTTAATTAACTTTATAGTTTATTGTCAGGTTGGTTTCCATATAACACCCAGTGCTCTTCCCCACAAGTGACCTCCACCATGCATCACCCCCCTCCCCATTCCCTCTCCCCCTCCCGCCCTCAATTTGTTTTCAGTATTCAAGAGTCTCTTGTGCTTTGTCTCCCTCCCTCTCCCTCTTTTTCCTCCTTCCCCTCCCCATGGTCCTCTGTTAGGTTTCTCCTGTTAGACCTATGAGTGAAAACATATGGAATCTGTCCTTTTCCACCTGACTTATTTCGCTTAGCATGAGACCCTCGAGGTCCATCCACGTTGCTACTAATGGCCAGATTTCATTCTTTCTCATTGTCATGTAGTATTCCATTGTAT
>CM053575.1:49344972-49356364 GCA_028646485.1 Cryptoprocta ferox
ATGCCAGGGCCATCAGTCTCCCTGAGTGTTTTGCTCAGATGTATGTCATACATTGTTTCGTGGGCATGGAGTCAGGTATCTTTGTCTGCATGGCTATAGATAGATATATAGCCATTTGCAAACCACTACGCTATCCATCAATAATCACTGAATCTTTTGTGGTCAAAGCAACTGTGTTCATGGCACTCAGAAATACCCTAACCACCATCCTAGTGCCTGTGTTGGCTGCTCAGAGACACTACTGTTCACAGAACCAAATTGAGCACTGTCTGTGCTCTAATCTTGGAGTCACTAGCTTATCCTGTGATGACAGGACAATCAACAGCATCTACCAGCTTTTTTTTTTTTGTTTTTTTTTTTGGCATGGACACTGATGGGGAGTGACCTGGCTTTGATTATTTTATCATATGCTTTGATACTTCATTCAGTGCTGAAGCTGAACTCAGCAGAAGCTGCTTCCAAAGTCCTAAGTACCTGCACTTCCCACCTCATCCTCGTTTTGTTCTTTTACACAGTGCTTGTTGTCATTTCCTTCACTCATAGTGCAGCAACGACCCTTCCCATTATTCCAGTTCTACTCAGTGTACTACACAATGTCATTCCTCCTGCCCTCAACTCCATTGTGTATGCACTCAAGAATAAGGAGCTCAGACAGGGCTTATATAAGGCTCTTAAGTTGAACCTTAAAAGCAACTAACATGGAGAAAGGGCTCACTCAGGAAATTTCCCCACATGTTTATCCCTATATTCTCCAATCACTATGCATGGCAGAAGTACTACGCAAAAAGGGCACTGTGGCAGTTTTTCAGTTAATATAACAAATTAGTGGCAACATGTGAACTTAAAAAACAAAACCAGGTGACAATTATTTTTGAAATGTTTGGGTTTCAAGCAAACATCTTATTGCAAAAGAGGACAATTATGATGCTTATGCCCCCAGGGATTCTAGGGAAAGACAAGTGAAATATATTACATAAACTTCCTCAGACCTCTCTTTTTGTCTCACATTATCTTTCCTTTGCATATTTCATACTCTTTTTTTCTTGTTTGAAAATGTCTTTCTCCATCAGCGCCTGGGTGGCTTAGTCAGTTAAACATCCGACTCTTGATTTTGGTTGGGGTCATGATCTCAAGGTTCATTTTATGGTTCATCTCATGAATCGTGGTTCAAGCCCCAAGTTGGAATCCCTGCTTGCTTCTCTCTTTCTCTCTGCACCTCCCTGCTCTTTCTCTCTCTCAAAATAAATAAATAAACTTAAAAAAATAATGTCTTTCTCAATTCCTCATTTCACAAAGAAGAAAATACTGATTGCCCAAATTAATAATATTTATTAGTTCAAGACATTTCAGTATTATTTGGAATATTTTTTCCCATTACAAATGCCCAGGGAAGCATTCTGATTGTCCATGTTTATTCTGGGAAATCCCTTCTGAAATAATTAACCATTACCCACGATCCATATCCTTCATGCATCACTCAGTAAGAAACTAAATAATGCTCTTGGATACCAAAGTAACAAGAAATAAAAATCATGAGATAATACACTGTTTTGGATTATTAAAATATTGCAATCTGAGTGTCTAGAAAAGAACTTTATATGAATATCAATATAAATAGAAGTCTTTATACTTGGCAAAACTTTAACAATTGTATATAATTAGGAAATCTTCATATTTTCCTATTTTGAATTCACGGTATCTAGAATTACTACACTACTTTGGGGTTTGTGGATTTGTAAGGTGACTCTCCTAGGTTCCATGTTGATAAATTGTTGAAAGACAGTTTCCAGAATGAGGAGGAATGTTACAGGGGACAGTAGACACTGAAGAAGCAAAACGAACAAAACATTTAATATAATTTATATTGGGGTGTGGATACACTCTCATAATTTCACTGCTTATAAAATGTAGAGCAAACATTATGACTGAAAAAGTATCAGGACTGATTCTCATATTGCTGATGTCATGGTTACACCATCCTTAAAAAAATTTCTCAGTGACCATAACCAAAAGATCATGGTCACATTTGAGATATATTTTTTTTTCATTTTTAAGCCTTTTTCTCTTCTATCCCAGGCTACTCATTTTTTTCAAGGGGTTTCATCCACTTAAAGCCATCCTGTTTTTCAGTCCAATCTTATTTGGGGACCTCTCTAAGTCATCTTATAGGCAATTCAAATCTGGTTTTTTACTTAACTGTTTGTTGTTTATATCCATCCATTTAACTGTTAAATTAACATAGATTGCAAAAATGCTGGTGATAAAATAGGAAAAAGATAGTAATTGATGGAAATATGGCCTAAGCAAAATATGAACAAGAAAATATAATCTAATTACAATATTCACAAACAGAAATTTATACCTATGATTTTACTCAGATGTGAAGTTTAAGAAATGAAACAGATGAATATATGGTGAAAAAAAAAGAGAGGAAGCAAACCATAAAACAGACTCTCTTAGCTGCAGAGAAAAAAACTGAAGGTTGCTGAAGGGGAGCTGAGTCGGGGGGATGGGTTAAATAGATGATGGGTACTAAGGAGGGTACTTGTAATGAGCACTTGGTGTTATATGTAAGTGCTGAATCACTAAATTGTACTTCTGAAACTCATATTACATTATATGTTAGATAACTGGAATTTAAATGAAAACACAAAACAACAAAAGAAAAAGAAAGAAATTTATATCATGTTGCTTAAAATTGCTACAATTAGGATTTAAGTTTTCCTTCAACCATTTTGGCTACAAAAAGAAAATTCTAAATTATAAGTTTCACAAAAGGTTAATCAAAACAAGTCGTTCTGCATGGGCTCAACATTCCTGATATTGAGATGGGAGAGGTGTTATTTTGCATGAGTTCTAATCAATATAAACACTTTTATAACTTATGGCACTCCCAATAGCATCTTTATAACAAAAATAATGGATGTTTCTTGTATTTTGTTATTCAGTAAATACAATTTTATAAGAGCACAATGTTGACATCATTGCAATCCTGGTATAAAGTTCTCTATTATTCTTAAATGAATGTAAGAAATCAGATGTCCTTCAGTCAATCCTTTGTTAATATTACAAATCTGGACTTTAAAATGTATTGAAAGTCACCAATACTAGCAGGATTAGGAGTAATCTGTTAGTGTAATCTGTTCGTTGAGGGACAGTTCATATTGTTTGTTAATCAACTAGTTAAATGATAGGTACAGGCTTGCCCTAGATCAAGTCAAAAGATCTTTCATTTGATTATCAATGAACCTTCTTAATTTTCACAATATAGCAGTTCATATCATAGCATATGTGCTAGTTGTAAAACTGTCTGGATCTCCGGACCAAACATCCCATGAAAAAATTAATGACTTATTCATCTCTGCATCAATAGCATTTAACATAATGTAAGATGTACACTGTAAGTTATAAATGAATACTGACCAAGTACATTTTCTTCACTTTAAATTTAACAGTCATTGACTTATAATTTATACCACAATTAGCATAATACCTAGCTCATTTGTGATGTGTTAGATTTGCAGCTTCTCCAGAAGATATTACTAGTATGGAAGAATTTTGAGAGTTGTAGGACTATATCTAAGAGATCCACTGTACCTTATGGAGTCACCTGGAGAAGTTTCAAGTCTACTTCTAGATCCTGTCTAACACACATGGAGCTGTACAATTTTTTCTAACTTCAGCAATAGAGATAGACTACAAAGAGTAAAGTTCTGCATCGTGTACATCCAAATGATGAGTTACTATTAGCAAATGTAGTATGTTTTAGCTTGCTAGAAATCTCAGGGTAGTGAATACCAAAACAAAAATCTTTGTTATGCTGGAACCCTTGATACAGGATAAGGGACTAATTTAAAATGTTGCTCAGTAAGGAGTGTCTGTGTGGCTCAGGAGGTTAAGCCTCAGATTCTTGATTTCAAAATAAATAAATAAAGTTAAAAATAATGTTGCTCAGTAAAATCAACTTCTGAAGCTTAAAAATAATGTATGTCTGATATAGCTAATTTTTCTATCCAAGTGTAAAATAAAATATACCTCTTCTCTTCAGGCAGTTTTTTTTTAATTAATATTTATTTGGTTTGAGTTCCTGTTAAAGGTTTGGGCTCATTTATTAGCAAAAAACCTGGGGATAGGCAGGTCTCCTTTTTAAAGTTTATTTACTTAGAGAGAGAGAGAGAGAGAGAGAGAGAGAGAGAATCCCAAGCAAGCTCGATGCTGCCAGGGCGAGCCTGACATGGGGCTCAGTCTCACTAGCATGAGATCAGGACCTGAGCCACTATTAAGAGTTGATTGCTTAACTGACTGAGCCACCCAGGCGCCCCAAGCAGGTCTTTTTCTTGAGAAGGTCTTACTTGTACAAGATAGAGCTAAAAACTCTCATCTGCAATAACCTAGAAACTGAGATATGTCTCTAAAATGACCTTCAAATCATGTATAAATATTTTACATGACTCTCTCCACATCTAGATTTGAACTTTGCCTTGAAAGAGATGATAACATTTTTATAGTTGTAAAGTTAGCACATGGTACAATGTCAAGCACCTTTTCAATATATGTTTTTGATTAATATAATAAGTTTTCACTATAAATGTATGTAGATATTACTGTATTACCTAGCCCATTGTTGCAATCAGCTAAAAATCTGAGACACAAATATTAAATTAACTAAAAAAAACAAAACAAAACAGTGCTACCTTATTTTTAAAGTAAAATTTTAATTGAGGTATAACAAACACACAGATGAAAACAAGTCATGACTACAAAGCTTGGTGAATTAGCATGAAGAGAACACAAGCCAGGTCAAGAAATGTATTTTCTCAGCATCTGAATTGCTCCATTCATGCCCCTCTAAGTCAATTACCTGAAAGTAACCACTCTCTTGACTTTTATCTACATTGATTAGTTTTGGCCTGTTCTTGTACTTTGTGGCAATGCCGCCTCATTATTAACTAAGCAGTTAATATGTAAATGTATGTTAGTTCTTATACCGCAATGAGTGCTGTTGTCTGTAATTTCTAAAATTACTATATGACCCTTAAACTTCATGGCTCAACATTTTCTATTCTTTCCGTAGCAGCAATTTAGAGAAAATTAAATGATTGAATCGATATTTCATTTTTCTCCTGAAGAGCCAGTAGTTGTTTAAGATGAAGTATAGTACACCAGTTAAAAACTTTGTCTCTGGGATCAGAACAGATCAGCTTTCAAATACTAACTTGGCCCCCTTTTATCCGTATGAACTCTGAACTTCATCCCTAACATGTGGATGACAATATTCCTTTTTATTCAACCTGTTAGTATTAGTTCATATTATAAATAAATAAAATAAATACTGAGTATCTCTCTTTAAGGAAGTAGTTTCTCACATTTATAGTGTGATTTAGAAGAGACACTATCCCATGGTGAGTTCTCCCAGAAGCAGACCTGAGATAAAATTTGACTTAAAGGTTTATTTGGTAGATGATACTGGGAAACATTGATGATAGGGAACATAAAACAGGAAAAAAAAGGAAATCAGTACAAAGTGTGTAAATAAGCAGGTTACTGACTATAGGTACATGGGCTCAGTATATCTGGGGATTTTTTTAAGATAATGTTATGGGACACGTATCAGCATTCTTCCACCATGAGATGAGAACACCTAAGTACTTGTCCTCCAACTCCAAGTCATGGGTCTTAGATGACTTAATCCCTGGTCACTTCTGGATTTGACTGCCTGTTAGCTAGAGGTAGTTTCCAAGCAGAGTCATCACTTTCAATAAAACACTATAGGTAATTGAGGGCCAGGGGATATGGGAGGGGTGCTGACAGCATCTAGTATATTCTACCACTCACAAGATCCAGACCCAGTCATGTCTGACACTAACACTAGCTTTTCATGGCCTTTCAAGTTAGCAGCTAGTCACAATTCCTATAATAAAATAAGACAACTTGTAATAGGAAGGTTAATGAGACAATATACAAACCCACAGCTGTAGGTGATCCTAAAGCAATGAGAACCATCATTTCCTTATCCACTTCCTATTATAGATCCTCCTCTCCCATGGCTAGGATTTCTGCTAACTTATGTTTTATGCCAAGGCAAATTTCTACATCTTTATCCATGAAGGGACTAAACCCTTGGGTTTCTATGCCCTTTTCAGTATTTTTAAGCTATATTTGCCTATTGATAATCACCAAATATTGGAAGCACCTAGAGTCTGCATGAACTCCTAGATCCACACATTGTCCACCACCACCTGCCCTCCTACCAAAATGTTGCAGCAACATATATCTTCATGCCCATCTGGACCAAATATTTCTGCCACTAGAGTTACTCCTTTCTCTACTTCCTGGTCTATAGGCAGGGCCATCCACAAATAATCATGTAGCAGCCATAGTTTTAGGCATGGTGTGCCAGTTAGAAGAGATTCCCTATCCTTGGAAATTAGAACTCATTACCAATAGAGACCAAATTGAGAGGGAAAAAACAAGGGTTACTGGGAGTGATAACAATAAAGACTACTATTTCTACTCATTGGCTTCTGAATGTTGTGGTTTAGTTACCAAAGACAGAAGACCGTGTAATGTACTTCAGATATCTACCACATACCCCTCAACTCCATAGAATGTCATGCTTGAGTTAGCGTCCTAGCTGCATTTTCTAAGATGTGTTAAACCTGACAATAAACTATAAAGTTTAAGATGTGTTAAAAGAAAAAAAAAGCCTCTTTTTAAAAGCATTTTACTGAAATATCTCACAATTTCACATGGTTTGTAGACTGTTGCTGCAAGTATTAAATTCAACTTAGTTGGAATGCAACAACCTTAACCAAATGTCAATGTTAACATCATCAAAGTGGAATAAAATGACAACATATGCCCTTAGTGTTGTGATGCACTGAGAAGGCCAAAATATGTAAGTATATTCCAAGAACACATATTCTGACTCTAATCATGAGAAATACTCTTATATAGGATAAGAGCTGTTCTATTTAAAAAAAAAAACTTTTAAAATGTCAATTTTATAAAATTCAAAGAAATTCAGTAAAAGTATTTAAGTTTTAAAAAGATCAAAGATAATAGTTAAGTACAATTTATAAAACTTGCATTGGGGAGCAAGAAGTTACTTACTATATGGAACATTATGGGGAAAATTGAATTGATTTATTACCTATACATCATTTAAAATGTTATGCCAATTTTAGATTCTCTAAATTTGACAACTGCACTAAACAGAGAGATAGATGTAGGGGAGAGAGAGAGAGAGAGAAAGAGAGAGACAGAGAGAGGGAATTTGCAATAGCTACATTTAACAAATAAAACTTTAATAAATTAGAAAACTCAGTAGAAAAATTGGCAGAAGATTTATATACTTCAAAAGAGAACATATAAATAGGAAATATTCAAATGAAATGTTTGGCATCAGTCATGAGGGAAATGCAATTATAAACCACAGTGATTATACAACTCGATACCAAAAAAAATCCAATTTAAAAATGGGCAGAAGACATGAACAGACATTTTTTCAAAGAAGATGTACAGATGGCCAACAGACGCATGAAAAGCTGATCTAAATCACTAATCATCAGGGAAATGCAAATCAAAACAATGAGATATCACCTCACAATGATACATCAACCATTTAACAATAGTTATAATAAAAAATACAATAAATAACAAGTGCTGGCAAGGATGTGGAGAAAAAGAAACCTTCTTACACTGTTGGTGGGAATGAAAACTGGTGCAGGAAAGCAGTATGGAGTTTCCTCAGAAAGTTAAAAATAAAACTACTCTACAATCCAGCAATTACAATACTAGGTATTTACCCAAAGGATACAAAAATACTAATTCAAAGGGATACACTCACCCCGATGTTTATAGCAGTATTGTCTACAAATTATGGAAATTATGGAAAGAGCAAAAATATCCACTGAGTGATGAATGGATAAAGAAGACATGTGTGTACACACACACACACACACTGGAATATTACTCAGCCATAAAAAGAATGAAATCTTGTCATTTGCAATGATGTGGATGGAGCTAGAGAGTATTATGCTAAGTGAAATAAGTCTGTCAGAGAAAGGCAACTGTCATTTGATTTCATTTGTATGTGGAATTTAAAAAACAAGCAAGTGAAAACGGGGGGAAAAAAGAGGCAAGCTAAGAAACAAACTCTTAATTATAGAGTACAAACAGATGATTACTGGAGGAGAGGTGGGCAGGGGGGTGGATTAAATGGGTGATGGGTAGTAAGGAGGGCACTTGTAATGAGCTCTGGGTGTTGCATATTAAGTGATAAACCATTAAATTCTACACCTGAAAATAGTATTGTACTGCATGTTAACATAAATAAATAAATAAATAAATAAATAAATAAATAAATAAAACACATTCAATTGGTCAAAAAAAGAGACTATATCTTAAGTTATTACTATTAAATAAAAATTTTAAAATATTGGAAGTCTATAAAGCTGAGGTCAAAATTGTAGTTATCTTTGGGGACCATATGAAAGCCACTACATACTGGAAATGTCCTATAGTTGCATCTGCCAGTAAGATAGGTATACTTACGACTTGTGCTCTGTACTCTATATAAGTTATATTTCAATTTAAAGAAGAAGTATAACAACAATGACTTAATGAGAATGGTTGACAGAGCTGAATTTACTCATATGATTAGATCAGTGATTCTTAAAATCATTGGCCTTACTATCCAAAAGCTCTAAAGAGCTTTTGTTTATGTGGTTCATATCTCTAAATATTATATGTTCAAAATTAAAAATTTTGAAAGTTTATGTATTAATTTTTAAATAGCAATAATAATTCTATGTACCATAACATGTTTTTATGAAAAATAAGTGTATTTTTGAATACAAAAATAGTAAGAAGAGTCATATTATTTTACATTTTTGCAAGTATTTTAATCCCTGGCTTAATAAACAACAACTAGATTCTCATATCTGCTTCTTCATGCAACCTGTTGAAACATGCTGTTTTGTTTCATATTTATGAAGAAAATATGACTTCGCATAGATATATAGTTGTAAGAGGAAGGAGTTAATATTTTAATACCTTTTTTAGTTAATTGTGAATATTCTTCTTTGATACTACACCCCAAACTGGCAACAGATAGTTTGTTTTTTAAAGATTAGTGCAATGTATAATCTGGAAGCTTACCAATAAACTTCAGTACTCGGTTGTATTAAGACCCATTGGTCTCTAAGAGGTATCCATATTGGAAAACAAGTTAAACTGTCACTATTTGCAGATGGCATGATATTATAGATGGAAAGTCCTAAAGATGCCACAAAATACTACTAGAAGTAATAAATTAATTCTGTAAAATTATAGGGTACAAAGTTAATACCCAGAAATTATTAGCATTTACATATGCTAATAATAAATTACCAGAAAGAGAAATTAAAAAAAAAACCCCACATTATTTTCAATTACATCAAAAAGAATGAAATACTTACAAATACACTTAACCAAAAAGGTGAAAAATCTGTACTCTGAAAACTATGAAGCACTAATGGAATGAACTGAAGATGACACACAAAAAATTGGAAAGACATTCCATGCTCATGGATTGGAAGAATGAATATTGTTAAAATGTCCATACTACCCAAAGCGATCTACAAATTCATGAAATTTCTATTAAAATATCAACATTTTCCACAAACCTAGAACAAATAATCCTAAAATTTGTATGGAACCACAAAAGACCCTGAATAGCCAAAGCAATCTTGAGAAAGAAAAATAAATCTGGAGTTATCACTATCTCAGATTTCAACATATACTACAAAGCTGAGTAATCAAAAAAGTATGGTATTGGCACAAAGACACATAGATCAATGGAACAGAATAGAGAGCCCAGAAATAAACTCATGTTTCTATGGTCAATTAATCTATGACAAAGGAGGTAGCAATATGCAATGGGGAAAGTCAATCTCTTCAATAAATGGTGCTGGGAAAACTGAATGGCTACATGCAAAAGATTGAATATGGACCACTTTCTTACACTATACACAAAAATAAACTCAAAATGGGATTAAAAACCTAAATGTGAAACCTGATACCATAAAAATCCTAGAAGTAAATATCAACAGTAATTTCTCTGACATTGGCCTTAGCAACATTTTTCTAGACATGTCTTTTCAAACGAGAGAAACAAAAACAAAAATAAACTGTTGGGACTACACCAAAGTAAAAAGCTTTTGCATAGTGAAGGAAACAACAAAACAAAAGGGCAGTCTACTTAATGGAAGAAGATATTTGCAAATTATATATCTAGTAAGGGGTTAATATCTGAAATATATTAAGAACTTACACAATTCAACGCCATAAAAAAATGAACAGAGAACCTCAATAAATATTTTTCCAAAGAAGACATACAGATAGCCAACAAACACATGACAAGATGCTCAACATCACTAATCATCAAGGAAATTCAAATCAAAACCACAATGAGATATCACCTCACACCTGTCAGATGACTAAAATTAAAAAACAAAAACAAAAACAAAAATAACAAGTGTCAGAGGTATCAAGAACCTTGGCCAAGGAAGCACCTAAGGAATACCTCCTCCTGAGTCACCTGTGTGAAGAGATCTTAAGACAGATGATCTAGAGGTGCCAGCTACTCTAGGCTCACAAGAAGAGAGGAGGCAGGTGGATGATTTTGAAGACTTTAAAGAAAGGCTTGAAGGGGATTTGTCCAAGCCTGAGTCCTGTGACCTGTGAATGTAAACCCTGCTGGCCACCAGATCTAGGCTAACAAGTGAGGGAGACAGAGGATCCAAAGCAGGATCTGGACCAACAGCAGAGAGACTGATGCGGGGCTCAAACTCATGAACCATGAAATCAAGACTTGAGCCAAAGTTGGACACATAACACACTGTACCACCCAGGTACAGCACAGCAAACACCAAGAAGTCTCCCCTGGACTGATGGTTCCTCCAGTGGGAAAAGATATCCCAGAGTGAACATCCAGTGCCTTCACCTTGTACAACCAGCTCTTATGGAACAAAGGATCCAGGTACCTGGATTGGCTTCTCCTTGGTTTAGCTGCTGGTGGACACGTGGACTCTTCTTCAACTCATCCAATCCACTTGCTTCAGGCATCTATGCTAGTACTGATTCCCAATAAATATAATGTATCTCAAACTTCATCCGAATGTTTGCTTTCAGAGAACCAAACCTAAGAGTCAGTAGTAGAAACAGAAAGATGAGACTTTGAAACTGGACCACTACAGGCTGCCTGGAAGACAGTGAGGATCCCATTAATGGAACCTTCATTACTGTTGCACAGACAGACCCTGGCACAAGATGGCAGTCCAATTGTTAAGGCTGGCAGCATGGCCCAGCTGAGGATATGCTTAGTTGAAGAGGGAAGAAAAGGATTATG
>CM053575.1:49356864-49376115 GCA_028646485.1 Cryptoprocta ferox
TGCAAATAAAAACCACAAAATACTGCCTCACACCATCCATAATGGCTAGTATCAAAAATACAAGAAATAACCTGTGTTGGCAAGGATGTAGAGAAAAGGGGACCTTCATGTACTGTTGGTAGGATGCAAATGGATGTTTCCACTGTGGAAAACAATATGGAGTTTCTTAAATAATTAAAAATATAATTATCTTATGAAAAAAAAATAACAAGTGTCAGTGAAGATGTGGAGAGAAAGCAACCCTCATACACTGTGGGTGGGAAGGCAAATTGGGACAGCCACCATGGAAAACAGTACGGAGTTTCCTCAAAAATCTAGAAATAGAATTACCATATGATACATTAATTTCACCACTGAGTATTTACCCAATGAAAACAGAAAAACTAACTTGAAAATATTTATGCACCCCTATGTTTATTGCAACATTATTTACAATAGTCAAGATATGAAGCAACTTCAATGTCCATTGATAGACAAATGGATAAAGAAAAATACGTGTGTGTGTATGTGTGTGTGTGTGATAGAATGTTACACAGCCATAAAAATGGATGAAATTGGGCCATTTACCATAACATGGATAGATTAAAGGGTACTATGTTACGTGAATTAAGTCCAACTGAGAAAAACAATTACCATACGATTCACTCATATGTGGAATCTAAAAAAAACAAATGAATAAACAGAAGAGATGTAGGTGGGGTGGGTGGGTGAAATAGTTGATGAGGATTAAATAGTAGACTTATCATGATGAACACTGAGTAATGTATAAAATTGTATAAATTGTATAACTTGTATAAAATTATATATCTGAAACTAACATAACACTGTATGTTAACTATACTGTAATTAAAATTAAAAACTTAAGAAAACAAGTGAATGAATAAACAGAAAGCAGATTCAGATCTATAAATACAGAGAACAAACAAACAGCTTAGGTAATATAGTCATGACACTGTAATAGTGTTGTATAGTGACAGACACTAGCTATGATTGTAGTGAGCATAGCATAATGTATAAACTTCATGTGTCAACTATACCAAAAAAATGAAATAGGGGCACCTGGGTGGCTCAGTCTGTTGAACATCCAACATCTGATTTTAGCTCAGGTCATGATCCTAGGGTCATGGGTTTGAACCCTGCATCGGGCTCTGTGCTGAGCATGGAGCCTGCTTGAGATTTCCTCTCTTTCTTTCTCTGTTTCTCTCCTGCTTCCTCTCTCCTCTACTCACATGCTCCATCTCTCACTCTCTCTACAATAAAAATAAATAAATTTAAAATTTAAAAGTGAAATAAATGGGAAAAAATGGTCTGTCTTAAACTGGAATTAATCTTTACACATTCATCATCTTGTAATATCAAACATTTGTCCTTTGGAAATATTGACTCATTGAATTATGCAGATCTTCCAAATGTTGACATACTTTATTTTACAATAATAGTCACATCATATGGACTCTGGCAAACTCCTTGTATTTTGGTAAGAGGGTGAAACTGAAGAGGGCAAATAATACTTTATTTTTTAAAATTTTTTACATAGTTTATTTTTGAGACAGAGAGAGACAGAGCATGAGTGGAGGAGGAGCAGAGAGGGAGGGAGACACAGAATCTGAAACAGGTTCCGGGCTCTGAGCTGTCAGCACAGAACCTGATGTGGGGCTTGAACTCACAAACCACAAGATCATGACCTGAGCCAAAGTCAGATGCTTAACCGACTGAGCCACCCAGGCACACCCCATAGGGCAAATAATACTTTAATATTACTATGAAAATTGTTGTGACTTCCTAGATTCCCCAAGATGGTCTTGAAGCCCTCAGGTGTCCATGGACAACACCGCAACAAGTGTTGCATTAGATGTTCCAGAAATAAAGTGGAGGAAACTGGAGATAGATCACTGATGATCAATGAGACAGAAAAGAGATATTATTGAACTGAGAGATTATAGTGGAGAGACTATATCCAAGAAATTTTCACACCCCTGATAGTTGTGAACATTATTAACAATGTCCATGATATTCTTAATAAATAATTTTATTCAATAGAGAAAAAACCCTGATATCAGTAAATGAGGAAAAATAAACCAATATTGAGAAACAGTATAGGTGTGTTGAGTCATTTATTGCATTTATCATGAAGGGCTAACCGAGAATTTGTAAGCATTCTTTATTCTTGCGTAAATTGGTCTGCAAAGCTTTTTACAATATGATGTTTATTAAATGCCATTCTTTTAAAATCCATGATGATCAGTTTTATCTGCATATTACCAGCCTAATTAATAAACTCAGTTTTAGTTTCAAAGATGGTCCAGGCTGGAAAATGTCCTGAAAAGCCATTTTGTTTCTTATCCAAAGGAGGGTTACAAACATAGAAAAGACAAATTTGTAATGAGCCCATATTGATTACCTGATTAAAATTGGTGATGGAGAAAAAATAAGGGAAAGTTACTGGGCTATAAATCCAGAATTAGCTATAAATTTACCAACTATCATTGCAGGAAAAGATACTCTGAGATAAACCTGGAAAATATATGATACAACATATGAGTTAATGTATGATGTCACACATGAGTCTCTTCTTTGTTGTTTTTCATTCATCTTCAGCTAATTTAAGTTGTCCTGAATACTTGTACCTTTGTCACCCTTAAAGAGTTTTATGAAACTGTCTCTGATCTGTTTTGTCTTTATCCCATAAACAATGGGGTTCAGTGTTGGGGGGAGAAGAAGATAAAGATTAGCCACAATTATGTGAAGAGAAGGGGGAATGATGTGTCCCCCAAAACGGTGGGTAAAGAAAGTGAAGAATGCTGGAACATAGGTGATGATGATGGCAGATATATGGGCAGTGCAAGTGCTAAAGGCCTTCTGCCGAGCATCTGCTGATGAAAGGCTGACCACTGCCCGAAGGATCATAGTGTAAGACACAGATATACAGCAGATGTCAAACACTCCAATCAGGAGGGCAACTGTCAGACCATAGATGACATTGATCTTGATGCTGGCACAGGACAACTTCACCACTGACATGTGGTCACAATATGTATGGGAGATAATATTACTTTGGCAGAATGGCAAACGTCTGACCAAGAATGGGAAAGGAATCATCAGCAGCACACCCCTCAGGAAGGTGGCAAGCCCAGCTTTGGCAATGATAGGGTTAGTGAGTATGGTAGCATATCGTAATGGGTAGCAAATGGCCACATAGCGGTCCAGAGCCATAAGCATGAGCACACCGGACTCCACACCTGTGAACCCATGGACAAAGAACATCTGGACTAAACAAGCGTTGAAGTTAATTTCCTTGAGATTGAACCAGAAGATGCAGAGTGCATTGGGTAGAGTAGTGGTGCAGGTAAAGAAGTCAATGATGGACAGCATGGCCAAAAAGAAATACATTGGGCGATGTAAGGATTCCTCCTGATGGATGAGGTATACAAGTCCAAGGTTTCCCACAAGAGAGATGGTGTACATTGTACATAAGGGGAGGGAGATCCATACATGTACTTTTTCTAGACCAGGAATTCCATTAAGAATAAAAGATTTGGGGGCAACATATGAATTGTTGGGAACCACCATAACTAATTAAATAGAGGAGCTCTATGTATCCAGAAGTGTCTATCCTGAGGAGAAGGAATTAAGAAATATAAATTTAATTCAGAATGTTTTTGAGAATGCAAATTAAATTTGGAACATAGTTACATTCATAATAGAACCAACAATTCTAAATAATTGTAACTATGAAAATTCGCCATTTATTGAATAATACTGTATTATGGTAATATTTTTAAAGTTTTATAAACAATCTAAATGTAATTTTGAAGCCACAATTATGAAGTTGTGATTATTTTTTGACATTAAACAGAAAAAAACGAGGCACAGAGATACCAAATGATGTAAATGTCATAAAACTAGATTCAGGGATAGAAATGATATTCATATATGACTTTAACATTCATGCAATCTCTTTACTATGCATCTGGTTTGACAGAGTACATAGCTTATGATATCAAGTTATCATTATTTCAAGGATGGGTTGAAATTTGCTCATTACATTACTCCTGTGTGGCAATATGTAATGGGAAGATTATGATTATATCAAGTAAGATCTTGTTCAAATTTAGCTCTTTCCATACCAATCTTATGACTTACTGAGGTTTACTTTACTCTTGAAGCTCAGTTGCTCATCTATAAAATGGGGTTAATAATACCTACCTCAAAGAGTTCTGAAAAATAATCAGTTTTTTTTTTTACTCTTAGGTTAGTATCCTGGTGAATTGGATACCTTAATTTGAAATACAAGTGTAGATAGTACATGGCTATGAGCTATAAGGATAGTGGACATGAAAGTCAGTCTAATTTGATTGTCCCACGAAAGAGAAAAATAAGACACCTCCCTTTCTCAAGCACCCTGTAATTCCCAAAGTAAACAGAGCCATCTATTTCCTTTCCATGTCTATGTTTTTACATTTTTCTTGAGAAGCATATTCTCTCTTTTAGAATATGTCCACTCTCATTACCTCAAATATAACCAACATTAAGAATGTGTTCCAGTAATTAATTTTATAAGAAAACTATGTACAATTGTTGAGTCCTCCTTCTAAATGCATGCTGGGTATTTCCATGGACAATTTGAACTCACCATGTGCAAGACTAAATTCATCACTTCAGCCTTTACCCCATGCCAAAATAGGTTCCATTTCTGAGTTTTGTCTTTTGGATAATGGTGTCATTATCTACCACATAATATACCAGCATCTTTGTGATCTTCTCAGGTATTCTACTTTATCTTGGGTAAAATTCCTTTATAGCTCAAAGTGCTTCAGTTCCTACTCTGTCCAGGCCACTTCAGCATGTCTACTATATGTCCTCTATTCTCAAACAAAATAAGCCTTCTATTTTTAAATCAGAAATAGTTCCAATATCAGCCTTTTCTATCACCACTCTTATTGTCTTTTAAAGACCACCTAGCTAGGGTGCCTCAGTGGCTCAGTCCATTAAGCATCTGACTTTGACTCACATATTGATCTCATGGTTTTTGAGTTCAAGTCCCACATTGGGTGAGCCGAGCCTCACTTCTGGTGAGCAAAAGCCCAGCTTCAGGTGAAGCCTACTTCTCTCCCTGCTCTCTGTCCATTACTTACTTGTGCCCCATCTCTTTTCTCAAAAAAAAATTTTAAATAAAAAATAGAAAAATAAAGACCACTTAGCTAAATCCACCTATTTCTGATTTTGCCACTTGTAGTTTTGAAATCAAACTTGTCCTATAGCATAATTTTGAAGACCATTTCATTCACTCCTTAATAATCTTCAATGTTTTCCCATCAAGTTGAGGGTAGGACTCAAATTTCTTGGCATGACATTTAATAAAGTAAAATTTAGGTCTTATCCTCTCTTTCCATTTATTTCTTTCCAATCCTTAAGCACCCAAAAGTGGTCCTGGTTTGGACAAGAAATTATATGGTCACTGTATCCTAGTATTTCATGCTTAAACTTTGATAGACTACATGCCAATCCCCAACTCCTACAAATACTTCAAGTTTATGTTGCCTTTGCTCAGTTTCTTCCCCTTATTTGAAAATCTCTCTGCCATGTACTTAACTTGAGAAGTCTTCTTTGAACATTGAATCCTTCCTTCCTTCCTTCCTTCCTTCCTTCCTTTCCTTCCTTCCTTCCTTTATTTTATCTTTATTCAAGTTTTTATTTAAATCTCAGTTAGTCAATACACAGTATAATATTAGTTTCAGATGTAGAATTTAGTGGTTCATCACTTACATACAACACTCAGTGCTCATCACAAGTGCTATCCTTAAATACTCATCACCCATTTAAACCATCTCTCCCACCTCCCTCTAGCAATCCTCTGTTTCTCTATGGTTAAGAGTTTGTTTTATGGATTGTCTCTCTTTTTTCCCCTTATATTCATCTGTTTTGTTTCTTCATTTAAAGAATCCTGTGCATCCCAAAGTTCAGGGTAAGCTATTTTCACTAGATTCCCTGACTAAAGTACAGGATATTTAATTTGTTTCCCAAAGCTATTAGTGGTTAATTCAGAGTGAAATCCAAGTTTTTCTAGCTCATACTTCATATCTGTTCCACTAAAACCAAATCCTTTAAAAGGCTAACAAGCAGTAGACCAGTGAGCTGTTTCCTCATTTACTTGTTTTTGTATTTATTTGTTTGCTTGCTTCTCTGTAGGAATATGAGGCTTCATGTTTCAACTTGGGGGCCTCTATAGTTCCTTCTTATAATTTCTCCCTACCCAGCACTCCACATACAGAACAGGTGTGTGGGATGATTCATACTTTCTCTTTCAAAGGGGGAGGTAATTTGGTTACAAGTACCTTTCAGACTTACCCCAGAACTACCCCGCTTCTTTATTTTGCCTGTGGTTCTGGGGAATTAATGAGACAGAACATAGGAAAGGACTGAAAGTACAATAATCACAAAAGTAAAGGAAGATAAGTTCACCACAAGGAGGTTTTCATTCAGTCTTGTATTGAGCCTTTTCCAGTGCAAGAGACAAAGCAACACACTGTACTACCAAAAGCATACTATGTCATATATGCTGCAGCAAACCACTGCACATCAATTACAATTTCTCTTCCTTTCTCGATGACAATAGGCTCCATTACCTGATTCAGTTGTCTAAGCCTCCAGGATCTTATGGGAGGAAGTACAGTGATTGATCCCATCACTGCTGCTTCTGTGTTTCCTCATCCCACGCTGAACAGCCATTTGACCCAAAGTGTGTGCAGCACCCATTGTAGCCTCTGTCTGTTTAAGACAGAAAATGGCCTCCTTTATATTATCACTTGATCCCAGCCCCTAGAAAAATCAGGATGAATCAGGTTCTGCTTAGGAGCTAGGAAGGCCAAGAAGCCTTACTTTTTCACTTTCTTCTTTCCATGCTATGCTTGTCCAGAAGAGAAGGCCTGTGACAACAATGGTTGTTGTTTCTGTTTTGTTTTAGGAATTTAGGGTCTGGAATACAGAATAAAATCTTATCAGGTATTTGAAGAATCCTCTCCAGTATCTCCTGGAGAAGAATGTCAAGAAAAAGCTAGATCCAGAAAAGGGAGTTCTAGATTCTTTGAGAATATTTCAACATTTTTTTTATTGTTTTGAAATGTTTTTCCTGAAGTCTAATTCAATTTTTTCAATGTTTTTAATTTATTTTTGAAAGAGACTGCATCAGTCCCTCTCTGCATGGGGGAGGGGCAGAGAGAAAGGGGGACAGAGGATCTGAGGTGGGTTCCACACTGAGAGCAGTGAGACCAATGCAGAGCTTGAACTCATGAACTATGAGATCATGACCCGAATCGAAGTCAGACGCTTAACAGACTGAGCCACCCAAGTGCCCCCAAATTCAATTTTTTAGTGACACACAGTGTTGTCACTAAGTATTTCAAGGCTGAATATTTCAAGCTACGGACCCTAAATTAAATTAAACAATTCCATTTGTTAAATTTTTACAATTTACATTAAGCATCCACCATGTGTCAGGCAATGAATACTTTGGCAATTAGCATAAGGCCTCTCTGTGCCTCTATTCTGGTTCTTTCAGGTTTACCTTGTGCATAAACAGTCAGCTTGCACATCAACTCAGATATTTACTCACTTGCCTTCAGAAAAAGCAGTAGCAATACCATTTGGTTGTCAATATTTACCTATTTAAATATATTTATCTACTTATTTAAACTCACTTATAATTTAATTACATTCCCGTAATGAGTCTACAAATTCAATATTATCATAGCCATTTCTCTAACCAGGATTCTGTAGGTTTAATAGCATGCTGCATAATATAGAAATTTCTGCTCCCTACATTAAATACTGGTGATATATCCCCTCTCTCTTAAGCCAAAACAGATACTCTACAGGAAATTCACCTTTCTTCCTCTTTGCTTCCCACGTATTTTCTTCATTTTTTATAATGATGATGACCTCAGGACCTGTACTAGAACTTTTTGTATATTCATCATATCACTTTACTGACCTGTGAGCTGTTTTAGTGTATGGGCCAAACCTGCTACCTATTTCACCCCATGAATAAGGACAATACCTTGATTAAAAACTGTAAATTGGAGTTAGATCAGCTGACTGCAAGTTGTGAGATGAATTTAAGAAATGAAGGACTGTGGGGAAAAGTGGGTTAGTGATTGGAGGGAAATGGTTGTGCTTATTTATCTTTCCTCGAACTAAGGCATCATAGGATTATTACTGTCTAATCCTCTGCCTCTGTAATTACATCATCTATTTGTAGAAATAAATAAACATAAAAAGAATTCCCTAAACTGTAAAGGAGATTTTGAGAGCATCTAGATTCTCCCTTCCCACACAAGAGCATACACACATCCCTTGCTAGTACTATCTCTGCTTTGAATGTGGAATGACCATGTTCTTCCTAATTTTCCCTAGCCAAAGAAATCACCAACAATATCCTTTTACATGGCAATGGCCTTGATCCCTGTGATCACACAGGCAGGCTAGAACAAGCCTAGGCTTTGTCACACAGTAAGCCTAGGATCAAAATATCTGGAAGACATTATCTTACCTACAATGTCGCTCCAGACAAGGAGTATAAAAGGTCCTCATGCCAGGGTGAAGGCCCAGGAATGTATCTGAAGGTAGCACCTTAGTTTCCCCTTATAAACCTTACGTCAGAATTGCTTAGTCTGGCTGACTTCCCACAGGAACAGGCATAATCTCACATTCTCAAGACTCCCAAGTCTTAATGTGAAACAGGGCTTAAGAGACCTGAGAGACAATGGGTCTCTTTCCCTAAGGGAAAATGTGATATAAGGTTTCGTATATTTGAAACAAAAATAAAATCTCAAACCATATCTCATCCCCAAACAAGGGCAGTCCAGAAAGAGGGTCCCATGGTGCAGGTACCCCACCATTATGATTAAAAGTTGAAAATTCTTGTCTAACATAATTAAAAATAAAGGAAAGTGTATGTGTGTGTGACTTTATAATAAGTGCTTAGTTATTTGTTATTCAATTGGTAAAATATTACCCTCCATAATTTTAAAAGAGGAAAATGTAATAATTAAAATCTTTTTAAATGACATACTTCTGGTGCTAAGAAATACCTGCTATTAAGATTTTGTGTGTCATTATTTCCATGTATATGTAATTTTTTTAAAAACTCAGGATCATAATTCACAGGTTATTTCATCACTGAATGCTTCAATAATACACACATACATACACACAATGGAATATCATTCAGCCATGAGAAAAAAAAAAGGAAATCCTGCCATTTGTGACAATCTGGATGGTCCTTGAGGGCATCATGCTAAGTGAGACAAATCCAAGAAAGACAAATACTGTATGATCTCATTTATATGTGGAATCTAAAAAAGCCAAACTCATAAAAGCAGAGGTGACGGATTACCAGAGGTTAGGGGATGGAGAATTGAGTATATTGTTGTCTAACTAATAACTAAATCCTGGAGATCTAATGTGTAGCATAGTGATTATAGATAACACTATGGTATTATAAACTTCAGAGTTCCTATGAGAATAGATTAACTGATCTCAATACAAAAAGAAATGATAATTATGTGAGGTGCTAGAGGTGTTAGCTAACACTATGGAGATAATCATATTGTAACATATAAATGTATAAAATCAACACATACTGTACACCTAAAACTTATACAATTTTATGTCACCTATATCTCATAAAAATATTTTTAATGTTTTATTTTATATTTTTGAGAGACAGAGACAGAGCGTGAGCAGGGGAGGAGCAGAGAGAGAGGGAGACACAGAATCTGAAGCAGGCTCCAGGCTCTGAGCTGTCAGCACAGAGCCCGATGCAGAGCTTGAACCCACAAATGCGAGATCATGACGTAAACTGAAGTTGGATGTTCAACCAAGTGAGCCACCCAGGCGCCTCTAATGAAAATAATTTTTTAAAAAAAGAAAAAATTAAGTCTCATTCCATATTAAATGAGTTCTTCTAATCATTTTTAAAAAATTTGTACAAGATAATCCCTTTCAAAAAAATGGAAATAAAGATGTGGTTATGTGTTATAATAGAAGAGAGTGTTGTGTTCTTTCTGAAATTCCTTCTATCAGATTGCAAGGAGACAATAATCACAAAATAAATTTAAGGAAAGTAGGAAATTATTAGCAATGGAAAAATATTTCAACAAATTCTTGAAAGAAATAAGATGGAACAGTGTTAATGAATGAAAGTTTCACAGAGTGAAAAGGCAAATTGCCCGATGGGAGAAGACACTTGCAAACCATAGATTAATATCCAAAATATAAAAGTAACTCCTACAATTTGAGCAAAAAAAAAATGGATTTCCCAATTAGAAAATGGGGTAAGGTCTTTAATAGACATTTCTTCAAAGCAGTCATACAAATGACCAACAGGTTTATGAAAAGATGCTCAACATCACTAATAATCAGGAAGTGCAAATCAAAACCACAATGAGATGTCACCTGATATCTATCAGAATGGCTATTATTGAATAAACAAAAGATAAAAAGTATTGGCAAGAATGTAGAGATATTGGAACATTTGTGCATTGTTACTAGGAATGCAAAATATTTCAGCAACTATAGAAAACAATATGGAGGTTCCTCAAAACTTTTTAAATAGGACTACCATATGATTAAGCAATGATGCTTCTGATGTTTATCCAAAAGAACTGAAACGAGGGTCTCAAAGAGATATTGGCACTCCTGTGTTCACTACATTATTCATAATAACCAAAGTGTGGAAACAACATGAATGCCCATTGACAGATGAATGGATGAAGAAAATGTGGTATATACATATGCAATGGAATACAATTCAACCTTAAAGAAGAACATTTTGGAATACACAACACACAGATGACCATGAATACATTATGCTGAATGAATAAAGTCAGTCACAGAACAACAAATACTGCATGATTCTATTTCTATGAGGTATCTAAAATAGCCAAATTCATAGAATTAAAGAATGAAATGTTGATTTCCAGAGGTAGCAGAGAGTGGGAAATAACTAAATAACCATCATTAGTTTCAGTTAAGCAAGAAAAATATGTTCTAGAGGTCTGCTGTACATTGTATATAGTCAGCAAAATGTATTGTACACTTAAAAATGTTTTAAGGGGATAAATTTCATGTTAAATATTTTAACCTCAATACAATAAAATAAAAAAAAACATAAATTTTCTAAGTTTGAATCCCAGATTTCTACCTAAAATCTCTGTAGACTATGGCAAATTAATGAATCCATCCAAATTTTAGTCTCCTTAAAAATAAAATGCAGTGAATAATGACTATCTGCAGAATTGATTCAAAAGTAGAGATAATGCATATAAAGCTCTAGAATAAATTAACTGTTACTGTGTCTAAAAAAATTGATAGTTAATCTTGTTATGGAGAGAGAGATGTGTAAGAAATTTCAAAAGGAACTAAAAGGATCTTTAGAACTGATCTACTTAAACCATCCTTGAGGCAGGTTGTAGCAACAATTCTAAGTTTCTAGTGATGTAAGAAGAAATCGACTGAACACAAGAATAATCATTGAAATTTGGTCTACAAAAATTATTCTCACCTTCAATCTTCTTCATTCAGAGTGGTGGGAATTCTTACTTTCCTTTCTTAGACTGAAACCACTAATCCCTAAATTCCATGGAATAGCATATTTGGGTTGTTCTCTCATATTGCTGGAGTACATCCTCAAATAATTTTTTTTTTAATGTTTATTTATTTCGAGAGAGAGCGAGTAGGGGAGGGACAGAGGGAGAGGGAGAGAGAATCCTAAGCAGCCTCTGCACTGCCAGCACAGAGTCCAATGCGGGGCTCCATTCTGCAAACCGCAAGATCATGATCTGAGCGGTGGTCAAGAGTCAGACACTCAACCGACTGAGCCACCCAGGAACCCCATCATCAAATAATTTCTAAGAAAAGTTGTTATGCAGATCTTCTTTCTTCATTTTTTCATGTCTAAAATAACTTTACCATTCACATATTAGATTGATCATTAAATTGAAAACAGAAGCCTAGTCTAATAAGTATTTATTTTCATAAGTAAGAAAACTGCTCTATGATCTTCCAACATCAATATTTTTTGGTAGATATCCTTTTCAATTATGTAAACATGCGTTGATTTTTTAATTATTTTAATGTTTGTTTTCCACCTGAAATTTTTAAGCATGTTTTCATTCTATTTATAGTCTTTAATTTCATGATAGTATGTCCAGGTTTGAATCTTTTATAAAGGATATTCTAGGTATTTGGGTGTTTGTCGATATTTCTTAAAATACAAATTTTTAATTTTGTTAGTTGTTTGGATAAATTCTCCATTTGCCTAATAATTTTCTCTCAATGTAAATCCTAAAAGTCAGACTTTTGCCCTCTTGGACAGAACTTCTATACCTCTTTATTTTTCTTTCATATTTTATATTTGCCTTGCCTTTTTTTCTTTCTGTGAGATTTTTGCAACTCTGTTTTCCTTTCCTTAAATATTTTTGCCATTATTCATTCTTTTCTGTTATAAAAGTTATTTTCTAATTGTCTGCCTGCCTCTTTTCCATAGAAATCCTTTTGTTGTTTTATGGGTGAATATATTATCACATATCTCTGAAAAATATTGATGCTGGAAACATTCTCCTGAAAAAATAATAAGGATGGTGACATTGGACAAAATACAGAAAGAAATGTAATCCTGACTTGGTTGTAAAGTAATATACATTCATACTCAATATTTATATCAACATTCATATAGTCACAGGAATTCAAGTACTGTTTATTAGTTTTCAACTATTACAATCAAATTATAAACAAATCTAGGAAGGCTTCTGGAATCATAGCTAGTAGTAATGATCTTAAGACTAGGTAATTAAAAATATATCTGATGTGGGGCACCTGGGTGGCTCAGTCAGTTGAGCATCTGACTTGAGCTCAGATCATGATCTCAAGGTTCATGGGTTTGAGCCCCATGACAGGCTTTGTGCTGATAGCACAGAGTCTTCTTCAGATTCTCTGTCTACTCTCTCTCTGTGCTTCCCCCACTCATGCTCTCTCTCCCTTTCTCTCTAATGTTTATTTACTTTTGAAGAAGAGAGAAACAGAACGTGAGCAGGGGAGGGGCAGAGAGAGAGAGAGAGACAGAATTTGAAGCAGGCTTTAGGCTCTGAACTGTCAACACAAAACCGGATGTGGGCTCAAACTCACAGAATGCCAGATCATGACCTGAGTCAAAGTCAGATGCCCAATCAACTGAGCCACTCAGGCGCCCCCTCCCTCTCCCTCTAAATAAATAAATAGTAAAAATGTTAAATTAAAAATAAAATAAAATAAATATCTTATTAACATTGAGGTTGAAAGTATAGAAAGGAGGAAACTATAAACACACACATTTAATAAATATATAAATACATGCACATGTATACACTATATGCACACACATACGTAAATCACACACACATATGATCACAAAAAGATGGTAAATATTGTAATTGAGTTACAATCCTCATTGTCTATAATAGGGTAGTTCATAGTCAAATTAAAGTTTAAACATATCTGGGAGTGAAAGAAGAAATCACCAAAAAAAAAAAAAAAGTACACATATGATGCTATCTTTGGAAAGGAACAAAATGGAAGAGATTTTCAAGATTGAGTTTTTGACTTTTTTATGATTATCTTGTCTGTGTTGTTTGATCATAATTTGTACAAATATACATATTATTTACACTAAACTTAGCATACTATGCAAAGAAAATAAAGTATATATACTTTGTTAGTCATGGACAGACAGCACATCAAGAAAATGTTTCAGTCTAAAGAGATCAGAGGGTGTGTCCAAAATATATTATCTTAAATAAATATTTTATTGAACTATAATATTCATGCAAAAAAAGAGCACACATCATAAATATCACCAAGTGGATGCACCATTCAGGTCAAGCACTAAATCAGTGACATCACCTCAGAAGCATCCCCTCATACTCTGTTCCTTCCTTACCTGAGCTTTATTCTCAAAATTAAACATCATCCTGATTTCTATGACCACAAATTAGTTTTGCATGCTTGTGAACCTTATCTAAATGAAATCGTAGAATACATATTATTTGGTGTCTTTCACTCAATATTATACTTGAATAGATCACAATTATTTATTTATTCCATTTGGATATTGATGGACATACATTGTGTGTTATGAATATGCTACAAATTACATCTTTTAAAAGTTTTCTGGTGAACATATGTATGCACTGATGGATATACAGTTGATAAATTCGGGAATGAAAATAGGAGAAAAGAACTTGGGAAAGAGGAATGAATTCCAAATGATTTTGGCAGGAGAATGCTGAGATAAATAAATTAGCACAGACATTGATGAACACAGCTTACGTTTTGCCAGGGATTTAAAATCTTAAAAAGTTCAACTCCGGTCCCAGTGATCCAAGCACTCTCCCCTAAGAGTAAGTCTATGGAATTTCAGAAGAGAGTCTTTGCCTACATGGACATAGCGTCTACCTCTTTAAAAAGAGGTAGAAGAGGAGACCTGGGAGGCTCAGTCGGTTAAGCATCCAACTTCAGCTCAGGTCATGATCTCGTGGTCTGTGAGTTCAAACCCCATGTCAAGCTCTGTGCTGACAGCTCAGAGCCTGGAGCCTGTCTCGGATTCTGTGTCTCCCTCTCTCTCTGCTGCCCCCACCACTCACTCTCTCTTTCTCTCTATTTCTCTCTCTCTCTCAAAAATAAATAAACATTAAAAAATAAAAATAAATAAAAAGAGGTAGAAGATTTAAAGTTCCATGAAAATATTTCCTGTGCCCAGATATCTGCTTTCATTTGTAGAGTTCCCTGAATACTTGGTGATCTCAACCTGGCTAAGAGAATTCTAACTTCTCAGAAGACTCTACTTAAATGTTATTAGAATTGTCCTTTCCCTTAAACAAGAATCTAATGACAATTTCTCGAATCTGCTTGGTTTTCACCCCATACACAATAGGGTTCATTGTGGGAGGCAAGAGCAGGTAGAGATTAGCCATAATAATGTGTATGTGTGGAGGAATGGTGTGTCCCCCAAACCGGTGAGTAAAGAAGGTGAAGAAGGCTGGGACATAGGTGATGACAATGGCACAGATGTGAGCAGTGCACGTGCTGAAGGCCTTCTGCTGGGCATCTGCTGATGATAGATTCACAACTGCCCGGAGGATCATGGTGTAGGAGATTGTGATGCACAGGATATCAAAGCCCCCAATCAGGAGGGCTACCATTAAACCATAGATGGCATTGATCCTAACATTGCCACAGGATATCTTGGCCACGGACATGTGGTCACAATAGGTGTGAGGTATGACATTGCCCCTGCAGTATGGGAGGTGCTTGGTGAGGAAAGTGAAAGGGATAACAAGTATTACACCTCTAAGAAAAGTGAGGAAGCCAGCCTTGGAAATGACTGAATTAGTGAGGATAGTAGCATAGCGTAGGGGATAGCAGATGGCCACATAGCGGTCCAGGGCCATGAGCATGAGCACCCCAGACTCCATTCCTGTGAAAGTGTGCACAAAGAACATCTGGGCCAGGCAGGCTTTAAAATCAATCTCCTTGAGGTTGAACCACAATATGCAGAGGGTGTTGGGAAGAGTGCTGGTGCACATCAGCACATCTGTGAAGGAGAGAAGGGCTAGGAAAATGTACATAGGTCTGTGTAGGGCTTCTTCAGAGTAAATGAGGTACATGAGGCCAAAGTTTCCTGTGATGGCAATGCTGTACATGGTACACAGGGGGAAGGAGATCCACAAGTGCACTTCTTCCAGACCAGGGATGCCATTGAGGATGAATGAAGTTGGAGTTAGGCTGGTGCCATTTAGGAATGACATAACACCTGTTGGAAGTTCATGGTACAGCAGTTACAGAAATGTTCTGTAAGCAGAAAAAAAAAAGGTTCAGAAAGTAACTGACCAGCAGGATTTTCTTCTTCATAATGGCTAATTTGTCTTTCTTGTAGATCAATCACTAGATATGATCTTTTATGTTGACTTTGTGACATATACACTGTTTGGATCCATTCCTTAAGCATCAGACATTGGGAAAATGAACTTACTGGGTTTAGTGGATGTGCTGGATCTGGATGTGTCCAGAGTTTTGGGTCATCATAATTTAAAGTCCATTCTCCAGGCTGAAGTGGCCCACTAAGTGACCTACTGGATGATTAAATATTGATGAAATATTTGACACGTTCTAAGAGCTCATTATCTTAGTTAGAGATAATGATTCCATTCTGAAATATTAATAAGTTTCAAAAGTTCTTGTGGACTCACCTCTAAAGTAATAAGTCTTACCTGGTGGACACCCTGACAATGATTTCAGTGGACTAATTTAGCCCCAATCCCCCCCTTTTGGTTTGGAGTAAATGTAAATTCAGAAAACTAGGAATTATAGAATGATACTAAAGGTTAAAAACATAATAATCCCCTTCCTAATATCATCAAATGGCCACCTATTTCTGCTTTTGGATTACTACTACCATAAATAGTGGGTGAAGTATCACTGGGAATGCAGTAATTTATGAGACATTAATGTGCTAAGATTATAGTCTCTTCCAGTGGACCTAGGGTCTAATCCAATATGAATGGAGATACTCATCATCTTAAACTAAAACAATTGACATTTCCTTTACAATACAGCACTTTATTTTCTTTCTCTATCACAATTTCAGGGAGCCATAGAATCAAATATTTCTCAGCCTACATCATCTCCAAAACTAATTTATTCTAGTATAAAGGAGATGTTCAACCCGTTTTTTAAAGCCCATAGAAAAGGAAGATGTGGGAGAATGGGGAAGGGCAAAACATTTATGAATAGTAAAGAGTAGAATATTTGGTGTGATAGTAGATCATGAGGAGATAAAAACAAAGTTTAGAGCATATGATGATGGGTGCAAATAAGATGTGGAAGTCTGAAAAAGGGATAAGTTGGGGTGGAATTTGCTAATTTAGGGGGGAAAATGTACAAGTAGTAAAATACAAGGGCTGGTCCTATAGAGGGACTGTTGAAGGGAAAACTGTCCCTTTGGATAAAAAATATCAATGCTGAAATTTATAGTACTTCCTGGACATATGAGAGGTGATCTCCCCGCCACATCAGAGATGTATCTGTTGGAAATCTAAGATTGTATGAACTTGACTCTGCTCTCCTCATATGTCTTTTATAAAATCTTATATATTTATTTTTTAAAAGATTAAGGCTGAGTATATGAAATCTAGGAGCTATCTGAACTGAGAAATAATTCAACGATTATAACTATGAGATGAAATGCAAGCAATTTCCTAAAAGGAAAAGTAGACAAGAAACAGAAAACTATGGAATAAGGCTGTCATCATTCTTTTGTTTTCTCCCACTGCAGTATAAATCATTTCCTCTTGGAAATGCTCATTTTAGCTTGCACAGCCAGTGAGACTTATTACTTCTCTTTAGAATACTCCCCATATGGGTTATATTTCAGTAGCTGAAACATTTATTTTTATTCAAAGTGAAGATGGAGCGGACCTTTTCAAAGGTCAGGAGAATAACCCTATCTGACAACTCTCTTATGCCTCCTCCTGGCTCAGCTATCATAATTAGAACCCACCCCTTTAATAAGAAGAATGCACCCCCAATTCAGAAATCTGCTCACCCTGAAAGCTACTGGAGTTCTTCGAGAAACTGAAGACATATCCACAGGTCAATTCATATTCAGGTCTATGTGATGATTTTGGTCCTGCAAGAGAAATCTAATACCTACATTGAGACCATGAGATGGCAGGTGGAGGAGGGAACTTTTCTATTCTGTGTCAGTGTTTGGGCATGCACACGTGTGCATGTGCATGAACATGTGTGCTGTGTGTGTGATATATTCTAAATTTGGGAGCTTGAAAAACTTAATTGCTACCATTTATTTCTACTATAGTCTCAGAGGAGAATTTATTTCCTGTGTGTGTGTTTATAATAAGAAAAAAAGAGACTTAAGAATCAGCTATATCTGGGTTCTAAGGAACCTAGCTTAGCCATTGGGAATTGTCTTAGGAATTATTTTGTCCCAAATCATAGATTAGGACTCTCGAAGGCATAATTTTTATAGCTACAACATAGCATATGTAGATCTGAAATGACTTAGACTTTCAGAATTAAATCCTTCTGGGAGACAGACCTATATTCTACCTTTTCCAAAACTTAGCACAATGTCATGTACAAAACTGGCGTTGAAAAAATTGAGAGTAAAAATTAAATAAGCTTTGTCCAAAATTGAGCTTTATGTGAGATCTTGTATTTAGTGTTCTTGATAAATTTACTCATTAATTTTAACATTTTATATAGATTATTTCAGAATATATAGGACCTCTTTTTAACTATTATTATTTTTTAAAATTTACATCCAAGTTAGTTAGCATATAGTGCAATAATGATTTCAGGAGTAGAATCCAGTGATTCATCCCCCACCTACAACACCCAGTGCTCATCTCAACAAGTGTCTTCCTTAATGCCCCTTGCCCATATAGCCCATCTCCCCACCCAAAACCCTTCTAGAAACCTTCAGTTTTTTCTCTGTATTTAAGAATCTCTAATGTTTTGTCCCCTTCCTTGCTTTTATTTTTGCTTGCCTTCCCTTATGTTCATCTGTTTTGTATCTTAAATTCGACATATGAGTGAAGTCACATGATATTTGTTTCTCTGACTGACTAATGTTGCTTAGCATAATACCCTTTAGTTCCATCCAAGTTGTTGCAAATGGCAAGATTTCATTCTTTTTGATTGCCAAGTAATATTCATATATATATGACATCTTTAGCCATTCATCTGTCAATGGACATTTGGGCTCTTTCTATACTTTGGTTATTGTCCATAGCTCTGCTATAAACATTGGGGTGCATGTGCCTGTCTGAAACAGCACACGTGAATCCTTTGGATAAATACTTTGTGGTACAATTGCTGGATCATAGGGTAGTTCTGTTTTTAATTTTTTGAGGAACCTCCATACTGTTTTCCAGAGTGGTTGCACGAGTTTGCATTCCCACCAGCAGTGCCAAAGGGTTCCTCTTTCTCCACATTCTCGCCAACATCTGTCATTCCCTGAGGTGTTAGTTTTAGCCATTCTTACTTACTGGTATATTATTGTGGTTTTGATTTGAATTTCCCTGATGTTGAGTGATGTTGAGCATTTTTTTATGTTTTTGTTAGCCATCTGGATGTTTTCTTTAAAGAAGTGTCTATTCATGTATTTTGCCCATTGCTTCACTGGATTATTTTTTT
>CM053575.1:49376615-49397831 GCA_028646485.1 Cryptoprocta ferox
GCCAGGATCCCCAGGAAATGGTACATGGGCTGGTGCAGTGTGGCCTCTTGATTGATGATGATCAGGATAAGGATGTTGGCAGTGAGAGCTAAGAGGTAGAGCAGAGCCAGGGGCAGGGAGAGCCAGTGCTGCCAGGTGTGGATTCCTGGGAATCCCATCAGAATGAACTCAGAGACCTGGAACTTAGAGATGTTGGAATGTGTGAGATCCTGGAACATCCTTCACTAAGGGGAAGAAAACATTCAAAGTTGATATTCTTAATGGACTGTCAGACAGTATTTGAAAAGAAGTTACCTGGGTTCATGATATTAAACAGGGTATTCATCTTCATTATTCTCATTTCAGTACTAACATATGTGGGATATTATTACAAAACTGGAATGTTGGTAACACATTTCATACTAGAAGTCATTCAATCATCACAAATCTATAAGGCAGGTTGTAAGATTTCAACTCTCTCATAATTGAGGAATAGAACAGTATAGTAATGGGATCTTTCTTATTATCTCCCATATTATGTCATTGAAGCTTGATAAAAAGAAAACCATCTCTTGAATACTGAGAACAAACTGAGGGCTAAAGAGGGAGGGGGAAAGGGGAAGAGGGGTGATGGTCATGGAGGGGGGCACTTGTGGGGAAGAGCACTGGATGTTATATGGAAACCAATTTGACAATAAACTATAAATAAAAAAAAAAAAAGGAAAAGAAAACAACCTCAGGTCATACCCTGGTCTTTAAGTTTGACTTTGCTAGTGGATTGCTTTCTTTGTAGACCAAATGCAAGTCTCAGAGTAGAGGTTTTCATGCATGGAGTCTTCTCAGATAACAGACAAGGTTATTGAATATTATTTAATATTATTTAACTGTCATTAAAATATATGAGGTCAGTTAGTATATCAATTTTATAAGCAGTAAAGTTATGTCCATTATGCTACTTACCTAAGTCCAGGCAATTATAAAAGAGATAATATATGTTGGAAATCAGTATTTTCAAACCAGTTCTTTCTGGTTTTGTGTAACTTTCCCCTCTTGGATATAATTTTGCTTCTTAAGTAGTCCAGACAGTCACATTATACTTAATAAAGCAGAAGTGAAAACAAAAACAAAAAACTGAGAAACTAATGAGTTTGCAATCAATATTTTATTCAGAAGTTCTACTAAAGTCAAACTACTCTCTATATAAAACACTTCTTTGGTATAGTATTTCACTAATATTTTAAATTTAAAATGAAAGTGGATTACATTGTGTGTTCTTTCAAAATGTGTGCTATTTATTTATTTCTTCTTAAGTATTTCATATATTAAGGATAAAATATAAATAAAGAGTATTTAAAATTATTGTGGCTTAAATTGATAGTACGTACAGAAAGGCAGTGTTGATATAGTCTTGGTGGATATATTCACCTAATCCAGCTAATGGCATTCTATACTCCTTACAACATAATGAACTAATTAAATGAAATAAGATGTAAGTATTAATTTTTAATTGTTAAGAAACATAGTATTTTTAACAAATACTCTAAATTTCAAGTTAAAAATTAAAAATACTTGAGATTGAAATGAAGAGATAAATGTAATCAAAGTCTTTAAAATTTCAAACTGATGCTATAGTAGTTTGGAGATATACTATATAGGTTAAAAGCTCTAGTGTCTATGGTTTGGCATTTTAACACCCAAACCTGAACAGTGAAATAGCTTTGGGCATGCTATTTTGGGTACTGACATTGAGATTCCTTCATCAGTTCAAAGCAATGGAATCGCTTCAACTTTACTTAAATGAAAAAATAGACTGTTTCTAACTTTCTGAAGAAGGACCAATAATGCAAGTCAGTGTCTAGTTCATTAAGTTAATATACATGCCTCCCAGAGAAAACAAAAACAAGGGGCAGCTGGGTGACTCAGTTGGTTAAGCATCCGACTTTGGCTCAGATCATGATCTCATGGTTTGTGGGTTCCAGCCCGGTGTTGGGCTCTGTGCTGACAGCTCAGAGTCTTGAGCCTGCTTCAGATTCTGTCTCCCTCTCTGCCTCTCCCCCCTCATGCTCTGTCTCTCTCTCTCCCCCAAAATTAAATAATAAACATTATTTTTTTAAAAGAAAGCAAAGTCATGGTATTTGTGTCATTTATATCATTTATAATGCCTGGCACTTAATACACACTCGGTACATATTTGTTATATGAATGAATACTGGAGGAGGATTAAACAGTTTATATGCCCATGATTCTCGAATTATTCATGAGGAGGTTTGAGCAATAAACAGACACACTGACATATTCATGTATGTTAAAAATGTAAAAGAATGATGTAAGGGAGAATGTAATAGACAATGTTAAAAATGTAAGGGAGGAACATGTCAAAACAAAATAGGGTTAGAAAAGAATAATGGATATTTTATCAAAACAAAAATAAAATAATGGATATTAGCATGAAAAAGACAATTCATATACATCTGTAAATATAATAATTATTATAGAGTACATTTGCAGATTAAAGAAGGAATTTTCAGATTAAGTTTTAAAAAAAACATACTATTTCTAAGGGGCACTAAAAATACAAAGTTGGAAAGTAAATGTGTAGAAAGTATCAAGTATTCTTAAACAAAAAAATTTAGTAACATCAGTATCAGATATTTTTAAAGAATTAATGGAGTTAAAAATAATAATTATGCAGTGATGTATGGAACAATTTATAGGATAATATAATATTGTGATTCACTTGAATCTAAACCCTGAAACTTAACTTGAAAGAAATTCAAGTAGAGAATTAGAAATTTAAACCTAGGGTAAGAAATTTTAAAATATATTTCTTGAAACAAATACGTAAACAATAATTGGTAATGGTATAAATCTGAAAACAGTATTAACAATTTTGTACCCAAGGGTTTAAGTATAAACCTACATGCAAAAATAGGAGATTACAGACTATTTTAAGCACAAAATATCCATCATGTTCTGGGCCATAAGTGAGAAAAAACAAAAAATTATTATAGAGACAAAAGAATGCATATATTTAGAAAGATTTAGGAATAGTGTGAAGTAACAAATGTATCAAATATCACATAATAATGGAAATTGTAAATCTATAACTTCAAATGTATATATTACAAACAAAAAAGTGTCTATGAAGTGATAGACTAATCAATTAATACAAGGCAATATAGTAACTAATTTCAGATTAAACAAAGAAAACAAAAAAATAAGACAGCAAGGTAGTGGAACTGGAAAAATGTAGTAAGAAGTCTAAAAAATGAAAGCTATTAATTATTTAAAGAAAGTTATAAAATAGACACGATGTTGGGCATAGAGGAATAGGCAGAATGGAAGAAGGGGAGGGGGAGATATAGGCTTCCAGTTAGTTATGGAATGAATAAGTCACAGGGATGAAAAGTACAGCACAGGGAATATATTCAATGATGTAATTGCATCATTTGGTGAGATGGTAGCTAGCTACACTTGTGTGAGCACAACATAACATACAGACTTTCAAATCAGTATGTTGTAACCTGAAACTAATGTAACATATATGTTAACTATATTTTAATTAAAAATAGACACAATCTGAGGTACTTGGATGGCTCAGTCAGTTGAGCATCTGACTTTGGTTCAGGTCACAATCTCGTAGTTTACGAGTTAGTTCAAACCCCACATCAGGCTCTGTGCTAACAGCTCATAGCCTGGAGCCTGCTTTGGATTCTGTGTCTCCCTCTCTCTCTCTGCCCCTTCCTCTACTTGCACTCTATCTCTCTCTCACTCTCAAAAATAAATAAAAACATTTAAAAAATAGACACAATATAAGAAATTATTCAACAGAAAACAAAAACTAAAAGTTGAGACATAGCATTTGAAAAAATTATTTTAAAATATTAAAGCATGTAGTGGTGTACTTCATGAATCAAAACTGAACATTCAGGAACTGTGCAATATTTTAAAGAGTGTAAAACTTACTATAATTGAACAGATAAATAAATTGAAACAGAAGTTGGAAGTGTGTAAAACATCAGAAGAATATGCCAGAGGACCTAATATAACTCTTAAATTATATCCTAAAATTTACTTCTTAGAAGATATAATTACTATCCTATGCAGTCATTCAAGGAAGTATAAAAAGGGGAAACTTTCCAGCTGCTAAAGTAAGAGTATTTCAATCTGGAAAATACATTTCAAAAAGAAATGTTTTAGGACTATTTTGATATTAAATTTCAAATATTTGCAAATGTCATTATGCAACCTGTAAAAACAGATCAATCATACACAACGAAATGTAATTTAGTTATAAATATATTATTTATAATTCCCTACATTAAAAATATTATTTTAGAAATGTATGTATGGAGGCAGGGAGTATATAAGATATCTCTGTACACCTTCTGCTCAATTTTTTATTGTGGTATAAAACAAATAACAAAAAATTTATTATCTTAACCATTTTTAAGCGGTTCAAAGATATTAAATACATTCCCATTGTCTGCAACCATTACCACCATCCATTCCCATAATTCTTTTCATCTTGTAAAACTGA
This sequence comes from Cryptoprocta ferox, assembly GCA_028646485.1. NCBI lineage: Eukaryota > Metazoa > Chordata > Mammalia > Carnivora > Eupleridae > Cryptoprocta > Cryptoprocta ferox. Next base: position 49,381,135 of record CM053575.1, read on the forward strand.
AGTTCTATAACTATTAACATTCTCTCTTCCCTCAGTCCTCTGGCCACCACCATTACCCTTTCTGTCTTTATTGTTTTTGACTACTAAATATCTCATGTAAGTAGAATCAAACAGTATTTGTCTTTTTCTTACTGGTTTATTTCATTCAACATAATATCCTCAAGATCAATCCATATTGTTGACTATTGCAGAATTTCCTCCCTTTTTAAGATTGAGTAATAATCCATCACACACACACACACACACAAACACACACACACACACACATACACACACACACACCACATTTTGTTTATCCATTCATGGTTGATGGCCTCTTGGGTTGCTTCTATATTTTAGCTATTGTGCATAATTCTGCTATATACATGGGTGTATTAATATATCTGTGAGACCTTACTTTCCATTTGTTTAGGTATATATCCAGAGGTGGAATTGCCGGATCATATGGTAATTCTTTTTTTTTTTTTAATTTCTTTTTGTCCCATTGCCTTCTGTAATTTCATCATTTCTCAGAGTGATTTCATGATTTCTATAGAATCACTGGAGATTATTATACAGTTATGCTTATCACAGATGGGTCCTTCTTTTCTATAGAAGGCATCCCCATATCTCTGCAGAAGATGAAAAGATGCGGCTTTGTCCCCAACTATGTACTCACTGTGGGTGTGCTGTACTTGGCTTGTCTTAAGTAATGGCCTTCAGGATACCCAGAAATGGGGTACCAGCATTGAAGATGAACTTCAGGATTTTATGATCAATGGAAAAGAAACTCAGTGGCCTGCTTTGTGGAGAGAAAGCCAATTCCCTAGAGCCTTAAGTCCCAAGGCAGTCTGAAGTCAGTCAAATCCAGCAGTGTAATTAGGAACAAGTATTAAAATCACATCATTTAGCCAGCACCCTAATCTGGCTTTGATGCATCTAAGCTTTTATTAAATACAGGCATAAGTGTATTTAATTGTCTACATTTTAGCATATCTTTCTCTTTAAAGAAAGTCTTTTGTAAGTTTTATTTCCTTCATCCAAGCCAGATTCAAAAATATTTTATCTATTTCATAATAAAAATAGCCAAACACTTGTCTAGTACTTCTTGTATGCCATAAGATATTCTAAGGATGTTACATGTTTTAAAAAATTAATTCTCATAACTCCATGAAGTTCATTACTATTATTTTTCAACTGCATAAATGAGGAAATTGATGCACATAAATGTGAAGAAACTGGCCTGTCATCATACACTTAGTATATGGTGGAACTGAACTTGGAATCCAAGTGCTCACTATTTCCTATTCATCCTGTATACACAAAACACAACCCAAAGATTAGATTAAAATTTCTGTTAGTTATTTTCACCTATTCTCAGGCCTATTTCAAATTCCATTTCTATAACAAAATTTTTCTTTAACCAAAGGCATGTTTCCCTTCTCTAACAAAACCAGCAGTACTAACTTTTAAGACATTCCCCCCTTTATCATCACCACATCCTCTTGATGGTTGCACAATTTCTGAGTACAAATGTTCACCTTATCCAAATCTGTGCCTTGAGTATCTAGCCAGATATGTGATACTTTGTAGACTTTGACTATATAGATTTATAAAAATGTCCATGCTCTCTCGCAAAATTGAATATTCTATTATTGTGATCATGTATAAAATGTAGGTATAAAAGATCCATTCATTTACTTACAAAAATACACATTTAGGGACACCTGGGTGGCTCAGTTGGTTAAGCATCTGACTTTGGCTCAGGTCATGATCTTGTGGTTTGTGAGTTTGAGCCCAGCCTCAGGCTCTGTGCTGACAGCTCAGGGCCTGGAGCCTGCTTCTGATTCTGTATCTCCCTCTCTCTCTGCCCCTCCCCAACTTACACTCTGTCTCTCTTTCAAAACTAAATAAACATTTTAAAAATTTTTTAAAAATACACACAATGAGTATTTAGAAACTTTAACCATGTTCAGATATTTTCATTTGCTAGAGATTTTAAGCAATGAACCAAAGATCTTGAGTTTGAAGAAACTATTGTCTATCAAAGGTGAAAGTCACATTATTAATATAGTATAATAATATAATACCTATATAACAAAACATAATTAATATAGTATTATATACATTTCTGTATTATAAAAGAACATACAGAAGCAAGAAATTATAGAAGCATCAATTACACATGTGCTAAATAATAAAAAAGGCAGAATACATAAAATTTGAGATGGGCTTTCGTGAGTGAGCAGGAGCACTCCAAATAGGTAAAAGAGAAAAATAAGCGCATTTCAAGCACAAGGAATTATATGTGCAGGAAATAGGGTAAGGTACACAGTGGTAAGATGCAATTTTGGTTAAGACATAGGGAAACTTTCAAATTAAATTCCCAGGCAAGACATTAGTTTTATTTTCTTGAGATGATACCAGTTAAGAGTTTAATTTTTAAAAAGCTAATAAATATATAAGATCATGAGAAGAATGCTCCATTTAGGTGTCCTACAAATATACCAGAGGGTAAGAGGAGAGGAAGAAGAAGGAAGATAACATTTTCTGTAAATTAAACCGACTTCTTACCAAAGTCCCAAGCACAGCCCGTTTCCCACCCCTCTCCACCAGTCCACCTGCCATGGCTGAAGAGATTGCTCCTCTTCCTGCTATTGCCCCAATTGTGCTTCTGCTTTCAGATACTTATTTTTTATTATTTATTTTTTGCCTTTGCAGTCTGCATTTCCATTTTTACTGCTTCCTCCCACAAGCATTTAAACATATTTAATTCTCAATCATTTTAGGAAGAAACTAATATTCTTGTTTGCTTCATAGATAAGATTTTTATATGTTTTGTGGTTTTCTTCTCTTTGTACCTATTGTTAATTCTACTGTAATACAACTTCTTGTCATTAAACGCCCTTACTAATGAAATCCTCATAGAGACCCCAGCTAATGGTCTGTCTATATTCACACCCTTAGACCTATAAATTTGTACTGTCCCCTGTCTAATATCTTGGGCTTGGCTCTCTTGCTTAGGTCAGTGGGACAGTAGAAAACTTGATACAATTATAGGCTTGCAAAAATGAATATACTTTCCACCTCCTGTCTTGGAACTTGGCCAGTAACACACTGCAAACAAGCTTGGAGTTTCCAGCTTGAAAGGATGCATGACCCATGTAGTAGAAGTGAGTCTCAAATGAGGCTGTCCTCCAGTCAGCCTCGACTCATCCAGTCAGCTGGATGTTACATGAACAAGCCCAGCTAGGATCAACAAGATAATTCTGACCGAAATTAACACAAGTGTCTGGGTGAGTCCTTGGCCCATGGACAAAAATAATTATTTGTTGTGTGCCTCTGAAGTTTTATGGTTGCTTGTTATATAATTTTACTGTGACAAACTATAATTGATTCAGTCCTTCATCAGAAAGCACTGCCTTGTTGGGGCACCTGGGTGGCTCAGTTGGTGAAGCATCTGACATCGGCTCAGGTCATGATCTCATGGTCCATGAGTTTGAGCCCCATCTTAGGCTCTGTGCTGACATCTCAGAACCTGGACCCTGCTTCTGATTCTGTGTCTCCCTCTCTCTGCTCCCCTAACCTGCTCGTGCTCTGTCTCTCTCTCAAAAGTATTTAAATATTAAAAAGAAAGAAAGAAAGAAAGAAAGAAAGAAAGAAAGAAAGAAAGAAAACACTGCCTTCCTTTCATTCAGAGCTGTTATATACCAATAATTCTTTTCACATCCTAATCATTCCTTTTAAGAAAATTGGATGGCCTTTAATTCTAATGTCTATTCTTTAAATATTACTGTTCTTCAAAATTTGGACTGAAGTTTATTTTTCTAAAGTCCCCTTTGATAATTTCATCAATGCATTTATTTCTTTATTCAGACATTCACAATATGTTTTGAATGTAGTGTGTGTGCACATGCACCTGAGCCATGCCAGTAGTTACTGTGCTGAACAAGAAGAACAATTTCCCTGCCCTCAGGAACAATTTGGGTAGAGAGAAAAATCAATAAAAAAGCATATAAATAAGAATTTGTATGAATCTCAATGATACAATAACTGAAGAAACTCCTTTACTAACATTGAATCTTAAACCTGACACGTGTGAATGAAAAAGCCATGAATAATGTGATTAACAAGTATGAACAAAGAAGAGATACAGAACCCTACAACAAACAAAGAGAATACACACATCTATTAATGAGACCACAAGATATATGTATGTAAATCAACATACATTGGGTTCCAATGTCTCAGTCCCCTCAAAATTTACATCAATAAAAATATTATCTGACTATAACAGAAGAAAACTAGAACTTAATAACAGAGGACAGTTTGGCCAGAATCTAAAATATATGCTACTAAATATCCTGTAGGGAAAAAAGGAAATTTTATAATAACAAATTATATTTAAAGAACTTCATGATAAAATGTGGATGACGTATGTGAAAACTATATCCAAATAAGTTCTCTTTTTTTGATTTCTAACCTCTATCAAAAAGAAAAAACATATTAACAATAGTAAAGCAGATACAAAAGTGCAGATAAAGAACAAGTGAATTAAGACAAAAATGAAAATTATCAGGACAAGAGCAGAAATTAATGTAATAAAAACAGGAAAAAACTATGAAAATATTTAAGATCAATTAAAAAACATATTCTAAACTATTATTGATATAGATACAATTCTTATAAGTCTGAGTGAGAGAAAAATTGTAAATAAGATGCAAATAAACCAAATTTGGACCCCTAAAGGCATAAGAACCAAATAGCACGCACTCAATTTAAAATACTTTTTACATTTTAAACACTTGTATGCTAACATATTTTAAAACAGAAAAATAACAGAAGAGAAATAAAAAATTAAACAGGGCAAAAATTAAAGGCAATTAATATCATATCCAAACCCCTCCAATCCACTCCATTCCCCCAACAAGTAAATATACTATCAAAAACAATAGGCGCTGATTGTTTCTGTTCACAGCAGAAGAATAAATTTCAAGTGCTAGATTATTTTTTAATTATGCAAAGTGTACCAGAAAATGGCAAAATAGGAAAAAATACACAAGGCATTTTGCAAAGCACTTATGTTAATTTCAAAGACATGTACTCTTTAAAGGTGATATGAAGAAACAAAATTATAGACACAGTTTCTTCATAAATTTATAAGAAAATTGTAAATAAAATATTAGTTAACCAATAATAGTGTATTAAAACTACATAATAATCAACAAATGTTTATCTCAGTGATACATAAGTGATTTGATGCAGCAAATTTGTACACTTTACACATAAGTGATTTGATGCAGCAAATTTGTACTCTATTAAAATAGAAACAAAGATCATATAGTTATCTTAATATTTGTAGAAATTATAAAAGTGATTTTATATGGTTCTATACCAGTTTATCATAAAAATAGTAAAAAAAGAAAACTACCTGGCTTAATGAAAGATACATACAATTAACCCCCAGCTTGTATCATATTCAACAGAGACTCCATTCTACTAACATCAAGAAGTACTAATGTGGGGCGCCTGGGTGGCTTAGTCGGTTGAGCGTCTGACTTCAGCTCAGGTCATGATCTCACAGTTTGTGGGTTCTAACCCTGCGACGGACTCTGTGCTGACAGCTCAGAGCCTGGAGACTGCTTCAGATTCTATGTCTCCCTCTCTCTGCCCCTTCCCTACTCATGCTCTGTTTCTTCCTGTCTCAATAAACATCAAAAAAAGTAAAAAAGTACTAATGAGTTTTCATATCAGCAAATAATAATAAGGTTTTTTTAATCAAATTCAGTAAACTCAACTTCTGGAACACACTTCTCATAGTGGAATGTTTCATTTGTGCCCTGTGGTAATAAAGTAAACACTCTCTTTATATGGAAAAAAAAAGGCAAAGATCCTATGTCACCCCATAATACTAGTGGTTGTAAAGAGTGTTCAGCAAAAGTGGAGAAAAACATGACATTTTTAGTAGTTCTGAAATAAAAAAATGTATTTCAAGACAGCAGGAATATATATGTACATATATATATATATATATATATATATATATATACACATGTAGAGAGAGAGAGAGAGAGAAAGAGAGAGAGGCAAACGAGCATTTATCTGGGATCAAAGAATTGCAATTCAGGGGGCACAGATTCAGGTAGAAACCCAAATAGTGTTTCTGGTGTTTCTGCTTGTAGAGTAAAAGGGTTTTTTTTGGGGGGGGGGGAGGGTAGGAGTTACATGAACTGAAGAACAGAAAGAAAAGTTTTTCCATGGGAGTGAACAAATTAAGCTATTCTGGATTATATGTATACAATATTTCTGAGAGGTAATGTTAAATGAGACTACAGAATGACCTATTCAATATACTTTGGAAGACAATGGTGAAATTACCAAAATTAATTCCAGGCCATTGGTAGGAAAGACCACCATAGGGAGAGTGGTTTTGAGAAGAGAAAGTGAATGTTGACATTTTCTTTTATAGAAGGCATGCTGTTACAGTGAGAAGTGAAAAGATGATACATGGAGAATAATTTTATTTTGGGGGGTTGGGCAGATGTTTTGCAGGATTTTATAATGGGAGCAGTATAGGAAACTTGATGTAATTAAATAAAACTTAATGAGTACACAAAAATTGAATAGGGGAAGAAATCTGTATTCGTGTTATTTGGATAGGGAGGAATTAGAGTAAATAACTGAATTTACTCTGCATCATATTTAATTGACATTATTTCTGTGAAATTCATTTAAATTACTACTTTTTGGTCTATCCGCGTGATTAATTATAAGAACATGAAAAACAATGTAGATTTTATTTCATGAATTTTATTCTCAAATGGAAAGAAGACAAAATAAGTACTTTTTCTTCTTCCCTAATCCTGTGCTTGTAAAATAATGTATACTATTATCTTTCTTAATTTGGTTAACAGATATTTCCACCTCTCCACACTATTTTTGAAGCCCATCTTGAAAAGGACTGCATATCCCACCAATCTATAAGGAAGCAGTTTTGTTTGGGACAAGCTAGGAGAGACATGGTTAGGTGCCTAACTTATTTCCAAATTAGAAACGTAGAGGATGAAACCTCACTAAATTAATGACCTCATGAACATTTCATAGCTTCTCCATCAGTAAAACAACATTGAGAAAATAGAGGAATTTTGATAATGATGACAAAAATATAACAATCTACTTAAAATATAGAAAATACAGTAAAAGTATCTTTCAAACTGGAAATTCCAATCACTATTTGGAAATTGGACAAACTGGCATCTGGTTGTAGATGCTTGCCTTCCATCAAAGCTGATTTCATGAACCTCAATTGTCTCATTATGATTTTGTTTGTGGAAACCTGATTAATGATGAGACCAGTCCTTCACAGAGGAGATGAAAACACATAGAAAATGTTGTGGGCACACCAGTGATACTGGGATTCTGAAGACACTGAGTGAGAATGCACCACTCAACACCTTCCATTTTCATGCCAAAATGGTACTCTAAGGAAGGCATTATTAGACCCTGACTAAACAGCCAACAGAAGTATTTCTTTTATTCTGTGTCCTCCTGTAGACTCTCTTCCCTTTCTCTTCCCTTCCATTTTTCCTCTTTTGTTCCTCTTCTACTTCACTTCTCTTTCCTTCCCTTACAAATATCCCTTTCATATACTGTGGGATCTGACATCTTTAGAACTTGAAAAGATCCTTATGACACAGTCTCGTATCTGTTTGGTTTTCACCCCATAGACAATAGGGTTCATAGTGGGAGGCAGAAGCAGATAAATATTGGCCACAATGATGTGACAGGATGGAGGAATCGTGTAGCCCCCAAAGCGGTGGGAAAAGAAACAAAAGAAGGCTGGACTGTAGGAGAAGACAATGGCACAGATATGGGCAGTGCAGGTGCTGAAGGCCTTCTGCCGAGCATCTGCCGAGGAGAGGCTGACCACTGCCCGGAGGATCATGGTGTAGGAGATTGTGATGCATAGGATGTCAAAGCCCCCAATCAGGAGGGCAACCATCAGACCATAGATGACATTGACCTTGATATTTCCACAGGATAACTTGGCTACAGACATGTGGTCACAGTAGGTATGGTGTAGTATATTTCCTCTACAGTAGGGTAGCCTCTTGATAATGAAAGTCAAAGGAATGACGAGCAACACCACTCTCAGAAAAGTAGCAAGCCCAACCTTTGCAATGACAGGATTGGTGAGGATAGTTGAGTAGCGCAAAGGGTAGCAGATGGCCACGTAGCGGTCCAGGGCCATAAGCATGAGTACCCCAGATTCCATCCCTGTTGAGGTATAGATGAAGAACATCTGGACCAGGCATTCATTAAAGCTGATTTCCTTAAGATGGAACCAGAAGATGCAGAGAGCTTTAGGGATTGTAGTAGTGCACATGACAAGATCAGTAAGGGAAAGCATAGCCAAGAAATAGTACATAGTCCTGTGCAGGGAGCCCTCATAGCAGATGAGGTAGAGGAGCCCACAATTCCCTACCATTGCCACAGCATACATGGAGCAGAATGGGAAGGAAATCCACATGTGCATGTCCTCCAGTCCTGGGATCCCATTAAGAATGAATGAGGCTGGAGTCAGTTCTGTTTGGTTCAGCATTAGCATGATCATGTTATTATAATCATTAAACAGCTTATAGAGCTTTGTGCGTTTCTCATTTTTTTATTTGCTGATCCTCCAAGACTAGGGGGAAAATTCTTTTAAAAAAGAAGAGAAATTTTAGTCATATTTTCTCTCTCACTCTCCCTTTTTATTTCTTTCAAGTGTGCATTTTAATATAAAACAACCAAATATTGCAAACATGAGAAAATACTTAAACATAATTCAAACCCAGAGTGTGTTTATTGTTAATTCATTAGTTTAATGATTCATCCAAAAATGAATATTTAGCACTCACTGGTTTCCATATTTTGTGACAGATTTTGTCTTCACTATTTTGAAACAAAAAGGAATAGATTCAATATTCATAAATTCAATACCCATAAATTTATAGTGAAAGATAATTATATTATGATCTTTCTTATGACATTTTGCTACAATATCTTATTTAAATGATAATTACTATGTACATATCCCTTTGACTATTTTCGTAAGGAGAAGTTCATTGATCGTTTCTCCAATGACCTAACAGATGTGATGAGAAGGTTTTTGTTGTTGTTATTACCCTTATTGGGTTGTATTTATGCTATTCTGAATATAATTTTAAGAACTTTACAAATGTTGACTCATGTAATCCTCACTACAAGTCCAGGATGTATTTTTATTAATCTGCACTTTATAATTGAATACATTGAGGCTCTATTCAGACAGGAAGATGATTTCTTCCTGTCTTAATCGCTGGTATACAGTACCTAACCTGAGCCCTTCTCTGACCATTTTAAAATTATTTCTTCTAAATTTTGACATAAAAATGTGTGTTAGAAATAGCTAATTTCAGGGGTGACTGGGGTGGCTCAGTCGGTTGAGCGTCCAACTTCGGCTCAGGTCACGATCTCAGTTTGTGAGTTCAAGCCCCACATTGGGTTCTGCTCTGACAGCTCAGAGCCTGGAGCCTGCTTCGGATTCTGTGTCACCCTCTCTCTGCCCCTTCCACCATTTGTGCTCTGTATCTCTGTCTCTCTCAAAAATAAATAAACATTAAAAAATTAGAAATGGCTAATTTCATAATAATGAAAATAAAAAATTTTGAGTTCCATTTTTCCATCTGTTGAAGTCCACCTTCCCGCAGTTGGTCACATGTACTTATTTTAGTTATCTACTGGCTTTGGCCTTTGTATTTATAAATAATTTTCTAGTCTGCTTTTTCTCCCTTTTTCCCTTGAAATTGGTTTTGTAAAAAATTATTATTTCATGCTTAATTTTTATTATAATATAGGTATTATATGAAAATTATATTTTCCCCATGCAATTATTTTTTCCTTTTGATAATACTTTATTTTTCTTAGTATTTGATGTAGATATCTCAAAAAATTTAACTTATTTTCAGAATTGTAAAACATTTTACTATTATTACTTGATAGTTATACACTATCAATGTTAGTTCTTCCCACATCATCTGTCTGTTTCTGGGAAGTCTTTGTCCTGCTTCACTGAAATAGTTTCTTTCTCAGTTAGACACATAATTCTGATCTAGAAATTCCTCTTCACCTACTGTTTATGTCAAATCACTATTTGCAAATCAGATTTTTCTTCTATCTGTTTCCAGGACTTCATGGAAAACTTTTTTGGGGGAGTATCAGTTTTTGAATATGGTTTAGTCTATTCATCATTTTGCTGGATTTAAAATTGGATTAAATGCCATTTCCTCCTAGTTTTTCTAAAAACATTTCTATATTGATCTCCTAGATTCTAGTGAGATATTAAGAGGACCATTCCTGTTCTTGATCTTTCATACATGAACTATTTCCCACTGGCATTTTTTTATTTGTATGGTTTGGGGCCCTGAACTATTTAAGAACATTTAAAAGTTTTTGTGCTTTAAAGTTAAATGGTGATGATAGAAGGGTATTGTGCTTGTGTATGTCTAATTGTGGAGGCATTTAATGGGATTTCTGACACTGAAAGTCGAACACCTTTGACTTTTGAAATTTACTTAACATCTGATAATTTATTCTTAACATATTTTTCTTGTTATTTTTTCTACACATTTTTTAGTCAGATATTGGTTCTTCTGAATTTAGTCTTTTTTTTTCTTTTTTCTTTTTCTTTTTCTTTTTGTTTTTTGTTTTTTGTTTGTTTGTTTTTTTTTTTTTTTTGCTAATTAAAATTGTTCAGGCTGAATCTACTTAATCCACTTTTTAAAAGTGTTCTGGAAATGTTATATAGCCCAAATATCTTGTTTTTATTGTTGTTGTGTAAAAATACAAACTTCCAACATCTTATTTTTCTCTGATTAATGTGAATGTACAAAACTTGTGTGTGTGTATATCACACACTATGTATATATAGTAAAAATTATATATGTATACAGATACACACATATTTATTCTACTTCTTGTATATTAGTTCTGAAACCTTTACATTTAATAATTTATTTTTATAGCCTACTTCATTTTTATCTTTCATTTTGGAAGTGTTTCTCAATTGTCTGGTAATTTTTGACTTAAATCACACTAATATGGAGTCTTTAGAAAGCTGATTTGAAACTCCAGGTGATGATTGAATCTCAGAAATTGGTAATATTTATTTTGAATCTTCTGTAGGGATCTCTTTGCTTCACTGTTGACATCCTTTGTTGTCATTGTTTATAGGTCTTTTCTCAGGGACTTGCAATTTTTCTAAAAAGAATCTATCAATCTACTTCCCAGAATGAAAATGTAATTGTCTGCCAACCTTCTCGGAGTTGAGTAGAAGGATACCTGAGGTGTCACACTTAAATATGAATATTGGATTAAACCCTCACATATCTTATGAGGCCTCATCCTTGGACTTCATCACACCTCACATATATGCCTTGATATGACTTGTTAATTTCTTCCCAGAATAAACTTCCAGTTATCTTAAGAGGTTAGCTAACATTGTTTACTATAGTGGATGAATCAGAGATATCAGATTGTTCCTTATTCTGTTTTTCTACCTACATCCCTGTTTAATCTTTATTTATTCGCAGTGATTGATGAGAGATTAGGTACTGCAAAAAGCAACTTCTTTTTTAGAAATAGCAAAGCAATCTAGAATGAGTATGTTATTAAGAATGTTTTTCCTCATTTGATTATTGTAGATATAAGATAACCTTGAAATATATATATATAATTTAAATTCCAGTTAGTTAACGTATAATGTAATATAAGTTTAAGGAGTAGGATTTAGTGATTTATCACTTACATACAATGCCCAGTGCTCATCACAAGTGCCCTCCTTAGTACTCATCACCTGTTTAACCCATGCCCCTGGCCCCCTCCCCTCTGGTATCCATCTATAGTAAGAGTCTATTTCTTGGTTTTCCTCTCTCCCCCCCCCACCATGTTCATCTGTTTTGTTTCTTAAATTCCACATATGAGTGAAATTATATTGTATTTGTCATTGTCTGACTGACTTATTTTGCTTATTTGGCCAGTATATGCCCAATTATCACAAGTTGTTGAAAAATAAGATCACTACTTATTTATTCATCTCAATACATTTGAACAATAAACTCTTAATTCTAGGTATCCATGCAATAGAAGCAAGTAGAAAATTTAGGGAAAGCATAGATACCCATAAACTGGGAATAAGAATATCTCAGAGATCACTTGTGCACTATTTTTAAGAACATATTTCCTAAATATGAGATAAATACCATATTTATGACCCTTGTGTTTCCTTTTAATAACTCTAGTATCAATGAATTTATTTATTATTACATGAGAAGTTAGGGTACCATCTTCTACACATTTGCAAAACTCTTAGTTAAAGATCCATCAAGTTTATACCAAGTAATATGGTATTAACCACCAATTAAATTACTTCTCCAAAACAAATTTAAAATCATTTTGATACATTATAACTTAATTTTTCTGCAAGGAAAATGGACTCATTTTATGCTGTAGATGGACAGGTTATACTGAAGTAATAACATCAACACAAGAATATTGCCACTTGTAAAGTACATTTTTATATCATCTGTTGCCTATTTTCATTCCTAAACCCATAGATAATAAATTAATTCCCTCACTAGACTATTCTCAATTTAAATAAAATAAGTTTTTCTCTCATGATGGATGGTTTCTCCAAATATGTTTGTCTATCTGGAATACAAGAAACATAATTACACATAAATCTATTTAAAAATGAAGCAAGGTAATTAGGTTCTCATTCTGAGAACAAGGGGAGGGCAGGTAAACAGCAAGAGTGTTCTGACCATGGATGAGAAATGTTCTCTAACTCTCTGACGTTTCTTCTTGTCATGGGGGTGATTCATACCTGAAGAGGTTTAGTGATTCCTATTTGGTGAGGAAGATAATAGATATTTATAATCATGATGGAAAGTTATACTGAATTGCAACCTGAGAAATTGGGAAATAAACATTTTTCAAAGAAAACCCAATCTTTCACAACAGTTCTGCCTTCAATGGATAGATGGAATCAAACCTGTGTTTCTGAAACTATAATAATCATTATATATCTAAAGGGTCTCTCCTCTTTATTGTACTGCCTATAAAATAATAAAATTTGTCTCTAGTCTCACTTTTGTATGTTCTTTAATACCTTGATTTCTGACAGCAAAGCAATAACCTGAATGCAGTCTGTTCCAGGTGTTCAGGACGTTGGTCACAAAACATCGCTATTCTACAATATATGTACATGTTTAGCCCTTATCTTCCAAATCCCTTGATATCTATACTATTGAACTGAACATTTAAAGAAACATTGCATTTTTCTCAAGGGAAGAAAATTGTGTCTATCTCCAGAGGATATTTCAGAACATTAAAGACATGGGTGCCCATGTGACAATCAAGCTTAGCCCTACGGGAGGATGAAAGGCAGTGGAAACTTCTCATGCTTACTGAGTATATAATATTACATAAATATGTGAATAATTTCATATGTTGTGTGTTTGTGAGCATGTATATATTGGAGGAAATGAGAATAACATAAACTTTTAAAAGTGAATATTAGTGATTTTAATATTTGTTGCAGAGTTGTTTCTTTCAATGTATGATCTTGTAGGACACAAGTTGAAACCACTTAAGGTCAGAATGTTTCAGTCATTCACACATCCATCCACTTCTTTTATTTGTTTATATTTTTTGTGTCTAATTAAGTAACATCATTGAGTACATTGAAAACATATTCTTCTCAAACTGTTCCAAAAAAGAGAAATGGAAGGAAAATGTCCAAACTCATTCTACAAAGCCAGCATTATCTTGATTCCATATCCAGACACAAAGGTGAATTACAGTCCAATATCCCTGACGAACATCGATGTAAAAATTCACAACAAGATACTAGCAAATTGAATTCAACAGTACATTAAAAGAATCATTCACCACAATCAAGTGGGATTTATTCCTGAGCTGCAGGTGTGATTCAATAACCACAAGTCAATCAACATGATACACCACATTAATAAAAGAAAGGCTAAGAACTACACGATCCTCTAAATAGATGTAACAAAGAACATTAGACAAAGTACAGCATCCATTCTTGATAAAAACCCTCACAAAGTAGGAATAGAAACAACAAAGCTCAACATCATAAAGGCCATATAGGAAAGACCCACAGCTAGTATCATACTCAATGGGGGGGAAACTGCAAGCTTTTCCCCTATGGCCAGGAATAAGACAGGGATGTCCACTCTTATCACTGTTCTTTGACATAGTTCTGGAAGTCCTAGCCTCAGCAATCATACAACAAAAAGAAATAAAAGACATTCAAATCAGCAAGGAAGAAGTCAAACTTTCACTATTCAAAGACAATATAATACTCCATGTAGAAAACTTGAAGTTTCCACCCACAAATTTCTAAAACTGGTACATTAATTCAGTAGTTTCAGGATGCAAAATCAACATAGAGAAATCTGTTGCATTTCTATATACCAATAATGAAGCAACAGAAATGGAAGTCAGAGAATCGATCCCATTTATAATTGCACCAAAAATACCATAAGATATCTAGGGATAAATCTAACCTAAGTAAATTATCTGTACTCTGAAAGCTACAGAAAATTTATGAAAGAAATTGAAAAGAAAAATAAAAACATTCCATTCTTATGGATTGGAAGAACAAATATTGTTAAAATGTTGATACTATCCAAAGCAATCTACATTTAACACAATCTCTATCAAAATACCACCATCATTTCTCACAGTTACAACAAACAATCCTAAAATTTGTATGGAATCACAAAACACCCTGAATAGCCAAAGCAGTCCTGAAAAAGAAAAGCAAAGTTGGAAGCATCACAATTGCAGACTTCAAGCTGTATTACAAAACTGTAATCATCTAGACAGTATGGTACTGGCAGAAAAACAGACACAGAGATCAATGGAACAGAATCAAAAATCCAGAAATGAACCCACAACTACATGGCCAAATAATCTTCTACAAAGTAGGAAAGAATATCCACTGGAGAAAAGATGGTCTCTTCAACAAATGGTGTTGGGGAAAATTGGACAGCAACATGCACAAGAATTAAACTGGACCACTTTCTTACACCATACACAAAAATAAATTCAAAATGGATGAAAGACCTAAATGTGAGACAAGAAACCATCAAAATTATAGAACAGAGCATAGGCAGCAACCTCTTTGATCTCAGCTGCAGCAACTTCTTACTAGATATGTCTCCAGATACAAGGAAAATAAAAGCAAGAATGAACTATTGGAACTTCATCAAGACAAAAAGTTTCTACACAGTGGAGGAAACAATCAATAAAAATAAAAGACAACATTCAGAATGGGAGCAGATATTTGCAAATGACATATCTGATAAAGGATTAGTATCCAAAATCTATAAAGTATTCATCAAACTTAACACCCAGAAAACAAATAATCCAGTTAAGAAATAGCCAGAAGACATGAATAGACATTTTTCCAAAGAAGACATCTAGATGGCTAACAGGCACATGAAAAGATGCTCAACATCACTCATCACAAATCAAAACCATGGATGAGGTATCACTGCACGCTTGTTAGAATGGTTAAAATTAACAACACGGAAAACAATAGTTTTTGGTGAGGATGTGGAGAAAGGGAAGCCCTCTTACACTCTTGGTGGGAGTGCAAAGTGGCACAGTCACTCTGGAAAACAGTGTGGAGTTTCTTCAGAAAGCTAAAAAGAACTACCTTATGGGATGTCCACTTTCACCACTGTTGTTTAACATAGTGTTGGAAGTTCTACCTTAGCAATCAGACACAAAAGGAAATAAAAGGTGTCCAAATTGGCAAAGAAGTTAAACTTTCACTTTTTGCAGATGACATGATACTCTACATGGAAAACCTGAAAGACTCCACCAAAAAGTTGCTAGAACTGATACATGAATTCAGCAAAGTCACAGGATACAAAATCAATGTACAGAAATAGGTTGCAATTCTATACACCAATAATGAAACAATAGAAAAAGAAATAAAGAAATCTATCCCATTTATAATTGTACTAAGAACCATGAAATACCTAGGAATAAACCTAATCAAAGCTGTAAAATATTTGTATCCTAAAAACTATAGAAAACTTATGAAAGAAATTGAAGAAGACACAAAGAAATGGAAAAACATTCCATGCTCGTGGATTGGAACAATAAATGTTGTTAAAATGTCAATACTACCCAAAGCAATCTACACATTCACTGCAATACCAGTTAAAATTACACTGGAATTCTTCTTAAAGCTATAACAAACAATCCTAAAATTTGTATGGAACCACAAAAGACCCCGAATAGCCAAAGTAATATTGAAGAAGAAAACCAAAATGGGAGGCATCACAATCCCAGACTTTAGCTCTTACTACAAAGCTGTAATCATCAAGACAGTATGGTATTGGCACAAAAACAGACACATAGACCAATGGAGTAGAATAGAGAATGCAAAATTGGACCCACAAATATATGGCCAACTAATCTCTGACAAAGCAGGAAAGAGCATCCAATAGAAAAAAAAGACAGTCTCTTTAGCAAATGGTGCTGGGAGAACTGGATAGCAACATGCAGAGGAATGAAACTAGACCACTTTCTTACACCATACACAAAAATAAACTCAAAATGGATGAAAGACCTAAATGTGAGACAGGAAACCATCA
>CM053575.1:49398331-49439183 GCA_028646485.1 Cryptoprocta ferox
AGGGCTAGTATCCAAAATCTACAAAGTACTCACCAAACTCCACACCGGAAAAATGAATAATCCAGTGAAGAAATGGGCAGAAGACATGAATAGACACTTCTCCTAAGAGGACATCCAGATGGCCAACAGACACATGAAACGATGCTCAGCATCACTCATCATCAGGGAAATACAAATCAAAACCACACTGAGATACCACCTCACACTGGTCAGAGTGGCTAAAATGAACAAATCAGGAGACTATAGATGCTGGCGAGGATGTGGAGAAACAGGCACCCTCCTACACTGTTGGTGGGAATGTAAACTAGTATAGCTGCTGTGGAAAATAGTGTGGACGTTTCTCAAAAAATTAACAATAGAACTCCCCTATGACCCAGCAATAGCACTGCTAGGGATATACCCAAGGGATACAGAAGAGCTGATCATAGGGGCACATGTACCCCAATGTTCATAGCAGCACTTTCAACAATAGCCAAATCATGGAAAGAACCTAAATGTCCATCAACTGATGAATGGATTGAGAAGATGTGGTTTATATATGCAATGGAATACTGCACGGCAATGAGAAAGAATGAAATCCGGCCATTCGTGGCAATGTGGATGGAATTCGAGGGTGTCATGCTAAGTGAAATAAGTCAGGCAGAGAAGGACAGATACGATATGTTTTCACTCAGAAGTGTAACAGGAGAAAATTAATAGAGGACCATGGGGGAAAGGATGGGGGCAAAATAGGGCGGTGGAGGGAGGCCAATCATGAGAGACTCTTGAATACTGAAAACAAACTGAGGGCTGAAGGGGAAGGGGGAAAGTGGAAGGGGAGTGATGGGCATAGAGGAGGGTACTTGTGGGGATGAGCACTGGGTGTTCTTTGGAAACCATCTTGACAATAAACTATAAAAAGAAAAAAAGAAAATGTTGATGAAATAGGGACATATTAAAAATACTACAAGTGATCTAAGATGAAATAGAAGGTTATAGTAGTCACACATCTATTAAGAAAATGAATTAGGGGAAACCTGGGTGGTTCAGTTGGTTGAGCGTCAGACTTTGCCTCAGGCATGATCTCACTGTTTGTGAGTTCAAGTCCCACATCAGGCTTCCTGCTGTCAGCATGGAGCCCATTTTGGATTCTCTGCCCCTTTCTTGCTCTGCCCATCCCCACTTGCACTCTCTCTCTCAAAAAAAGATAAAATACTTTAAAAAAGCCAACAAAATAAATCAGTTATCTAGAATCTCCATGAGCACATGTGTACATATGTGAATGTATGTGAGTGTTGGGGGTTGTAAGATAATACATTATGACCAAGTGGGTTTTATTCCAGGAATTCAAAGTTGGCTGGCTGAGAACACACACAAAAGTAATCAATTTAAATACCACCAAACAGATTTAAATAGGAAAAACATCATAAGATTATTACAATAGATTAAAGAAAAATTTGTTTTAATTAAACATCCATTCATGGTAAAAAAAAAAAAACAACAGCAAAGTCTAAATTCAGAAGGAAATTTTAACTTGATAAAAGACATGCACAAAAAACCTACAGCTAATTTCCTAATTAATGATGAAATATAAAAATATTTCTCTTTAAGGATGATAGTAAGACAAAAATGTCAACTGTTCCCACTTCCATCCAACATTGTATTAGACGTCCAAGCAGCGGAATAAAATAAAAAAGGGAAAAAGGCATTAATATCGAAAAGACTCAAAAGACTCTTCCTTTTCATTTGAAAGTGGAAAATGTAACACACCAAAACTAGGGGATGCTGCCAAAGAAATTTCTAGAAGAAAACTTTCTAACACTAAATGCATATATTAAGAAAAAAGAAAGCTGTCACAAACGACTTAACTTTATATCACAAGGAACTAGAGAAAGAAAAAACAATGATCAAAGCAAGGAGAAGGAATGATATCACAAAAGGTAGAGCCAAATAAAATGGAGACCACAAAACAATAGCAAATATCAATGAAAGTGAGGCCTAGGTTTTTGAAAAGATAAACAAAATTGGCAAACGTTTAGCTGAACCTACTAAAAAAAAAAAAAGAAAGAGGTATCATATAAATAAAACCAGAAATGAAAGAGGAGACATTACACTGATACCATACAAAACACATGTGATTGTTAGATATTACTATGAAAATTATATGCCAACAAATAATCCAGGAGAATATATTCTCTATTACAATAATTGATAGTTAATATATTGGTCCTTCCATTTTTTTTCCCTCAAAATGCTATTTTCGGACCTGTGTCCGAAATAAATAAATAAATAAATAAATAAATAAATAAAACAAAATATATTAAGAACTCTCAGAACTCAATCACAAAAAGATAAACCAATTAAAAACCAAAGAATATGAATAGATCTTTCTCCAAAGAAGACAGAAATGAGTTCGTAAGCAATATGAAGAGGTGCTCAATGTTACTAGTCATTAAAGAAATGTAAAACAAAATTATATAAGATACCATTCATGTCCACTAGAATGGTTACAATAAAAAAAACAGTAATAATCATGTTAGTGAGAATGTAGAAAAACTGGAACCCTCAGACATTGCTGGTGAGGATGTAAAATAGTTTTTTAAAATTACTATTTTGCTCTCAACTACTTTTCTATGTGCTGATAAGCAATCTTTTCATGCATGCTTCAAATGTTCAAATGCAGCTCATGCTTGTCATGACTTAATATGAATTTATTCTCTTCTCCTGAAATCTGGTCTTTCTCCAATCTTCCTTAAGAATGAGAATAACGTCATGTGCCATCTCACTGCATATATCAGAAACTAGAATTGTTCTTTGGTTATCTAAATATGAGACCTTGAAACCATAAAGCTCTTAGAAGAGAACATAAGCAGTCATTTCTTTGCCATAGCCACAGCAACAGTTTTCTTGATATGTCTTCTAAGTCAAGGGAAACAAAGCAAGAAGAAACTATACTAAACCAAAATAAAAACCTTCTGCATAGCTAAGGAAACCATCAACAGAACAAAAAGGCAACCCATTGAATGAAAGAAGATATTTGCAAATGATATATCCAATAAGGGATTAATATCCAAAAATGTAAAGAACTTATGCAACTGAACACCAAAAACCCCCAAATAATCCAATTGAAAAATAAACAGAGGACCTGAATAGACATTTTTCCAAACATGACATACAGTGGGCCAACAAATACATGAAAAGATCATAACATCACTAACCATCAGGGAAAGGAAATTTAAAACCATGATGAGATATTGCTATCATAATGGTTAGAATCTAAAAGGCAAGAAATAATAAGTGGTGTTGAGAATGTGGAAAAAAGGAAACATTTGTGCAATGCTGGTGGAAATGCAAATTGGGATAGCCACTGTGGAAAAGAGTATGGATCTTTCTTAAATAATTAAAAATAGGAATACTGTATGATCCAATAATTCTGCTATTGGGTATTTATATGAAGAAAATGAAAACTTTTATTCTAAAAGATATACACATAACTGTGTTTATTGAAGCACTATTTACAATAGCCAAGATATGAAAGCAACCTATGTGCATTGATTACAAATAGAGAGGTAAAAATATATAAGTATATATAATTAATAATAATATAATAAATAATAAATATACATAATGGAATAGTCCTCAGCCATAAAAAAAGAATGAGATCTTGCCATTTGCTACAACAAATGTGAAAGTGAAATAAGTCAGACAAAGAAAAAAAATATCATATGATTTCACATATATGTGGAATCTAAAAAACAAAACAGGGACACTTGGTTGATTGAGTCAGTTAAATGTCCGACTTTGTCTCAGGTCATGATTTCATGGTTCGTAGTTCGAGCCCCACATTGACTCTCTGCTGTAAGCACAAGCCTGCTTAGGATCTTCTGTCCTGATCTCTCTCTCTCTCTCAGATTTAATAAACATTAAAAAAATTTTTTTTAATTTCTTAAATATTTTTTAAAAATAAAAAAACAAAACATGAATAAACAAATAAAAAGCAGAATCAAACTTATAAACACAGAGAAAAAAACTAATGATTGTCAGAAGTGGGGGTGAGGTAACAGGTGAAAGTGAGGGTGGATACAGCTTTCAGGTATGGAATGAATAAGTCATGGGGATGAAAGGAACAGCATAGGGAATATAGTCAGAGGTATAGTAATAGTCCTGTATGGTGACAGATGGTAGCTACACTCTGGTGAGCATAGTATAATGTATAAACTTGTTGAATCATTATGTTGTACACTTGAACCTAATGCAACATTTCTATCAACTATACTCAAGAAAAAAAAGAAACAAAAAAATTTTTAAAGAAAAAAGTTTAAAAAATAAAAGCATTTTTCTTTGGTCATAAAAGTGATCAATTTTACCTCCAACATACCTTCTAAATCTATTCACTTTTCTCTATCTTCACTGCCCCTATCCTAGTGGAAGATAAAGTCATCTCTCCTTTGGATTACTGTTACTCAACTGATTTACTTATATTTACCCTTGGCACATTTAATCTGGTCTCCACATTGCTGTGAGGTCCTAATTCTCCTTAAAACACTTTCATTGGCCCCTTATTATCCTCACATAAATTTGCTTAAAGTCTCTGGCCTCTGTTATCTCAACAACTCTGTTTCACACCATATCTCATTTCCACCACTCCTTAGTGCTCCAGCCACATTTATCCCCTTTTATTGCTAGAATTTAACATGATCCCCTCACTTCAGCATCTTAAAGTTCCTGGAATGCTTTGCCTCCCCCTCCTCCCCATCACCAAACACACACCAGAATTCAGTCTTACTCAAATATGTGGCCTTGACACAAACTGGTTGTTTCTTCTGGAAATCCCTCTCTGACACCAAGATAAATTAATTCTCCCCATTATATGCTCTCATATCTCTGGGTATTTTTGCTTTAAAGCACTTCTCTCAGTCTATAGGTATATATTTGCTAGATTCTTTATTTAGTGTTTTATCCCCCTGCCCCTATTAGGCCACTCTTTCTGTGAGCACAGGGACCATGACAGTTTTATTGACCATTTTATGCCTGCCATATTTTATTAACACAGTAGGAACTCAATATATATATATATGGGGTGAATATATACTTTCTCCTTTAAGAGTGTATTTTTTAAGCATAACAACATAGTCACAGAATTTAAAATCCCATGAAATTTTGTACTTAAGAACAATTCAAACTCTAACAAAGTTGCCCACTTTATATAGGGCTATTTTGATTTCATAAATGAAGACATTTTTCTGCTTATGTACGCTCACAGTTTACACTGATAGGAAATGTGTCTCTGAATCAATCTCCCTTTCAACCTTTTGGGATTTAACATCTTAGGAATTCTGCTTTCTCTATGGGCTGTTCTCTCTTCATGTCTCCAAGGGAAGTCTATTATCTTTAGGTCACTGAGCTGCTTACTACTCCCCATAAAATCCAGAAGCTCATAATTTCTAGGCCATGTGTGAGCTGAGAACACATCCTCACCTTATGTGAAAGCTTCATTCTCAGGCAGTTGTGTCATTTTCGGGGTAGGAAACCCCTGCCATTGCCAGGACCTCAGACTGTGAGTCTCTGCTCCTAACTACAGGTTAAGTACTAAATCCTTGTCGTGGTCACACTGGCTAAATCCCAGAGCATCCAATAGCGGCTCATCCTTAACTTTTTCTTGTGTTGTTTTGCACAAGAGATCAACTCTTTCCTCTTCCCTGGAGGAAATAAAGGCTTGGAGAAGCTTTTCAAAGGGATTAGGGTTAGAATTACAGAGTATAAGGTTTGTGTGGTGATCTAGATGTGACTTTATTGATAAAACAGCTGCTAGATTGTCTTCAGGATCAATATATTAATGTTTTATGGAGCAGGATCACACTCAATGTCCTGCTAGACTTAAGTGCTAAAAAAAAAAAATTCAAAACATCTATATCCTTTCTGTAAACTCAAATCTGCTCATTCTCTTAACTGTATCACACTAGTATCAATCAGAGGAAAACATCAAAGATACAAAGCTGTGTCTTTGATATGAGAATATCTAATAATAAGTGAGTATTTGGCAAAAATACCAAACCCCATACAGTCAAGTGGGTCACACACATCCAAGTTCTCAAGATGGAGCTATGAAGCTGAACTCCTCAGGAATTCTGACCTAAAAGCCCAAAGTCAAACTAGCTTCATCTCCACGCCTCTTTTGTGTCTGTTAGGTTACAATTTGCTGTGAATACCTGTAGATGATTTTAGTGTTCACCAAATTAGATTACCGTTAAAGAAGGATGATTTTCCCCATGATTAGGCGGTACATGTTTACCCAAACTTAGAGGCAGCAAGACAGTTCTTAAAAAAATGCACCTAGTTGTTGTCATGAATCTTCTCTTGTTGGTGTTAACATGAGAGAATTTTAATTTCTTTCAGATATGTCTTTCTGTATTTAAAGGTAATTATATGAAGAATAAATCCGTAACTGCCTTATGTGCTATAAAGGACTTTAAACTATTTGAAAGAATGTGTGAGGGCATGGATCATTCTAAGCAAGGGAATACAGTTTTAGGAAGACCAGATGGCTGAGCAAAGGAAAGAAGTGTGGGGAGAGGCACGAGTGACCAGGTAAGTCTCCAAAGCAGCAGCGCTCAGGAGAAGGGCTGCTTGGTGAAGTAAGGGGGAGAAACCACAGGACTAGGGAGCAGTTGTTTGGCCAAAGGAAAGGCTGGTTTGTGACTTTCCAGCTTGGCTGGTTGGGCTCCTGAGCAGAATAAAAGTACATGAAAAACACCAGTGTCTGAAGAGAGATGAGTCTCGTTTTGCACATGAATCTGAATATACAATGGCCATTTCCTTAATACATAGAAAACTAATTCTTACTTGCTAATAAAATCAAAATCATCATACTACCTGTGCCTAAATCAGGTATGCCTGATTGATATGCCTTTGTAGATTCTCTAGGGCTAAACCAGAAAAATATTTCTATGATTTGTCTCTTATGTGACTCCTTAAATCAACAAATTCAGTCATGATCACTTAACTTTTCAAGCTAGTCTTTTTTGAACTCCTTAGAAGTCTATATAAAGTAGAATATTAAAAAAATTATTCTTATTCTAAATTGCATCATACTTACGTTTGAAAATCTTTAAAATCTGTGCTATAAAATTTGTGGAGGCTATGTAAAACCTTAATGGACATCTACAACAACTATAAATGGTGAAACCACAAAATTTCATCTTCCATAATTCTTCATTTAAAAATATGTTCTTGTTGTTAGTAAAAATCTGAAGCAATATTGAGACAATTATGAAGAAAACACACATCCACTTGATTCCACAAAATTTCTGAAGAGATGAAGAAAGTCCAAAAAAAAAAAAAAAAACAAAACTAGAATCATATTTATGTGATGGTCCCATTTTCTTTTATTTTCATCCTTTTTGTTTTCTCTTTTCTTCTCTTTACTTCTCCTCTCTGTTCTTTTAATTTTACTTAAATCCAGATTAGTTAACCTATGGTGTAATAATGGTTTCATGAATAGAATTTAGTAACCCATTACTTACATGTAACCTCCAGTGCTCATCCCAACAAGTGCCCTCCTCAATGCTGTGATGGTCCCAAATTGGTATAAATAAGGAAAAGGAAAATAGAGATTTGAGATGCATACTGAATTGTCCCTCAATAGACAAGCATGATCATTGCTCCTTATAAGTTTAATTTCTAGTGTAAAAGCCCCAGAACTTCATGGTAATTTATCTTAAATTCCTGTAAGGAGTATACAACAATTCATTTGGTTACAGCACCAACTATGCTTTGTGGACATAGGTTAAAAAGTGTTTGATGATAATTCAGCTCAAAGAAAGCAACTTTGAAAATCATTTTTTTCCTCTTAGGAAACGATGTCTGCATCTCTGAAAGGCTCTAACAGCTCCAAATTCCAGGTGTCTGAGTTCATCCTGATGGGACTCCCAGGCATTCACAGCTGGCAACACTGGCTCTCCTTACCACTGGCAATACTTTACCTCTCAGCAATTGGTGCTAATATCCTCATCCTTGTCACCATCTGCCAGGATCCTGCTCTTCAGCAGCCTATGTACTATTTCCTAGGCATCCTCTCTGTGGTGGACATGGGCCTGGCCACCACCATCATGCCCAAGATCCTGGCTATCTTCTGGTTTGATGCCAAGGTCATCAGCCTTCCTGAGTGTTTTGCCCAGATCTATGCCATTCACTGCTTTCTGGGCATGGAGTCTGGTATCTTCCTCTGCATGGCTTTTGATAGATATATAGCTATTTGTCACCCTCTTCGCTACCCATCAATTGTCACCAATGCCTTAATCTTAAGAGCTACTGTGTTCATGGTACTAAGAAATGGCTTGCTTGTCATTCCAGTGCCAGTACTAGCAGCCCAGCGTGAGTATTGCTCCAGGAATGAGATTGAGCACTGCCTATGCTCTAACCTTGGGGTCACCAGCCTGGCTTGTGATGACAGGAGGTCAAACAGCATCTACCAATTGGTTCTGGCATGGCTTGGGATGGGGAGTGACCTAGGTCTTATAATATTATCATACACTTTGATTCTGCGCTCTATACTTAAACTGAATTCGCCTGAAGCTGCGTCCAAAGCTCTGAGCACTTGTAGCTCCCATCTGATCCTTATCCTCTTCTTCTACACTGTTGTTGTAGTGCTTTCAGTAACTCATCTGGCAAAAACTAAGGTCCCTTTGGTTCCAGTTCTACTCAATGTGCTGCACAACATCATCCCCCCTTCCCTCAACCCTATGGTTTATGCACTGAGGACTAAAGAACTTAGGGCAGGCTTCCAAAAGGTGTTTTGTTTGAGCTTAGAAAAGAAAACGAGGCACCAGAGACCTTCTCCATGATGTACATGAACTTCAGCTTCTTCTAAGATGGATAGAATTTCAAATATGATGGGGGGAAATGAATGCCTTTGAGATATCTTTTTCACGTTTAAAAGCATCTGAAAACAACAATGACAAGAACAACAAACATTCACAGTAGCTCCAAAATATTGATAAGAGCTGAATATATTTGAGAAGAGGAAGGACTTTATACCAAAACAAATCAAATGGAATAAAAACTAGAACTTAAGATTTATATCTCTCTCCTAAAAGTTAATATAATAACAAAACACACACACAACCAAAGAAATAAATGATAGATAACTTGAGTTATTGATCATGCTTGTTTATTAATAGCTGTTCCTTGGGAGAAACATCTGTCTGTCTGAACAAGTGTCATTCTAGCAATGTGCCTGCAGAGGCAGGAATAGAAAGTACTTCAGATGAGCAAAGCCTAATCAGTCTACGATGGGGCTTGGGATAGAATAGGGCCAGATGACCAAACCTGGATAAACATAACTCAAAAGATATAGTTGGGTACGGCAGATACGAGGAGGAGGAGGAGGAGGCGGAAGAGGAGAGAGAGAGAGAGAGAGAGAGAGAGAGAGAGAGAGAGAGAAGAGAGAATGAGAGAGAGAGAAGGAGGGAATGAGTAATGTAGATGTACACAAGGATCTATCTTTTGTCCATTTGCCTTTCCATATCTGCTCTCCACCACCTCTGCACAGTTCTAAACCCTAAATGTCTGAAGCTCATGTATGGTGTAATCTGGGCTGCTTTTTTTTTTCCCAGCACCAGGTTAGATTGTACCAGTGGGAATCACTGGCAGGAGATTTGAGTGCAAGAAGAGAGTTTCAGTCATTTATTCTTCTCTCAACCCATTTTGACATTGGGGTTCTGACTGGATGTGCCAATGAAGCATTTGCCAGGTGCCCATCTGCAACAGCTATAAATTGTATGGTTTTACCCAAGAATATTTTTAAATTTTATTTTAATGTTTTATTTATTTTTGAGAGAGAGAGAGAGAGAGAGAGAGAGAGACAGTGTGAACAGTGGAGGGTCAGAGAGAGAGAGACACACACAGAATCCGAAGACAGGCTCTAGGCTCTGAGCTAGCTGTCAGCCCAGAGCCTGATGCGGGGCTCGAACCCACAAACCGCGAGATTGTGACCTGAGCCAAAGCCAGACACTCAACCGACTGAGCCACCCAGGCACCCCACCAAGAATATTCTCAAAATCTTCTCTCCTCCATGTTGGAGAAGAACACAAGTCATTATGTTGATCTCCACTGTTTTTTTCAACATCCATATTTGTTTCCTTAATATCACCTACAAGCTAGCAAATGGAAACTTCATTTAATTCTCCTGAGACTCTCATTTGTGGGTACTTTTGTTTCTTTCTGAGACTCTGACTGACTCATGAGCTTTACCTAAACCACCACCACCTCTATTCCAACTACTCCTCTGCCGTGAGGTATAGGATGTAGGCAGTGGGAGGAGGTGAGAAACAAATCTACAGATAGACAGAAATAAAGAAGTCTGTAAGGCAACAGGCAGGTAGGTGCAGGATATTTATCCAAGTGAAAAACCTTGCCCTGGAAATGTTCTTCTCTTTTCCATGATGCTAAAACCAATGAATAGCAAAAATAAGGCTTACCCTAATATGTGATGAATCTCATTATGATCTGGGTTCGTTTCCACTGATCCCATGATTAGAGTATCATTAAGTAGCTGGCATATTTTATGGATTATTTCATAAAAATTGAGGATTAGTTTGGGGCACAGGCCTACCACATGATAATAGTTCTATTACATACCATATACTGTCACTCATCTTACAGTTAGGTAAATTCTGGCTTCCCACACAAACTTGAATTTATTTATTTTCATTTAAATGCTGATAAAGAAAAAAAGTACCCAATATCCAAAGGACTCATAAAACTACTTTAATTATGGTTAAGATGACAGAGCAGCATGGAAACCCTCAACTTGTTTTGTCCCTGAAACATAGCTAGATTCACATCAAACAATTTTGTACACCTAGGAAATTGATCTGAGGATAGCACAACAATATGCATAACTTGAGCCACAGAACTTGGAAGTGCAGGATGTGGAGAGTAAACTGAGGGAAAGAAAAGCCACAGAGGTAAGGAGGTGTTTTTGGGAAAAGAGGACAGAGAATGGGGGAGAGTGCAGTGCATCGGGAGAGTGTAGGAAAAACACTCCCTGAAAGTAGTTGGAGAGAGAGAGAACGAGTGAAAACACTTGCAGGGGACTGAACAAGAAATCTTTTCCCCAAAACCACTGACAGGGTGCAATCTTGCTATACCAAGATGCAATCTCGAATGAATGACATGATGGCAAGGATAGATGGAGCAGAGCAGCGAATGAGCAACATAGAAGGAAAAATAATGGAGAATAATGAAGCAGAAAAAAAGGGGGAAACAAAAGCAAAAGAGCATGACACAAGACTTAGAGAACTGTTACCTATTAAAAAGGCACAGCATCTGAATCATAGGAGTTCCAGAAGATGAAGAGAGAATAAAAAGGGTGAAGGTTTATGTGAGCAAATTAGAGTGGAAAAAACTTCCTAATATGGGGAAGAACACAGACATCAAAATCCAGGAAGCTCAGAGAACACCCATTAGATTCAACAAACACCGACCATCAACAAGGCATATCATAGTCAAATTCACAAAACACACAGGCAAGGTAAGAATTTGGAAAGCAGCAAGGGAAAAAAGTCCTTAACCTGTAAGAGAAGACAGATCAGGTTAGCAGCAGATGTATCCACAGAAACTTTGCAGGCCGGAGGAGTGGCAGGATATAGTCAAATGCGCTGAATCAGAAAAATCTGCAACCAAGAATTCTTTATCCAGCAAGGCTGTCATTCAAAATAGAAGGAAAGGTCAGTTTCCCAGACAAACAAAAACTAAAAGAGTTCATGACCACTAAAGCAGCCCTACAAGAAATTTTAAGGGGGACTCTCTGAGGGGAGAAAAGACAAAAAACAAAACAAAACAAAACAAAAAGACCAAGAGCAACAAAGATTAGAAAGGACCAGAGAACACCACCAGAAACTCCAATTCTGCCCATTTTTTCACTGGATTATTTGTTTTTTGGGTGTTGAGTTTGAAAAGTTGTTTATAGACTTTGGATACTAACCCTTATCAGATATGTCATTTGCAAATATTTTCTCCCATTCCATCAGTTCCCTTTTAGTTTTGTTGGATTACCTTTTATTCAATCAAAAAAAAAACCATTTTGGAATGATTAATTATATAATATTAGATCAAAATACCAGTCTATGTTACAGTACACTATCATCATTTTTTGTTAAAACATATATAATACATGCATATCAATACATTTACATATATGTAGTTTTAAAATCAGGATAAAAATACACCAGATTCTTTCCAGATTTTAGAACTATAAGTGGTGTTTGATCTCATTTAAAAACACCTTTCTATTTTCCCAAATTGTTCAATGTATGTTGGTATTACTTTTATCTATTTTTAATAGATAAAAAATGAAAACAATTATGTTTTTTAAAATTATCACTATCATCATGATTGTTTCAGGGTTTTATATTGATTTAATTTTATATATTGATTTTTATATTTTTATATTGATCCTAACTTAATATGTGGGTGTAATAAGCCTAATCTTTTGGTGACTTTCTTTTTTATATTGCCATAATAGTCATCATTTGTCTCCCATAAAAGTAACCTTTTAAACCAGGGGCTATCAGTTATATGTAAGTGATGAATCACTAAATTATATTCCTGAAAGAATATTACACTATATGTTAAGTAACTAGAGTTTAAACAAAATCTTGAAACAAACAAAAAATAAATAAAAATAAACCAGGGATCATGTTTACATATTTCCTACCATAGCTTAGAAAATAGAAAGTTTTCAATAAATAGTCATCAAATGGAAAGATGAAACACTATATGACTAAAAGAAGAAATTAGAAAATGAATTAGTGTGTGAATGAAAAACTTCTCTGCTTAAGTGTTTTTGATCTATTTTTCCATAGGACAGTGGGGGAATAGAAAATATAAATATGTGATAAATATCAAGTCCTAGTTTTAAGTAAAAATAACTTGTGTTCACTTTCATTCTCCCTTCCTGTATATACATGCTAACACACAAACATACACATATGAGATTATTCACTTATTTATGTATCAATATTTGGGCCTAAGAATGGAAAGTTCTAGCTCTTCCTCCTCCCACAGAGGATAGCTTGATCCCCACACCAACGCCTGTGTCTCCAATACTCTGACATGTTCCCTTGGGACACATAACAGACATTTTCCTTTAAAAGCTCAGTTCAATAGTACAGATATCAAGGAAGTTGAAGATTGGCTGCTACATATGCACATTTATTCTAGGACTGATTTTTTTTAAGAAGATCCTAAATACCTGGAGTAGACTGCATTCAGCCCACCGTTTTGCTATCCAAGAACTAAGGTATTTAAGACATACAAAAGAGAGGCTAGTGACAGAATTTCTTTTTCTTTCTTTCTTTCTTTCTTTCTTTCTTTCTTTCTTTCTTCTTTCTTTCTTTCTTTTTTTCTGTTCGTCTTTATTTCTTTCTGTCTTTCTATCTTTCTTTCTGTCTTTCTGATGGTCAGTAAGATAAAGTGGAGACAGGTTTGGGTGTATATAAATTGCTTATTATTTTTCCAGAAATAAATCTTCGATTTCATTCACATAATTGGAATGCAGAAATACTGTGTGGTATTGGCTGTTTTTATTTAATGTGCGTTTTCCCAAATATGGCACTAAAATTCAGCATAATGTTATTGTGATTATGATTATCTGTGTTATATCTCTATCTAAAAAGGAATATTTCATTGGTGGTGGAATTTGGACATGAATCACTCTCATGACAAGGAGACATGGAAGAACAGTTAGAAAATAGTTATCCACCATTAGATCGATGACCAGATTACTCCTGCTTCTTACCTGTCCTTCCCCTATTCCTCAAGATCAGAGTGCAATTTTCTTTTATTATTTTCTAGAGACACTGAACTATGACTTTATTCCATTGTTTCTGGGTAGCAAAAGCCACATGGAGCAAGCAACTCTCATATGAAAAGAAGAACCTGGATGTAAAAGCAAATTTTCTTACCTATAGGGTTGAAGAATGAGGATATACTGCAGGTGATATCAAAATTGTATTTTATAAGTTTGGTGATAATCATGTATTAATGTTACTATTCCAGTAATCCCATTTACAGGCCAGCATAATATAAGTCAAATTTCCTTGTAGAAGAAACTGAATTCTGTTGTATCAAAATTATTGTGTTTTAGAAAATAAAACTGCTTACAATTGTAGTTAATACTTAGGTCTTTAACTTGGATCTTGAAGAGTTTTGCAAATATATTGAAGATGGGAACTAATTATTGGGTGAGCATAAAGCCAGTTTTAGTGACTAAAGCTATACAGATAAAAAGATATACAGATAAAGCTACACAGATAAATTGAGGAGTATAAAAAGAATGCTTATCTAGTATTTTTTAAAAATAAATCTGTCCAAAAAATGCTTTCGTAATCTCAGAAAAATATTTTCAGTTTTCAATTTAGTGGTACTTATGTTTTTTAAAAATATTTATTTATTTTGAGAGAGAGAGGGAGGGGCAGAGAGAGAGAGAGAGAGAGAGAGAGAAAATCCCAAGCAGGCTCCACGCTGTCAGTGGTCAGCTGTGTTGTTTTCAAATTTTTGCCTACTCCAAATACCAAAGAGGATGTGTATTTTGCATTTCACATTTAGCTCTTACATTTTTCTAAACCTGTTTTTGCATATGATATGATTTAGGGAACAAGGTGTGTTTCTCTTTTCTCTTGACACACATGAATTGACTCAGTAATATTGAAAATATAATATTGAAAATACTTTTTTTTTAAAGTAAGCTCTAGTCCCAACGTGGGACTTGAACTCTCGAATCTGAGATCAAGGGTCTCATGCTCTACTGACTGAGTCAGCCAGATGTCCCTTGAAAATGCCATTTTTGTTCCTAAACTGTTTCCTCTGTCATTAATTAGATGGTTTAATGTGTGTTTCAGTATTTGGTTTCTGGACTCTGTATTTCTTACACTAATATTTTTATCAGTATTTAAAAGGATAGGTAGTCTATTTGTAAGGAAGTTACATAAATCATCCACATGTATACCTTTAGGAATTGGAAAGATGGAGTAAAATCCATGTATTTCACCAAGACCCTACTTTTATTGTACTGACCTGATCTTAGGGACATTGAAAGATCAAAAACACCTCAAGGAGATTAAGTGAACTACAAAAATAGCTCTGGGGTCCAGTTGTTCTGTCTAATAAATTGGTGAAATTTCTACCATATTAGTTGACAATTTTCTATGGAAAATCTTATGCACCTTTTCCTATTTCTGGTCATTATAGGGTTACTGGGAAGATGATTAAAGAAAACCAATTAGGCCAGCGGTCCTTTCCTTTCAGGAAACAGAAATTTTACATAAATTGCTTGTTTGTGGAGTCTGCTAAATAAATGAATACCTGCAATTTAATCAGCTTTAATCTTCTATTAATTCTTATTTTGCTTCCTATTGAGCAGAGACCACAATATCTCAAAGGTTTTCGTACACTTCCTCTGCCCTCATTGCTGGGGATGGGGTGGTGGTGACAAAAGTAGAGAGTATTCCCATGAGGGGTAGGAAGAGGATTCTGATTTTCTTATTGCTTAATAAATTTTAAAGCACCGTGGAGTACATTCCTGACCCTCTGGATTCTTGTGAGTTCTTTAGTATTTACTTTCTGTTATCCAGGAATTCCCTATTATCTTATCATTACAAGATTCTTTATGATCTAGCTCCTGGCCAAATGTCCAGGTTATCATTTGTTCCTTTCATACTACTGAATTCTCACAGATTTGATCGTTTTGATTTCTTTTTATTGGTTGTTTTTTTGCATGTTTGTTTTAATTTCTATACTTGTACCTATTGACGTTTTCCTCTGGAATTTCTTTTACAAATGTATCTCCCTTACAACTTGTCTTCCTTCAAAATAGATACCAAACACATTTTCTTCAACATGGTCCTTCTTGACAATCACCAATCCCTCCTCCAAACACCCCACCAACAAAAACACACATCCACTTTAATAACATAGTGTTTATTTAAGACAATGTACATACTTCTATTTCAGTTTTTGTTACGTTTACTGTGATTATTTGTGTGCACTCGGGTCTCTCCATTAAACTCTGAATTCTTTAAAGGATGAAACTGTCTTGTTCTTCATATGATCACATTGTAAGTGCTCAGTAAATATTTCTGAGAAACTAAGAGATTAATGAAAGAATGAGATGCCATTAATCTACCCCAAATATTTAGTTAACTTGAAAGTGAAGTTTAGTTGTAAGTATAGAATTTGGGATTAATTGATTTTCCTCTTGAATGAGAAAGGAATTTGATGTGTGATTAGAAATATTGAATTTCCATTTATATTGTCTCCCACTAGAACCCAACTGAAATGTGTTCCATTGCTATAGTTAGGAAAAAATGGGGAAAAAAGAAAAAATAAGGAAATGCATATAGTTATTAACAGGTAAGCGAGGTATTCTAACAAAAATCTCTTTAGAGAAGTCATAACAGAGTCATACATGATTATAAATACATGAGGATGGAAATCTTTAAAAAAATAATGAAGATTTAGTGTCTGTGATGAGAACTTGGATTACTTAATAAGAAATTGTTAGATGAAGAGATGACTTAATCAACACACAACAAATAGACAAAAATCTAATACCTGGCCCTTAGAAAATTTGGCTGATCATTAAAATGCACTATGGAATTTAAAAATGTTGAGGTAAGAGGGAGGCAGTAGCCATAAGCCATATTTTTCTTCTCTTTTTCTTACTCTAGGAAAACACACATGAATTTTAGGCCTAATTGATCATGCTAATGCTGAATAAAACAAACTGGACCCCAGCCTCATTCATTCTTAATGGAGTCCCAGGACTGGAAGACATGCACCTGTGGATTTCCTTCCCATTCTGCTCCATGTATGTTGTGGCAATGGTAGGGAATTGTGGGCTCCTCTACCTCATCCGGTATGAGGACTCCCTGCACAGGCCTATGTATTACTTTTTAGCTATGCTTTCCCTTACTGATATTGTCATGTGCTCTACTACAATCCCCAAAGCTCTCAGCATCTTCTGGTGTCATCTCAAGGAAATTGGCTTTAACGAATGTCTGGTCCAGATGTTCTTCATCCACACCGTCACAGGGATGGAGTCTGGGGTGCTCATGCTTATGGCGCTGGACCGTTATGTGGCCATCTGTTACCCTCTGCGCTACTCAACAATCCTCACCAATCCTGTGATTGCAAAGGTTGGGCTTGCTACTTTCCTGAGAGGGGTGTTGCTCATTATTCCCTTCATTTTTCTCACTAAGCGCCTGCCTTACTGCAGAGGGAATATAATTCCTCACACCTACTGTGATCACATGTCTGTAGCCAAATTATCCTGTGGAAATATCAAGGCCAATGCCATCTATGGTCTGATGGTTGCCCTCCTGATTGGGGGATTTGACATCCTGTGCATCACAATCTCCTACACCATGATCCTCCGGGCAGTGGTCAGCCTCTCCTCGGCAGATGCTCAGCAGAAGGCCTTCAGCACCTGCACTGCCCACATCTGTGCCATTGTTTTCTCCTACAGTCCAGCCTTCTTCTCCTTCTTTTCCCACCGCTTTGGGGGCCACACAATCCCTCCATCTGGCCACATCATTGTGGCCAATATTTATCTGCTTCTGCCTCCCACTATGAACCCTATTGTCTATGGAGTGAAAACCAAACAGATACGCGACTGTGTCATAAGGATCTTTTCAGGTTCTAAGGACATCAAATCCCACAGTATATAAAAGAGACAGTTACCCAAAAAATACATTTTTCATGAGAGGGAGGAGCGCCTGCGTAGGCAAGAGGTGTAAAATGTTTTGGGAAGTACTGTTTTGGTCATGGAAATGGAGCTTGTTGATTGGTGCATTTCTAAATACATGCCTTGAGAATCTCAACTGGCCTGCCAACTGACCTTTCCATGAATTTTTTTCCTTCTCAGTCTTGTGAAGTATGAATCTAATAATTAATACATATCCTTGAACAAAGCCTGATTATCCCATGTTTATTAAAAAATAAAGTAGAAGTAATTTGACAATAAATTATATTTATAAATAAAAATAAATAAATAAATAAATAAATAAAATAAAGTAGAAGTAGGTGATTCTGTTTCGGACTAGCTATTATAATTTCTAGATTGAGGGACAGTTGTTACTTTCCCCTGGAAAACATGTTCTATATATTTTTTAATCACTGCTTAAATATGTTTTTTTCGGTGGCTTCTTTCTGAAAGAGAAGTTATAAAGTCCTGTGTATGGAGTAATTAATGTAATAAATTTTAAGTCTCTAGGCATCTGAGAGAATGTGGCTGAATAGGTCTCTCTTAGCTAGGACACACACAATATTTCACTACAGACTAATCTGTTATGCAGTTTTCTTTAAGAGGACTTTTGAAAGCACACAATCTGGAGGTTGGGGTAGATAGATCTCTCTAACCAAATGTAACAAACAGTACAATTTTTCATAAGAACAGCATGAGAGGGGATCAAAATCAATTTGTTTCCTCTTATCTCCAATTGTGCATCTAATAAATAAAATTAAATATCACTTTCTAATATTCAAGTTTCTTTTATATTAATGAACAAATTAAAGATTGGAGGAAATAGTGTTTTTATATTAATGTCTCATGATCTAAGCCAATTATGTAAGGAATATAGAATAAAATTAATTATTATTCTTATATCTTTCTGTTCAACTTAAAAGAATACATATTATCTCTGCCCAATTTAGGTAACTATATCAATCAATTGCATTTAATTATTTAATTAGTCCTTTTACAATCTCACATTTTAAAATCTTACTGACCACACCACCCCTTATTGTATAACTACCTTCCATTTTTTACCTTATTTCGTTGCTTATCTTGATCTCAAAAGTTGTAGAACAAGTGTTGGTTATAAAGCGGCTTTTGTACACAGAGGGCAAAGAGAGACTGAAGAGAGAGGCAGACCATTCCAGATTGGTAGACAGCAGGGTAAATAAGAAGGTATCTTACATATAAGTCTTGTCTTGGGTGTTGCAAGATGAGTAGATCTCCATAGCTGCCTGCCAGAATCTTAAGATTTCATATGGAAGATTTAACTGGGTTCAGTCACATATACCATCCAGATGGTCTCAACAACATATTACTACCTTAAGGGTATGTTTTTAAGGTAGCTTCTGGTGTGGGTAAGGCAAGTGTAATGCACAATCCAAGGACAGGGAAGAGGATGAAGAGCCTACAATTTCCTAGGTCCAGTACTCAGGTCAACCTGGGGTCATGCCATCTTGAATACCTATTCAAAGAACAAGTTGTCATGTTCTTTCCCTTTACTTTTCCAACTTGAAATAAGTTTCCCACTAATTTGTGTTTCCATCACCACATCCATCACCTGAAATTGCTTTTGCAATTTCACCAGTGGCTTCTATGTTAAGAAATTAAATGGGCCTCTTTCTGGGCTTATATAACTGTATGACTTAGGAATATCAAATGAAATTCTGTATTCCTGATATCTTGAAACATTTCCATTATTTTACTTCAGAAGTGTGACACATTTTATGATTTTGTTCACTACTATTTAATAGGAAGATATACTAAATGGCCAACAGGTATGAAAAGATGTTCAACATCACTAATTGTTAGAGAAATGCAAATCAAATCCACAGTGAGATATCACCTCACATCCTATTAAGATGTCAATCATAGAATAAATCAAACAAAAAGTTGTTGGTGAAAATGTGGAAAAATTAGAACCCATGCCCACTTGTCAGAGGGAATGTAAAATTGTGCAGCCACTATAAAAAAACTGTACAGAGGTTCCTCAAGAAATTAAAAATAGAATTACCATTTAATCTGAAAATCCCACTTCTGAGAATTTACCCAAAAGGATTGAAAATAAGATCTCAATGAGACATATGTGCTCTCATGTTCATTGCAGCATTACTCACAATATCCAAGATATAAAAGTCACCTAAAGGTCCATGGATAGATGAATAGGTATAGAAATATAGTATATACATAAGGTGTAATATTATTTAGGCATAAACATAAGGAAACTGTCATATGCTATATCATGGATGGCCCTTGAAGATATTATACTAAGTGAAATAAGTCAGCCACACAAGGACAAATGTTGT
This sequence comes from Cryptoprocta ferox, assembly GCA_028646485.1. Classification (NCBI taxonomy): domain Eukaryota; kingdom Metazoa; phylum Chordata; class Mammalia; order Carnivora; family Eupleridae; genus Cryptoprocta; species Cryptoprocta ferox. The sequence goes on from CM053575.1 coordinate 49,418,411, forward strand.
TACGATTCCATTTAAATGAGGCATTTTAATGTAGTTAAGCTTATAATAGTAGAAGATTGAATGGTAATTATCTTTATATATTATAATAAGATATATTATGATAATATAATTAATATGTACTAATAAAACTATACATTGTCAATAAAATAAATTTTTAAAAATCCAATTAAATGAAGAGACAAACAATGTTCATGGATGAGAAGATACCAGTTTTTCCTAAACTGCAATTCCTATGAAAATCCCAGCAAGATTTTCTGTTGATATAGACATTTTTTTCTAAAATTTATTTGGAATATCAAAGGGATGACAGTAGCTTTAAAAACTGAAAATATACACTGAAATGAGGGAGCAGTCTTTGCAGTTGCAAGACTTACATAGCTACAATAATCACGACTGTGGTATTAGCAGAGGATAAGTACATAGATCAATGGAACAGTATAGAGTACCCAGAAAGAGACCCTCACAAATATGCCCAAATGATTTTTGACAAACAAACAAAAGAAATTCAATAAAGGAAATGTAGTCTTTCAAAAAAGTCTGTTAGAAGAATCAGGCATTGATGGGCAAACAAAACCAAAACACTCTTGACCTAAATCAAGATTGTACCTTGGTTGTACTTTATACACAAATGAACTCAAAATAATGCATTGTAAACTTAAATATAAAATTTGAAGCTCTAAAACATTTCAAAAAACAATGGGATAAATCTTTAAGATCCAGGACTAGGCAGAATTCTTAAACTTGACACCAAAGCACAACTCAAAATAGAAAAAAAGAAGTGGAAAATTAAGCCACATTAAAAAAAAATTTTTTTTAATTTTGCTCTGCAAAAGACCATACTAAGAGGATGAAAAGACAAGGTACAGACTGTGAAAAATACTTTCAGGACATATCCAACACACACACACACAAATACACACACACACATGCACACATGTACTCAGTGGTAAAAAAAATAAATCCAATTAGAAAAGACAAAACAAAGACAAAAAAACCCCCAAAAACCAGACATTTCACTGATAAGGATATACAAATGGCAAATAGACACATAAAAAATGTTCACATCATTAGTCATATACAAATAAAAATTAAAATTGGAATAGGATATCACTACATAACCATTACATAGGATAAAATAAAGCATACTAACAACATGAAATTCTGGCAAGAATATGGAGAAACAGAATCACAAATATATTACTGGTAGGAATATAAAGAGGGACAGCCATTCTGGAAAACATTTTTGACAGTTTCTTAAAAACATAGTTCTGGAACTATCATACAGTTTAGCAGTTACACTCCTGAGCATTTATCCCAGAGAAATATTTGCGTTCATACAAAAAACAGTAAACTGAGTGACATGAATGAAAATGGCAAAATGACCGTATTAAAAAGTTTGTCCCTAATAAAAGCAATGGATAAACTAGAAAAAAAAACCTATCAAAATAAACTTTCTCACCTTCTTGATACGAATTAAAAGTTTGCAGCAATTATGGGAATGCTTAATAAAAATATAGCTGGGCTACTGTGCAAAAACAGTATGGAGATTCCTTAAAATATTAAAAATAAAAATGCCATATGATCCATTAATTCCACTTCTGGGTATTTATCCAATGAAAACAGAAATGCTAATTTGAAAAGGTATATGTAATCTTCTGTTTATTGCAGCATTATTTACAATAGCCAAAATATGGAAACAATCTCAGTGTCCATTGATAGATGAATAGATAAAGAAGACACGGTATATACACAATAAAATATGCAGCCATTAAAAAAGGATGAAATCTTGCCATTTGAGGCATGTAGATGGATCTAGACAGTATTATGGTAAGTAAAATAAATCAGACTGAGAAAGGAAAATACATATGATTTCACTCATGTGTGGAATCTTGAAAACAAAACAAAACAAAACAAATGAATGAACAAAAAGCGGAATCAGATCCATAAATACAGAAAACAAACTGGTAGTTGCCAGAAGGTAGGAAGGTGGGAAGATGGGACAAATAGATAAAGGAGAGTGGGAGATACAGGCTTGTAGTTATGGGATGAGTAAGTCATGGGAATAAATGGTACAACATAGGGAATATTGTCAATGGTATTGTAATTGATGTATGATGACAGAGGGTAGCTACACCTGTGGTGAGCATAGCATAATGTGTACAGATGTTGAGTCACTATGTTGTACACCTTAGACTAATATGACATTGTATATCAACTGTATTCAAATTTAAAAAAATAAAAAGAAATAAAAAATAAAGCATTTGCACACGTATGTGTAGAAGCATATGGGAATAGCCATACGCTTAACTCATTAAATTATACTGTGTATTAACCCTCTTTCAAGCAACATCTTTTTTATTAAGATCCACGTGTATATAAACTTACGTGTAGAAGCGTATGGGAATAGCCTATTGTTAACTCACTGAACCTACATTGGGTATAATGTGTCTTTCAAGTAACAGCTTCATTCATTAAGATATAAATGTTTGTAAACGTATGTGTAGAAGCCTGTGGGAATAGATTTATGCTAAACTCTTTAAAACTACACAGTGTCACAAAATAAAGTATAATAAGTAAAGCCAAAAAAGTAGCTGAATCTCAGTAAGAGAGCTTTGTGACTTTTTAAAAAATTGTGGTAAAAGTCACATAATGCAAAATTTACCATTTTAATTATGTTAAAGGTACAATTCAGTGGCTTTTAGTACATTCCCAGTGCTGTGCAACCATCACCACTATCTTATTCCAGAGTATTTTAGTCATCTCCCCAAAAAAGTCTATACATTTTAAGCAGTCACCTCTTTCTCCATACCCCTGGCAACCAAAAATTTACTTTCCATTCTATGGATTTGCCTCTTCTTAATATTTCACATAAAGGGAATAATACAATATGTGGCTGTCTCTGAATTCTTTGATCTAACATAAAGTTTTCAAAGTTCATGTTGTTTGACCCCATTTTAATAGCTACTACCCTGACTTAGTGATGACTAAGTAATCAATGATGTTGTTTAATTAGAGACACTAAAGAATAAGTGAATGAAATAAATGGATGGATGTGCGACAAACATTCTCTACTAAGTGCTTTCACCGTGTATCCTACAAGACCTCACACAAAAAGAAAGAACTCTGCAGTATTAAAATCACTCACTTTTATGAAAACTTGTGCTCATTTAAATTTCTATCCATTAAATACATGCCCACACACAAGCATGGGTTTGCAAACACACATGCGTATGAAATAATTCACTTATTCAGTATCATCATATAGCAGTAAGAATGGAAATCTTCCACTCTTTTCCTCCTCTCATAAAGGTTAGCTTGATTGCCACACAAACACCTGTGTCTCTAATGTTTTGAAGTATCCCTTTAGGATAGATAGGACATTTTTCTTAAATACCCATTTAACCAGTACAGATACCATGGGATTCAGAAATTGAGCGCTGTGCATGTATATATATCATACGTTTTTTTAATATGATCCTGAATACCTGGACCAGATTGCATTCAGCTCACTGTCTGTTGCTCAGATCCTAAGGTATTAAAGGAACACAAAAGTGGGACTAGGGAATTTATTATTATTTTTTAGGCAGAAAGATAAAGTAGAGGTTTTGAATGCATATGAATTGTTTATGATATTCTCAGAAATACAGATTTGAGTCCATTCATGTTTGGAGGCAGGAGTATTGTGGGAGGCTGGGAGGTTAGAAAATGTTTCCCCAATCCTCAGAGAGCAATTCAGTATAACTTTCCATCATGATTATGAATATGTAGGCCATTTCCATAACCAAATCGGAATCACTGGTTCTGTTGTAGTGGGAGTCAGGTATGAATCATACTCATGGCAAGAAGAAATAGGGGAGATCTAGAGAATAGTTCTCAGTCATGGTTAGAACACTCTCGCTTCTTACCTGCCCTTCCTTGTTCTCAGAAAGAGAATCTAATTTTTCTTGTTAAATTTCTAGAGACACTTAGTTGAGACTGCATTTCATCCATTTTAGATAACAACACTTGCTTAGAGGGACCCACTATCATAACGAGAAAGCAAATTTATTGTGTATGGGGTTTGGGAGTGATAATAGACAAAATATGATATCAAAGTTGTGCTGTATAAATAACATATATGTGTTTGTGTTACTCTTCCAATATACCTTCCCACATCCACAACATAATATTAGTTAATTTTCCTTGCTAGAAAAATTGGATTGTGGTGGATTGAGATCATTTTAAATCTGTTTTGGACATTTCCTTACTTATTTTGTGGTTAATACTATACTACCTGTGTAAAACTGTGGATTTCTGATAGTTTTGCAAATGTATTAAACATGAGACCTAAAATTATTGTGTAACATGAAAGTCACTTTTAGTAATTAAAGATATATCTATAAAAAGAAAGCACAAGATATAAGTAAGATATTTATTTCACATTTAGGAAAAATAGTCTCTAGAACACAGCAAAAGTAATCTCAAAAATATATTGCCTATTTTAAAATTACACATACCTATACTTTTCCTAAATGTATCTACTTCTGTTGCATAAAGAGTTGATTATTTGATTGCATTAAGGAGAAATGAGCAGTGATACTATTTTTTCAACAACTTATGACAATTTATTGTATATTAGCCAAATATTTATCAAAAATAAATTTCAATATCTATTTTATTTTAATGGTAAACATGCATATATATGGTAAACACATATGCACTTATATATATGAATTTTATAGTTTTAAAAATATCCTTTAATGATATCTGTGAAAATAATCATAAAAATATTATTTTATTCAAACATAAAGTACACATTTACAAGCCTGATAGAATGAAACTTGATAGCAGTTTGTTATTCATGGAAATACAACACTTACATTGTAAACCCACACTGTTCCTTTTCCCAAAACGCAAATTGTAAGGCTTTTGTTAGCCTGCTTGAAGGCCAAACTAATGACACTAACCTCAGAAGCTGAAGATCAGTTTAAATAGCTGATCTTCGTTTCTCAAACCAATATATTGATTTTACCTAGTACATTATTTTTTTTTTTTGCTTCTTTGGGATTTCCTTTGTTTTCTCTGTTTCATTATTTTTTTAAACTTATTGTTTCTGGTGATTTATGAAGTAAACATTATAGTTTTTTCCCCCCTCTGGTGGTTCCTTTGTGCTTTTTAGGTAACAATATTTATTATAGCATTGAAGTTAATAATGCTTAAAGTATAGACTATGACTTGTTAATTCATTAATCTGCTTGTTTATTAAAAATATTTATCGACATCTAATATGTACTGTCTTGCTATACACTGGGGGTATAAGATACAATCTGTCTGAATGTGAAGGTTTTATTAAATTGTGGATGATTCAAGAATAGAATAAGATTTTTATAATACCATGATATTAAAATAGTGAAAGACATTGATTCTATCAACAAATCCATTCCTTAACTGTAAGCCTGGTACTTTGCTAATTGCATTATATTGAGAGGCTTTAGAGGTTGGCTTTCTAAACAGTCCAAGAGAGAGTTGAGTCTTCCTGAAATATGTCATACTAGAGGCTATTATGGGGGAACGTAAAAAGGAGAGAAGGTTGCAAAATCACAAAGCTAAAACTATCAGTATGATTTGAGTAGGAAATTGCAAGAAGCAAGAGAGAACACTGCTCTGCCCATTTGGCCTGTTGTAAACCTAGCCATGCTTCATGTTTAAAAGCATTTGTCCATTCCTCTTAGAAGCTCTTCTGATATGCCTCAAAGTTAAATTCATTCTCATTTCTTTTTTTTTTTTAATGTTTATTTATTTATGTTGAGGCAGAGAAGGACAGAGAGAGAGATGGAGAGAGAGAATCCCAAGCAGGCTCAGGGGACTTGATCTCATGAATTGTGAGATCATGACCTGAGCCAAAATCAAGAGGCCCACGCTCAGACAATTAAACTACCCACACACCCTCTATAGCCTCTTTCTTAAGTGTGAATTAATATTCAATATTTACCAGATGTGTGAGAAACTCCTCCAAAGTAAAAGAAAAAAAGCTATATAAAGATAAATAATTGAAACTTAAATGATATAGAAATTGAATGTGAAGTGTATACATTCACATATGTATTTATTACCATCAGATACACATGATTCAGAAGAAAATATGATATGGGGAATTTGTAATATTAGAAAACAACCAAAAATGCCAAGATATTTGGGATATAGAGTTCAGGAATTTTTCTAGAAAATGGATTAAAAGAATATATCCAATATAAACATTAAAAAAAATTTTAATGTGTATTTTTGAAGAAGAGACAGAGCATGAGTGGGGAAGGAACAGAGAGAGAAGGAGACACAGAATTTGAAGCAGACTCCAGGCTCTGAGCTGTCAGCACAGAGCTGACGCAGGGCTCGAACCCATGATCTGTGAGAGCATGATCTGACCTGAAGTTGGATGCTTAACCTACTGAGCCAGTAGGCCCCAATATAAACATTTTAAAAGAAAAAAAAATTAGAAAGAAGGGAATAAGCCCAGAAGATCTCATATCTCACCAAAAGTAACAGTAGTAAAATAACAAAGATATGGTTGTGAAGATAGTATCAAAAATTAATACAAGAAAATTTCCAAAACCGAAGGCCACAAATTTCCAGACACAAAAATGCCAATAAGTGCCTGCACAATAAAAGACATACATCACACAGACACCTCTGTCATTATAACCACTACCACTGAATTTGAAAGCACGGAAATTTAAAAATATTCTTAAATATTTCAGAACCAAAAAACAAATAAATGAAGAAAAGCAAAGGAAGAATAGTTCATGTAAAAAAGTATCAGTGGTCCTCTTAATATCTATACGTTAAACTAGGAGATTGAATATGCCTTTGAAATTCAGTCCTTAGAAACCTCATCCACACAGAGCCTTCATTTACTCAATAATAAAGTGCAGATTAATAAAAATGCATTCTGGGCTTGTAGTGAGGATAAAATGAGTTAATATATTTATGAACTTCTTAGAACTCTACATGATACATAGAGGGCATAAATATAAATTATTATTAAAAATAAAGAACAATAAAATATAAAAAAATAAAAACAATAGCAATGCATCTTAATCATATCTGTTGTTACTGGTAAGGTAATCAGTGAGTTCTACTTTAAGAAAACACCCAACGGACAGGGTATAGTAATTAACATTCAAATAAGATACTATATCAGATATCAATCAGAAAGATAATAATGACATAGGTTATGAGTGTCACACAATTCCACTCGATTATAAGTTTAGAGGGACTGTATCTATATCCTTTTTAAAAATGTAATGTAGATGCAATATCTGTGATAAAACCTGATACATGGTGGGTGTTAAGTATGTATTTTTAATGAACTGATAAATTAATGAATTAACAAACAATGGCTTAACTGAGTTCAGATAATGTAACACAATTCCACTTGATTATAAGTTTAGAGGGATTGTATCTATATACTTTTTTTTAAAAGTAATGTAGATGCAATATCTGTGATTAAACCTGATGCATGGTGGGTGTTAAGTATGTATTTTTAATGAACTGATTAATTAATGAATTAACAAACAATGGCTTAACTGAGTTTAGATAATGTTTAAATATGCAGCTCCTGATATTCCAAATGTTTGTTTTCTTGTTATTAAAATACAATATTTAACAGAGAGAAGAGACAAAGAGAGAGAGAGAGAGGGAGACAGAGAGAGATACAGAGAGAGAGCACAACTGAGTTTTTTTTTCTATTTTTCCAAATCTTGGAGGGTCAAAAGACAGAACAAAAATAAAATTATAACCCTACAAGCCTCTTAATGATTATACCAGCCTAATTATGATAATTCTGAACCAAACAGACCTGACCCCAGCCTCATTCATTCTTAATGGGATCCCAGGACTGGAGGACAGGCACATGTGGATTTCCTTCCCATTCTGCTCCATGTACATTGTGGCAATGGTAGGGAATTGTGGACTCCTCTACCTCATCTTCTATGAAGACTCCCTGCATAGATCCATGTATTATTTTTTGGCAATGCTTTCCCTTACGGACCTTGTCATGTGTTCTAGTACAATCCCTAAAGCTCTCTGCATCTTCTGGTTTCACCTCAAGGAAATTAGATTTGAAGAATGTCTAGTCCAGATGTTCTTCATCCATACCTTCACAGGGATGGAGTCTGGTGTGCTCATGCTTATGGCGCTGGACCGCTATGTGGCCATCTGTTACCCTCTGCGCTACTCAACTATCCTCACCAATCCTGTCATTGCAAAGGTTGGAATTGCTACTTTCCTGAGAGCAGTATTCCTCATCATTCCCTTGATTTTCCTCACCAAGAGACTACCCTATTGCAAGGGTAATATAATACACCATACTTATTGTGATCAGCTATCGGTAGCCAAGTTATCATGTGGAAATATAAAGGCCAATGTCATCTATGGTCTGGTGGCTGCCTTCCTGATTGGGGGCTTTGACATCTTGTGCATCACAATCTCCTACACCATGATCCTCCGGGCAGTGGTCAGCCTCTCCTCGGCAGATGCTCGGCAGAAGGCCTTCAGCACCTGCACTGCCCACATCTGTGCCATTGTTTTCTCCTACAGTCCAGCCTTCTTCTGCTTCTTTTTTAATCGTTTTGGGAGCCACACAATCCCTCCATTTTGTCACATCATTGTGGCCAATATTTATCTGCTTCTGCCTCCCACTATGAACCCTATTGTCTATGGAGTGAAAACCAAACAGATACGCGACTGTGTCATAAGGATCTTTTCAGGTTCAAAGAACATCAAATCCTACAGCACATAGAGGAGATATTTTTCACAGAAGAGGAGAAGGGGAAGGAAAAGAATACTCTGTTGGCTGTTCAGTCAGGGTGTAAAGATGCCTTTTTAAGATTACTATTTTGTTCTTGACCAAGGTAGGACCTGAGAGGGGCAGTAAATGTTTTCAGAATTCCAAAGTCACTTATGTGGCCCTGCACACTCTGAATTTTTCACCTCCTCACCCCAGTGGAGAAGTAGTCTCATCATTAACCCAAGTTCCCATGAGCAAAAGACAATGGGAAGCTGAGTAAATTATCAAAAGAAATGAATAAATCATAGAGATATTCTGTTGCCAGGTGCCAGTTTGTTTTGTTTTCAAATAGTGATTGGAATTTCTAGTTTGAAAGACATTTGTTACTTTCCCCTGGAAAATTTTCTTATCATTACCAAAATTTCTCTATTTTCTCAGTATCATCCTCCTGATGGAGAAACTAGTAAATGCACTATTATGTCATTAGTCTAATGAGATTTGAACCTCTGGACTGTAATTCAGAAATAAATTAGTCATCTGATTATGTCTTCTGTAGAAAACTCCTAAATGCCAATATCTAGTAATTACATAAAAGAAGAAAACTTGGGATCTGGAAAGAAGAAAACACATAGTAAAGGGGGAAAAAAGGATAAATACAGTAATTTTTTATTCTTATCTTCAATTTCTAAATTATGTTTGACTATTGAAGGGAAATTATAACCTGTTGATATGGTTCTAAATTTATGTTAAAGAAATGTTTAAGGTAATTACAAATGATATTGGGCAAAGGGATTCAAAGGGAAGTAAAGTTTTTATACTTCAATTGAAATGGTCAAATGAGGACATCAGGAGACTGAGATACTATGTATATAAATATAAAATGTGTAATAACCACTAACGAATCTATGCAAAAGGATACATTGTAAAAACAATATAAATAAATAAAAATGGACTTCTAAAAATACTTTCAGGACATAAATGGCAGAAATGTTAGATATTTCTGATTATTTGACCTTGTTATCATCATCTAACATCCTTCTTTGTCTCTTGTGACAGTTTTATCTAAAGTTTATTTTGTCAGATAAAAAATGGACTTGACTGCTCTCTTTTGGTTACTATTTGCAAAAGTATCTTTTCCCATCCTTTTCCCTTCAACCTGTTTATATTTTTATATCTAAAGTCTTTTGTATACAGCATACAGTTCAATCTTGCATTTTTAATCTATTCAGTCATTCCATGTCTTTTCATTATGTTTATTTAATCCATTTACATTTAATGTATTTTCTCTCTTATTTCCTTTCTTTGTGCTTCATTAATTTCTTTGTTGTGGCATATTTTGATTTCTTATTTCTTTTGTGTACCTTATATAGATATTTTCTTTGAGGCTACTGTGGGGACTGCATAAAATTATATATTAGTTATAATAATCTATTTAAATGTTACTCTTTCACATCTTCCCTACCCCCAATTTTTGTTATCAATGTCACAAATTACATTATTTTATATTTTGTACCATTATCACAGTCTCAGTTATTTTTTGTGCTTTTATCTTTTAAATTCTACAGTATTATAGGATTCTGTATTTATCTATGTTTTACCAAAGAGCTTTATATATTCATATAATTTCATGTTGCTGTCTTAGTGTCCTTTTGTTTTAACTTCAGGTCCCTGTAGCAATTCTTATAAGATAGATCTAGTATTCATGAACTTCTTTAGCTTTCATTTATCTGTGAAGGTCTTTATTACTCTTTCATTTTTGAAAGATAGCTTTGCCAGGTAATATTCTTGGATGGAAGTCCCCCCCGCCCCTTCAGCACTTTAATATGTCATCTGACTCCTTTGTGGTCTATAATATTTCTGCTGAAAATCAACTGATAATTTTATGGAAGCTCATTTGTACATGATGAATTCTCTTGCCGCTTTTAAGATTTCCTCTTTGTCTTGATTTCTGGCAATTTCTTTATAATGTGTCTTTGGACCTTTTTGGGTTTATCCTAGTTGGAGTCTTTTAAGCTTTTTGAAGTTAGAGGTCTATTTTCTTCCCCATATTTGGGAATTTTGGCCATTATTTCTTCAAACAAACTCATTGCCCCTTTTTATCCCTCTTCTCCTGCTAGGACTCCCTGATTTTCTTGCTTATTTCCCATAAATGTCTTAGGTTTTCCTTGCTTTTTTTTCCTATTTCTTTTTCTTTTTTGTTTTTCTGGCTCAATAATAGCAAATGACCTGTCTTAAGGTTCACTGATTCTTTTCTCTGGTTGATCAAAACTGGTATTTATGCTCTGTAGTAGAGTTTTTAAATTGTATTCTTCAACTCCACAATATTTTGTGGTTCTTCTTTTATAGTTTTTTGTTCTTGTTGTTGATATTGTCATTCTTTTCACATTTTTCCTGATTTTGTTTTGTTGTGTTTGTCTTCTTTTGTAGTGCATTGAGCTTATTTACAATGATTAATTTGAATACTTTGTCAGGTAATTCATAGATTTCCATTTCTTTAGAGTCAGATTTTGAAGATTTATTTTGTTCTTGTGTGTTGTTGTTGTTGTTGTTGTTGTCATTGTTGTGATTTGTGCATTTGAAAAAACCACTTTTCCTAGTCTTCATGAACTTTCTTTGTATAGTAAAAGATCTTCACTGATCACCTGACTAGAAATTCTGATGGCCTCTCTAACCTTTTATGGGGATGCATTTTCTTGGGCTTGGGTGTGTAATTTCTAAATTATAGAGTTTGGCTGGTTTCTTTTTAAGAGCTTGTAATTTCTTCCTCCCTCTGGTATCAGTCTACTAGTAGGACATACTCAGCCACTAAAATAAACCACTGAGTTCTCTTTTATTTTCAGTTGCCCCACAGACATCCAAAATATCCTGAGTCTTCCAGTGTTCCAAGTCAGGAAAGAAAAAACAAAACTTAGGCAGCCCCCTGAAAACCAGACCATTGGGCAGATATTGTATTCTATTTTTCCCTCCCAAGGTGGAAGTCATGAGCTAGCCACTTTCTCATGATTGTGTTGAGTAGTGCTAGTTTCTGTCTACAGTATTACAATTTCTCTTGAACTGCAACAAGATACTGAATTCTGTATTGGATTTAGTTGCTCCCAGACATACAAAGTGGCTGGTTCTGTCAGGTCTCCAAATCAGGTGAGACAAAAATGTTTCTCCAGTGATCCCCTGAGAAGTTGAATCACTTGGTGCATATTTTTTTCTTCTCTTTTTCTCCCAGAGAAAAAGCTGCCGGTGAGCTTCCCCCTTACCCCAGTTGCAGTGAGTGATGCCAGTTTGGGGGACAGGCTGACATAATTGAAACTAAACAACAGAAATAAGTGAGAAAGAGTAGAGCAAAGTATGCAACCAATGTTCCAACTTCTCAGGGGACCACCAGAGGAACTGGTTTCTGTCTAACCTGATGCAGAGACCTTGTAAAAGTACTGATTTGAAGGGAAATATGCACCCGAATGTTTATAGCAGCACTATCAACAAAAGACAAATTCTGGAAGGAGCCCAAATATCCATCAACTGATGAATGGATAAAAAAGATGTATTACATATATATAGAATGGAATATTACTCAGTCATCAGAAAAGAATAAATCTTGCCATTTGAAATGAGGTGGATGGAGCTATAGTGTGTTATGCTAAGTGGAACAAATCAGTCAGAGAAAGACAAATACACACAATTTTACTCATATATGGAATTTAAAGAACAAAACAGATGAACTTAGGGTAAGGGGGATAAAAGAGAGGGAGGCAAACCATAAGAGACTCTTAACTGTAGAGAACAAACTAAGGGTTGCTGGAGGGGAGGATAGTGGGGGTGGGTGGGCTAAATGGATGATGGGCATTAAGGAGGGCACTTGTTGGAATGAGCACAGGGTATTATATGTAAATGATGAATCACTAAATTCTATGCCTGAAACCAATATTACACAATATGTTAACAAACTAGAATTTAACTAAAAACTTTAAACAAAAAATAAAAATAACAAAATAAAAAGAAATAAAATAATATTTCTTACTTATTTCAATGTACCTGTTCTTGGCTTTAGGCTTCTGGGGGGTGTTGTGATTTATTAAGTGGTTTCTGAACTTCTAGAGATTTTTTGGACCACATATTGTTGTTAAATCACTTTATCTATATGAAGTCTGGAGCTTTCTAATTTTCCATCTTGCTGATGTCATCAATATTCATTCATTATTCTTAAAAAATCCTCCAATAATAAGAGAAGAGTGAAATGTCCTCAGTTTGATAAAGATCATCTATGAATCTTCCAAGCTAATATTATTCTTAATGATGAAAGATGAAAAGTTTTCTTCTAATACTGGGAACATAGCAAGGATATTTGATCTCACCACTGTTATTCAACATACTACTTGAAATGCTGGCCACTGCAATAAGGCAAGAAAATAAAAGAAAGGCCCAGAAATTAGAAAGCAGGAAATTAGAATGTCCCTCTTTGCAGATGTTATGATTGTCTATGTAGAAACTACCGAGGAATGTGGCAGATGATAGTTACACTTCTGGTGAGCATAGCATAGCATATAGACTTGTTGAATTACTGTGTTGTACACTTGAAAATAATGTAGCATTGTGTGTCAACTGTCCTTGAATAAAAAAGAAAGAAAGAGAAAGAAAGAAAGAAAGAAAGAGAGAGAGAGAGAAAGAAAGAAAGAAAGATGGAAAAGAAACTACCAAGGAACCTACAAAAAAAATACCCTACAACTCAGTCAGTTAAAAATCCAATTTTTGGTTTGGGTCAGGTCATGATCTCACAGTTCATGAGTCTAAATCTGCACTGGCAATGCAGAGCCTGCTTGGCATTTTCTCCCACTCTCTGCTCTTCTCCTGTTTGCACTCTATCTCTCTTTCTCTCAAATAAATAAACATACACACACACAAAACTAATTGTAGTTTCATAAACTAGCAATAAAAATTTAAATAAAAATGTCAATGATATTTACAAAGCTGAACAAAAGAAAATACTTAAATGTAAATCTAAGAAACTTTTAGAGGACTTGATGAGATAAAAGATAAAGTAGATAAATGGAGAGGCACACCTTATTTATTGATGTAAAGATATCAATTCTTTCCAAACTGATATGAGCTTAATGCAATTCTTATAAAAAGCTCATCAAAATTTTTTGTTTATATTGAACAAGATTATTTTAAATTATATATGTAAAATATATAAATAAATATATATAACATATAATAATATATTGTATATTATTTAATACATATATTAAAATATATTGTATTTGATGGCCACTTGGGTGGCTCGGTCAGTTAAGGATCTGACTTCAGCTTAGGTCATGATTTCATGGTTCATGGGTTTGAGCCCCACATCAGACTCTGTGCTGACAGCTCAGAGCCTGGAGACTGCTTCAGATTCTGTGTCTCCCTTTCTCTCTTCTTTTCTCCTGCTTGTGGTCTGTCTTCTCTCAAAAATAAATAAACATTTAAAAAATTGAAAATATATATTTGTATTTAAATATTATATATTTTATTTTTAAGTATTGAATATTTTAGGGGTGCTTGGGTGGCTCAGTCAGTTAAGTGTCCGACTTTGGCTCACATCATGATCTTGCAGTTCATGAGTTCAGGCCTTGCGTTGGGCCATGTACTGACAGCTTAGAGCTGGAGCCTGATTCAGATTCTGTGTGTGTCTCTCTTTCTCTCTCTGCCCTCCCCTATTTGTGCTATGTCTTTCTCTCAAAAATAAACATTTAAAAAACATATTAAATATTTTAAATTTAAATATAATTAATATATATTTTAAAGTATATAATTATATATATAATATATAGAGAGAAAGTCAAATAAAAATAAAAATTAAGATAATTGAAAAATAATTAAAGTGAAAAAACTGTCTTCTCAATTTCAAGGTTTATTATATAGCCATTGTATCAATATTCACTGTATGTCAACTAAAATTTAACTTTTAAAAATGTGTGGTATTGGCAGAAGATAGACACATAGATCCATGCAACCGAATAGAGAAGTTAGAAATAGAAAACACACAAACAAAACAAAAATACCAAACCTTGACCCAACTCTTATAAAAATACTTATATGCAAAAATGAACTGAAAGTGGCTCATGTAAAATGTAAAGTTCCTTTTTTTAGTTTATTTATTTATTTTTTGAGAAAGAGAACACAAGTAGGGGAGGAACAGAGAAAAGGAGAGACAGAATCCAAAGCAGACTCTGAGTGCAGAGACCTATGTGGGGCTCTAACTCATGAACCATGATTTCATGACCTGAGCTGAGATCAAGAGCCAGGCATTCAACCAACTGAGCCACCCCAAAATGTAAAGCTCTAAAATAGTTGTTACACTATGGACAAAATCTTCAGGGTCTATAGCTAAGCAATATAGACTGGACAACAAAAAAACAATCCTTAAAAAAATTGATAAATTTGTCTTTATAAAAATAAAAAGTTTACTCTGAAAAAGTATGTTAGACAAGCTATGTCTGTGAAAAAAATATTTATAAACCACATA
Source organism: Cryptoprocta ferox (assembly GCA_028646485.1). Taxonomy (NCBI): domain Eukaryota; kingdom Metazoa; phylum Chordata; class Mammalia; order Carnivora; family Eupleridae; genus Cryptoprocta; species Cryptoprocta ferox. Next base: position 49,433,671 of record CM053575.1, read on the forward strand.
TCTGAAAACAGGACTAGTCTGTGTGTGTGTGTGTGTGTGTGCGCGCGCGCGCGCGCGCGCACGTGCATGTATTCAACACTTTAAAAATCCCAACCATTTAGAAGAAAATAGCCAAAAAACATGTTTCATTGAAAAGGATAAACAGTGAAAAATAGATACAAAGGGATGCCTGGTTGGCTCAGTCAGTTGAGCTTCAGACTCTTGATTTCGGCTCAGGTCAGGATCTCCCAGTTCGTGGGTTTGGGCCCCACGTCAGGCTCTGCACTGACAGTGTGGCGCCTGCTTGGGATTCTCTCTCTTCCTCTCTCTCTGTCCCTGCTCTGCTCACTAATGTTCTCTCCCTCTTAAAATAAATGAATAAACATTAAACAAAAGGTATATAAATACAAAGAAGAATATTTAATATTTTAAATCATTAATTACATGAAAATTAAAATCATAACGGGATATCACTGCACAATTGTGACGATGGGTAACATAAAAAGTAGTTACAATATCAAATGCTAGTAAGGATATAAAGAAACTGGATAATTCATGCACTGCTATACATTGCTGGTGGGAATTACAAATGGTACAGCCACTCTGGAAAATCATTTGGCAGTTTCTTAAAAAGCCACCACACACCACCATAAAACTAATCAATGGCATTATCCCAGAAAAATGAATACTTGTTTTCTCACAAGAACCAGTAAACAGGGAGAAGAGAGCTAAAATGACAAAGCTGAAAATCCAAAACTGTCTGTCCTTAACAAAAGCAATGAGAAATTGTAAGAATCAACTTTCTCAGGACTCTTGTTACTAATCAGAAGTTTCTAGAAATTAGAGGAACGGCTGAAAATAGAAATTAGGAAAAACAGCTGAATCCCACTAAGTGAACTTTGTGTTACTTCTTTTTATATATAGAGAACGAGATAGAGTGAAAGTGGGAAAAAGGGGCAGAGAGAGAGAGAGAGAGAGAGAGAGAGAGAGAGAGAGAGAGAGAATGAATCCCAACCAGGCTCCACACTTAGCGTGGAGCCCAATACAGGGCTCAATCCTACGACCTTGGGATCATGACCTGAGCCAAAATCAAGAGTCGGAAGCTCAACTGACTGAACCAACCAGGAGCCCCTGTATTACTTTTTAATAGTGGTAAAGTTCTTCCAACATAAAACTAACCATTTTAATAATTTTAAAGTGTACAATCGAGTGCCTTTAGTACATTAACAACGTTGTAAAATTATCACCACTATATAGTTCCAGAGCATTTCCATTACCCCAAAAGGAAACCCTTACTCATTAATCAGTTACTCCTATTCTCTCCCTCACACCTTTCCCCCTAGCCCTAACAACCATTAATTTGCTTTGTTCTATAAATTTTCCCATTCTGAGTACTTCATCGAAATAGGATGATACAATTCATGGCCACTTGCCTCTGACTTCTTTGAATACTGTTTTCAAAATTTATCCATGCTTTAGCATGTATCAGTACTTCCTTCCTTTTCAAAGTTGAGTAATATTTTTTGTATGTATACCACATTTTATTTATCCCTTTATCAGCTGATGTGTATTTATATTGTTAATATATTTTGGCTATTGTGAATAGTGCTGCTAGGAAAATCTAGGTACACAGTTTTTGAGAACATCTGTTTTCAATTCTCTATATCTGGCAGAGGAATTGCTGGGCCATATCATAATTCCGTGTTTTACTTTTTGAAAAACTACCAAACTGTTTTCCATAGTGACTAAACTATTTTACATTCCTACTAGCAAAGTTTGAGGGCCCCATTTTATCCAAAGCTTCACTAACGCTAGTTATTTTCTGGTAGTGGGACAAGCTGCAATACACATGTATTTTTAAAACATGCTACAGGGAAAAAACTCCCAAAAAGATATATTTTGCATGATTCCATTTACATGAAATGTCTAGAATAAGTAAGCCTATAGAAATACATTGGAATTTAGTTGGCAGAAGCTGAGGGAGGGGGTGACAATGAGTGACTAATGGTTAGGGGTTTCTTTTTTGAAGTACTGGAAATGTTCTGGAATTATATGGTGGTAATGTTTCCACTGCACTGTGAATGTACTAAAAGGTATGATTTTAAATGATTAAAGGGTTAACTGTATATTCTGTGAATTTAACATCAACTTAAAAAAACACCAAATAGGGTGCCTAAGTGACTCAGTAGGTTGACTGACTCTTGCTTTTTGCTCAGGTTCTGATCCCAGGGTCATGGGATTGAGACCCGAGTTGGGCTCCATTCTGAATGTGGAGCCTGCTTAAGATTCTCTCTCTCTCTCTTTGCCTCTCTCCCATGCTATCTCTCTCAAAAATTACATAAATAAACAAATAAATGCATAAATCCATAAATAAAAATAAAGACCACCAAATGAAGTTAAAGAATTGCCCTAAAAATAGTATCTGCATATATATTTTTATATTATTTCTCATAAATTACAAAATCTACATGTCTAAGAATAGGCAAGTGGTTAAATGAATTGTATAAATATACATGATATATTCAATTATAACACTAAATCATCCTTATTATAATATATTAATTATATAATATAAATTTAAAATAGCCAAATTTATATCTTAATGTGCTACAATCCAGACTTTTGCCAAAAACACATATTGCTAACATGCATGTATATATGTTTATGAATATATATGTATATTCGCACACATTAGCTATATATGTATACACTTATATACATATATATAAAAATATCATGTTACCACTATATTACACAATTTAAGAATGCTACCTGGGGCGCCTGGGTGGCTCAGTCGGTTAAGCATCCGGCTTCGGCTCAGGTCATGATCTCACGGTTTGTGGGTTTGAGCCCCGCGTCGGGCTCTGTGCTGACTAGCTCAGAGCCTGGAGCCTGCTTCGAATTCTGTGTCTCCCTCTCTCTCTGACCCTCCTCTGCTCATGCTGTCTCTCTCTGTCTCTCAAAAATAAATAAAAAACATAAAAAAAATAAAAAAATAAAAAAATAAAAAAGAATGCTACCTATCTCTTCCCATTTATATTTTTCAAACTCAATCAAAATATGCAGTCATAGCTTTTCAAAAATCAACTTTATAAAGTATGATTTATAGACAATAAAGCGTGTTCATTTAAAGTGTGCAATCTGATGAGTTTTGACATAGATATACACTCATGAAACCACCACCACAATAAAGATACAAAACATTGGTATTACCTCAAAGATTTTTTTATACCCACTTGTAGTTTAGGCCTTCTTTCACCCTGGACCCTCATAACCACTGATTTGCTTTCTATCACTATAGACTAGGTTGGACTTTCTAATAGAACAATTTTGAGATTCATCTGTGTTATGTATATTAGTAGTTCATCATTTTCATCACTGAATAGTATTCCATTATAGGAATGTGCCATATTTTATCAATTATGTTATTATGGGCATTTAGTTTTTTTCCAATTTTGTTATTTAATTAAAGGAATATAAAATTTGAATCAGTTATTGGGTTTTATTGTTGCCACTCTGGCCATCATCATTATTTTATCAAAATGTAGGTATCTAATGATTCCTTCTTCTTCTTTTTAGATTCAAGTATTAATTTAAATTCCAGTTACTTAACCTATAGTGTAATATTAGTTTCAGGAATAGAATTTAGTGATTCACCATTTATATCCAACACCCAGTGCGCATCACAAGTGCCCTCTTTAACAGCCATCACTCATTTAACCCATCCCTCTGCTCTTCCCTCTAGCAGCCCTCAGTTTGTTTTCTATAGTTAAGACTCTTTTTTTATGATTTGCCTCTCTCTCCCATATGCCACATATAAGTGACATCATTTGGTATTTGTCTTTCTCTGACTGACTTATTTAGCTTACCATAATAGCTTACCAGCCATGTTGTTGCAAATGGCAAGATTTCATTACTTTTTTATGACTGAGCAATATTCTATTATATATAGATATATAATACTACATCTTTTTTATTCATTCATCAGTAGATGGACATTTGGGCTCTTTCCATAATTTGGCTATTGTTGATAATGCTACTATAAATATCAGATTGCATGTATCTCTTTGAATTAACATCTTTGTATCCTTTGTATAAATACCCAATAGGACAATTGCTGGATCATAGGGTAGTTCTTTTAATTTTATTATTTATTTATTTATTTATTTAATATAATTTTGTCAAGTTGGTTAACATACAGTGTATACAGTGTGCTCTTGATTTTGGGGACAGATTCCCTTGATTCATCACTTGCATACAACTCCCAGTGCTCATCCCAAGTGCCTTCATCAATGTCCATCACCTATTTTCCCCTCTTCTCTGACCCCCTCAACTCTCAGTTTGTCCTCTGTGTTTAAGAGTCTCTTATGGTTTGCCTCCCTCCCTCTCTGTAACTATTTTTCCCCTTCTCTTCCCCCATGGTCTTCTGTTAAGTTTCTCAAGTTCCACATATGAAGGAAAACATATAATATCTGTCTTTCTCTGACTAACTTATTTCACTTAGCATAATACCCTCCAGTTCCATCCACTTTGCTGCAAATGTCAGGATTTCATTATTCTCATTGCCAAGTAGTATTCCATTGTATATATAAAACACATCTTCTTTATTCATTCATTAGTTAATGGACATTTTGGCTATTGTTGAAAGCACTGCTATAAACATTGGGGTGCATGTGCCTCTATGAATCAGCGCTCCTGTATCCTTTGGATAAATTCCTAGTAGTGCTATTATTGGGTTGTAGGGTAGTTTTATTTTTAATTTTTCAAGGAAATTCCATACTGTTTCCCAGAGCAGCTGCACCAGTTTGCATTCCCACCAACAGTGCAAGAGGGTTCCCATTTCTCCACATCCTCTCCAGCATCTGTTATTTCTTGAATTGTTAATTTTAGCCACTCTAACTGGTGTGAGGTGGTATCTCAGTGTGGTTTAGATTTGTGTTTCCCTGATGATGAGCGATGTTGAGTATCTTTTCATGTGTCTGTTGTTTATCTGCATGTCTTCTTAGGAAAAGTGTTTATTCATGTCTTCTGCCCATTTCTTCGCTGGATTATTTGTTTTTTGGGTATTGAGTTTCATAAGTTCTTTATAGATTTTGGATACTAACTCTTTATCCAATATGTCATTTGCAAATACCTTTTCCCATTCCATTGGTTGCCTTTTAGTTTTGTTGATTGTTTCCTTTGCAGTGCAGATGCTTTTTATCTTCATGAGGTCCCAATAGTTCATTTTGCTTTTAATTTCCTTGCCTGTACATTGATTGCCCTGGAGATGTGTCGAGCAAGAAATTGCTGCGGCTCAGGTCAAAGAGGTTGCCTATTTTCTATTCTAGAATTATGATGGTTTCCTGTCTCACATTTAGGTCTTTCATCCATTTTGAGTTTATTTTTGTGTATGGTGTAAGAAAGTGGTCTAGTTTCATTCCTCTGCATGTTGCTATCCAGTTCTCCCAGCACCATTTGCTAAAGAGACTGTCTTTTTTTTCTATTGGATGCTCTTTCCTGCTTTGTCAGAGATTAGTTGGCCATATATTTGT
>CM053575.1:49439683-49508418 GCA_028646485.1 Cryptoprocta ferox
GTATTTCCCTGATGATGAGTGATGCTGAGCATCGTTTCATGTGTTTGTTGGCCATCTGGATGTCCTCTTTGGAGAAGTGTCTCTTCATGTCTTCTGCCCATTTCTTCACTGGATTGTTTGTTTTTCGGGTGTGGAGTTTGGTGAGTACTTTGTAGATTTTGGATACTAGCCCTTTATCCGATATGTCATTTGCAACTATTTTTTGAAACTGTTTTTTAAGTAGTTTCAAACACAGGGAGGCAAACCATAAGAGAGAGACTCTTAAATGCGGAAAACAAACAGAGGGTTGGTTGGGGGTTGGGGGGAAATGGGTGATGGACATTAAGGAGGGCACTTGTTGGGACAAGCACTGGGTGTTATATGTAAGTGATGAATTACGGGAATCTACCCCCAAAACCAAAAGCACACTGTTTTCACTGTATGTTAGATAACTTGACCATAAATTATTTAAAAAAAGGAGTTCTCAATATTGATTGCACAACAATGTAAACATACTTAATGCTATGTATCTGTACACTTAAAAATGTTGAAGATGGTCAACTTATAATGTTTTTATTACAATTAAGAAACACTATGAAAAGGAAAAAAAGGTTATGAAAGATATAATAGGTACCATTTGGTCATTGAGCTCTCATTGTGTTATAGGCATTGGTACTTTCTGTATATTACCTTATTTAACCTTTATAATGACCACACAATAGCTGAATTGTGCTGAATTGAATGACCACATCAATGCTCATGAGAGGAAAACGTGGCCATGTTTATTTTAGGAAAAGTGAGCAGCAGAATCCATTACTGATTTTTATCAGAGGGTCGTGACACCTAGGGGCAGTTGCTGCCTGTAGTACAAAGCCCGGCAGAGCAGGCTAAACCAACTGGCATATTTAGTGAAGTCCTTTCTAGACTTGAAGGAGAATGGAAGGTAAGAGTTTCAGTCTGGCAAGAAATGGACATACATACATAATTGGAACCAGGTTTAAGATGATTCACAACAGCAGTGGCTACATGTCTGGAGACCAGTAATAAAGACACTTCTCACTGGGAATTTTGGGAAACGGTACTTGAAGGGAGATACACTGTAATCACTTCTTTGATGTCATGACCTTCACCAAACCTTTTTTTTCAAACCTTGGATACTTTCTTGATTTCATTTTCTTTTGCCTAGTCACTTCTGTTTCTTTCTCCCTTTCTAGCCATTCATTTGTATTCCTGTGTACTTTGCCTTATAACATGCCTGTAGCAACTCAGGGTCTGGTTACTGACAGCAGAGCGACTGGAATAAAAGGAAAGAAACCTAACGTAGAGGAAATCCATTTGAGATGATTCTTCAGATTAGTTAAATTAGCCTCAAAGGAAATTATTGGCTTTAAAGGCTGAATTTGTTAATTGGAAAAAGATTTCAATCCTGCTAATGTAAACCAGGATTGAAGATGAAAGGTCCTAGACCAGGAAACTACAATTTGAGAGCTACAGTGTTTTTAGTGTTTTCCTCAACTTTCATGCCTTTCAGTGTATTTCAAAGAGTAGTGAACAAAACCAGAATGTTTTCTGTGTAATGTGCCATAAAGGAATGGGGCTCTGAGGGTTGGTGCATGCCTTTCCCGGTATTGTGATTGTGAACAAAACCAGACTCTGCTGTTGTCTCCAGACACCTGGCAGACAGAAATAATGAATGGGAGCAGAGGAAGAGAATTAACCAGAGTCTACAAGAGGACTGGAAGAAGAATATCCTAGAGAAGAGGCAGAGGGAGATGGAAGAGAAAGCTTTCCAGCAGTAATACCTAACTGGAACCAGAAATGCTTTGCAGAGAAACACCCTCCACTCCTTGTTTACTTTCCTGGATTCCTGGGATGGCAGACAGGTTCCCAGTGCCAACTCCCGTTGATTAGTAGTGGCTGCCTGGCGAACCTGGTGGAGGACAGAATTCTGGGTTCAGTAGGAAATGCTGTGGTGGTGTATTAGAAAAGTCTGCTGTGGATATGTGATTGGAGAATGCTGTGATGTGCGTTATATGCTTGCCGTCTTTGCCCTAATCTTTGTCTCTGTGTAGGGAAGCTTTATTTTCATATTGTGGAGGGTAGGGAAGCATGGGGTGCGGGAGGGTTGGAATTCTCCTTGGAAATACCTAGCTGGAAACAAGGCGAGGGAGTTTCCATCTCGACACATCCAAGGCTGACAGAATGGTTATTTAAGAGCAGAGTCAAGGGGTTGTTTGTAATATTGGCACCTGGGAAAATGAAATGCCCAGGATGGAACCAACCAAGAACATGTTCCTGAAATGTATTATATCTGTGTCCCCTCTAACCAGCTAGCAATTGGCAATCTAGAGGCAGGGAACCTAGTTATGGCTTTGAGAATTAATACTAACTTTGGAAAGGCAGCTAATCTTTTTGTCTTACTTTTCTTTGTAAGATGAGGAAAGTAACCATTTTCTTGACATAGCTAACACAGGAGTTTTGTGATCAAATAAAAAGATGGAAAAATAGTACACTTAAAAAAATATTTTACAAATGTAAGGTATGATTTCATAGGATGTTAAAACTTAACAGATCAAGCCTATACAGTCACATGTTATTAAATCCTGAATATACAAAATAATACTTTAAATTCCTACATGTCAACTAATTTTTGTCATAGTTAAAATTTGTCATAATCAATATTGGTCTGTAACTCCATTTCAAGATTTTCTTTGAAGGCATTTCTTACCTGTCTTTCTAATGGGTAGAACACATATTTTTTTAAAATGCAAGTAAGAGAGACGATGTGGTAATTAAGTTCCAAAGTAGAAGTGTGGTTGTTTGGCTTAGAGAAAAGGAAGGGGAACTGAGGTTTCAAGGCATTTTCCTTTTTCTGTTTTTCTAGTTTATTTATTTATTTTGAGAGAGTGAGAGAGCATGAGTGGGGAAGGGGCAGAGAGAGAGGAAGAGATTACCCACTGTCAGTGCAGAGCCCAATGCGGACCTTGAACTCATGAACTGTGAGATCATGGCCTGAGCTGAAGCTGGATACTTAAGTGACTGAGCCACCCAGGGGCCCCTCAAGGGATTTTATTAATGATGGGGAAAAGGAGGTAAAAGTCAGTGACATTAATGCCGGGGAGATTTTGCTGGATTTCAGAAAATTGCTTGGCCAATGTGTTGATAAAGGATAGAGGAGACATAGGAAACACTCAGACATCCTGAGTGTCAGGATATGGCAGGGACATGGCAGGGACATGGCAGAGCAGCCCTGTTACCTGAAGACCTAGGCCAAGTTGTGGGCAGGGCCTCAAGCAGGAGCAGGGTAGGAAGAAGGAATTGGTTGGTGTTAAAAAGAAAATAAAGCAAAAGCCAAAACAAGCTTCACATGTGTGCAGTTAGCACATGATACTCCGTCCGAACACCAAAGCAAGCCAGGTAGGTGCCCCCCTGCACGCTGCCAACATTATTTGTCCTTTTACCTTGTAAGGATGTCCTTGATGCTCCTTTCCACAGAATTCCACTCATGTAGAAATGTTGGTAAGGTAGCGGAATACACCAGGGCATGTCCTGCATAATCAAGAAATCCGTTGAGACGCAAAGTCAACTATTGCCATCCCTTCATCTCTGCTCTGAGCCCCTGTTGTCCTCTTCCTCTTCGTCTCCACCCCCTCTCCTACCCTTAATGCTCCAGAGGCCTCTGGACTCCTGGGACTTTTCCTTATATGTCTACTCTGAACTGTGTGCTGGGGCTTAACTGTTAACCAGCAGCTTCATGGCCTGCTCTCCCTCTCAATGGTGTCTTTCCCCCGAGTGCCTGACAGATAAAGGTGCATCCACATGGCAAAGCTTTGAAGACACCTGTGTGCTGGCTGTGTGACCTTGGACAAGATGTGTCTTTTCTGAGGGTCTGGGTGTGTGCGGCTGGGGAGGAGTGCTGGGGTCAGACAGTTGTGAAGACACCACGTCTTAAATTTATTGGAGAGAGCAGAGGTTTGGAAGCAGGACATGCCAAGCTGGGGTGAGCTGCAGGAAGCCATGTGGACAGGGAGAGAGCGCAGGTGGGCCCTCACAGGTAGGCGATAAGCTCCGGGGCGGCAGTGGTGTTCCTTCTCTCCTGCATCATACTCAGGCACTGGCTTCTAAGCTAGGCTCCAGCACAGACTCAGGGAGCGCTTCCTAATGACCACTTGTCCTTGCCTCTCCTCAGGACACCAGACACGGTTTTCATCCGGGACCAGCCTGACCAATACCAGCGCTGCAGCCAGTGCCAGAGCAGCACCTCCAATAAGGGCAAGAGCAGCGTGTCCTCCCTCAACCAGCACCTGCGTGGCTCCCGCTTTTCTTAAAACTCACCCTTTGGATTTGTGTTTCCCTAGGGAAACTTTTTGTTTTTTTAAATGTTGGAAGGACAAAGGCGAAACTACTGATTTTTACTTTAGAGGGAGAAAGTTATTTTGTTGTTTTGGTCCTTTCAGGAGCAGATTGCCTTTTAACCCCTTGTTGAATTCACATAGGCAGGGGCTCCTCTCCTGCCTGCCTCCCACCCCCACAGAACCCTGCTCCATGGGAGCTGGCCCCGGGACCCAGCCCCATTCTGGCCCCGGGGCTGCTGCTAACCCAGCAACATAGATAAAAGAAGAAAACTTTACTTTCTCTTCATGTATAGTGAATACATATAAGATATGAAAAGTTTACTTTTTCTTCATGTATAGTGAATACATATAAGATACGAAAACTACTTTTTCTGCATGAATAGTGAATACATACAAGATTTGAAAACTTTACTGTTTCTTCATGTATAGTGAATACATATTAGAGATGAAAACTTTACTTTTTCTTCATGTATAGTGAATACATATAAGATATGGAAACTTTACTTTTTCTTCATGTATAGTGAATACATATAAGATAAGAAAACTTTACTTTTTCTTCATGTATAGTGAATACATATAAGAAAGAAAACTTTACTTTTTCTTCATGTATAGTGAATACATATAAGAAAACTTTTTTTCTTCATGTATAGTGAATACATATAAGAAAGAAAACTTTACTTTTTCTTCATGTATAGTGAATACATATAAGAAAGAAAACTTTACTTTTTCTTCATGTATAGTGAATACATATAAGAAAGAAAACTTTACTTTTTCTTCATGTATAGTGAATGCATATAAGATATGAAAACTACTTTTTCTTCATGTATAGTGAAGGCATATAAGAAAACTTACTTTTTCTTCATGTATACTGAATACATATAAGAAAACTTTACTTTTTCTTCCTGTATAGTGAATACATAATAAACATGTTCTATGTGTCTGACTCTGCCTAATTGTAAATCTTGCCTCCCTCCCCAGAGGACTGCATACGCAAACATTCTCGAGGTAGATTAGGTTATTTGCCACAGGTGGTCAGAGCAATGGTTTCTGAGCTTTTTAGTTGAAGACACACCTGGGGCTCTGTTGGGACCTCAGGGGATGTCATTGACCCTTCTTATAAGCATTCCGTTATGGGTTTACTGTTGGGCTAAGTGTGTGCTGTGGGAGGAGCCTGGCTGGCTTGCCAAGTGCAGCCACCTTCTCTGGTTGCTTCTCTTGCATCCGTGCTTGAACTGCATGTGCTGTGGAAAAGGAGTATCTTCTGCTAAAGGACAGATTTCCAGTTAACGTGTGGGTGTTTTCAACCAAAAACTTTGTTCATGTACCTTTATCCTTTACCCTTGCTGCCCCTGCCCTGTCCTACCACCTCAGGCAGACCAATGAACAAAGCAGAATGAGGTCTAGATATCTGAAAAAAAAAAAAGCTAGGAGTACAGTCTCTTAGACTATTTGCTTTCTGTCTGCCTCATCTTTCTTAGAAAGTGGGGAAAAGTGTATGTGAGGAGACATCCAACACATTGTTTTTGCCACAGATACAAAATAAGAATTATTGAGCCCTGAATGGTTAAAGGGAAAGTATCTAAATTAATACCAGGCAAATTTTGTTGCTAATTTTATCTTTTTCTTTTTTAAATTTTTTTTTTAATTTATTTTTGAGAGAGAGAGAGCGTTCAAGCGGGAAGGGGCAGAGAAAGAGGGAGATAGAATCTCAAGCAGGCTCTGTGCTAGCAGTGTAGACCCCACGTCAGGGTTTGAACTCCTCAACCGAGATCCTGACTTGAGCCGAAAACCAAGAGTCGGATGCTTAACTGAATGAGGCCCCCAGGTGCTCCTAATGTTATCTTTTTCTATGGAAGCAAGTATGCTTGCTAGGGACTGGAATTGTCTGGAACCTCTCCCCCAAAGCATCCTACATTGCCCACTTCCATTTTCTTAGAAGATCACTCTGTGCAGATTGAATCATCACCAATTAATATTTAAAATGATAGCCCTTCCCCAGTACATCCTGACTCATCTGAAGTCCATAACTGCGACACCCTTGGAATACTTCTTTGTCTCTACTATATAACAAATTACTATACTCGTATCGTATTAATATATATATATTTTTTTATTTATAATTTTTGAGAGAGACAATGTGCAAGAGCAGGGGAGGGGCAGAGAGAGGACGACAGAGGATCTGAAACTGGCTCTGTGCTGACAGCAGAGAGCCTGGTGCGGGGCTTGAACTCAGGAACCATGAGCCATGAGCTCATGACCTGGGCTGAAGTCAGATGCTTAACTGACTGAGCCACCCAGGTGCCATGTATTAATATATTTTTTAAAATATATACTGCCTTGTTAAAGAAAACAGACTTTAGGCAATTTTGTAGGTGTAGGTGAAAAGATTTAACCTCATAGATTGTTCTTTACTGTAGGAACTGAACGTCTAGTTTGTTGCCATTGGTAGCAGTACTGACTCTTACTGTGTGCCAAGCACCCAGCTAATTTTTGGCGACCTGGAGAGTAAGATTCATCAGTCCCGGTCTTCCTTCAGGGCACTTACTGTGCAATGCAGAAGTGAGATGTGACTAGAGAATCTCCATGTAACAAGGTAAATCCCTAGTAGTGCTGTGCATCGAATGCTATGGAAGAACAAGGTGGAGCCCTTGTAGTCAGTTTGGCCTGGCACAGAGAGAGAAAGCTTTTGGAGGAGATGAGGCCTGGAATGAATTTGTAAGGATAAATAGGAAAGCGCTAGGTGAGGAGTGACAAGGGGTCATGGTAGTGGATATCAAGGCCCTGTGTTCCTGTCTATCAATGCTAAGGTGGAGATGTGGTTCTAAGAGTTAGGTTATGAAGCCAAATAGGTTTCTTTATCAACCGTTTTAAGACTCAAACTTTATTACCGCCAGTACCTAACACAGATGATTTCATATAATAAAGAATATATTTTTTAAAACATTATTCATAATTTGATATCTTCTTAATTGATCTTAAGAACTCATCTTGTATTAATCCATCCCTGTTATTAGGCAAGACTCAATAAGAATGTCTTTTCCTAAATCAATTTGAATTACTATCATCAAGTTCTGTCATTTCCCAGAATTATGGCACTGCCAGAAAAGATTAACATATCCAAAGTTTCCCAGTTTAGATGGTTTTTTATGTCTTGGACGATTGTAGACTCTTTTTGGTATCCTTGGTCAATATGGACCCTTCCCTAAAAACATGTCCATTTTTATATATAACATTTTGCATGCAGTCAGAGGTTTCCTAGACCACCTGGACCACAAGTTGAAAACTCCTGCTCTGGATAGCTTTCCTCCAGTGTCATTAACAGATAAAGCTATGAAAAGTGAGTACAGTGAAGGACTTTGCTTCTTGAAAGTGCCCTTTCAGTTTTAGAGATCTACGTCCATTTTTGTCTTTCTCTTTGAATTTTCATAAGAACAGTGAGATGGGAGTTAGGATAGCTATTAGAAAGCACGTGCTCCAGGGGCGCCTGGGTGGCTCAGTTGGTTAAGCGTCCAACTTCAGTCAGGTCATGATCTCATGGTTTGTGGGTTCGAGCCCCACATCAGGCTCTGTGCTGACAGCTCAGAGCCTGGAGCCTGTCTTCAGATTCTGGGTCTCCCTCTCTCTCTGACCCTCCCCTCCTCACGCTGTCTCCCACTCTCTTTCTCTCTATCTCTCAAAAATAAATAAAAACATTTAAAAAAAATAGAAAGCACATGCTCCAGTATTCTTCAAACCCTTCCCAAGACTCAGTAAAAGAAATATATTTCATATTGCAACACAGAACCTGTACTCACACATATAATTGAGACAAAAGCTCTGCTTAACCCATCCATCTACAATGCATTCTGACAATTTCTTTTTTATTTCAGTAAAAATTCTAATTAGACAAAACAAAACTGATTTAAAAATCCACTAATGTAAATAGTTTTCAGTATAACAAACACACTTTTAATATAATTCTAAAATTATATTATAGTAATGTGTAGTTTGCTGAAATTCATTAATGGTTAAGATGGTGTTATAATAGCATTCAGCCAGGAGACTGAGGAACGCTTAGGTCCTATCTTGTCATAACCACACCCCCTTCTTCTGAGGTATCCCAAGAAAAGCAGGTAGCTGCTTGCCTCATGCCTCCTCGCCCAAAAAGCTTAGTCCAGAATTTCTCCTTGCAATACATTTGAGGATCAGAGAGAAAGGAGCCAGAGATAGAACAAATGAAAATATATGCCCCACTGCCTGGGCTGGAGGCTGAGGGAGGCCTTAGAAATCTAAAGAAAGAAGAAATGCTAACCAGTTGCAGCCTCTGTCTTAATTTACTAGTTTGTGGGTAGAAGGGGAAGTAGTGGACTACACACAAGCCATCTTGAACAGTCGTTCGGTTTAGGCTGTGTACAGAGGTTCCCCAGTTCCCAGTTTCCTATTGCTGTTTTAACGCATTACCACAAACCTAGTTGCTCACAACAATATAAATTTATTTTCTTACAGCTCTGGAGGTCAGAAATCTTAAATCAGTCCAGCTGGGCTAAAGTCAAAGTGTTGGGAGGGCTGGTTCCTCTGAAGGCTCTGAGAGAACACTCCTTTTCATTGCCTTTTCTAGCTTCTAGAGTCCTTCTTTACATTCCTTGACTCATGGGCTTTTCTCCATCCTCCAAGCTAGCAGTGTAGCATCCTCAAATGTCTTTCTGCTTCTGTTGTTACATTGTCTTCACTTCTCCTCCAGTCAAATTTTCCCCCTGCCTCTCAGAAACACAGTTGTGATTACCTTCAGGGCTCGCCTGATACTACAGGATAACTTCCCCTTCTCAAGATCTTTAATCACATTTGCAGAATCCTAATTGTCATAGAAGGTAACATGCACATGTTCCAGGGAATTAGGATTTGGGGGTTTGAAGGGACCATTATTCAGCTTACCACAAGATGAATGGGATCTAAAATTCAACCCAAGCTCCACTCACGCATCAAGCCCTGCATCAGAGGGTATGCAGTAAGACCCTCAAAGTTCCTGGCATTTTTCCCTGGGTCTTAGTTGCACAGATGTACCTGAGGGCTTTCTTGGGGGTTTAGTTGGGGTTGGTTTTGCAGGATTATAGAGGGATAGGATGTGGAGAAGGAAGGACATTTCACAGTTTATGTGTTAAAGGCTCATTATGGATTTCTTGTAATGTTCTAATCATATTTTGTAACATTCTTTTTTGTAGCGTTTTCCTTAACTTTTGATATCAGGGTAAGGATGAGTTGAGATGAGTCATTATCAAATGAGTTGAGAAATGTTTCCCTTTCTTTTAATTTCTGGAAGCTATTGTATATCATTGGTATCATTTCTTTCTTTCATACTTGGAGAATTGAGTAATGGAACCATCCAGGCCTGGAGTCTTCTTTGCTGGGAGGGTTGAAATGATGAATTCAATTGTGGGAAGTCGTATCAAGCGCTTTCAGCTAATATTGAATTTATGGGCGTACAGTTGTTAGTAGTTTTCCCTATCCTTTTATGTCTGTGATGTCTGTAGTGAAATTCCCTCTTCGATTCTCAATATAAGTAATTTCTTCTTCTTTTTTTCTTGGTTAGTCTGCTAGAAGTTTTAAGAAATATATTGGTCTTTCAAAGAACCAGCTTTTGGTTCCATTAGTTTTTCTCAATGTTTTTTTCTCCCCATGATTGATTTCTACTCTTTGTTATTTTCTATCTTTTGCTTGCTTGGAGTTTGTGTCCTAATTTCCTCCTCTTAGGAGGACATCAGTTCTACTGGATTAGGGCCCACTCTACCGTCCTCATTTTAACTTAATTTAACTTAACCTCTTTAAAGATCCTATGTTTAAAATAGTCACATTCTGAAGCACTGGATATTAGGACTTCAACACATAAATTTTGAGGGGTAACAATTCAGTGTATAACGGTGTATATTTTGGTTTTCATTCATTCTAGAAAGTCTTTATTTTGCCATTGTACCTGAAGGGCATTTTTGCTGGAAAGAGCATTTTGAATGGACTTCCTTCTATTGTTTCCGGTTCCATGATTTCTGATGAAAAATTCAGCCTTTTGAATCATTGTTCTCCCTCTGTGTAATGTGTCTTTATATGGCTGCTTTCAAGATTTTTTATTTTTGGTTTTTAGAAGTTTGATTATAATAGATCTTTGGTGTGTTTGGGTTTATTATGTTTGGTGTTTACTGGATTTCTCCAATCTTTAAATTTCTGTATTTCCACAAATTGGGGAAGGGTTTATTCATTATTCACATAGTTATTCTGTACTTCACTCCTCTCCTTTGGGAGTCCAATGAAATGCATGTTAAAACTTCTGATATATTCCCACAGGTCTTGAAGGCTTTATTCATTATTATTTTTTTACCTTTTTTCCCTCTCTTTTTCAGATGGGATAATTTCTATTAATTTACCTTCAAATTCACAGATTCTGTCCTCCCTCATCTGTATTCTATTGTTGAATCCAGTGAATTTTGCATTACATTTTTTCAGTTCTAAAATTTATTTTATTTTTTTATTTTTTATTTTTATTTTTAAATTTTTTTTAATGTTTTTTATTTATTTTGAGAGGCAGAGAGAGACAGCACAAGCAGGGGAGGGTCAGAGAGAGAGGGAGACACAGAATCTGAAGCAGGCTCCAGTCTCTGAGCTAGCTGTCAGCACAGAGCCTGATGCGGGGCTCGAGCCCACGAACTGCAAGATCGTGACCTGAGCCAAAGCCAGACGCTTAACAGACTGAGCTACCCAGGCGCCCCTAAAATTTCCTTTTTTAAAAAAAATAGTTTCTTTTCTCTCCTGAGAACATCTCTTTTCATTTATTTCATAGTCTTTGCTTTTACCTCATGGATTGTGGTTATAATATCTATTTTAAGTAAGGTCTTTATCTTAGAATTTCAATATTCAGGTGATCTTGGGTTGGCATTTGTTGTCTTTTTCCTTGAAACTCGGTTACATTTGGTTGGTTCTTTGTATGTTGGATAGTTTTGTATTGTATCTTGGACATTTTGAACATTATGTTGTGAAACTCTGGGTCCTGTTAAAATCCTCCAGAAAGTGTTGATTTTGTTTTTAAGCAAGCAAAATCTTGACGTTCATAATACAAGTTCTTTTTTTGTTTTTAAGTTTATTTATTTTGAGAGAGAAAGCGAGAGTGAGCATGAGCAGGGGAGGAGCAGAGAGAGATCCCAAGCAGACTCCGTGCTGTCAGTGCAGAGCCCAGTGCGGGCGGATCTCATAAACTGTGAGGCCTGCTCACCATGACCTCAGCTGAAATCAAGAGGTGGACACTTAAGTGAGTGAGTCACCCAGGTGCCCCAAGAATATAAGTTCCATCTCACTTTCTGTACATAATAGCTATGATGTCAGTTCAATTCTCAAAAGCTCTGTTTTCACATGTGCATTTGGGGAGTAAACCTGAGATTTGTATTAACTCCTAAGGAGAATTAGAGGATTTCTTTCTCTAGCTTTCTTACTGGAATTTCTCCCTCATTCTCTTGTCCCCTATTCCCAGTCCTCTGGCTATAAAGCCAGGGTTTTTCTGAGGTTTTGTGGTAGGGTCCCCTCCCGAAAGGAAAAAAAAAAAAAAAGAACATCTCAAGGCATCCTTGCAATTCGTGTATGTGACAACATCCCTCACGACCTTGTAATATGAGACCACTTTAATTAGACTGCATGTTTGTGTGTTACCATATATGGGAGACAAAGAAGTAAAAAAATGTATAAAAAACCACGCTAAGTGGTGTTCAGGGCTCAGTCCTTTGGGTATGAAACCAACTGAGCGATGCCGGCTGGAATAAATTTGCTTCCTAGAAGGTAAACCCTCGGTGTCACGACTCTCTGTGTGAGAATCCTGCTACATTGCTTGGGGACTCATCTGGGATTCGGAGACGGTGTGTTTCCACCTCCTTTGCAACGGGGATGCGAACCTCAGGGCACCAGGAGAGGCAGCTCACCTGGCGCCAGCGGACCCCCCTTGATCCGCCAGAGACTAGCCCTCTCGACGTGCTGGGGTGAGGACCCCGTGTGCGCTTATGGAACTGGTGAGGCCCAGGAACCCGCTCAGGGAGCGCCCGTCAGACTGGTAAGAGCACGGCTTTGTTTTGGTAGAGCTGCCTGTAATAGGCAGAAGGGGAGCCTGATCACCTCCCAGAGTTGCACTAGTAATTCCACAAGGGAAGAGGAACGAAGCTGCAACTCTATGGCATTAGGTGCTGGGTGGTAGGTTGGAGTTGCCCGTGTAACTGTGTATGGGGACATGTCTCTTTGTTCATTTTCTGGGTCAACGACCATAATAATTAGAGCCAACTGTCTCTGGTTATTTTGCCTCAGAACAGAGACTTTAGGGAATATTCCCAAGCAGCTGCCGAAACGCCTTTTGTTTCAGGGAAGTTCCCTGTCTTCTTTGGACTGACATAGACTGCCTAATTCCACTGGTGGAAAACAAAACAAAAGAAACCTGAAGTCTGCTCCTCTGTCTGAGCTGACAAGATTTAAAACTGGGAGTTCTCTTTCTCTGCCTTCTGCTGGCACCTCTCCTCTTTTGCCCTCCCTTCCCCCACTCCTTTTCTGCACCACCTGGGGCGGGGGCATCCTGCATAACTGACTCCCCAATGCCTCAGGCAACATCAGCTCCTCCTCCTCCCCTAGATGTTGTGGAGCAAAGTCCACCGAAGTCAGATTTCCCCCACCAACTTCCCAGGTAAGAATTAACCATTGGGAACAAAGTGTCTTTTGGGGACTCAAGTAAAACCTATTTAGTGTTTAAGTTAATTTAAGTTTGCTGGTTTGAGATAGACAATGGTTATCAACATTTAAAAAAAAAAACAGAAAGAAACGTGTATTATACTACACATGTATTAGATTTGCTGAAGGTCAAACGTGTATTATACTAAACGTGTATTAGATTTGCTGAAGGTCAAATAAGCTCATGTTATCTCTGTTGCAATTTGTTAACAAAAGGATGACTTAAAGTGATGGTTAATTTGGTCTGTCTCATAATTTTCATGGGTAATTGTTACGATAGCTTTGAAAGTCCTTGGTAACCTAAAACATTAAAGTTTTGCTTGCATGATAAATTGAGATTGAACTCATTGGCTGTGTAACGAGATAAGAAGCTAAAGCACTAATTACTTGATGTAGGTTTGTGCATTTGACTTGTTGCAGAAAAATCGAAGGATATTTGGAACAGTTGAAAAACATGCTTTGTGCTAAATGGATTCATAAGTTTGCCATCTAAAAAAATTCTGATATAACACAGACTTCACAATTGATTACTACTTATTTTACACTGGAGACTAAGATTTCTAGCAGTTAAATTCTGCTAAATGTACTTAAGACTGTTGGAAATAAAGAAAACAATTCTGTATGTAGGAAAGTAGGAGTATGTAAGAAAGCTATAAGGAATGGAAATATATTTTTTTAAAGGCAAAAGCAAAGTGATTTTGTCCTACATGAGACGGGTTATTTGGAGAAAATGGCTTGGGACAAAATCTAAATGCAAAAGAAAAGTTGTAGAAGGTTTGTGAAGGATAATCTTTTTTTAATTTTTTTTTCTTTTATACTTTATTGTCAAGTTGGTTTCCATACAACACCCAGTGCCCATCCCCACAAAGTGCCCTCCTCCATGCCCATTACTCCCCTTCCCTTCTCCCCCTCCCCATCAGCCCTCAGTTTGTTCTCAGTATTCAAGGGTCTCTCATGGTTTGCCTCCCTCTCTCTCCCCAACTATTTTTTCCCCTTCCCCTCCCCCATGGTCCTCTGTTAAGTTTCTTCCTGTTCTACTTACTAGTGAAAACATGGTATCTGTCCTTCTCTGCCTGACTTATTTCACTCAGCATAACACCCTCGAATTCCATCCATGTTGCTACAAATGGCCAGGTTTCATTCTTTCTCATTGTGGTGTAGTATTCCATTGTGATAAACCACATCTTCTTGATCCATTCATCACTTGATGGACATTTAGGCTCTTTCCATGATTTGGCTATTGTTGAAAGTGCTGCTATGAACATTGGGGTACATGTTTCCCTATGATTCAGCACTTCTGTATCACTTGGGCATATCCCTAGCAGTGCTATTGCTGGGTCATAGGGGAGTTCTATTGTCAATTTTTTGAGGAAACTCCACACTGTTTTCCAGAGCAACTGCATCAGTTTACATTCCCACCAACAGTGTAGGAGGGTGCTCATTTCTCCACATCCTCACCAGCATCTGTAGACTCTTGAGTTGTTCATTTTAGCCACTCTGACTGGCGTGAGATGGTATCTCAGTGTGGTTTTGATTTGTATTTCCCTGATGATGAGTGATGCTGAGCATTGTTTCATCTGTCTGTTGGCCATCTGGATGTCCTCTTTGGAGAAGTGTCTGTTCATGTCTTCTGCCCATTTCTTCACTGGATTCTTTGTTTTTTGGGTGTGCAGTTTTGTGAGTTCCTTATGGATTTTGGAAACTAGCCCTTTATCTGATATGTCATTTGCAACTATCTTTTCCCATTCCGTTGGTTGCCTATTAGTTTTATTGTTTCCTTTGCCATGCAGAAGCTTTTTATCTTGATGAGGTCCCAAGAGTTCATTTTTGCTCTTGATTCCCTTGCCTTTGGGGATGTGTCGAGTAGGAAATTGCTGCAGTTGAGGTCAAGGAGGCTGTTTCCTGCTTTCTCCTCTATGGTTTTGATGGTTTCCTGTCTCACATTCAGGTCCTTCATCCATTTTGAGTTTATTTTTGTGTATGGTGTAAGAAAGTGGTCCTGTTTCAGTCTTTTGCATGTTGCTTTCCAGTTCTCCCAGTGCCATCTGTTAAAGAGGCTGTCTTTTTTCCATTGGATACTCTTTTCTACTTTGTTAAAGTTTAATTGGCCATATAGTTGTGGGTCTAATTCTGGGTTCTCTATTCTATTCCATTGGTCTATGTGTCTGTTTTTGTGCCAATACCATACTGTCTTGATGATGACAGATTTGTAGTAGAGGCTAAAGTCTGGGATTGTGATGGATTGTGACGTCTCCCGTTTTGGTTTTCTTCTTCAATATTACTTTGGCTGTGGGGTCTTTTGTGGTTCCATACAAATTTTAGGATAGTTTGTTCTAGATTTGAGAAGAATGCTGGTGCCATTTTGATTGGGATTGCATTGAATGTGTAGATTGCTTTGGGTAATAATGTCATTTTAACAATGTTTATTCTTCCGATCCATGAGCATGGAATGCTTTTCCATTTCTTTGTGTCTTCTTCAATTACCTTCATAAGTTTTCTACAGTTTTCATTGTACAGATATTTTACATCTTTGGTTAGGTTTATTCCTAGGTATTATATAGTTTTTCGTGCAATTGTGAATGGGATCAGTTTCTTGATTTCTCTTTCTGTGGCTTCATTATTGGTGTATAAAAATGCAACCGATTTCTGTATGTTGATTTTGTACCCTGAGACTTTGCTGAATTCTTGGATCAGTTCTAGTAGGCTTCTGGTGGAGTTGGTCGGGTTTTCCATGTAGAGTATATTGTCATCTATGAAAAGTGAAAGTTTGACTTCATCTTTGCCAGTTCTGATGCCTTTTATTTCCTTTTCTTGTCTGATTGCTGATGCTAGGACTTTCAGCACTATGTTAAACAACAGTGGTGAGCATGGGCATCCCTGTCATGTTTCTGATCTCAGCGGAAAAGCTCTCAGTTTTTCCCCATTGTGGATGATATTAGCTGTGGGCTTTTCATAAGTGGCTTTTATGATGTTTAAGTAAGTTCCTTCTATCCCGACTTTCTCGAGGGTTTTTATTAAGAAAGGATGCTGTATTTTGTCAAATGCTTTTTCTGCACCTATCAACAGGATCATACGGTCTTTATCTTTTCTTTTGTTAATGTGATGTATCACATTGATGGATTTGCGAATATTGATCCAGCCCTGTAGCCCAGGAATGAATCCCACTTGATCATGCTGGATAATTCTTTTTATATGCTGTTAAATTTGATTTGCTAGTATCTTGTTGAGGATTTTTGCATCTGTATTCATCAAGGATATTGGCCTGTAGTTCTCTTTTTTTTGTTGGGTCTCTGTCTGGTTTGGGAATCAAAGTGATGCTGGCTTCGTAGAATGAGTCTGGAAATTTTCCTTCTATTTCTATTTTTTGGAATAGCTTGAGAAGAATGGGTATTAATTCTGATTTAAATGTCTGGTAGAATTCCCCAGAGAAGCCATCTGACCCCAGGCTCTTATTCGTTGGGAGATTTTTGATAACTGATTCCATTTCTTCACTGGTTATGGGTCTGTTCAGATTTTCTATCTCTTTCCATTTGAGTTTTGGTAGTCTGTGTGTGTTTAGGAATTTGTCCATTTCTTCTAGATTGTCCAGTTTGTTGGCATATAATTTTTAATAGTATTTCCTGATAATTGCTTGTATTTCTGAGGGATCGGTTGTAATAGATCCATTTTCATTCATGATTTTGTCTATTTGGGTGCTCTGTTTTCTTTCTGAGAAGCCTGGCTAGAGGTTTATCAATTTTGTTTATTTTTTCAAAACACCAACCTTGGTTTCATTGATCTGTTCAACTGTGTTTTTGGATTCTATATTGTTTATTTCTGCCCTGATCTTTATTAATTCTCTTCTTCTGCTGGGTGTGGGGTTCTCTTGCTGCTCCCCTTCTAGTTCCTTTAGGTGCTCTGTTAGATTTTGAATTTGCGCTTTTTCTAGTTTGTTGAAATAGGCCTGGATTGCAATGTATTTTCCTCTTAGGACTGCCTTTGCTGCGTTCCAGAGAGTTTGGATTGTTGTCTTTTCATTTTCATTTGTTTCCATATATACTTTTAATTTCTTCTCTAATTGCCTGATTGGCCCAATCATTCTTTAGTAAGATGGTTTTTAACCTCCATGTTTTTGGAGGTTTTCCAGACTTTTTCCTGTGATTGATTTCAAGTTTCATAGCATTGTGATCTGAAAGTGTGCATGGTATAATCTCAATTCATTTATATTTATGGAGGGCTGCTTTATTACCCAGTATGTGATCTATCTTGGAGAATGTGCCATGTGTACTTGAGAAGAAAGTGAATTCCCTAGCCTCAGGATGTAGAGTTCTAAATATATCTGTCAAATCCATCTGTTCCAATGTGTCATTCTGATCCCGTCCCTTCTTGAACCAGTGTTGCAACTCAGTCTTTTGGGTCCGATCTCACTGTGCCATGGCCGGGCCAAGTTGTATTTCCCAAGCCTCACCTCGTTTCCAGATCCTAGTCCACGGACCTTAATGATACTGTCTGAAATGTACTCCTGCAGGTTGGGCTGCTTCCCAGCTGGGGGTCGAGTAGGGGAAGTGGGGGAGCAGTTTCTCCTGGAGCTGCCTGGGATTGGGGCACCTAGCTGAAGGAAAACGCCACAGCTAGAGAAAGGGTCTCTCTCTGAATGTCCTGCGGTTACAGATAAGATGATAGGATCCCTCTCCATCCTGGGCTGAGGTTTTTCTCTTCTCTAGAGACAGCTCTATGAGCGTTTTCAGCCTTTCTTTCTCTTCCCCTCGGCTCTCTGCGGCTCTGCGCATCTCTGTGCAGCTCTCCGCAGAGGGGGCTCCCTCCCCTCTGAGCCTCCTGGTCCCGGCCTGTTTTTGTCCTCCCCAGCTAGCACTTACGCACCTATGAGGCTGTTTTCTTAGTGGACTCTCTCTCTTTTCCTCCCACACTCTTGAGGATCAGAGTATTGTGGCTTCAGTCCTTCTTAGTTTGATATATGCAGGCAGGTAAAAAGTACAGAGCTCCCTAGTTCTCTGCCATCTTGCCTCCTCCCTCATCAACATTTTCAAACGTATTGGGATAAAGTCATTCTTGACACACTCTTTTTGTTTATTTTGGTAAATGCTTTATATTTGCTTGAGAAATAAAACTATACTTAAAGCTGCTGGATGTTATTTACTGTACAGGGCAATTGGCTTAATTGGCTTATGTTCAGATATTCTATACTATTTAGATTTTTCTAATTCTCTACTTTTCAAGAGATGTCAAGATATGTTAAAATATCCAACTATGATTTTACTGTGGATTTGTCAATTTCCCCTTCCAGTATTATCCACCTCTTTGTTTGTTAGTATATATGGGTATGGCTCTATAATGATATTAAGCACATAGTTAGGTATATTTCTGTTGTATTGCTACTATAATCATGCAGTATTGCATTTTATCACTCCTAATATTCATTGTGTTAAAATCTACTTTGTCTGGTCCAGCCACACAAGTTTTTTCTCATTTTAGTTATGTGTGTGGGTATTTAATATCTTCTAAAAATACTATAGTTTTTAAGGATATTTTCTTAATTTTCATTTCATTTTCTTTCATTGAATTGCTTCGTCAACTTATACTAATGTAACACTGCCATAATTTCTGTCAAATTTGCCATGTTCCTATTGTCTTTTTACCATGTTCCATCTGTTCTTTTCTTTGTTCCTCTTGCCATTTTTGGGCCAATAAAATAAGTGTTATTATTGTCATTATTGTATTTTTCTTTGGTGTTAGTTTTGTTAAGCATTCCAATATTTTGTTCTGACCTTCCATCAGGTAATGATTATTCTAAATTCTGAATAACATACTTACTTTAGTATTTCCTCTCAGCTTTAGTGTACGTGAATAGGTATTTATTTTATCTTTTTTTTTTTGAAGGATTTTTCATTAGATTAGAATTCTGAGTTGTAAGCATTTTTTTAGCACTTCCAAAATATCCTCTGTCTTTTGGCTTCCATTGTTTCTATTGAAAAGTTGCCCAGAAGTCTAAAGACTGCTTAATCAAAGGTAGGGTACAGAGATTATGACTGCTAACACACTCTACTGTGTATATTCAGAATAAAATATCCCCAGTTCCATAAGGGCCTGTGTGTGTGTACATGTGCACGTGAGTAAAGATGTTCAGCATAGTATTATTTGTGGTGACAGAGACTGAAAAATCTTAGATACCCATAACCAGGGAATGATTAGGAAAATTAAGACTTTCCTGCATACTAGGAAAGTCTATAAAATAATCACAAGCAATATTTGAAGTATAAATGATTTTATTAAAAATACATTTTTAAAAATAATTGAGTTAAAAGTAAGCAATGTAATATTTTAGCACAATGAAACAGATGTAAGTTCCTAAAATAAACATTCAGTAAATGACTTCATAGTCACATGTTTAAGATTATATGTCAAACACACAGAGAATGTCACTGGATGGTAGGCCTGAAGATTAGGAGTGAAATAAGATCAAAGTAAAAACAAAAAGCAAAACAAGAAAAAGGTGGAGAAATGATAGTGTGCCATTAAGAAAAAAGGCATCATGAAGTTTACTTCACACTGAACTTGCACCTGAGCTTCCATGAATCCATTAATGACTAAATAGTCTGGCAGTCATTAGCATACAATGGCATTTATGGCTATGTATACTGGAATGCCCAGGGAATGAGTGCAAAAGAATAGAGATTTGAACCCAGGGATATGCGAATATGAAGAAACCTGAGGGAAAGGGAAAGCAAATAGAACTATAGGAAGTGTCCAGTGAGAAGGAAGAACGACTTTGAATGTCTGATGTGTTGCCGTATTCAAGAAAAGGGAGGATTTCTAGATGAAGGGACTAATAAGTTATATTCATATTGTTAAGTATTAGGGCAAGATGGGCATAGAGAAGGACCATTTGGCTTTAGCAATATGAAAATCATTTGTGAAATTGACAAAAGCCATTTCAGTGAAACGATGAGATGGAAGATATTCTGAAGAAAGCCAGAAGTGGCTAAGCATTACTTCAAGATGTGTATGTAAGTAGAGGTCATAAATACTGATAATCTTTAAAGAAATTTTGCTATCAAGATAGAGAAATAAAATATGAAAAGAGGGTGATTTTGTGATGAAAGTTTACTTGTTTTATGCCTTTATAAAATTAAAAATACTAGAGGTTAAATACAAACTAATTGGAAAATAATGAGCAAGTAATTCTTGGAAGTTGCGCAGGAAAAATTGGCTTTGCAATCTTCTCTATGTGCTTGTGACAATGCTCTAAAACTATTATTATTTGTAGCTTCTTACTTTATGTTAATTTAGAAAGAACTTGAATATCATACAGAAAATATTCGAGCCATTCTCTTAGTTAATTCTCAGCTTGAACGAAGAAAAATAACTATTGTTCCCCAGAACTCTGTACTTTTAGAAATACATTTATTATATTTTATAATTGTCATTAATATTATATTTCATATTGTCCTATCATTCATAACTCCTTCCAAACTGTGCATTCATTGAAAACCATCTTGAATAAAACAGACAACCCACTAGTTGGGAAGGAAGCAATTACGTGAATGTCTCATTCTAGGAGAGATCTGGTCAGATACTTGGTCACCAAGTTTCTCATAGTACCTAGTGGCTTACACCTCATTATACTAATGACCTCATAGAATACTTTCTAGTTTCATCTTTTATAAGTGGCTGAGAAAACAGAGCACTTTTGTGAATAATGAGAATTTTTTCCAGGCTTAAATCATAATGATCAAACTGGAAATTTCATTTACAATTAAAAAACAGAACAATTTGGGTCATCTAGATCCAGATCATTAGTTTCATGTGATTCAGTTTTCTGGATAATTGGCCCAGCTTCTCATTAGTGTTTTTCTTTCTTGGAGCCTAATATTACTAAGACGTCAGCTACACAGAGAACCCGGGGGTAAAAAGCTCATATGGAGGGTGATGTGGCATGAAAAATTACTTTGGCATTCTGCAGAAAATTTAGTGGGAATAAACTGTTCATCATGCTTACCTGGAAAAATTATATATCTCTTCTGGGAAATTGTCCTGCCTAAACAGCAGAGAGTAGCATTCTTTCCCTTTTCACCCAACCCAGACTAATATTCCTTTCATATGCTGTGGGATTTGATGTCCTTAGAACCTGGAAAGATCCTGATGACACAGTCTCATATCTGCTTGGTTTTCACTCCATAGACAATAGGGTTCATAGTGGGAGGTAGGAGCAGATAAATATTGGCCACAATGATGTGGCAAGATGGAGGGATTGTGTGGCCCCCAAAGCGGTGGGAAAAAAAGGAGAAGAAGGCTGGACTGTAGGAGAAAACAATGGCACAGACGTGGGCAGTGCAGGTGCTGAAGCCCTTCTGCCGAGCATCTGCTGAGGAGAGGCTGACCACTGCCTGGAGGATCATGGTGTAGGAGACTGTGATGTACAGGATGTCAAAACCCCCAATCAGGAGGGCAACTGTCAGACCATAGATGACATTGGCCTTGATATTTCCACAGGATAACTTGGCTACAGACATGTGGTCACAGTAGGTGTGAGGAATTATATTCCCTCTGCAGTAGGGCAGGCGCTTGGTAAGAAAAGTGAAGGGAATAATGAGCAACACCCCTCTGAGAAAGGTGGAGAGCCCAGCCTTTGCAATGACAGGATTGGTGAGGATAGTTGAGTAGCACAGGGGGTAACAGATGGCCACATAACAGTCCAGCGCCATAAGCATGAGCACCCCAGACTCCATCCCTGTGAAGGTGTGGACAAAGAACATCTGGACCAAACATCCATCAAAGCTGATTTCCTTGAAATGGAACCAGAATATGCTGAGAACTTTAGGGATTGTACTAGAGCATATGAAAAGGTCAGTTAGGGAAAGCATGGCTAAAAAGTAATACATGGGCCTGTGCAGGGTGTCCTCATAGCGGATGAGGTAGAGGAGCCCACAATTCCCTACCATTGCCACAGCATACATGGAGCAGAATGGGAAGGAAATCCACAAGTGCATGTCCTCCAGTCCTGGAATCCCATTAAGAATGAATGAGGCTGGGTCAGGTCTGTTTGGTTCAGTATTAGCATGATCAACCTAGGATGATCATTAATCATCTTAAAGAATTTGTGGGTCCTCCTAGATAGAGATAAGAGAAGAAAACATCTTGGTCATAGTCACTGTCTTAATTTATTTTGCCCTTTTCCCCCAAGATACATTTCAGTGGTCAAACAACCAATTTTTCTGACTTCCACAGAATATGAATATAAATATTATTTAAACCAAATAAATTATTTTATATTTGTGCATTTTTTATTCATTCAATTATCATTGTAGACAACAAATACTTTTTATTGCTTAATAGTTGCCTAGTTCTTCAATAGACAAATGGCATCCATTTATAAAGGACAAAGTTTGGTTATTATTTTTTCTGAAGCTATATATGCTTAAATATATTATTTAAATATTTATAACTGTACATATACTCCAGAAAAATAAACATGAAAAACCATTGGGCTTTAAATAAATCATATTTTGAGAAAAAATATATAGTGATAACTTTTCCGTGTGGGCATTAGGAAGTTGGAGATGGGGCTAGAAATAGGGGCCAATCATGACACACTTTATCAATTTCTGAATAGGAGGATTCTCCTAAGGAAATAGCCTGAGGGTCACCCTGTTTCTCAGATACCTATTGAAAAGTAAAGGTGCCAGAAAGCTTTAAAAATTATTGAAATATATTTTAATTACTATTATTTGGAAAATACAAAAGGAATGTCTAAGAATAAGAACAGAATGTAAATGCATAAATCACTGTAAAAATGTTAACTAAACAACATTCCCATTATAAAATAGAAGGCAAAAAATTCCTAAATAAAATCAGTAAAATGTTAATGCAACAAAAGATAGATAAAATATATTGATTTGGACTATTAGGATAAACTATTTAAACTGCCCTATATAAGTGGACATAAATTTGTTAATTTTATAAAAATTTATATAGGCAGTACAGAGGGCCATATGGTAAAGAAAACCAAACTACAAAGTAAAATAATATACAATCATCAGAGAAATACGCACAAAATTTGGAGTAGACATATTAATTTCAGATGAAGTCGAAATCAAAGCAAGAAAAATTGGGTCAGAATTTTTTTTGAGAAATTCTGGGTAGTTCTAATCATAAGATGACTTTAATGTGGATTAAATTAAAGTTGGTTAAGCATGATACTTCTACTGCATCTTTGATAAAATCCATAACTTAAATCATAGGATGCACAGAAATCCTCTTACGTAACTTGTTAGTATATAGTTGGTATTAATATGAAAACTTTTCAAATTAACACTTAAATCTGATTAAAGCTCCAGTTTGCAAATTAATGTCAATGATTTGGTTTAAAGCTAATATTTTTTCTTTGTTATTAATCTCCACTTAGACACACAGTCAAAATATGGTGGTCTTGATTACATAAAGACTAGGATATCTAGGCCCTCTAGGATGAAAACTGCAACCCTGAGTTGACCAGTGTTTTAAATACATTTAGAAAATTGTTTACAAATGGTTTACAACATTCAAAGAACCTTCAAATATCATTTACCAAAATATAAATAAAAATATATGTAGCACAGTTAAATATGTTACAATACTGGGAACATAACCCTTAGAGGGCATGTTTTAAAACAACTTCTAGCACTTTTGTACTATTATTCTCTCTTTAAAAAATACATTTAGTCTGTAAAATAATAACTCTTACTATTATGGTCATCTGTCTGCCTCAGTCTGTATCTCCCCGTGTCTCTAAATACTTACCCACTTTTGCAGCTTTGTCTTTAATGTAAGCCAATCGACAATTCTGGATAACGCTTAATTCTAGGTCTTAATATTTCCCCTACAGTTTACTATAAAGTAATCTTCTGTATTTTTTTCCCGTAAAGATAACTTTAATCATTTAGGAATGGCTTTTTTCTTACAGTAAGTTTTAGGTTCTATACAGTTTCAATTCATTTGCCAAATGCCTTGTTAGTGATATAAGTTTAAACCAAAGCAACCCAGTATCAATCACAAAGTTAATCTGTTGCTTTAAAACAAATTTAGTTTGTTTTCAACAGTCTGATTCAATATATCTTTACAGAGAAAGTTACTGATATTTAGCTCTGGGTGTATAGGCAGTGTTTCTGGATATTGCTACCCCTTTCTCGCCTTTCATAAAGTACAACTTTATCTACCACTCATTGTCAATCCTCATTTCCAGAATTTATAGGCAGTGATTCCCACCCCGTTTGGTGCTGATCTCCGCCTATGGATAACCAAGATTGTGGCTGAACTGGTCCTTTGGATTCTGCTAATAGTCGCAAGATGCCCTCAGCAAAAACCATTAGAAAACTTTGAAAGACACATGGTTTATTACTTACAAGTCCTAGAAATCATGGCACGCCTGGGGCCACACTGAGAAGTCAGGTCTGGGGTGGGAGAAGGGGTGGGGCCCCGTGTTCTGCTTTTATTGGAGTTGAGGGTGCTGCCTAGGATATCCCAGGCTCACTATCCATGAATTTAAAACCTAAGAATGGGAATTTAGAGCACAGCAAGAGAGAAAAACAAGTGGTCCAAAAGGTCAATTATCAGAATCAACCAAGATCTATAAAACAAAGGAGGTGCGGGTGGCTGGTTATGCAGTCAGGTGGCTTGTAACATGTTTATCTGAGATAACATTTTGGAAGTGGGTGTCTCTTTGAAATGGATGCCTTGGCAATCAAAATTTAAATCAGGAACTTGCGTTACAAAAAAGACAAGCCAACTGTCTGGGCTCACACTACATCCTCCATTAAACCATTCTCAATTCTTAGACAGGACAATAGGTTTCTCCTGCTAAATAAAATACAAAATATATATTGGCCTAAAATATATTTTGGCATAAGTAAGAATTTCCAGAATCTAACTCAAGTAAAATCAGATACTCATAAGGAAAAAAGGGAAGGCAAGAGAAATTTGAACATAACTCTCATGACCTAGAATTGCTCTCTCTATATTTCCCATCATCCCATGACCTGGCAGTGTTCCATTCTTGGCTTCCATCACTCCTAAAGCATGTTTCCTGTATGGTTAAAAGAGTTGTTTATATAGATGCATAGGTATTATGAACATCTAAGTGGATTTTTAAGCCAAATGCATCATTGTTTTACATCACCTTCTGACTTGAACCTAGGTCAATAGAATAAAACATTTATATCTGCGAGGAGGAAAAAAGCATTTAGTATCAATCTTGAATCCTTTTTCCTCTTTACATCTATGTTTAAAATGAAAATCATCCTGTCATTAACCCCTATATTATTATAGTTAAATACCTTAGATTTTAGAAGGAAAGACAAGGAGATAAAATATATCTGGTTCAATTTTCCAGGAACTTGGTTGTCTAAACATCACAGTCTGGGCAAGTTTGTTTAACTCTGGATTTTCTTGATATGCAGACTATTGACCTGAGCCTGAAGAAAAATGAATGTTATATACCCCAAATACCACAAGGGAACATTTCAAAACATCAGAGACACAACACTGGAATTGGAATCAAGCTAACCTCCAGGAGTCCCAAATGGTTTTAGTTATTGATAAATAACTAAACATGTATATGTGTGCATGTGTGAATACATGTGCACATGTATATGTTTATATCTGAATATGTGTGTACATGAAAATAGATAGTGGATATAGATCAGAAATGAGACATTTTAATAGAACCTAATGATTTCACTACTGCAGGAATTTGGCTCCTTTACCTATAAAGTTTTGCAAAGACCCCAAGGGAATCAAGCTGAATATATTTAAATTATGTGAATGATTCAACTTTTTAAAAATTTTTAATTTTTTAAAAAATTACCTTTTAAAATATATGTGAAAATAACACTTACCAGTATTTAGATTTTCTTAAAAAATTTTTAATGTTTATTTAATTTTGAGAGAGAGACACAGAGCACAAGCAGGGAGGGGCAGAGAGAGAGGGAGACACAGAATCCAAACCAAGCTCCAAACTCTGAGCTCTCAGCACAGCACGTGATGCAGGGCTGTAACCCATGAACCATGGATCATGACCTGATGCTTAACTGACTGAGACCATCAGGTGTCCCCAAATTTTTAAATTTATTAATACAAGTATATGCCCAGGTAGTGCTTTAATAGATACGGGATGATATTGTTTCATTACAAATATATCACTATTTTTATAATTAAGAGTGTACAAGTAGCATATTAAATGTTTTTCCAAAGGAAGGTTTCTAAGACTGTAAAATGTTTATTAAATAGATGAATAGAATTTAGTTAATTATTTTTGTATCATTTGATATCCAGGGGTTTTTATTTAATTGAAGTGCTACAATATATATAATGTTCATGAATAAAATGGTCTTATTATTTATTTAAATCATATTTCTAATAGTGTATGAATTTCCATTCTATCATGCCAAGAAGTTTATCTTCTGAATGTCTATACTAATTTTATTGAAGAAATTGATATGTTAATGACATTTGAATTTACAGGTCCTAAATGGCTAAAAAAAATAGCCAAAGAAAAGATGTTTACTTTTCTATTCCTAGACTTACTGTGCTCAGTTTTGAATTTTTTAAATTTGTCAAAAATGTTTTATTTATTTTTGAGAAAAAGTGCAACTGGAGGGAGGAGCTGAGATAGAGGGGGACAAAGTATCCATGCAAAGTGGGTTCTGCACTGACAGCAATGAGCTCAATGCATGGCTCAAACTCATGAACTGTGAGATCATGACCTGAACTGAAGTCAAATGCTCAGCCGACTGAGCCACCCAGCTGTCTCTCAGTTTTGGATTTTTTAAATTATCTCTTCTTTATATACCTTTCTTTTTGACCTAATATAATTTCTTTGAGAACAAGAAGGAAAACATCATTGACATTGAAGAAGAACTAGGATTGTGTGATATTGCTGAGGTCACAGCACAGAGATTCTGAAGAAGTAGATATGGCCAATAATACAACTTGTTGTAAGGAGGTCCATTAGAAAAGATTACTGGTGGCTTTGATGGCAGATGCTTCACTGGCAACTTTAACTTGTGTTTGAAATCAGATTATAATGTAGGAAGGAATAGGAGTCAAGAAAGCAGAAATAATTAGTTCCAAAAAATATTTTCCAGAAACTTGCATAAAAAAAGGTCACTAAGGTCAAGGGAAATTTTGCTATTGGGTCATGGACCAATAAATTTGGACAGGTTGTGAAAACAAGAAATAGAAGTGAGCTCCAAAGAGCATATTTGAGAAACTTGCTTGATCGGAAAAAGGAATTAGTAATAAATACATACAGTAATAAAGGAGGAAACAATGGCTATAGATACTAAAAGTTCATGTGAGATTTGGATTTGAGGTAGTTTACTTATAATAGCTTCAGTTTTTTCTTTATGGAATAGAAATTAATGAGGGGTGCCTGGGTGGCTCAGTTGGTTAAATGTCCCACTTTGGCTCAGGTCATGATCTTGTGGTTCATGAGTTTGAGCCCCATGTCAGGCTCTGTGCTGACAGCTCAGGGCCTGGAGCCTGCTTCAGCTTCTGTGTCTCCCTCTCTCTCTGGGCCTTGCCCGCTCACACTCTCTCTCTCTCTCAGAAAGTAAATAAACATTAAAAAAAAAAAAGAAATTAATGGAATATGGCAACCATGAGGAGCAGGAGGTATATAAGAAAACTGAGTATGATTAACACTAATTATTTCAAGCCATGCAACATGCAAAAACATAGCCAGGTAGCAATGGGATTCTACTTAAAATGCAAAATTGGGAGTACATAGTGCTTGCAGTCTGCATGTCTATATAATTTCTTCAGAACTGCTCCACATTCTGAGCATAGGAACATAAAAGACAGAGTACGGAATTGTCCCAGAGTTGGGGTATAGGTTTGTGTGAAGGCACAATTGTAAATGTGAAACATAACATTGAAACTCAGTTGGCATTTAGACTTGTATAAAGTTCTTTAAAATCTGTTAACTATATCTCAATTTGAGGGTTAGAATGTTAGCATAATTAAAATCATTGCCACTCATGCACTGACAATCCTCCTCTAGAAAAATGTAATGACCTCCTTTCCTTTGAAAAATAGACAATTTTCAGCATATTTTATTGAAGCCTAATATTTACAAACTATTTATCCCCACCTATGTGAAGTATCACCATCAAAACAGTCATATTTTGAAGAAGAGCTTTAGAAACCCAGTCTTTAGTGTTCAGACTCAGGACTGATAATCTCCAAAGGTTGAAGGGTCTATGAATTTCCAGCAGGGGTTTTGTGTCTCCTCTACCTAACACTGTGGGATGGCTTTCACTTCCTTCTAAATAAATGGATGAATTAATGGCTCAGACTTCCTAATCTGATTGATTTGTATATGTGACTGTCCTTTAAGTGTAAGTTTAGAGATAGAAGTCAACAACCTCTGGGAGGTCCTTGTAAGGTTGTATAAAAATATTTGGACATTGATTTTCAGGGAATAATTTCCAGGTGAACTGGAACTAAGATGGCTTCCTAGAGGGTGAAGACAAGAATATATCTGTGGGATGAATATTTCGAGTTTAGGAATGAAGGGCTATTCCTGACCTATCCTTTACTCTCATCCATAGAAGTATTATTGTTCTGTACCAGAGTATTCTAGGTGTCAGGCCCTTGCTCTTCCTTCCAATATTGCAGGTATTGGTGAGTCCCTTTCCTCTTCTTGGTTTCAATTTCTAATGGAGAAAATATAAGATTTGTGTAAAAGCATGTAAGTCTCTGGCAGGTCTAATTTCTTTAACTGTGGCTGTGTATTCTATTTTCTCATCTTGCAGATGGTAACACAGCAGCTATAGCCTGAAGTATGAGGTTAGAAATCCCTGCCTGATGTATTAGGAGAGGGCCAGAAAGTAAGGGAAGTTCCTATGTCTAGGTAGAGGCTCTTCTAATCTTGGTTGGAAGAACCTCCCCAGATTATACTTCTCTGAATGGAAGTTAGGGATACTGAGCCAAGTGACCTCCTCTGTGATTTATTATTCTTTGAAATGGTATAAAAGGTACTGTGGAGGACATAAGTGCCCTATAAAAACTTCTTACCAGTCTCAAATACTGAGGATTGTTTAATTTTGAAAATCTTCTTTTCTTTTGGACTAAGTCCCTTCTATACTCCTGGATCAGTCAGATACCTTGACCCCAGTTCCCTGCCCCCTTTGAAACACTCTGACAACCCTTTCCCGAATTTCTTTGGTCTTAACTCCATATACTATAGGGTTAAGGGCAGGTGGGAAAAGTAGATAGACATTGGCCAAAAGAATGTGAATATGGAGTGGAACATGGTGGCCAAAGCGATGGGTAAAAAAGGAGAAGAGGGCTGGTGTATAAGAGATTAGGATGACACACACATGGGAGCCACAAGTCCCCAGGGCCTTGGACCGAGCTTCATGGGATGAGAGACGAAAGACAGCTTGTGCAATAAAGACATAGGACAGACCAATGCAGAACAAGTCAACCCCAATGACCAACAGTGCTGCTGTCAGCCCGTATACACGGTTAGGCCTGCTGTCTCCACACGCTAGCTTCACAACAGCCATATGCTCACAGTATGTGTGTGGGATCACATGGCTTTGGCAGAAGCTCAGACGTCTAATGAGGAAGGGGCATGGGAGCATGAGCATGGAGCCCCGCACCATAGCTACCACTCCAATGCGGGCAATGATGGTGTCGGTGAGAATAGTGGCATAGCGGAGTGGGTGACAAATGGCCACATAGCGATCAAAGGCCATGGCCAGCAGCACGGTGGACTCCATCATGCAGAAGGCATGAATGAAGAACATCTGTGCCAGGCAGGCAGAGGCTGAGATGTGTCCAGCCCCACACCAAAGAATGGCCAGTAGCTTGGGAACTGTGGAGAAGGAGGCAGCCAAGTCAATGGTCGAGAGCATGCACAAGAACAGGTACACAGGCTTGTGCAGGGCTGGCTCGGTGACAACAACCACCAAGATGGTGATGTTGCCCACAATTGTGGCTGTGCCCAGACAGCACACAGGGAGTGAGAGCCACAGGTGGAACTGTTCCAGACCTGGGATGCCCAAGAGGAAGAAAACAGAAGGGTCCAGGTTAGTGTGATTAGGAGACTCCATCGTCTGGACAAAAGCTCTGGGCATCTTCTCTGGTCAGAAACCCCACACAGTATCACATTTCCTGAAGAGACAACAGAGAACAGAGATATGAAAGAGTTTTGAGTGACACCAACTATATAGTATTAGGCAAGCATTATCATCTATAAATGGGGATAATAAGAGTAATAGCCCCTAAAGTTCTTAAAATAATTGCATTGGTTAATATTTGTACAGAACTTTGAATACCATTTGATACATAATACTTGTTAAATAAAATAAATGAATATGAAAGAAGGCTTCAAACAAGCATTTAAATAAATCAGAATTGTCTTCTCACTATTGTCAAGGGGCTCTGGATGGTTCAGTCAGTTAAGTGTCTGACTCTAGACATGAGTTCGAGCCCCACATCGGGCTCTATGCTGACAGTGTGGATCATACTTGGGACTCTCTCTCTCTCTCTCTCTCTCTCTCTGTATCTCTCTTCCCCTCCACACACACTCTCTCTCTAAGTAAATAAATTAACTTAAAAAAACACTACTGTTGACAAAGAAAGGTATGGACCTTATTCATTTTTCTCAGGAATATAACATACACACACTCACTCACAGTCTTTTCTGAAGTATGCAAAAAGATATGGTGGGACTGTCAGTCCAAAACACAAACTGCCAAAACAGTTAACTGGATTTGTTTAGTTTAGTATTTTTATTGTTTTAAACTTAGAAGGGATTCTGCTCTGGGACCTAGTTCTTGGTAATTATTTCTGATCTTAATATTATCATAGTTGTTTCCACTCGTTTCATTAACCAAGCTAGATTTTCACATACTCCTGATCAACCTACATTTGCAATTCTGTAAGATGCTCCATCCACCCTCGCAGGTCTAATTTCCATTTCCCAAGGTGTTCAAGCTAACACTTTTTGGACTTCGTCCTCTTCCTGAAACAGAAACTTCCAACCTTTTACAATCCATTCCACTCTGGGGTTAATCCTTCATTCATATTCTACCTGTGGTTCTTGGTGATTTCAAGGAAAAGATGTAGCCAAATTCTCAATTTCACTCTTCCACGATGTCAAGAAGTGA
The DNA here is from genome assembly GCA_028646485.1 of Cryptoprocta ferox. Lineage (NCBI taxonomy): Eukaryota > Metazoa > Chordata > Mammalia > Carnivora > Eupleridae > Cryptoprocta > Cryptoprocta ferox. The sequence continues at coordinate 49,470,891 of CM053575.1, forward strand.
TTTTGTAAGACTACTTTGACTCATGCCTGATGATGACTTAGCTCTTGTTGAGAAAAAATCTTACACTACTCTCCTTTTTCCCACTTTTCCCACACCTCCCCTCCCTAAGAGGACATAGCTACAGTGGGGAGTACTTAACCTCAAAAGAACTATTCAGAACATGTGAAATCATGATGGTAATGGGATCAAAACAAAAGTCTAGTCATTAAGATAAAAGCTGAAAAATGACTTTAACTGGAGTTTTCATAATGGGAATAAGAACTTTACTGCCCAGTAATTTGTGTATTCAACTACAAACATTTAATGTGAACCTCTTCTTTAACTAGCTCTATTCTAGAGACTGGATAATCAGTTATTGGAATAATCAGTATAAAAAAGCCACTGATTCTAGGACAGTTGTGGAGTTAGAAAATAGTGTCAAAGAGGAATCAACTCTTTGTTACAACTCTTTCTTACTCTCGGTGTGTATCTGTCAGATGAGAATAGAAAAACTCTCCCATTCCTTAATAGACCACATACTTCTCCATCTTCTGCACAGAAGATCCTTCACTACCATTTAGGTGTGTTTAAGAGACCAAAAAAAAAAAAATTAGAAGATAGCCCAAACATGTTGGTAAACAAAATGAACTATTTGTTTCCATAAATATGGACTAATAAGGAGAGGGAGTTGGTGACAAATGCCATGCTAATCACATCTCAGGGCCAATAAACCACATGACCTCTACAGAAGAGAGATAGATGTGGCTTGTACCAGCAGGTGCATACAAAGAGTCTTGTTGGTCACAAAGTTCTGTGAGCTTATGCTTCAGTGGGCAGAGACAGCAAAGACCTAATTTTCTAATCAATTTGACCAAGGGTCTTATTTTCCCTAAGGGAAATCACATCAAGGTGAAAGTATGGACTTGTGTAAAAATATTACGATTATTGATATAATAAGATCTCCACCTAATATTTAGGCAAAACTACACAGTCAGATCTCATGCTTGCCTTGACATATTCTTTGAAGAGGTAGGATATTTTGGAAGTGTAGGACCTTGGAGTTTTTAAAGCAGAAAGCTGTGGTGATAGAAAAAAATGTGGACATTGGAATTCATGAAACTAGGAACAAATCTTTGTATTTACCTCTTACTTCCAGGGCTTCCTTGGACAAGTCAATTTTCTTCTAGGATCCTATAGTTTTCTGATATGTTTTTTGATAATGGTTTGTAAGATTATTGAAAAATGTATAAAGTACCTACTACAGTTTGTAGCCCATAGAAGGTATCATTAAATATCATTTACTATTATCTTTGCCTTTATTTTAATACAAAAGTGACCTTATATCCAATATAGAATTCTCACACAGTTTTCTAAACCATCAAATCTAGTGTTAGCTTGCATGTTTATGTAATGAGAACTGTTTAATTGTAGAGCAAGCTTGCTGATAAAATAAATGTTCTTTATAATTTTTATCTGTATGCCTTCTGAGGTCACATGAAAATCATAAGCAGATTGGAAAATAGCTTCCCTGGCTGCTCTCAGCTAAACAGGATGTACCCAGCACTGGTTTTGATGACACAGATTTATTGATGAGCTAAAGTGGATCTCTGTTCAGATAACTGTCTCAACAAAAATAATGAAGTTGGAGTCAGATGCAGAAGCAACAAAGCCTTGCTCACTACACCATCCAACCACTTAGTTTATGCCAGACATTCCTACAATTTCTATTGTCTCACAAATTCACTCACCCATAGCCAGGGGACTTAACTTGATGGTTCTTCAATGAGCTTCCTTCCTGTGTTTAGGTCTCGGACCCTATGCTTTATGACTTTTTTCTTATAGAAGCTGGACTAGGCACACATTGCCACATATCACTTGACTAAATTGGCTCCTAAGTGATTGATATACGTGAACATCACTTGCAGTTCTTGTGGTTTCTTTTAAAGGATCCTGACTTTACACACACCAGCCCCTTCATAGGACAGTGCACTCTTAGCAACTCATCCATGTTCATCACTGCCCCATCCAACTCACAGGAATGAGTTTGTAGACTCACAGCATCTCTTGTATAAAATATTTTATGACGTTGATAACTGTATGATCATTCTCACACTTCAGTGTGAACCTGTCCCTCTGACTCAATCTCTAATCCAATTCTTATTGTGACATTAAAGCCAATGCCCTTAATAAGATAAAAGTCCCAACATCACGATTCAGGGGGAAGACTAGAGATGGAGAAGACTGTCCATGCCTGAAACCGCACCACAGACAAAAAGCTGTGTCTGCACAAGAGCACGGTGAAGTGTGGGCTACTTCTGCCCATTGTGAGAACACTGGGCCATGGAAAAGCTCAAGGTAATTGTTTTAGAACCCTAGATCATGAACAACTTTAAGGTAATCATTAAGGTCCTGCTGATTCCCCTGACCAATTTCTCAGTGTGGATACATTGTCTATCTATTTCATACACATTTCCCTCATAAGCTTAATGAATTATTTTCTGTTAGCAATTTCAGGAATATCATAGTAAGTGTCTTGAACTTTCTTCACAATGCCTCTCATTTTCCTGGTCTGGCTAACATATTACTTGCTTCTTCCTTTGCTGGCAGCTCCCCACTCTGTTTCTCTTCCCAGCTATTTGGCCTAATGCCAAACTAAAACTTCTGATGTAGGAATCCCTAACTGAATCTCTAAATCAGACCACACAGGGGTGTTATTCAGCAAAATCCCCTTTCCTGGTCTCTAAATATTCTCCCTGTTTTGAAGTAAAATTCCCATCATGAGTTGTACAGATAGACTTCTCCTAAGAGTTAAGAAATGTCTTTTCCAGACTCTTTCCCTAGCCCAGACTCACATGACTCCAGGAGAACTGAAACGAGAAGGTATGGTGGTTTGGAAGCATCCTCAGAAGATTTAAAGAGCATTACTTGTCTTCTGCCCTCAACTACCTGAATGCTGGGCTGAGAGGCTATTATAATGATGAAACCTATCCTAAAGCACCCCCAGAGATTCCAGTAGTTTACACTGGATTTATGCCTGGAGCCATCTAGGGAGTTTCTATGTTCCCTAGGAAATTGAGTATGTATACTTTTGTCTTTTGGTTGACCAGATGAGAATATAGACATGAAGGCAGAGGCTTTTGTTAAAGAGGCAGTGAAGGAGTATTTGTAGTTTACTCTCTTGTTATTCTTTCTCTATTTTTGTTTTGTTTTGTTTTTAATTCAACACATCTCCATGTTAGCACTATTTATCTAAGGGCATCTAACATTTTAGAGGCACTGAGGCTACAGAGACTGTGGGTATCTGATCTGGATCCCTCTCTGTTTCCAATGCAGCCCCATTCCCCCAGGATCCCAGGACATGCTTTCCTTCCTGTTCCCCTCAATGATTATCCCTGGCCCATTCTTTATGTTTACTCCTTCTTGGGACTCCACTATCAGAAAAAGTTTACTGTATATATCCCAGACTAGCCATTGTTACACAGCTGAATAGTGACTGGCTTTGTAAGATGTCTTGTCATTTTTTTTTATTATCCATGCAAAATGTAGCGAGCTGATAATGGAACTCAATAGGAAATTACAATCATATGTAGAAGACATGAATTGCTAAAGGCAGTTTTTTACCATATGAAGTAATTATATTGAGAAGACTTATATATTAAACATTCCCAAACCTATATTTCCTGGTGTACTTTGCTGATAATCTACATTCATTGTGTTTATCTCAGTAAAGTATGTTGTCAGAGAGCTTCTTTGCATCAAATCCACAATCCAATTGTCTCTGGGTCTAATTCATTCTTGGCCAGGACTTCTATACACAGTGAGTTTATTTGGTATAGCTTCACCACTCATATACTTTACTCCATCATGCCTCACAAACTTCTTTTAGATCATAAGCAAGTGTCTTAAACTCCTCTTCCCAGAAAGCCAGCCCCAGCCATCATCTAGGACTCCAAATTATGCAGGGAGACTTCCAAAAATTGTCTTTGCAAAATTATGGTCTCTATCCACAATTTACTACAGGACTTGGCCTCCTCCTTGTCTTTCTAAATACTCCCCTGGTTATTTTCTCCTATTGATCCTACCTCCTAAGACTCTATAAGCCAGAAGTATTTGAACCTCGGTGTGCTTCAAAATTACTTGTAGCTCTTATTAAAACACAAGTTGCTAGGGGCGCCTGCGTGGCTTAGTCGGTTAAGCATTCGACTTTGGCTCAGGTCATGATCTCACAGCTCATGAGTTCGAGCCCCGCAACTGGCTGTGAGCTGACAGCCTGGAGCTGGGAGCTGGGAGCTGGGAGCTCGGAGCTGTCTCCCTCTCTCTCTGCCCCTCCCCTGCTTACTCTCTGTCTCTCAAAAAAACAAACAACAACAACAAAAACACAAGTTGCTAGTCCACATTCCCCAGAATTTCTGATCCAGTTACTTTGGAGCACAGCCCCCAAATTTGCCTTTCCAGTGGCTTCCCAATTAATGCTGTTGCAGATGGCTAAGAGATCCCATTTTAAGAATCACTACTCTAAGAAAAAGAATATTTAAAAATAAAAAAAAAAATCCCAGTTGGGTTTTTCTCCCCACGTGGCTATGCGGTCTGTACTCCTGATGAGTTCCATCAAACAATATAGCTACCACAAACATCTTTAAATAAGTCACCTTAAAAACCTAAAGCAGAGCAGGCTTGCAGCAACTTTCCTTTTACAGAAACCTTTCCTGACACATCTTATTTGTCTACAACTAAAAGTGCCTATTTTACTAATAGGAGTAAAAGGAAAATAAAAATAAAGGAAGTAATAAACATTTGTAATGACTTTATTCATTCTGTCAAACAAGTGAGCAAGTTCTGAGCAAAGTCCTATGTGGTGCATTCTGTAGAGTCTATGATAGACCTGTGGTATATCAACTTGGGCACGCTAAACTACATTCCCCAGAATTCCCAGTCTAGCATGCTTCTAGATTGAATAGACCACTAGACATAGTCTCTAGTGAGGGTAAGAAGATGGAAGGGAAGCAGCAGTCATGGTGCATACATGCACCTCCCAGTTATTCAAACACTGATACAGGTGCTACTGCAAAGGGATGTCACAGATGTACTCACTCACACATCCCAATAAAGTTGACTCTAAGTTAGGAAAATTATCCTGAGTGGGCTTTTCTTAATCACCTGGAAGGCCTTAAAGGAATATTAAAGGGGGGCTTAGGCTTTTCTACAGGGAAGAGAGACTTGTACAGTGGAAAATAGTTTCAGTCCATGCCTGACCATATGCCTTATGGATTTCAAATTTGCTGGGCCTGGCCAAGCACTGTATAAGCCATTCTTCTGAAAAGACCTATATCTGTATCTACATCTATATCTATTTGTATCTATATCTATGTCTATATTTATAATCTTACTATATTTTTCTGAATGAAACTGTACTGATACAGAAACCAAAGTATATTTCATTGTATTATAAATGTATGTCTTCCAGGAAGTTGTGTTTGGGAAAAGGAAAAGGACAAATTATATATGTGATTAAAGAGAACATCACACCATGATCTAGGATGAAAGACTTGACACCCTAAAGATGTTTAATCTCCTCAAATAAATCTATAAATTATATGTAAGCCCAATTAAACTTCCAAAAGGAATTCTGTAGAGCTTGTCATTGACATTTATATTAAAAAATAAAAATGTAATAGCCAAGTTTGCAATAGCAAGGTGAGAAGACTTGTTCTCCTAGATATTAAGAATTATTAAATAACAATTAGAAAATAATGAAAAGCCCAGAAACTGACCCACACATTTTTTAAACATTTATTCCATTAATAATCAGAAATGATACGATGTACTAATCAGTAGTTGAAGTTGGCTATTATATTTTAAAACACAATGAATATGATCATTTTATTACCCATATACAACAAAAATTCTAAATGGATTAAGTTCTTGAAATATTGCATGCTTATATCTGGATGACCCTGGGCATTAAGAAAAGTAAGACAAAAATGTATATATCATAAATGACACTGCAGGAGAGGAAGAAATTTCTGTGTCTTTCAAGATTGTTCTAGCTGGACTAAGAATCAAATTGGCACGAGAGAGGTTAGTAGGAGAAACCAAATTTCATTTTGTGTGTAAGGAAAATAAACAGACATGAACTACCAAAGACAGTCAGGCAAAATAAGGTATATATGTCATCCTGAACTAAGGAAAAGAGGATAGTGGTCTGGGACTTAAAAGAGAAAGAATGCAATTCACAGGACGATGAAAAGAGTAAAGGTTTGGTAAACAAAGGTTTGCTAGGCTATTCAGAAATAACAGGACATAGAGAAGACTTTGATCAAATAGGCCCGGCTTGATTCCCCCTGTCTACCATACTTAGTTCATATTATAATGTAATTATAATCCACAGTGATAACTCTCCCTGGAACAGGTCCTCTACCTAAATTCTTTTAGGCAGTTGTGGGGGAAGATCAAAGTTTCTTCTTGAGTTTTCCAGGCTTTCATCATTTTCAGTTCAGCATAATCCGCATGCTGATGTGGTACATCTCGGGAGCAGCCTGCTTTGGCTCCTAAAAAGCATTTCAGACACTTCTTTCCATAATTTATATTAGCACAATATGGAATAATAGCATTCAATAGGTTAGGAGAAAACTACTGAAATAGATAAAAAGTAACAATATATTTATAAACATAAAATAAAAATAACTCTAGGGAAGCCCGAGTGGCTCAGTTGATTGAGCATCTGACTCTTTTTTCTTTCTTTCTTTCTTTTTATAGTTTATTGTCAAGTTGGTTTCCATATAACACCCAGTGCTCATCCCAACAAGTGCCCTCCTCCATGCCCATCACCCGTTTTCCCCTCTCCCCCACCCCCATCAAACCTCAATTTGTTCTCAGTATTTAAGAATCTCTTATGGTTTGACTCTCTCCCTCTCCTTAACTATTATCCCCTCTCCCTCCCCCATGGTCCTCTGTTAAGTTTCTCCTGTTCCACTTATGAGTGAAAACATATGGTATCTGTCCTTCTCTGCCTGACTTATTTCACTCAGCATAACACCCTCGAGTTCCATCCACGTTGTTACAAATGGCCAGATTTCATTCTTTCCCATTGCCATGTAGTATTCCATTGTATATATAGACCACATCTTCTTGATCCATTTGTCGGTTGATGGACATTTAGGTTCTTTCCATGATTTGGCTATTGTTGAAAGTGCCGCTATGAACATTGGGGTACATGTCCCCTTTTGCATAAGCACTCCTGTATCCCTTGGGTAAATTCCTAGCAGTGCTATTGCTGGGTCATAGGGGAGTTCTATTGTTAATTTTTTGAGGAAACTCCTCACTGTTTTCCAGAGCGGCTGCCCCAGTGTACATTCCCACCAACAGTGTAGGAGGGTGCTCATTTCTCCACATCCTTGCCAGAATCTGCAGTCTCCTGATTTGTTCATTTTAGCCAATCTGACCAGTGTGAGATGGTATCTCTGTGTAGTTTTGATTTGTATTTCCCTGATGATGAGAGAAGCTGAGCATCATTTCATGTATCTGTTGGCCATCTGGATGTCCTCTTAGGAGAAGTGTCTGTTCATGTTTTCTGCCCATTTCTTCACTGGATTATTTGTTTTATGGGTGTGGAGTTTTGTGAGTTCCTTATAGATTTTGGGCACTAGCCCTTTATCCGATATGTCATTTGCAGCTATCTTTTCCCATTCCGTCAGTGGCCTATTAGTTTTCTTGATTGTTTCCTTTGCAGTGCAGAAGCTTTTTATCTTGATGAGGTCCCAACAGTTCATTTTTGCTCTTGATTCCCTTGCCTTTGGAGATGTGTCGAGTAAGAAATTGCTGAGGCTGACGTCAAGGAGGTTGTTTCCTGCTTTCTCCTCTAGGGTTTTGATGGCTTCCTGTCTCACATTCAGGTCCTTCATCCATTTTGAGTTTATTTTTGTGTATGGTGTAAGAAAGTGGTCTAGTTTCATTGTTCTTCATGTTGCTTTCCAGTTCTCCCAATGCCATCTGTTAAAGAGGCTGTCTTTTTTCCATTGGATACTCTTTCCTCCTTTGTCAAAGATTAATTGACCATACATTTGTGGGTCCAATTCTGGGTTCTCTATTCTATTCCATTGGTCTATGTGTCTGTTTTTGTGCCAATACCATACTGTCTTGATGATGACAGCTTTGTAGTAGAGGCTAAAGTCTGAGATTGTGATGTCTCCCATTTTGGTTTTCTTCTTCAATATTACTTTGGCTATTCAGGATCTTTTGTGGTTCCATACAAAATTTAGGATAGTTTGTTCCAGCTTTGAGAAGAATGCTGGTGCCATTTTGATTGGGATTGCATTAAATATGTAGATTGTTTTGGGTAATAATGAATTTTAACAATATTTATTCTTCCGATCCATGAGCATGGAATGTTTTTCCATTTCTTTGTGTCTTCTTCAATTTCCTTCATAAGTTTTCTATAGTTTTCATTGTACAGATATTTTCCATCTTTGGCTAGGTTTATTCCTTGGTGTTTTATGGTTTTTTGTGCAGTTGTGAATGGGATCAATTTCTTGATTTCTCTTTCTGTGGCTTCATTATTGGTGTATAAAAAATGCAACCTATTTCTGTATGTTGACTTTGTACCCTGCGACTTTGCTGAATTCATGGATCAGTAGTAGGCTTCTGGTGGAGTCGGTCAGGTTTTCCATGTAGAGTATCATGTCATCCGCAAAAAGTGAAAGTAAGACTTCATCTATGCCAATTCTGATGCCTTTTATTTCCTTTTGTTGTCTGATTGCTGATGCTAGGACTTCCAGCACTATGTTAAACAACAGTGGTGAGAGTGGACATCCCTGTCATGTTCCTGATCTCAGGGGGAAAGCTCTCAGTTTTTCCCCATTGAGGATGATATTAGCTGTGAGCTTTTCATAAATGGCTTTTATCATGTTTAAGTAAGTTCCTTCTATCCCAACTTTCTCAAGGGTTTTTATTAAGAAAGGATGTTGTATTTTGTAAAATGCTTTTTCTGCATCTATCAACAGAATCATATGGTTTTTATCTTTTCTTCTGTTAATGGGATACATCACATGGATTGATTTTTGAATATTAAACCAGTCCTGTATCCCAGGAATGAATCCCGTTTTTATCTTCCCCAGTTCACAATCACGCACCTATGAGGCTGTCTTCTTAGTGGACTCTGTCTCTTTTCCTTCCAGACTCTTGTGGTTCAGTGTCTTTTGGCTTCAGACCTTCTTTGTTTGATAGATGCAGGTGGGAAGTACGGAACTCCCTACTTCTCTGCCATCTTGTCCTCAGTCTCTGCTTAATCTGTTCCTAAGCAATTTTTCTGTTTTATGTGTTTAACATCGACTTACCAATACCTAGTGTGATTTAGCTCTCTCATTCCTTTCTTCCCCAGAATACAGAGATATCTTTTCTCCCCACCTTTTTTAAAAAATGTCTATTTTATTTATTTTTGAAAAAGAGAGATTGTGCAAGCAGGGAAGGGAGAAAGAGGGAGGGAGAGAATCTGAAGCAGCTGGCAGCGTAGAGCCCAATGTGGAGCACAAATTCACGAACTTTGAGATCATGACCTGAGCCAAAGTCGGTCACTCAACCAACTGAGCCACCCAGGCACCCATCCCCACCTTTTTTTTTTTAAGATTTTATTTTTAGGAGATAGTGTGCATGAATAGGGTGGAGAGGGACAGTGAGAATCTCAAGCAGGCTCCATGCATGGAGCCTGCTGTTGGGCTTGATCTCCTAAGCCAAAATCAGGATGAGATACTTACCTGCATCACAAAGGATGCCCCAATATCTTCACCCAATGTGGGGCTCAAATTCACAACCCCAAGATCAGTAGTCACATGCCCTACTGACTGAGTCACCCAGACACCACCCCCCAACAATTTTAGTACTGATTTTCTTTAAATTAATATTCAGAGTTTTCAGTATCGTGATCACTAAATGTTTTTCAGAACTGAGCCAACATACTATGATTACATTTTCTTTCTTGTATAACTTTTTATTTTTCTTGGTTAATAAATGCATTTTTCCTTTGTATGGATTTTATTTTCAGGTCGTTTATGCCCAAACTCTGCCAAGTGTAAGTTCCTATTAAGTATAATTTTTAAAGAGCAGTTTTTAAATTTGTTTTGGTAACATCCTTCTCAGAACTCCCTTTTTTGTTCTTCTGTGGACTGATTATTCTCTGGGTCTGTTGCATAACTATAGTCAAGGTTTTGTTTTCTTTAACAATTATTGGAGAAAATCCTTTTATTTCTCTTCTGTGTTGTAGTCCTTTTCTTGTTTTCTCTGTTTTTCTTTCTTATTGATTACCCCTTTGTATGTTTTTAAAATGAATGTAAATGGTATACTCTGCAAATTTCTGCAATTTGGCTATTGTTCATTCAACATTATTTTTAAGATTTATCTGTGTTGATACATGGAATAAATCTAGTATATTTTAGTTGTTGTAAGTATGCAATTGCATGAAGGAGACAGTTTTTTTTGTTTCTATATTGATAGATATTTTCACTAATATTTATGTAAGACCTTAAGTTTTTGCCAAACTGATGGGTGAAATTTGAATACCATTATTGTTTCGATATGCATTTCTTAATTACTGGTGAAGCTGAGCATATTTTCTCATTTTGACGTGCATTTGTTTTGGTTTCATTTTTGTTTTTGAGAAAGAGAGTGCCCGCAAGCAGGGAAGGGGGAGAGGGAGAGAGGGACTCTTAAGCAGGTTCCATGCCCAGCGAGGAGCTCGATGTGGGGCTCAATCTTATAACCATGAGATCATGACCTGAGCAGAAATCAAGAGTCTGATGCTTAACTGACTGAGCCACCCAGGTGCCCTGTAGGTTGCACGCTCAGTGTGTAGCTTGTCACAGGGCTCAATCCCATAGTCCTGGGATCATGACCTGAGCTAAAATGAAATCAAGAGTCAGAGACTCAACCCACTGATCCATGCAGGTGCCTATATATATATATATATATATATATATATATATAGCTATATAAAACATTAATTGCTATTAAAATATATATATGTATGTATATACATTTTTAATAGTAATTGATGGTTTATATATTTTGCCCAATTTCTTATTGTATTATTTGGCAGTTTTTAATTTTAGCTTTTTGGGAAGAGGTCTTTATGTATTCTTTGTTCTATATGTTGTAAGCTTTTCTCCTGGCATGTTGCTTGTCTTTTAGTATTGTTTTTGGTATCTCTTGCATGCAAATGTTATATTTTTGTGTTGACAATCGTATTTTTTTATGATTTTTTTGTATTTGAGAAGGTTTTGCTGTCCTAATGTGTGAAGGTGTTATGTTCTCTTACAGTTACTAAAGCTTTAACCTTTTACTTTTTTAATTATGTTTGTGTCTGGTATGGGAAGGGGTCTAAATTCATTTTTCCCTTTAAGAAAAGTAGGTGTCCTAACCTCATTAATTACAAGTTAATCTTTTTTTTAACTCTGAATTAATAGCATCTTTGTTATATTATCATGTTGTCACATATGCTTAGATTTTTTTTTCGGCCTCACTCTTCTATTCCACTCGATTTATTTGCCTGTCCCTTTGCCAGTAAAAGTCTTAATACCTAGTAGGTCAAACCCCTCCTCCTACTCATCAAAATAAGCTTAGATATTCTACATAATAATTTTAGTATCAGCTTATTGAGTTTCATGAAAAATTTATTGGATTTTGTTCGAAATAACATTGGATTTATAGGTTTGATTTGGGGAGAATTGCTGCCGTTATATTATGTCTTCCCATCTATGCACGTGTTGTATCTTCCAACTGAACATGGTGTATAGGTATTTTCATTTGGTTTCTGTTCTGTCTCTCAAGACAGTCTTGAAGTATTTTCCACCAAAGTTTTATCAGTTTGTCTTGGGTGTTTTCCTAGGTAGGTACAGACTGTGTCTATTCTGAACTGCAACTTTTAAAGTTACATTTTAAAATTTTGTTGCTAGTGTGGAGGTTTGCTGTTGTTTTCTTCTTCCTTGATAATTGATATTTTATTTAAAAATATTTTTATTGTTTATTTTATTAGTTTAGAGAGAGAGAGAGCGTGAGTCGGGGAGGGGCAGAGAGTGAGAGGGAAACACAGTATCTGAGACAGGCTCCAGGCTCTGAGCTGTCATCCCAGAGCCCAGTGTGGAGCTCGAACTCACAAACTGTGAGATCATGACCTGAGCTGAAGTCGGACGCTTAACCAACTGAGCCAATCAGTCGCCCTCTAATACTGATATTTTAGTGAGTGATTTTACCAAACTCTGGATATTAGTTCAAGTAACTTAATGGTAGCCTCTTGGATTATATTACCTTTGATATTATTAGGCAAAAAGATTAAAACTAATAAGGTATTTCCTCATTATATTTAAGCTTTTATCTTTCTGGCAAGAAAAAGACTTCTTAGAGATGGTTACTATTTTAGATATGAGAAAGTAGTTTGATTTGAGGAGGGTGGGATTTGAGGAAGGGGCCATAGTATATGTAGAGGTAGAGATAAAAGATATTTTGAAGGAAAAACATTTTTCTTTTTTTTCCCTAAAATGAATATGTTAGGAAATTATAATAGTTAAAAATCACAGACATACTTTGAGATATAAAGAAAGTACTAAAGCAGGTTGTTACGATTTTGTGCCACAGTGTCATTTTACGACTTTCCTTAACTTACAGCATTAGACTGCCTTAGAACTCACAGTCCTTAAAACCAAGTTACTGCAGAAACATTTTTAATTAAAAATATTAAGGTCTAAGTAGAATAGCATAATTCATTAATCTATTCATTTTTATCTTGCAGTTCACACAAAAGATGTTGGACAACTTCTACAATTTTGCTTCATTATTTGCTGTGTCTCAGGCCCAGATGATACCAAGTCCATCTGAAATGTTCATTCCAGCAAATGTGGTTCTGAAATGGTATGGGAAATTTTGTATCTCCAATATTAAGGCTTTTAGTAGCCATATATATTTTTTGCCTGTGAATGTATTTCTTCTTTGACATTTAAACATATTCTTTTATTGTGGACATCAGCATATATTAACATTGGCATGCCATGAAAAAGTGTACTCTGAAGTTCATATCTAGGAATGTTCTTATCCTAAATATTCTATTATATAGTAGCCATTTGAATTGATAAAGTCAGGAAAATACAATTGTATATATTTAACGACCACAATTAAGGTTTGTAAATTTTTAAATATTTTAAATTGTAAGTAACCATATAGGAGTCTTGAAATACAAAGCAAAGTGTTTTCATAAGTTTACAAAGTATTGGTCTAACGTAGACACGTATAAAGCATCAGGGTGGTTTATACTGCATCCTATACTTAATGATTAATCAAATTTATTTCTCAGCTTTCCCATATTTCTGTTTTATAGGTATTCTTTCACTTTGAATATCCCAGTGGTGGAATGCAGAAGGAGAATTTGTTGAGCAGTGGTAGCATGGTGTATAGCATGGATAGCCCTGGAAGGTATTAGGTTTGAGATTTGTTAAAATGTAGGTCTGTGACCTTGAGCAAATTCTTCCTCTCTACTCATCTGTGTGAGGGAGGAGGAGTTAGATTTGTTTTTTTTTAGTTAGGTCCATTCTAGCTGTCAGATTTGCAGAAGATAAAAATTTAATAAAATTTACTATGATTTGTGTTCTCTGATACAAGCCAGTCATATTTAACTCACAATGCTTGGTGTCCTTTTATAAGAATAACTAAACTTCCAGATTAATTTTTTAGCTTTTTTATCTCAGCTTTTTAGAAGTGACATCTAAAGTTGTTTGCTTTTTAATAGGTCATTTGGTAGGTTATTAAAGATCTTAATTTTCTTGTAAATATGTTTTTCTTTTGTAGGTATGAAAACTTTCAAAGACTAGCACAGAACCCTCTCTTTTGGAAAACATAATTTGAATAAAATAATTTTTAATGGATTCTGACATTTGTCATGTTTTGAAGAGAAATGTCTCCATTTAAAAGTGTGAAGTCAAAAGGATCATGAAACCTAAGTTTAAAAACTGCTTATTGACTACAGCTTAATTATAATCTCTATAAAAAATTAAAAACATGGAAAAATGAAAATATGTCCTCATTAATGAGTTTTTTCCCTTAAGCTTAAAATATTCAGATGCAAAACACTTTCTTTTGGCTAAGATTCATTTTTTACTTAAAAATAAAGCATATTCACAACAATAGTGTGCCAAATACCATTTCATTTATAATTTTTCATTTATTTTTATAGTGGTTTGCTAGAGTAGTTAACTTAAAATCAACTATATCAAAGTTTTGGAAAAACATATCAAATATACATTCTTACATTTGGGGAAATTATTTTCAGTTAGTATTTCTTAAGATTACAAGTTTTCCATTAACACCGGTTGATTATCAGCTTTATATCTGCAAATTCATACATGTTTATTTGTTTAATAAAATTGCCATGGTTAATAAAGATGAGGTTTTATTTAATGCTGGTAATGTTGTCAGGCATTTGTGTGTAGAATATAAGATTTAATTTCTTTGCCTATTAAGGTAAAGCCATTGTGTCTACAGAAGGGAACCCTTGGCTTATTTATACTGGTGACATCCATTGATCAAAACCCACCAAGATCTCACCTGTCATCAAAGGTAGGTTAATTAGCTAGCTGCACCAAAGGAGTCAGACACCAGAGGAACTGTGGGTGTCTCCAAAAGAAGGGTACATATAGGAGTTTGGGTTCTCTAGTTAGTTTTTAAACATTTTGGCAAGGATTAGTGAAAATTTGGAAACTACAGAGTTATTGGTACAATCAGTGTTGTTAGAACACTTGACTATGCAGAGTTATCATTATTAGATCAGTTTGTGGTCTTATCTTGAAATGTGTATCTGATTGAGCTAGCAATAAAAGTTTGAGCTTAGGCAATTTCTTGTGTTGTCAAAGTTTGGTAGACTTACACATTTTGCAAGTTGTACATTATTGCAAATTGTAGTTTCTATTTTTTGTTTATTTTTTAATTTATATCCAAGTTAGCATATAGTGCAATAATGATTTCAGGAGTAGATTACAGTGATTCATCCCCTATGATCATCCCAGCAAGTGTCTTCCTTAATGCCCCTTGTAGTTTCTCTTTCAGTTTGAAATTCTCTTCTGGTCTTTGTTTGGTCTATGTTGAAGGATACGCCATTATCTTCTGGAGTTGTGATCAAGCCAGATTAACATTGCTCTTTACTGGGTTATAATTGCGTAGCAAGAATCTAATGGTAGTCCTTAGTCTCAGGTCTTCATGTTAATAATGGTTGTTGTTGTTGAATCATGATTCTTGGCATTGACTACACAACAGCATTTAAGACTCAGAGCAGAAAGCATCTGCCAGTTGTAACAAAATGACCAAAAGCAAAATGATTCTTCTACTAGAATGCAAAGCCAGGAGCCTAGGTTACAAAATGTAGGCTACAGAAACATATCTCTAAGTCCAGCTGGGTCTATTCTATAGAGTCAGGTAGCTTCTTTCTTTAGCTTAGTCAAAGACCATTGTACCTGTCTGGTGATCTTTATAGATCTTTATATATAATACAATGAATGCAAACTGCCTGTTGGCTTACCAAGAGGAAATAAACCATGGGATTTCCCATGACAATCCTGGGTAATGAATTAAAACTGGTTTGTTGGGCTTCCACAGCCTGAGTTAAAATTTGAACCACTTTTCCTAGTTATATTCAAGAGAGTTTGCATTTTTGAGAGATCTCCTGAGTAGCCAATTCCTGCTTCATTTTGGAAGTCTCTGGTTATCTTTCCCAAATA
This sequence comes from Cryptoprocta ferox, assembly GCA_028646485.1. Lineage (NCBI taxonomy): Eukaryota > Metazoa > Chordata > Mammalia > Carnivora > Eupleridae > Cryptoprocta > Cryptoprocta ferox. The sequence continues at coordinate 49,486,616 of CM053575.1, forward strand.
CACATGCTACACTGGATAAGAAAGGGCTTTAAATAAGTGAAAGCTTAAATATTATTCTGTACACACAAGATAGGTTTGGGTTTAGGAGGTAGGCAAAAGCCTGGTGTAGACCTAAGTAAACCCTGGTGTCGTACAGAGAACATTAGGAATGTAAATAATATTTTGTCACTACAGAAATGAGCCATTAATTGTTTCCTTGAAGTGGGCACATGTCAGTGGAGTTTAGTTCCTGGTTAGAAGTCTGGAAAATCTTTGGAGAAATGATTAGTGCCATGAGAATAGCTCCAGCATTTGTTCCCTTCCCTAGTAAGTCTGGTTCTGCTGACAATGCTTTTATGTAATTATAGCAGAAACATTTTGTTGACTTGGAGTAATCTTTTCAGTTTTTATAAGAATGAAGACTGAGGTTACTGATGAGAGGAAAATTGAAGTATCAGAAGAGATCTTTGGGAGGAAATTGATCTCAGGAGATTAAAGGAACAGCTATTACATCTTTTATAGTGGAATTTCATAAGTTCAAAGAGTAGCTGTGGTCTGAGAAAACTATGACATGCAAAAAACATTTTGCATTTCTTAAGGTGGCCCCAAAAGACCATAAGGATTAAGAATAAAATGATACAGGGGCGCCTTGGTGGCTCAGTCTGTTGAGCATCTGACTTCAGCTCAGGTCCTGATCTCGCTCACGGGTTTGAGCCCTGCGTGGGGCTCTGTGCTGACAGCTCAGAGCCTGCAGCTTGCTTCGGATTGTGTCTCCCTCTCCCTATGGCACTCCCCTGCTCTCTCTCGCGCGCTCTCTCTCTCTCTCAAAATAAATAAACATTTAAAAAAATAATTAAATAATATAGATATCTAAGAGCATTTGAGGAACCTTTAAGATTATCTCTAGGAGATACCAAACTATAATAAGCAAAAAAGGGAAAAAGAGCAAGATATCATAAAATTACTCATGTTTTTTGGCCTTGGGCAGAAGCAGTTGTCATCTGCTTGACCTGAGGGTTCATGATTACAGGGTCTTCCTGTAAAGATAATGCTTCCTGAGAATCCCTGAGAATCAGTGGCTTAACGTCTCCTGATGGAGTGGTTGTCAAGCTGTCTGGAGAAGATATGTTAAATTAGTTGGGAAACACGAATCCAGGAATTATTGTCTTGGACTTTAACTGCCATGCTAGCTATAACATCTGATAAGCTTATTTTTCATTGAAGGCAGTTTTTCTTTGATGTCTTTCCAGAAGACTAAGTTTGCTGAAGATTGAGGATGTTATGGACAGTGATAGTTTTGTAGAATGGAGAGTTGAATTCACTATTGAGGTATAACACAATTATAAGATTCTTATAAATTGTTAATATAAGACAAGAAAGGTATTATGGATAATGACAATTTTTTAGGCCTGTAATTAATCTCACAAAGTATATATATTTTTTGAGACAGTTATTGTATCAGTCTTTACATAACCATGAGTATGTTTCTTTTTACCTGAACTGCATACAAGTCATTTGCTTTGGTGTGAATGTGTATGTTCCCATGAAATTTGTATGTTGAAATCCTAATGCCCAATGTGATGGCATTAGGGCCTTTGAGAAGTGATTAGGTCATGAGATTAATGCCATTATAAAAGAGACCCCATAGAGTTCCTTTGCCCCATCCACTATATGAGGATACATGGAAAATTGTGAACCTGCAAGAGGGCCCTCACTTGACCACACTGGGCATCTTGATCTTGGGCTTCCAGTTTCCAGAACTGTGAGAAACAAGTTTTTGCTGATTATAAGCTACCTAGTCTCTGCTATTTTGTTACAGCAGCTTGAATGGACTAACACATTGAAACATTTTTATTAACACGTTTTATTTATGCATAATTTAGGAAGGCTAAACTCTTGATTTTTCCAGTTTTTTTAAATTTAAGTTTGATATTTTAAAAAATTTTAATGTTTAGTTTTGAGAGAGAGAGAGCAGGGAAAGGGCAGAGAGAGAGGGAGACACAGAATGTGAGGCAGGCACCAGGCTCTGAGTGTCAGCACAGAGCCTGATGTGGGCTAGAATCCACGAACCATGAGATCATGACCTGAGCCGAAGTTGGATTCTTGACTGAACCACCCAGGCGCCCCTAAGTTTGATTTTTAAAAAATAATTCTTGGCAATAGTTTTGAGTTAAAATTGGGAGAATGTCAAACTTAATTTTTCCTATTATCACTTCTATAAAGTGAATGAAACCCAGGGTTCAGGCAAAAAGACATCTTAACAGTTTTATTATGCGTGAATTTGGGAAAGGCAAAATCATAAAGAGATGTCAGAGGAGACAAGGTAATAATATGAGTCAAAAACATCCAAAGGTAAGAAATAATCTTAGCCAATATCTATATTTAGTATACTAGGAAAAATACTAACACCATTTACCATCTTTGACCCATGGATCTATTTTTTAAAATGCTTCTAAGTAAATTACTTCTTGAACAAAAAGTAAAAGAATGGCGAGGAACTTTATTAGAACTTTAAATAATGAGAAAGTAGCAAACTAGGTTTCATATTTTCATAGTTTTGATGATACATGTACCTGATAAAGGCATTGTCTTCTGAATGTAACTATCAGTTGTCATGTTTGAACCTGGAACATGTTCATCTTGTAAATGCTGATTCAAGATTTCAAATACATCTCTAATAGGTTCTACCTTGTCATTACTTCTGGTTCTTGTATCCTCAAAATGCCATACTCGAAGAATTAATTGAAAACTGACAGCAAATGATTTTGTTGACAAGAGAATGGCTGTCTTCTTAGCTCAGTGGTTGTAAGACATTTTCATTTTTAGACTTATAACAACCTGTTAGAATGATCAAATAATGTTTTATTCTGTGTCTTCTATTTCTTTCCATAACTTTTGTGTACACATCTGCTTTCTCATTTGCCTACTTAAAGAAAGAGTTTATTGAGATATAATTCACATACCATCAGATTCACTCAAAGTGTACAATTCAATGTTTTACAGTATATTCATAGGTTTGGATGACCATCATTGGTCTAATTTTAGACCATTTTTATCCCCCCTAGAAGAAGCTCCTTATCCATCAGTAGTTAATCCCAGCATCCAGCCCACAGTCCCTTCACCAGCCCTAAACAGCTGCTAATCTATGTTCTCTCCTATGGATTTGCATTTTCTGGATATTTTATGTAAATGGAGTCCTAATGTATGTGGTCTTTTGTGACTGGCTTACTTCACTTAGCATTAATGTTTTCAAGATTCATCTATGTTGCAGTATATCAGTACTTCATTCCTTTTTTTTAAGGAGATTTAAAAAAATGTTTATTTATTTATTGTGAGAGAGAGGGAGACAAGAAAATCCCAAGCAGCAGGGCCCTCTCACCCCCATGCGGGTCTCAGTGAGGGGCTCCATAGGGAGCTTGAACCCAGGAACTGTGACATCATTACCTGTGCTGAAACAAATAAGCAAATAAGCAAATGACAAAAGCAGATGTGAGATTATTTCTTATTTTTAGCTGTTTTTGACTCCTATTCATACCTGTCTCCTCTGACATCTCTTTATGATGTTGCCTTTCCCAAATTCAAGCATAATAAAATTGTTAGGATGTCTTTTTGCCTGAACTCTGGGTTTCCTTTAATATAAACCAATTAGTGCAGGAGCTTCTGTAGATTAAAAAAAATCCCTTCCCATCTGATTCATTTGTCTTCTTAGGGTGCTTCTCAAAGGAATAATTTTGCTTATATCAAAAATTTCCCTAATTGGCCACTTGTAAGTCCAAATGGCCTTTGGTGATTTTGTCATTGAGAAAGGTATGTTCAAAAATGAGAAAATAGAGGTCAGAGTTCTGTCAAGAGACAGGCCAAATGTTTTGCAGATAAATGATAAGACAACAAAGCTGACTTAGATTAAAAGGGAAAGTATTTCTTGTGTGAATCTCTGGGGTCATTTATCAATAGCCTTCTGGCAGGTGAAATATTAAGAGAATATCTTTCCCAAAACCAATTTTTCACACACAGACAAGACTAAAGAACATTTTTATATGGCCTTAATTAAAAAGATTAAATTTTTTAAAGTTTGCCTAAATGCTGCCAGGTTATTAAGACCTTGTGAAGTCATCAGTCCTTGGAAGGGAAGTTTGGAGAACAGATTTAACAGGTCTTTTTTTTTTTTTTAATGTTTATTTATTTTTGAGAGACAAAGGGTGAATGGAGGAGGGGCAAAGAGAGGGAAACACAGAATATGAAGTAGGTTCCAGGCTCTGAGCTGTCCGCCCAGAGCTCCATGCAGGGCTTGAACCCAGGAACTGGGAAATCATGACCTGAGCTGATCATGACGCTTAACTGACTGAGCCACCCAGGTGCCCCAGATTTAATGGGTCTTTAACTGTTTTTTGTGAACTCCATTTATGGACATGCAGCAGTACTATAGACAATAGACAGGCAACTGGCAAGATGGCTAATGGTAAATCAAAGATTTGTCAGACTTTTAGCAAGGAAAATGATTAAATAATCAGATAGCCAAAGAGTCCCAGGGGAATTTCTTCCAAGGCCAAAACCCAAAAACCCGACACTGAAGAACTCAGTGGAAAAATTGGAATTCAATTTCAGTACAAGGTTGACTCTGAGCAAGTGGATGTTAAAGGGATTTCAGATGTATACACTACTATCCAGTAGAGGGTCCACACCATGATAGCAAGCATCTCAGTGGACCTAAACCTATTCAGGTCTACAATATAAAGACCAGTAGGAATAAACTCTTATTCAAACAAAGTTAGGTTTATTAGGGTGCTGTAGCAAGAAAGAATGCACACTAAGGGAACAGTAGGGCTTTTCAAATGGGAAGAATTAGGAAGGGCTTGTGGTAGCTGGAGTTAGTCTTGGGTTATCATGACAGGGACACATTGTTGAAATAGTCAGTGGTCTTTAGAGTATTATATGTAAGTGATGAATCACTAAGTTCTACATCTGAAACTAATATACTGTATGTTAACTAACCGGAATTTAAATAAAAATTTGGAGGGAAAAAAAAGAAAACAATCAGGGGTATTTAGAACACATGAACCCAGGTATGGTTAATTTTATACCACTTTGTTTGAGGTCTTATCCTAGAATATATATGTCTGTATGAGTTTAGATGGTTTATTTTGTATGTTAAGGTGTGGTACAGTTTATCTCTTTTGAGAATCACATATATATGTTTTGCAAGTTGGAGTTTCTGTTTCAGTTCTCAGTACTCCAAGAAAATATCCATCATTTAAAAAGACATTTCTGAGATGCCTGGGTGGTTCAGTCAGTTAAGCTTCCGACTCTTGGTTTGGGCTCAGATCATGATCTCCCAGTTTGTGAGTTTGAGCCCTGCACTGGGGCTTCATGCTGACAGTGTGGCACCTGCTTGGGATTCTCTCTCTTTCTCTCCCTGCCCTCCCCGGCTCACTCTCTCTCAAAATAAATAAATAAAAACTTAAAAAAGTATTTTAAAAAGACATTTCTAAATGAATGCATTTACTGCATAAGTTAGAGTCTTTAGCATATTTTGTTGGGTATTACTTTAGTCTTCTCTTGGTTTTTTAGTTGTATCATAATAATGCATCAGGTCATGGAATTATGAACATTTGTTGGTGATTTTGAGGATATCTCCTTTGGTTTCATTACATGAACATCTCCCTTTATAGATTCCATTTTTCTTAACTGAGATTGGTTTTGTTATTGAAGCTGGTTCATATTGCTTTCAGGGTTTTTCCTATGATCTTTACAAAAGTTGTCAGGTATTAAATCTAGACTGAAAGCATGTGAAATTGGGTGGGCATATGTACTTTATCTACTTGATCTCTGGCCTCCATTGATAGAAATTGAGAGAAGGACTGCTATTCAATGGTGGCTATATTTAAAGAGGTTTATAATGCTGGCAGAATTGTAGTGTCTGCTGTTTTACCCATTTTTGTATGGTTTAAAAGATCCTTTCATCACTTAAATATTGAAATCAGCTTAATCTCTTTATTTAAAAAATTTTTTTTAATGTTTATTTATTTTTGAGAGAGAGAGAGAGAGAGAGAGAGACCACGTGTGAGTGGGGTAGGGGTAAAGAGAGAGGGAAGCACAGAATCTGAAGCAGGCTTCAGGCTCTGAGTTGTCAGTGCAGAGCCCGATGTGAGGCTTGAACCCACGAATCATGAGACTATGACCTGAGCTGAAGTCCGGTGCCTAACCGAGTGAGCCACTCAGGTTCCCTCAGCCTAATCTCTTTAATAAGTCTTGGGGAAAACCACAGAATGTTATTATCCTCCTTTACAACTTATTGTGTATTGCATCCTTTCTTGCTCAGCATTGAAAGGAAATAAAAAATTAATATCACTAAAAACATAGTTTCTTGAAAGTATATGTGATAATATTTTGCATTACACTGTAGCCTGTCGAGTTAGATGTTCTCAGGCAATTTTTACTTCAACTGATTATTCTGGCATAATCAATATCTCAGTCTCTTTGTACCATTCCTTTTCTAGCACCTTCTTTCACCTCTCAACCTGAATTCTGAATGAGTCCAATATATGTGCCTTAAAACGCTATAACCACAATCTCTAACATATTTTTTTATAAACTCTTTTATCTTATTCACCATACCCATTATTTTATCCTCTGGTAGCTCTTAAGATTTTCCGTTGGTCTTTTGTTTTCAACAGTTTGAAAATTATTTGCCTAAGTGGTTTTTGAGTTTTTTTAAAAAAATCCTGCCTAGTGTTTTCTGAGCTTCTTGGATCTTCAATTTGATGTCATAATTAATTTTGGAAAATTCTTGGCCTTTATTGTCTTCCAATTTTTTCTAGTTTTTAAAAATCTTTCTATAATTCTGTGTGTGTTAGACCACTGCTGTTGTCCCACAGCTCTTTTCTGTTTGTTTCTTTTCCAATGTTTATTTATTTATTTTGAAAGCATGCTTGAGCAGGGGGAGGGGCAGAGAGAGAGGAGAGAGAGAATCCCAAGCGGCTCTGCGCTGATAGTGGATGCAGGGCTCCATCCCATGAACTGTGAGATCATGAGCTGAGCCAAAATCAAGAGTGGAATTCTTAACCGACTGAGCTACCCAGGTGCCCTTATTTGTTTGTTTTTATATTTTTATCTCTTTGTGTTTCCATTTGGTTATTTTCAACAGACTTATAGTCAAGTTCACTAAATTTTTCATTGGCTGTGTCAAATCTACTGATAAGCTGGTGAGGCCATTCTTCATTTCTATTACTGAATTTTTAGTTTCTAGTATTTTCATTCAATATTTTCTTATAGTTTCCATCTCTCTGCTGAAATTATCTATCTGATCTTGCATATTGTCCATCTATTCTGTTGGAGACATTAACGTATTAATCATACTTATTTTTAGTTCCCTATCAGTTCCAACATATGTGTCATATCTGACTGTCATTCTGATGATTACTTTGTCTCTTAGAAAGGTATTGTTGTGTTTTTCTGGACATTTTATATTCTTTGTCATTTTTTTGTAATTGAAAGACACATCTTCTGTAGGATCAGACACTGAGATAAAAGTCTGTGTGCCTGGAAATAGGCATGCCTGTCCTACCAGGCCTTTCCTGTGGGGTTAGTTGTTGGGCTGTGTTTGAGATTACTGTCAGGGAGACGTACAGGCTCCCTAGCCATACTGTGTGTTTTGAGTAGGAGTGGTTTGACAGAGGTTTACTTTGTAAAGTTTCTCCATTCTCACATTTAGATTTTCTGTTTGTCTTACTTATTGCTAGATGCTAGTTAAATGGCAGTGAGGACTGGTGGTTGAAGTAGAGATGTTCTTTGTTCTAAGTAAGGCTCAGTCTTAGGCAGTCACCATGATCCTGGGTCTTGGGGTTGTAGTTTTCTTAGTGCTCCTGCCTCCACAAGCATAGTTCTGAGCCCAACACATTTTTCTGCCTCTGTACCTGGGATAGATATTTTTTTCTCCTGTTCTCTTCTCTCCACTGCAGTGGGTTTACATAAGAGCCCTAAGAGTGACAGTTTTGTCTGCCACAAATTAAGGCTTTTATTGCCTCACAGATAGGAGTGAAGAGTCCTAGCATGCTATTGTCTTCCTATAGCAAGGGCTGCTGTTCCCTCTCCCAGGTTTTGCACAATAAAGAGAGTTTCCCAGTATTCTCCAAATCTTTTATGCAACCACCCATTTTGGTTCCTGGAGAAAAAGCTCATAATACTGTTTAGACTCCCTGTGTTTGCAGCTCCAGAGACTTCACCCTTTCTAACCAGTCAACTTAGCTGAACTCTTATCCTTGTTCAGCTTTGTCTAGATAAGCCTTGAATTTCTCTTTCCTCCCCACCTTATGCAATCAATGGTTATACTAAGTGCTATCATGTCTTCCTTAGTTCTTAAATGTGTTTACTTCTTTTTTAAAAAAATTTTTTAATGATTTTTATTGTTGAGAGACAGAGACAGAGAATGAGCAGGGGAGGGGCCAAGAGGGAGGGAGAGACAGAATCCAAAGGAGGCTCCAGGCTATGAGCTGTCAGCACCAGAGCCTGATGTGGGGCTAGAACTCATGAACCGTGAGACCATGACCTGAGCGAAAGTCAGATGCTTAACTGTCTGAACCACCTAGGTGCCCCAAATGTGTTTACTTCTTTATTTTTGCATCTTCAATGCAGTTTAGGCCAGTGCTTCTCAAAATCTACTGTACCCACAAATTATCTGAGGACCTTATAAATGTAGACTCTGATTCAGTATTTCTGGGTTGGGTCTGTACTTGCAAGCTTCCAGGTGATGCTACCATTGCTGCTGCTGCTGCTGCTGCTGCTGTTCCATTGATATCATTTTGAATAGGAAGGGTTTAGACCTTCCTTGAAAGAGTCTTTTATTTTCTTTTATACTTTATTGTCAAGTTGGTTTCCATATAACACCCAGTGCTCATCCCCACAAGCGCCCTCCTCCATGCCCATCACCCCCCTTCCCCTCTCCTCCACCCTCATCAGTCCTCAGTTTGTTCTCAGTATTCAAGAGTCTCTCATGGTTTGCCTCCCTCCCTCTCCCCAACTATTTTCCCCCTTCGCCTCCCCCATGGTCCTCTGTTAAGTTTCTCCTGTTCCACTTATGAGTGAAAACATATGGTATCTGTCCTTCTCTGCCTGACATATTTCACTTAGCATAACAGCCTCGAGTTCCACCTTGCTAGAAATGTCCAGATTTCATTCTTTCTCATTGCCAGGTAGTATTCCATTGCATATATAAACCACATCTTCTTGATCCATTCATCAGTTGATGGGCATTTAGGCTCCTTCCATGATTTGGCTATTGTTTGAAAGTGCTGCTGTGAACATTGGGGTACATGTGCCCCTGTGCATCAGCACTCCTGTATCCCTTGGGTATATCCCTAGCAGTGCTATTGGTGGGTCATAGGGGAGTTCTATTGTTAATTTTTTGAGGAACCTCCACACTGTTTTCCGGAGCAGCTGCATCAGTTTACATTCCCACCAACAGTGTAAGAGGGTGCCCATTTCTCCACACCCTTGCCAGCATCTATAGTCTCCTGATCTGTTCATTTTAGCCACTCTGACTGGGTGAGGTGGTATCTCAATGTGGTTTTGATTTGTATTTCCCTGATGATGAGTGATGCTGAGCATCGTTTCTTGTGTCTGTTGGCCATCTGGATGTCCTCTTTGGAGAAGTGTCTGTTCATGTCTTCTGCCCCTTTCTTCACTGGATTCTTTGTTTTTAGGGTGTGGAGTTTGGAAAGTTCCTTATAGATTTTGGATACTAGCCCTGGAAGAGTCTTTTAAAGAGTCCCCTTGATACTTTTAATCCTTTCTTCTTCTAATCTATTAGCTACACTGCAGTTGGAGTGATCTTTATAATATGTAAATATGATCATCTCAATCCCTAGCTTATTATCCTTCAACAATTTCTCACTGATTTCAGAATGCAGTAAGGAATCATTACACTTCCTCCTTACCTCTGCAGCTCTATTTCCTTATACTCTCTCCCCACTACTGCAACTTGCTCATGTATGTATGACTTGAAGGGGTCTTTGCACATGTATTTCTGTTCTGCACAGTATACTTTTCTTCTCTTCCTCCTGTTCTTATAATCCCTCCATAGGTCTGAGCTTTGATTTCACTTCCCCTGAGAAGTTTCTTTGACTTCCAAAGACTAGGTAGTCTTCTTTTCTTTTTTTTCTCCTATAACATTCTGTGACATTTAATCACACTACATTATTATTGCCTATTTACTTGTCTAGACTAGTGCCTGGTAATTTGATTTCACCAAGTACTAGAAATCAAATTATTAATATCAGTTGAGGTATCAGCCAGTATCACTCATTGATGAAGTGACCTTGTCACATACCAGCTTCAAAGAGCAATCAAATTGTCATATCTTTCAGGCATTTTTTGAATGCTGAAATGACTGATAACTATTTGAATACTAGGTATGTATTATATTTTTAAAGGAAAACTGCATAATTAATGAGACTGCATAGGATAACTGAAGTATTTCTTTTTTTAATGTTTATTTATTTTAGAGAGAGAGAGAGAGCACGCACAAGCAGGGGAGGGGCAGAGAGAGGGGGAAAGAGGATCCGAAGCAGGGTCTGCTCTAACAGCAGAGAGCCTGATGTGGGGCTCAAACTCTTGAACCACAAGATCATGACTTGAGCTGAAGTTGGACACTTAACCAACTGAGCCACCCAGGCCCCAAAATGTATTTCTTGTTTGGAATTTTATTTCCTTAATGTGGTCTGCGTACTTGGGGTTTGAGGAAAATGGAAAAGATAGTGGTAGGTAAAAGTCCTTCAAAACTTGGGCGTCAATATGGAGAAAAACAGAAGGAAGACCAGATAGTCTGGATAAGCCTATATCTATTAAAGAAAGTAAATTAGTAATAACCTTCCAAAACAGAAAATACCAAGCCTATATGGGCTTACCGTGAACTTTACAACAAAATATTTAACGAAGAAATTATAGTGAGTATCTGCAATCTCTCCAGAAGATAGAAGTGGAGGGAATACTTCTGAATTCATTCTGAGGCCAGCATCATCTTAACACCAGACAAAGACACTACAAGAAAAGAAACTATAAATCAATATCTCTCATGAACAAAGATACAAAAATCCTCAACAAAATAAAAGCAATATGAATTCAACAATGCATAAAAATAATGATATGCCATGACCAAGTGGGAATTAACCCAGGTATTCAAGGTTGGTTCAATATTTAAAAATCAGTTGAGGTCATCTATCACATCAATAGGCTAAGGAAGAAAAATCACATAATCATTTCAATAGATACAGGAAAAAAATTGGACAAAATCCAATACCCATTCATGATAATAACTCTCAGCAAACTAGAAATAGAGGGGAACATCTTCAACTTGACAAAGAACACCTATAAAACACCTACAGATAATATCATACTTAATGGTAAAGCACTAGACACTCTCCTGCTAAGATTAGGAACAAGACAAGGATGTGCCCTCTCACCACTTCTTTTCCATTGTACTGGAGTCCTAGTTAATGCAATAAGACAAGAAAAGGTATACTGATTGGGAAGGAAGAAATAAAACTGTTTTTGTTTGCAGATGACATGATCATCTATGTAGACAATCCAAAAGAATTGTCAAAAACAAAAGCAACCAAAAACCTTGGAACTACTCAATGATTATATCAAGGTTGTAGGATACAAGATTAATATAGAAAAGTCAGTTATTTTTTTCTATATTAGCAATGAACAAATGGAATTTGAAATAAAAAACACATTGCCATTTATATTCACACCCCCTAAAATGAAATACTGAGGTATAAATCTAACAAAATAGATAGAATATCTATATAAGGAAAAGTACAAAACTGTGAAGAAAGGAATCAAGAACTAAATAAATGGAGAGATTCCATGTTCATGGATAGGCTGATGCAATGCAATGTTTTCAAGATGTCAGTTTTTCTTGATCTATACATAGATTTAATGCAATCCCATTAAAATACCAGCAATTAATTTGGTGGGTATCAACAAACTGATTCTAAAGTCCATATGAAGAGGCAACATACCCACAAGAGCCCATTCAATGTTGAAAAAGAGCAAAGTTGGGGACACCTGGGTGGCTTAGTTGGTTCTGACTTTTGATTTCAGATTTTGATCTCTCTCTCTCTCTCTCTCTCCTTCCCTCCCTCCCTCTCCCTCTCTCTCTCTCTCTCTCTTTTCCATTTCTGTTTCTCTCTCCTTCTCCCTCTCCCCCTACCCCTTGCTCATGCTCTCTCTCTCTCTCTCAAATAAAAAAAGCACGAGAACAAAGTTGGAGAACTGACAGTGTCCAACTCCAAGACTTACTATAAGGCAGTGTGGAATTGGCAAAAGACTAGACAAATAGATTAGTGACACAGAATAGAAGGCCCAGAAATAGACGCATATATAGTCAACTGATCTTTGGCAAAGGAACAAAGGCAAGACAATGGAGCAAAGATAGTTTCTTCAACAAATGGTGCCAGAACAACTGGTCATTCACATGCAGAAAAGAATCTAAACACAGACATTATACCCAACACAACAATTAACCTAAAATGGATAATAGACCCAAATAGAAAATATGAAACAATAACATTAAAGACAACAAGGAGAAAATCTCAATGACCTCAGGTATGGCATGATTTTTAGATACATCAATGGTACAATCCATAAAAGACTTGATAAGATGCCAGCTGTCATGCTGACTCTGTTTCCTTGTATCAAATACATTATTCTTTCTATGTTCCAAGGTTATATAAAGTCCATGAGCAGGGAGCAGTCATCTGGCTTTTGGTCTAGTTAACTCTTCCCTTGTCCTGTACCAGAGCAGAGCTAGACCTAACCTCATAAGCCACAAGGTGATAGAATATTTCAGGAGAGATCTCCTTGTTTCTTTGTCTTTTGGACAAGCCACTCTTCAACCCACAGAATAAAGAAGTTTTAACCTCTAGTTTATTTTTTGTGTCATAAATTTTCTTGCATAATATCTTCATTGGGGTATACATTTGGTCCTCTTCTCTCACAATTTTCTCTGCAGAGAGAGACGTTCTGTAAAGTGAGGGAGAGCAAGGGGAGTCCATTGAGTGCTTCCCAGCTGCAGCTAGTTTTCTCCTAAAATACCTCAAATTAGTATGCTATTATGAGGATTGATTTCTATTCTAGGACTACTCAATCTAATCTACATTAGAAGTGTCTAATCTTCCTACTGGCATTTGCCCCTTTATTTTTCCGGTTTGCATTTAAAAGGTCCCTCACCAGGGCACCTGGGTGGCTCAGTTGGTTAAGCTTCAGACTTCAGACTTCAGCTCAGGTCATGATCTCACAGTTCTTGGGTTTGTGCCCCTTGTCAGGCTCTGTGCTGACAGCTAGCTCAGAGCCTGGAGTCTGTCTTTGGATTCTGTATCTCCCTCTCTCCCTGACACTCTCCTGCTCGCTCTCTCTCTCTCTCTCTCTCTCTCAAAAATAAATTTTAAAAAACATTAAAAAAATTAAAAGGTCCCCCACCTTATCTGTTTATAGCTCTGCTTAAGCTACCTGACTAACTGAAGCTAGAATTTAAGTGTTTCTCCTTAATGCTCAAGTTTATTCTCTGATGATGGAATGGGAGAATGTATAGCCTCATTTTATGCCACCACAGTGGTATGACTTTTTATTGTTTTCCAAACTTGTAAGCAGACAAGACCACAGGTATTGGCTTGAGATAACTTAAGGAGAAGGGAGTTATTGGAAGACTGTTAGGAAGCTTATAGAGTAATGGGAGCTGAGAGACTCAGACTTGGAAATGAGCAAGAACCAAGGGGCTGTGGAGGGCATTAGGAACCCTGGCACTTATCCTAAAGTAGGATAGTGAGGAGGGCATGCCATCCCTGCAGTGCACATCTTCCACAGTTTTCTGTTGTTTCTGACACTGGCTCAACAGTCGGAGCCCAAGAAAGAGCATCTGATAACTAAGCTTGGGTCACATACCTGGCCCCTGGCCCTGTTGAGTTAAGGAGGGCAAGGGTCTGTTTCTTGCAGCTTCAGTAATGGAATGTGGTCACTAGGAATTACTTCTCCACCAAGATTACACACAGTCTGGACATATGCATTTCAAAAGGAATCTTGGATGCTCTCAGGGTTGTCAAAACAAAACAAATGCCAACCAGAAATGTGTTTTCAAATGGACCAGTAGAAATGTAGGAGAAAGGGATTGAGACGTGAGGATGAGAGGAAATAGGGAAGAGGGTAAAAACAATGGGAGTAGTTAAAAGAGCAGGAAACATTCACTCAAGAAAGATTATTTTTTGGAAATAGGTACATCAACATACAAATCATTACGACTTTTTGTGTGTGTGTAACATGATCTTTAAAGCTCTCTGAAAGCTCAGAGTATGGAAAGCATATCTTGGTGATGTAGAAGCAGAGTCACCCTCTTTCACCAACCAGAGGGTGCTTTCTGTATAAATAGTAGGCTGTGGATTCTGAGGATATTCCCAAACACCCACTGTTTACAGAGTGCTTTTATGTGACAATCATTCAAGAAATATTGAGTTGCTATTGGAGATGAGAAATGTGAGCTCAGAGGAGAGACACCTAACCCTCCTGTACAGATAGGGAGGTCAAGGTTTCCTAACAACAGCTCTGGCTTGGGCACAAGGAACTAATAGAAATTAAAAGGGGAATTCAACTTAAGATAGAAACACAAAAGAGGTAGATAAGCTTGAGAAAGCACAGTGCCTTCTCGGAATCACAAGCGATGGGATGGGAATGGAGAGAGGGAGAGTATTCTAGGTAGAGGAAACAGAATAAACAAAGGTGTCCAAAATGTGTGCATAAGTTTAGATTCAACTCTGGTTATTTAATTGTTTAGCTTGTTATTGGACTCATCTCCATTTTGCATTCCATGACCTGAACTTGAACAAGTGAGCTATCTGTTTAGAATAATTACTCTGAATCTGTCCCCTGGAATTTCCACTGCTTTCCTAGGCCAATTCTTGTTTTCCAGCTTCCTCATATCTCTATCCTTTCTTTTTCTGTGCTACAGCTGTATCAGAAGACACTTATTGCAAAACAAGGGTTGTATTCAAAGACACAGACCTCAAATGCTTATGGAACACCTACACTGTATATATAGAAGAATAAGAGAAAACCTATACCCTATAGTACCGATGTATTCATTCTGCTTGTATATTGTTCAGTGATTCTAGCCATTATTATTGTGTCCATATGGCGTGTCAAATATTGTGTTAGCACTTTAGGTATCTTATCTCATGTAATCTCTAGTATAACATGGAGTTGCATGATGCCCATTTTACTGATGATGAAACTAAGAATCAGAGAAATTAAGTCTCTTGCCCAAGGTTTTCAGAATAGAAACTTAAGGGCCTAGGACTTAATTTTCCATTAAATATGACCATGCCTGTCTTCTTTATATCATGCAGGTCTCTGTTCAAATGTAATCTCAGAGAAGATGTTCCAAGTAGCCTCCTCACTCTGTGTCCAATTGTCCTGCCTCATTTTCTTTGTAGTACTTACTATTACATTATTTATATTTTGTATTTGTATCTCCCACTAGACTATGATTCTTGTGAGTGTGAGCGCTTGGCTATATGACTTACTGTTTATTATAACACTATGCATAATACAGCCTGGCACATAGTAAGGAGCTCAACAAATTTTTGCTGAAGGATTGACTCTCAAACCCAAACTCTTAGCCACTGTTCTATGTAGTGTTTCTAATAGGTTAAGAAGATTTCATTTTTAAATGCTCTGATACCAAAGAGTGTGGTGCACAGAGGTTGTGAATGCAATGTGCCAAATAATATGTGAACTGCTGGTCCATTCTTCTTTAAAACTAGAGTTTTATTTGCATATAGTAAAATAAACCTTAAGTATGTATGTATTTTTACAGGTGTTATATCCTTGTGTCACCACTGCCCAGGTCAAGGTACAGAACATCTTTTGTCCCTGGGGGAAGTCTCTTGTATTACCTCCTAGCTGATATCCCATCTCCCAGAGGTCAGTTTTCTGACTCCTGTCACATAAATTAGTTTGCTGGTTCTTGAGTTTTATATGAATGTAATCTGTAGTTTGTATTTTGGCATTTATCATCTTTTGGATAATATTTTGGAGATTTATCTATGTTGTGTATTTCAGTAGTTTATTCTTTTTTGTTGTGTCACATTTCATTGTATGAATACAAAAAAACTGTTTATCCATTTACCTTTTTTTTTTTTTTTTTGGTTTTGAGAGAAAGAGAGAGAGAGAGCAAGTACGAGTGGGGGAGGAGCAGAAAGAGAGGGAGAGAGAGAGAATCCGAGGCAGATTGCATGCTGTCAGCACAGAGCCCGACATGGGGCTCGATCTCGCGAAGTGTGACATCATGACCTGAGCCCAAATCAAGAGTCAGACGCTTAACCAATTGAGCCACCCAGGCGCTCCCACCCCCCCCTTTACCTTTTGATGGATGATGTTTAGAATATTGCCAATTTTTGGCTATTAGATATAAAGCTGCTATAAACATTCTTGAACCAATTTTTATAGACAGGCACACTCAGTATGTTATTTCTGGGAGGATATAGTTAGAAGTGGAATTGCTGCATTATAAGGTCGACCTATGTTGAGCTTCCTTTCCTTTTTTGCTTTTGTATGTCATGGAAACAATCCTTTATCAGATATATCAGACATATATACTACAGACATATTCTTCCAGTTTGTAATTTGCCTATTCAATTTCCTGATGTGTTTTGATAATAGAAGTTCTCAGTTTAATGAAGTCAAATTTATTAACTTTGTCTTTTAAAGACAGCACTTTTTTCTGTCATGTTTAAGGAATCTTTGCCTGCCCCAAAGTTGTGAAGTTACTTTCCTTTGTTTTCTTCTAGAGATTTATTTTTTAGCTTTTACGTTAAGGTCTATGAATTAATTTTGGGGTTTGGTGTGAGGTCAAGATTTATTGTTTTTTCTGTATGAATTTCTCATTTTTGAAGCATCATCTAATGAAAAAGACTATTATTTTCCTGACGAATTGCAGTGATACTTTTGTTATAAACCAAGCAAGTCTATATGTAGATGTGCATTTAGAGACTCTGTTTGTTACATTGATAGACTCTATTTGTCTATCCTTGCACCAAAACACCACTGTCTTCATTGTGCAAGTCTTGAACTCCAATAGTATAAGTCTTCCAACTTTTTCGTCTTTAAGATTGTCTTGACTGGGGTACCTGAGTGGCTAAGTCGGTTAAGCATATTTGTCTTCGTGAAGTTGTCCCACAGCTTGCCGATACTCTGTCCATTTTTTTCAGTCTTTTGTCTTTCTGTATTTCATTATGGGTTTTTTCTATGGCTATGTCCTCAAGTTCACTGATCTTTCCTCTGCCACTAGTCTGTCCCATCCAATATATTTTTCATCTCAGGCATTAGAGTTTTCATTTCTAGAAGTTTACTTGGGACCTTTCAAGAAATATCTTCATTGTCACTACTTAACATGTTCAATCTTCTTCAACATATGAAATACTAAAGTAATAACTGCTTTAATGTCTTTCACTGCTAATTCTATTATTTTTCTGGGGACCCTCTGAGGAACTCTGGAGCTCTGTGTGTATGTGTGTTTGTGTGTGTGTGTGTGTCTCCTCTCTCAGCACTGTGTCCTGAAAACTTCGTTCAGGCAGTTGGCTGGGGTAATAGTTGGGCTTGACTCATTTTTTTCCTATATCTCAGGGATTCCTTCATTAAATGATGCCTTATTTTTCTTTTCTTGTCATATATTTTATTTCTACATGCTGTAAGCCTCAGATGATGTACTTATTGTTGCTCTTCATAGGAATCTTTTTATTTTTATTCATTAATATACCATCCCTAGAGCTGTTCATTCTTTCTTGTACTTTCATGTTACTTTTAGGATCATTTTTCTTTAATCTGAAGTACATTCTCATCATTTCTCCTGGATTTTATTTGTCTGAGTAATTTAAAAATTTTTGTCTTTGGTTTTAAATGATATTTCCTGACTCTAATGTTCTAGCTTTGTAGTTTTTTATTTCATAACTTTAAAGCTATCACTTCATTGTCTTGTGCTTTCATGTTTTTGTTGTGAAGTCAGTGGTATTTCTTGTCAGTGTCTTTTTCTGTGGATGTTTTTAAGATTATCCTTTTATCTTTAGTTTCATTGGTTTGACTATGATGTACATAGAGGTAGTTTCCTTTATATAAAGTTTCCTGTTTGGGATTACTAATCTTGAAGTTGTGGTTAATATTGTTCATCAGTTTGGTAACTTTTCAGCCATCATTTCTCAAATGACTAGATCTTTCTTATTCTCTCTTCTCTCTTTTCATAGAAATTCATTTGTCTCACATTTCTCTTACTCCCTCACGTTCTTTTTTTTCTTTTTAATGTTTATTTTTGAAAGTCAAACCGATCCAGAGACTCAAATGTCTATTTCTAGGGTTGAAAGGTTTTCTCAAGTTGGTGCAAGGTGGTTACAAAAGCGACCAATATTCTTCGCTGCCCAGGGTAAGGGGGGAAGGCAAAAACAAAGTTGCAAAACTGTAAGTTCCTCCCCAGCCTCTCTGTTTGCAGCTTCAGAATCATCTTGGCCTCGTGGGGCACTCATTATAGGAGGCGGGGCCAAGGCCAAACGTTGTGACGCAGCAAGCATGCTTGGTTGCTTCCTAGCAACGCAGCACGCCCTCCCTGCTGCTGGCCTACCCTCCCTCAGTCCCATTTTCCTGGTGGCAGTGTGAGCACGCTCTTACTCAGTGGCCCCGAGCGCGTGGAGTTTTACATCCTGCTCCAGCGCAGCCCTCGGGTTCCTGTGGTGAGAGCCACTCGCAGAGCCAGCACAGGTGGGAACGGACGGCGAGAAAGGAAGCGGAGGACGATTCTCACAGGACCACACACATCGAGATTTGGTAATTGTAGTTTTCAGATACATGCGAGCTCCCACCTTGGTGGGTGGGAAAGTAACTTTTGTACTAATTCTATATGAAGGAGGAAGAAAGACCCGTTGAGGACTCAGCACTGAGCCAGCTGAACATCAGCATGTTCGACACCATCAAACCTGCCTTGCAGGACTTCGGCAAGCTGGTGCTGCCTACACTGGAGATGCTGACCCCACAAGGTAAGCAACGTGGGGCTGAATCTTCACCTGCTTGTGGGGAGACAGAAAACCTCCTTCCCCATCCTCTGGAGGGGCCAGGTTATCTTGGCAACCAGCCAGGAATCACAGCAGGCTCCCACTGGATGCCCATAGAGTTTCTTTATTGATTGTGTTAATGAGGGAAACGGGCCAGCTGAGGATTTTGAGTAAAGGTGATAATGTGTTTGCTTGGGGACTAGCAGAAAGTAAGTCCTCATTAAATGGTAGCTAAAAACAACCACCCCAAATGGGTCCTTCTCACACTTCATGCAATGACATGGCTACTTTTGTTGCCTCTGATATGTTTGGGGTTGTGTTAAGAAAGTGCGATGATCATAAAAGGAACTGGCTGTTTGCAAGAAGACCTGACAGCTTTTCATAGAAAACTTACTAGGCTTGATAAAAAGCATAGTTTCTTAGAAGAGTCACCCTAGAGTGACACTGAGATCTGTTTATAAGCTATGGGAGCCCTTGGGAAGAAAGGTGCTCCAGAAATGGAAACTTTATTGCTGTCAAGTCATTGTAACTTAGGGACATTGCCTATCCTTTAACCAAATGACTTAAGGAGACAAAATAAATAGTAGATGCCTCATCTCTCTCCCCTGCATCACTCCTATTTATTCCTGTTACAATAAGTGTAAAATAAGCATTAAATATCATGGTTTTATGGATTAAAAATATTTGCCTTATTTACAAACATACATAATTTATTCCTGCAAGTAATTTGGAGGACCTACTATGTTAGACACTAGAGAACTGATGGTGAGCAAAAACCTTGGAATTTACATAGTCTAGTGGGGAAGAGATAACACGTTAACCAATAGTCACAGAAATAAATAAGAATTTCAATTAGCAAGTGATACCGAGGAGGAGGTGCATGGTACACTGGGAACTTTTACTGTGGTTGAGGATGGGAATGTGTGTCAAGATTTATTGAAAAAAAGAAGACTTGAGCTGAGAGGTGAAGAATGGGGAAATGGATCAGTGGAGTAGGGAATGGAGGGGAGGTGACAGGGTTCTTGGCAGAGGGAATAACAAGAGGATATTGATGAGAGGGAGCGTAGTGTGACTGAGGAATTGAAAGAGAGTCAATATGGCTGCTCTGGAAGCACAGAAGCCAGAGTGTTCTAAAGGAGGCTGGAGAGAAAGGGAGGGGTCAGGTGATGAGGGCCTCATAAATCATATTACGGATAGTGGCCTTCATTTTAAGCCTGATGGAAAGCCATTGAGTGCTTTAGCATGGAGACAAAGGAGGAGTTGAATGACATGATCCCGTGTGTGTTTTGAGAAGATTTCTCTGGCTGCAAAGTGGGGAATGAATTGGAGGGTCCAGAACACCTAGAACAGTAATGTCAGTGAGACTGAATGGTTGCTTGGTCTAAATTCGTAGCAGTAAATATGGAGAGATGTAGACAGGCTGAAAGGCTATTTAGAGCTTGTGGTGGTGGGCTGGACATGGAGGGTGAGAGAGAAAGGAAGTCTTCAGGATGAGTTGTGAGTTCCTGGCTGACTTCTATAACTGAATAGATGAAGGTGGCAGTCATTGAGATTGAAACCCTGGATACGGGACAAGATTTAAGGGAAGGAAGATCCTGATTTTGAGCAAGTGAAGTGTCTCTGTGAGATAACCAAATAGGCAGTTGGAGACACAGGTCCAGAACCTTAAAATGGGGAGGGTTTCTGGGATTCTAAATAAACACGTAGGAGTCATCAGCATACTGGTGGTCATTAAAGCCCTGGGCACAGATGTAACTGCTGAAGCAGAGTATGGAGTGAAAAATGAAGGCCTAGGGCTATCCCTTTGGAAATTCCAACATTTAATGGCTGAGTTGAGGAAGATGAAAAGAAATGGCAAGAGAGGTAGGAAGAAAATCCAGGAAAGAGTAGTGTCAGAAAATCCAACAGGAGAGGTGCTTAGAGAAGGAGAGAGTGGTCACCACTGTTAGATATGACTGAGGGGTCAGTGAGTTGAAAACTAAACATATCTATTGAGTTTATTGACGAGATTGTTGATGGCCTCAGCAAGAGCTTTACTGGTTGAATGACAGAAGCAGAAGTCATTATTAATGTTATTAAAGTCATTATTAAGGTCATCATTAAATAATAGGTGACTACTTATTAATGTTCACAAATGACCTCTTGTAAAGGAGATGAGGATAAACTTCCAATCTCAGCAAAACCCATAAATTAACTTTTCATCATTGTATGTATTGTTATGTTGCTTTCATGTGTTTCTCCAAAGTTTAATACTATGAAGTTATAGTACTTAGAAGGTCCTGTCATAGTTTTGTGGCTGTCACCTGGGTAAAACTATTGAAGACTACATAGCTAGGCAATCTGCAGAGGCAAGAAGGCTGCAGGTCTTCAGGGAAACACACTGATCTTTCCCCTGAACTATGCTCCTATGCTCTGGGGATAGGTTTCTTTGTTCAAATCACTCTTGAATATTTTGTTTTGTAGGTCAGTGTTTTAGTTTTAGAAGATATCTTATGGGGCGCCTACGTTGCTCAGTTGGCTAAGTGTCTTGACTCTCGATTTTGGCTCAGGTCATGATCTCATGGTTCATGAGTTTGAGCCCCACAGTGGGCTCTGTGCTGGCAGCACAGAGTCTGCTTGGTTTTCTCTGCCTCCCTCTCTCTGCCCCTCCCTACTGGTGCTCTCTCTCTCTCTCTCAAAAATAAATAAATACTTTTTTTAAAAATGCGTGTGTGTGTGTGTGTGTGTGTGTGTGTGTGT
>CM053575.1:49508918-49532409 GCA_028646485.1 Cryptoprocta ferox
TAACAGAGAAATACAAATCAAAACAACAGTGAGGTATCACACTATGCCAGTTAGAATGGCTAAATTCAAAATGACAAGAAACAATAGGTGCTGGTGAGGATGTGAGAAAAAAGGAACCCTCATGCAATGCACTGTTGGTGGGAATGCAAACTGGTGCAGCCACTGTGGAAAACACTATAGAGCTTCCTCAAAAAGTAAAACATAGAACTACCATATGAACCAGTAATTCCACCTTTGGGTATTCACCCAAAGAAAATGAAAACACTAATTCAAAAAATATATATACACGCGGCATCATTTATAATAACCAATAGGTGGATGCAACCTAAGCATCCATCAGTAGATGAATGGATAAGAAAAATGTGGTATACACACATACACACACACACACACACACACACACACACCATGAAATATTACACTGCCATAAAAAGGATGAGATTGTGTCATTTGAGGTGACATGGATGGACCCGAAGAGTTTTATTCTAAGTGAAATAATCAGTCAGACTGAGAAAGACAAATACCATATGATTGTACTCATGAGTGGAATCTAAAAACTAAAAAAAAAAGGAATAAGCAAACAAAAGGCAAAATCAGCTCTATAAATACAAAGAACAAACTGAAGGTTGCCAGAGGGAAGGGGGATGGAGGATCAGGCACAATGGAAGAAGGGGAGTGAGAGATATAGGCTTCCAGTTATGGAATGGTAAGTCATGGGAATAAAAGGCACAGCATAAGGAATACAGTCAATGATACTGTACTAGCAATGTAACACAACAGATGATAACTACACTTGTGGTGAACATAGAATAATGTATAAATGCATCAAATCAAAAATGGAAAGAAAAGGAAAGGAAAAGAAAAGAAAAAAGAAAAGAAAAGAAAGCAAGCAAAGGAAAGCAAAGGAAAGGAAAGGAAAGAAAAAGAAAAGAAAAAAGAAAAGAAAAAAGAAAAAAGAAAAGAAGAGAAAGAAAGCAAAGGAAAGAAAAGGAAAATAAAAAAGGAAAAGAGAAAAGAAAAGAATAAAGAAAAGAAAAGGAAAAGAAACTAGGTATCTGATGTGTGAATTTCAAGATATTTGCATTGATAAGGCATAAAGTCCTCCTCTGCCTAAGCTGCCACCTTCACCACCCCTCACCAGCCATCAACAGTGCGTTTACGCCATGAACAGTTATTAGAAGGAAGGGGGTTTATTGGAGAAAGGGCCCAAGTTTCATGCCTGTGTCTAGTTGAGCACAACAGCACCTTTGTGGCTCACATTGTATTTCCAATGGATAGTGCTGATCTGGACAACTCTTTTAGAACTTGAACTATAAAAGGAAGGGAAAATATGGAGAGTTAACTGGTGAGACGGGTGAGATCGAGTCTGGTTGGTTGGTGTTTTTTTTTTTTTATCAATAACTTTCTTCATAGGGTGAATTATGAGGACGAAACAAGATGAAGCGTAGGATAATATTTTGCACATAGTAACTCCTCAATGTGTTCACTATTATTATTGCTTCTGTGCTGTTGTAGAGAAAGGGAGAAAGAGACAAAGAGAGGGGAATGTGGAGAGGGGAGCAAGAGAGGAGGAGGAAGAAGAAAGGCCTGGGGTCCCTTACTCTTTTTGTGTCCTCAAAGGCATCTGCAAATCCTACCTCTGGTCCACCATATGGTCCAGGACGGTTCTCCTTTTGCGGCTAGCGGCGGTCTCCATCTGGTGTTTCATGCAATCCCGTTCTCGATTTCGCTTTTCCATGGTCAGTGCGCTGTCATCCTTATGAAAGACATGCTCAGAAGAGTCTGGCTCAGGCACGGGCTTTTGCAGGGAATTGATCTTTCTCTGAAACAGGGACACACATCGTACAGATCAGAAGAATACCAGGCAATAAACTTCATGCATAACAGTATAGCATAGTAAAATAGCAGACCCTTAGAGGAAGGACCAAAGGCTGCAAAAACTACCAAACAGGTAACCCACAAGGCTACTCATAACATTATGGTTTTTATACATATTTTCAGAATGCTACTATGGCACTGCATAATTATAAAAATAACAATTGTCCCCTTACCTGTGCATCCAAAGCTCTCTTATAACTCTGAGTCTTTTCCATCTTATCTTTGATAGATTTGGCTTTTTGGGCAGCAAGTCTAGCAATTAAGAATAAGAGGAGGCAGGGGCACAATTTGTTATTTTCTTTAGTAATACAGATTAACATCATTAAAATGTATTTAATAAGTATCAATAGGAGTAAGAGCCTGGTAAATAAAAAGTGGTATTTCTTTCTAGGAGCTTCCATTTAAGAACGAAAGGAGTAATTCAATGCATAGGCCAGTGGACAGTGTGTTGAATAGAGGACAGACAGGACAAGTGTAAGCAGAGGAATGACCATTTTGTCCAAATTCACTACCACTAAGACAGGTCCCCCTTCATCCCCATCCCCTCACCCCCGTGCTTCAAAACAATCAGGATAGGAAAGCAAGAAGTGTCTATTCCTTTACAAAAATGATTTACCATAAGGTTCCTTTTGAAGGTAAGTGATCTTTCCTATTATAAATTATGATCTCTTATATGCAGCCTACAGGGAAACCATATGATCTATAAAGTGAGTATAATGGAACATACACATTTTATAGAAAAATAATTTTTTGGTCACAACAAAATTGTTTCAGGACTCTCTCTCACACTAGAGTAGCCTCTTTAATTTCTCTCCTGACCTCAGTAGAAGGGTGACACCCCCCCTGCCACCCCCGGCTTAGGCAGGTTTGAACTCTGATCCTATCCCAGGCCTCAGATGATCTGAACAAGACCAATCAGATTCTCTTTCCTGAATATTTGGAATTGAGACTAACATTCACCCAGGTTTGAGCTGGAATAAAGATGATGTCTACCAAGGAGCTTGTGGGGGTGAGCAGAGGGAAGGATTCTTCACAGGACTTTTTTGTCCCTGATTCCAGTCCTTTTGGATCCCCCTGCCCCACATTCCTGCCCCTGGGTTCCCCATGAGACATCTGAACTTACAACAAAACCCCAGCTTTGACTTGAGATTGACTGAGAACAGCTGGGAATGGTGCCTGTTCAAGACAGGTCCCTTCCTCCGTCTCCCAGTATTAGTGATCACAAAACAATATGAAATGATACTCTATGATTAATTATACATTGGTGTGACTATAATGAGAATTATAGTAATGACAGCTTTTTTCATTGCTCTAATGGAAAGTTATGCTGTGGTACTGGCTGCTAGCTGAGTTGGTTGGCTCAGGCGGTTACAGTCGTGCTATTGAAACGACCAATGCTGATTGAATCCTACACGGAAATAACGCTTCACGTGAAAATTCTGAACACGTTTTTAGAGCCTGTCGACCAGACTCACTCTTCCACGAGTCGCACTCGTTCCAGGTGGTCTGCCAGCTGTGTGTTCTGTCCTTGTTTTATTTCCCTTTGCCGTCTGTCATCGATTTGTTCCCGGAGACTTTTGGAATACTCTTCTCGTTTCAAAGCTTTAATCTCGGAAGTGAGTGGCCGTTTATCAAATAGGAAGGATTTCTGGAATGAAGGAGAAGTAATTCATATACTATAAAATACCAAAAAGTAACAAACAATAAAAGTAGTAATTCAGAAGACTAAAATCAAGGATTAAATTATAGTATTTGCAGGTATTAGCAATAAAAATTTTGAGAAGACTCACATTAAATTCAGGTTTCTTATTCTTGTGAATCCTTGTAGCTTCAGCATCTCCAAGATTATAGGCAGCAGTTTTTTGACTCTCTTCTCTATTAGCGAGACGGCTCATCTTTGAAAAAAAAATTATGTATTGAAAATACAGCCTTTACAAATTTAATTCTATTACATTACAGTAATGCAACCAAGGTAGAAACTTCCCTTTGGGAGGCAATTGTACTTTCTGATAGCTTCATAATTGGTAAAAGTGGGTTGGGGAAGGATTTTTTTTCCCCTGTTTTGAGGCTTTAGGCAGCACCTCTGTGGGGATCGTAAGAGGGAACGGAAGATTTCATGAGTGGTTACCTGATATCACAAATTCAGGAAAGATTAGTATGGTCAATTATGGGAGACCACAGAAATCTGGACAGTGCAAATGGGAAGGTGCCATCCTCTCTCTGCTGGCTTGAGATAGGCCATGGGTTGGAAGGGGAAAGCCTTGCTTACATTTTCTTAGAAATCACAAAGAAAACCATATAAATCCAGGAGTTCTACCTTTCAAACTCAGTCCTTGGGGGTTGGGGAGAGGGAGAAATCAGTGGCAGGTGCAAATATTCAGCCGCTTGGATGGTCATCCCAGTGTTGCTCACTATTATGAAAACTTGGATACAACCCAGGTTTTAGTCCAGCAGTAAGGAAATGATGAAACACGTTACAGGCTAGACATATGATGGAGCATTTTACGTGGCACTTTAAAATTATGTTCCTCCTGTCCCACTCTTCAATCGAGGTGTTGAACTACCTGGGGTTTCAGATCCTCTTCATCCGTCCATGTCTGATAGTGCTGAATGAATTGCACATCCACTCCGTCTTTCTTCTTTTTCTCGTTGTTATCGTGCAATGCGAAATTCCGCTGTGCTCGTTGAAAACACATGTCACACGATTCCTACAATACCACGTTTGAAAACAAATTGATTTTTTGCCTTTTATCTTTCTCCCTTCACATTCCTTTCACAAGCTTTCCAAAGACTGTCAAGCAACACACTTTATCAAACACTGTATTGATGGCAATTAGAAACATGAGATTTGCAAAGTAGGCAGCACAAATATCCAAGAAGATTTACTGAACTTTCATTTGATCAAAAGCATTTATAGCAGGGATGCCTGGGTGGCTCAGTCAGTTAAGTATCTGACTTTGGCTCACATCATCATCTCATGGTTCACAAGTCTGAGTCCTGCATTGGGTGAACCCTGCTTCTCTCTCTCTCTCTCTCTCTCTCTCTCTCTCTGCCCTCGCTCACTTGTGCCCTCTCTTTATCTGAAAAAAGGAAAGTATTTGTACCAACTGAAAACTGGACATATCCCAACCCGACTTGTGTTAACCCTGGTAGATTCTGACTAGTAGATATATTTATCGTAGTCCAATTTTGGGTCCTGAGTATTTGAGCCATATCCATACATTTAAGAAAAAGAAGAGAAATTCCCGTAACTCTTACTGAGAAGCAAAAGTCAGAAACAGAGAAGTTTGTTTGAAGACATTGTACCTGTCCCACCTTATTATGATCCAAGCAACGAGGGGCTGGAGAATCGTGAGGGTTCATTTGTTTGTCCTTTTTCACAAAACGTGGAGGTGGAAATCTATAGAAAGAGTGCAACAAGGATTAATGTTTAAAAGTCTGACATGAGCAATGATGATTTGAGAAGCAAGCATAAATAGAAGAGAAAGAAAAATATCTTAGTGATTTTTCTTAGAGAATCTATATATATTGAGGTTAAGAACCCATGGTTTGTGTCAAATAAACTGAGTTTGAATCCCAGCTTTTTTGCTTACAAGCTGACTGGCATTAGTCAACCCAGGTCATCTTGCAAAAAAATCTCAGTTACGAATTCTGTGAAATGGGGATAAAATGTATTCATTCTACAAAATATATTGTGCTTATTATATGCACTGTTTTAGGCATGGGAGATGCAGTGAAGAAAAAAACAGACAAAAACAAATAAAGAAAAAGAAATCCTGGTCCTTATGGAATTCACATTCTCATTGGAACGGAGAGCCAGATGATAACAAATAAGTCAATTCAATAGTATATGTGATTGGGTGGCTCAGTCAGTTGAGCATCTGACTCTTGATTTCAGCTCAGATTATGGTCCCAGGATGGTGGGATCGGGCCCCATGTCCGACTCCGCGCTGAGCACTGGAGCCTGCTTGTGATTCTCTCCCCATCTCTCTGCCTCTCCCCCGCTCACACACACTCTCTCTCTCTCAAAGTAAATAAACTTTTTTCACAAATAGAATGTGTGAAGGTGATAAATGCCTTGCAATGCTGGAGGGATGGAGTATTAAACCATAAAGAGAATGCCCACACAATTTGCACCAAGAAGGTGATATTTCAGTCAATATCTGAAAGAAGGGGGGGATTAAAAATAATCAGGTATCTGATGCAAAATGTATTCCAGGCAGAGTGAATGAGTACGAAGTCCTTGAGGTGAGAGGGTGCCTGGGCTCAGAGTGGTCAGAGGGAGATGAGATAGCACACAGAGAGCAGGAGAGTGATTGGAGACCAGGCAGGATCTTGCAAGCCACTGCAAGGACTCTGGCTTTTACCCTGGGTAAGAATGGAATCCATTGGAGGGTACAATGTGCAAACAAAACTATGGAGAAGACATCAGTCCTTCATATTCCTGCTACGGAGAAGATAATTTGATTTGATATAACCTTTCTGAGAATAATTGGTAGCGTGTATCAAAGGCATGAAAAACGGGTTCATCTCTTACCTCTAGAATTTTAAAGTTTTTTCCTATAGAATATTCAGGTGTGTGCAAAGAATTGTGTGTAGCTGTATTGTCACAGTATTATTTCTAATATTAAAAAACTCAAAATCATCTAAATATCCAAAAGGAGATTGCTTAAACAAAAGGTTTAATGAATGAAATGATGTGCAATTATTCGTTCATGTTCTGGGATATTCAAAGCCATGGGGAAATGTTTACCCCTTAGTGTTGAGTATAACAAGGCTTCATTTGATATGATCTCAGTTGTCCTTAAAATCTGTGTTTATGTTTCAAATATAAATATATATATAATGGGCGATTTTTTCTATCTATTCCTTTTCTCATTTTCCAAAATTTCTGTCATACACATGTAGTACTTCAATATTCATCACCAAGAAAACCCACCATTTTTTGGTCAACATCTCTAGGAAGCCTCCACTAATAAACCCTAACAATTAATTACTGTCTCCTCCTTGCAGCTGTACTTTCTTTGGTTGTCTTCACCATGTCTACAGCTTGGTCACTCTTCCTAAGAGACTGTGTATATGTCTTTTATATGTCTTACAGCTCTGTATCTTCGGTGTCTAGAGGAATACCCAGCACACCGTGGTGCTCAGTGTCTGTTGGATTGACCTAAATCCCAAAGTACAAGACATTTACTTCATAATTATCTTTCATAACCGTGAGATTATTCAAAACAAGCATGCCCAGGATTTTGAACATGACTTTAGTATCACAGAAAATGCATAAATCACACAATGATAGCTGATACACTGTGACACTTTAACCAATTCAAATTTGCCAGCACAGTGCAATATAAATAGTCAATGCTCAATAGAGAACTTGAGTATGGTCGACTGATTTGAGGTTTCAAAAAATGTCCTCCTTGGGGTGCCTGAGTGGCTCAGTCTGTTGAGCGTCCAACTCTCGATTTCAGCACAGGTCATGATCTCACAGTTCCTGAGTTCAAGCCCCACTTGGGATTCTGTCTCTCTCTCTCTCTCTGCCCCTCCTGCACTTGCTCTCTATCTTTCTCTCAGAATAAGTAAAAAATAAACTTTAAAAAAAGTGTGTTTCTCAAAAGGAAAAGAAATAGAAATCTTTTTGGGTGACTGGATGGTTTAGTCAGTTAAGCACCTGACATTTAATCTCGGCTCACATCCTGATCTCATGGTTTGTGAGTTCGAGCCCCACATCTGGCTCTGCAGTGACAGTGTGGAGCCTGCTTGGGATTCCCTCTCTTCTCTCTCTGCCTCTCTTTTGCTTGCTCTCTGTCTCCCAAAATAAGTAAGTAAACTTAAAAAACATAAAATAGAAATCTTTTGACATAACATTGTTAGAATTGTAATGGCCACAATGAATTGTAATACATTCATTCATTCATTCATTCATTCATTCAAAGAATATTCACTGAATGCCAACCACGTTTAGCAAAACTGCTTTCCAGTTTGATCCAAATAGTGAAACTATGTCATATCATAATATCCAAGCACTCAGAAAACAACAAGGGAAGTTTTCCCAAATCCACAAGGGAGTTAGATGTTCCCCCTGCTGTGCTATTTTGTTTCTACCTCTGTCATAGTATTTATCCTACTGAGTCATAATTTATCCCTTTATGTCTGTCTCGCTTTCCCACTAGATTGTGAGCCTGGACTGAATCTATTATCCCAATCACCTAACAGGTAGAATATACTCAAGAATGCAGGATGAACGAATGAATGAATGCTTATTTTAATTCCCCGCATCAAGACATAACTCAAAACTCTATTTACTAATATAGACTAGATAAAATGTTAGTACGTTACCTTTCAGGCTTCACACTCTTACCACCACTAACATTCTCTGGCAAAGGCTTGGGAAAGATGACTTCTGGCAGTTTGAGAGGGGTGAGAGCATGTTTTTCTCTAAGTTTCTTGGGTGATATGACCTCTGTAAAATGAACGAAACCAAGTTTCATTTCAACTTCAAATGGGTGGTTTTGTACTTTAACTGATTTTTAAAACTCATTACTTTACCCAGGAAAATTTGTATATAAGATACATTTCTTAAATTATTGTCCCTTGCCCTAGTGGGATTAACAAATATTTTTGCTGTATATTTATTATGTGCAAAACACTGGCTAGTCCCCTTTGAAAATGCAAGAGGAAAGTCTTTGCCTTTCAAGATCTTTCTAAAGATATACAGTCAGTTCCGACTTAATAATGGTTTGACTTAGTAATTTTTGACATTGGCTTTTGATGGTGTACAAGCGATATACATTCAGTAGAAACTGCACTTTGCAAGTTGAATTGTGACCTTTCCCTGGACTAGTGATATGTGACACGACATTCCCGTGGGGCTGCTGGGCGGCCCAGCAAGCTGCAGCAGCCAGTCAGCCACACAGTCAGGACAGTAAACAAGCAATACACTTCCAGCTATTCTGGACCCATGCAACCAGTCTGTTTTCTGCTTTCAGGAGTCAATAAGTTACAGAAGATATTCAATACTTTATTATAAAATAGGCTTTGTGTTAGATGATTTTGCCCAACTGTAGGCGAGTGGGAGCTAGATGGCACACTTAAGATAGGCTAGCTATAATGTTCAGTAGGCTAGATGTATTAAACACATTGTCAGCTTATCATAGTTTCACCTTATTAATGGGTTACTCTGAACACAACCCCATCGTTAAACTGGGGAAGATCTTTTGTTGTAGAGAAAAATAAGATGTAAACAAAACACACGAGAGCTCTCATTGTGGAGGTCTTAGGACATGCCTACAACGCTAAGTGCTATGCATACATTGCACAAATAGCAACTCAGGACAATGAAGAAAAATGCCTATATTCCAATTGATGGTGCCATCTTTAAGGGTCTGCCATGTTTAGAGAAGAGAGAAGACACTTCAGAATGCAGAGATGAGAGAAGTGTCCATGGAGGAAGTGAGATGTAAAAAAGACACTAAGAGATAAGCAGGATTGGGATAGATTGTAAGAAAAGGAAGGACATTCTAGGCGGGAGAAAAAGAATGAACAAAAGCATGAAGTCAGAGAAGGACACGATATGTTAGAAAGACATAGACAATTTTGCTCAGAGAAGGAGTCTATAGGGAAGAGTGACAGATGAGGCTACAGACACAAAAGCATGTGAATATTGGCTAACAGTTTCCATGTAATCCTGTAGGCCACGTGTTGCAAAAACCATATCCATAAGCCAATGTTTACCCACTGATACGGGATTGGTGTTTTGTTTTGTTTTTCTTTGGCCAATCAGCATTTTTGCTTCAATGTCAATTAGTGTGTTGCCCACAAAACAACAATCTCCTAGAGGAAGTTTCCAAAGGGTAGCATGGCAACCCCTAAGGATCCCTAGGATCCTTTCCAAAAGTCTTTGAAGTCCTAGGATTTTCTTCATATGCTTCAACTGAGACAACATATCACAAGAGATTAATGAAAACCCAGATATGAAAATCCAGCTACCTTCCATTAAGCCAAGTATCAAAGATATAAAACTTCCAATCTCCATTTTTCATAAAAATTATTATTGATGCTAACATGTCCCCCTATCATGTTACATGCAGCCCACTTCATGCATTTACATTATCTGACTGGACCCTGTAGGCACATCAATTTTTACCTCTTTCAGTAATGAGGAACCAGGAAAGAGATCATAGTCTTAAAACCTGAGAGTCATAAAGTGTTTAAGATGAGATACAAGATTCCAGGAATAGAAGATATTTTTAGAAAGAAGAATACAGTCATTATTCGTGATTCTAACTTTATTTACTGGGAGCATAGAAATCACTAAGCAATATGGCTGGACTCACTAGCAGTAAAATGTGACAGATTATACCCAGAATCATTGGCCTACCTCGGATGCCCTTTTTGTCTGAACCATCGTTTAAATTGTGCTTCCCTTCTCCATTCTTTCCATTTTTGTCTTCTTCTACAAATAGAAGTTATTTATTAGAAAGAAGAATAATTATTCTTGATCCTAACTTTATTTATCTGGAGCATAGGAGTCACTAAGCAATATGGCTGGACTCACCAGTAGTAACGTGTGACAGATTATACCCAGAATAATTGGCCTACCTCTGAGGCCTTTTTTGTCTGAACCATCATTTAATTTGTGCTTCCCTTCTCCATTTTTTCCATTTTCGTCTTCTTCTACAACAGCCTCCATAGGTAGTTTTTTCTTCACCTCCTTGAGTGGAATCCTAGAAATAAGCCACGACGTTTACTGCACTGGGTCTCAATAGGTGAACGTGTGAACTCTCAATCCTGAGAAGCAACCCAGCTAGCTCTCTGGTTCTGAAATATGCCCACTTCTGTCAAGGGGGCAAGTGCTTTTTGCTGAGGCTCTCTTTGAGGCTAAGTCTGGGAGCCAACCAAGACCTCCCCTCTCAATACTGAGGCCTCAAAAGCAGCTCTTATGAAGATTAAATTGAGGGATTTAAGCTTTTGGGTTTGGTCTCACTTTGAATCTGTGTGTCTTTTCTAGTTCTGTAACCAGCTGCATAGCGGTGACAGTGAAAGCTGGCTGTTGGATAGCTTGAAGGCAAAGGTTCACAGCCTGGTAGGCAGAGACAGAAATATGCCCAGAAATAACTGCTCCTCCCCTCATTCTTTCTCCTCCCCACATCTCCATCCTTTCCCCAGGCAAAAGTGAGGGCTTGCAGAGGCACAATGGGGGAATGGATGTGTTCAGTTGGTGCATGTAGTTGTAGGTTCCTGTGGACTCAAGTATGGAGTGCTGGGTTAGAGGTGTCAGCAGGAGAGAGGGGAGTGGGGGAGGGGTGGTACTCCTAGTAAATGCAGGGACCACACTTCACATGAATTAAACATCTACAACTATTTTGAGCATTTGAGTCCTCATGTCCATTTCGAGGCCTTCTAGTTGACAGGAGCCTCCATCTCTGTTCTTGACCCACTGCAATGATTTCCCTCCTGGAATGCTTAAGCCAAAATATGTCCAAGGGGGCAGCCAAATTTCCTTTCCAAAATACAATCACAATAAGATCATTTTGAATCCAGAGATTTATTTTTAATGAGTAAGGCAACATGGTACAATGGAAAGAAGAGTGGAAGAGTTAGGAGCTATAGTTTTATTTCTAGCTTGGCCACTCAGCTGTCTGTCCATTTCATCTACAAAATTAAGGGTCTAGACTAACTAATCTCTAATGTTTATTCTGACCCTCACACTCATTTTGCTGAGGTATATGTCATACAGTCCTTCCCAGAGGAAGGGAAGTTCCAAACTGGTTGTTCCAACCTGACTAATACAGGAGGATGACACAGACTCAAAAACCATGAGGAAATAGTACTCTGAGAAGCTGGTTGTTATGCCCCAAACTTCCTCCACTTGAAATGCAAAATAGTTAATGGCACAGCAATTAAGATTAAGAACATGATTAAGGGCACACAATGAGTGAGTGATGGCCAACTGGGGAAAAATCACAAGTCTCCTGACTCCTATTCCAGTGTTCTTAATACTGCACCATGTTGCTTCACTTATTAAAAGAAAATAATGAATTAAAATTACAATGAATTTTGCACCTCTATAAAATGGATACAATTAAATACACATCTCAAATAGTGAGATGTAGTGAAGATTAAGTACAATAATATGGAGAAAGTGCTTCACAGTATCTGACATCTACAGTAGTAAGTATTCCAGAGATGACAACTATTATCATATGATTATAAGGATCTTTATTATAATCATTGTCAGCAGCCACCAGTAAAACCCACTGCACTCTTGGGACAAAGGTGTTCCTTTATTCTACCTTATGTCTCTAACCACTTGAGTGGTTAAGAATCAGAGCTCAGACAGGAGGTGGGCTAGACTGCAGAAAGAGGAAGCTAGTTCAGAGGAAGTGGTGGAAGGTAGAGGAAAGCCCAGAAGATGAGAAGAATTGCACTAATATTGCAGGGACTAAAACTGATGGGAGGTAGTATCAGAATTTCTAGGGACCTAAGAGTAGTTTTAACAATGAATAGTCTAAAAGGACCTAGAGGGTATAATGCTACATTAAATAAGCCAGAAAGACAAAGACAAACACTGTTATCATTTCACTCATATGTGGAACTTAAGAAACAAAACAAATAAAAGAAGAAGAGACAAACAAAAATGCAGATTCTTAAATACAGAGAACAAACTGGTGTTTTCCAGAGGGGAGAGGGGTAGGTGGGGGGTGAAATAAAGGGGATAAAGAGGACATTTATCATGATAAGCACCAAGTAATGTAGAGTGTTGTTGAATTATCACAAAAAAGGAATAGTCTAAATGGCCATTGTTGTCTAACTTAACTACAGGAACTGTATGTCACAAATTCTTCTTTGCTGAAGCACTGAAAGAGAGAGAGTACGCTAAAGGGA
Organism: Cryptoprocta ferox; assembly: GCA_028646485.1. Taxonomy (NCBI): domain Eukaryota; kingdom Metazoa; phylum Chordata; class Mammalia; order Carnivora; family Eupleridae; genus Cryptoprocta; species Cryptoprocta ferox. Next base: position 49,521,684 of record CM053575.1, read on the forward strand.
GCATGAGCCAGAAAAGATGAGAAACACTGCCCACTCACATTAATAAATCAACAAGGACTGCTGTGCCTACAGGAACCTATGGAGTAAAACACTGACCTTGGAAACATGAGCACACTACTGGGTGGCTTCACTGAGGTCTTCCTTCTGGTCAACATGAAGTCCACAGTGCCAGGCCTCTGGAGGACAGAGACAGAGAAAGGTTATGACTGGGGCAGTGGTCTAGGACACAGACAAATCAAAGCTATACGCAGTCTCAGAGGAAAGGCTACCATGATATTCTCTTTCATTATTATTATAATTACTATTATTATTATTAGTGCTTAAAGTCTAGAGCTTAAAATCCAAAGAGGAATTAATCTCATTTATCACCCTGGATAGTCCCATACTAATTCCACTGATGCTGCCTTTTCTCAAACCATTTCCTCTTTGGAAATTACCTTCAGAGTTGATGGCTTCTTTTACACATCTTTAAGAGGAGAGCTGACTTACTGAGACTATCAAGAAAATGAGCAAGCAGGCCAATTCCACTCTTGACCCAAATAATTCTAACATTGGGTGGTTAAGAGAAGGGCTTTGAAGTCACATGGATTCATGTTCCCATCCCCACATTGTTAAGTGATGTAGCCTTAGACCCTGGGTATGTGGGGATAACAACAAGATCTAATTCATAGGATTTTTATGAGTTACTGTATGTAAGTGTCTGGCACAGACAGAATCAACACTCAACAAATAGCAGCTATTATGATTACATTATACAGTAATGACATAATTACATGATACTAATATAGAATAATAAATACAATTATTTTTGGATTAATGATATGGTTTACAAAAGGCTTTCATGGGCATTTCCAAAAACAAGTTTTCAATATGGTGCCTGCAAAAGCAGAATCATTGAAATAAGCCGACAGCTTCCCAAGACAGCTATTCTGCAGGATAGGACTCAGGTGTAAGTTATGGGACATTTGGGGGAACGACAATCACCCTCACCACTTTACAGCAATTTCCCAAAATGGATTTTTGATGTTAACAAGACTTCGATGAACCTAGTGTTCCATGATTCATAGTTCAGGCAGTTCAAGTGGTTTCTTTCTAGCCAGACTTCTCAGATCCTTTAACATGCCAATGTGCTTTGTGCTTCTGTCCAGGAGGGTGATATATGCAGCAACCCTCCATCTGCTTTGGCCTCCAGATCCCTTTTTCATAGAATCTCTCTCGGGACTACTTCTTCTGGAAAATGCTCCTTCAAAGTTATGTCTCAGAGTGCAGCAGGCCAATTAAAATGCTGTCCTCTCGTATAAACACATTATTAAGCTACAAAGTTCTGGAGAATCCCTGAAGATTAGAGATGGGCCAGCACTTTGGCCTTGCTTCTGTGTTTTCATGGAAAACGGAGGGTGATAGCTGTGTGTTTCCACTTTACATACACAGTGTTAGTGGCTATCTTTAAAATCCTACATGAAGCCAGATTGTGGACAAAACACCAAGAGCTTCATTATGCACAACTCTTAAATCCTCATCCCGAGAGCTCCATGAAAGAAGAAATTAGAGAGTAGAATGTGACCATATTTTTGGACTTTCATTTTACTGCCTTTTCACTTAAAAATCAGACTTTTGCTCTATGGGACGCAGGATTCTATAACATTCTGTGATAATAGAATTCATTTGTACCAATTTTGTTCATTCCTGGAGGTGACCCTAAGGCACACGAAGCATTCAGTTCGTCCTGTTGATTGACTATTTCACTACCTCCTTAAACTCTGCCATGTCCAACCTAGCGTGAAGGTCATATCAGCAATTGAACAGTTAATAAGGATGGGGTCAATTATGAAATTTCTTCCACAATATGGCAAATTAAAAGCTAAAGACACGTTTCCATGACTTGATTTATTGTAGGCTATCAGTAAAATAAAATACCGTAAGGACACCTAGGTGGCTCAGTTAAACATCTAACTCTTGAGCTCGGCTCACAGTTTGTGAGATCAAGCCCTGCTCTTGGCTCCATGCTGAGCATGGAACCTGCTTGGGATTCTTTCTCCCCCGGTTTCTGCCCCTCCGCTGCTTGTGCACACACATTCTCTCTCTCAAAATAAATAAACAAGCAAATGAATAAATAAACAATTAAATAAATAAATGTTATAACCAGCCCCCCAAAAGAAAGAAAGACAGAAAGAGACAGAAAGAGAAAGAAAGAAAGTGAAAGAGAGAAAGGGAAAGAAAGAAAGAAAGAAAGAAAGAAAGAAAGAAAGAAAGAAAGAAAGAAAGTGGGAAAGAGGGAAAGAAAGAGAGAGGAAAGAGAAAGAAAGAAAGAAAGAAAGAAAGAAAGAAAGAAAGAAAGAATCATTAGGAAGTCTGGTTCTACTACTTATTAGCATTTTTATTTCAGGCTTCCCACATAATCCCTCTGAGCCTCCGTTTTTCTCATTTGTAAAATCAGGATGATAATAATGCCAGTTTTATAATGTTTTCAAAATCAAATGAAATAATAGATATGGAAGAATTTTTAAACACTATAAAGTACTATAAAGTATTCAAAATTATGAGAGCTTCTATTATTATTTATATTTTTCAGTTGGCATTGACTCAAATCTTGAAGTTTCTTTGCCCTTCTAACCTTTTTGTTGAAGAGTTAATCATCTATAAACAAGCATTTTTTGCCCTTGGGGTAAGTGCCATTTAAAATACATCAACCTGGGGCACCTGGGTGGCTCAGTCGGTTAAGTGTCTGACTTTTGATTTCAAGTAGGTCACGATCTCACGGTTCATGGGATTGAGCCCCACATCAGGCTGTATGGTGACAGTGTGGATCCTACTTGGGATTCTCTCTCGCCCTCTCTCTCTGCCCCCCTAACTTGCACGCCCATGCTCTTTCTCTCAAAATAAATAAACATTTTAAAAAATAACAAATAAAATATGTCAACCTGAATTTTTCTTAATAGTTACACATAGGTAATTCAAAACTTTGATTGGGAAGAGGAGTTTGGAGAAGGAAAACATTAATTTACATTTGTGAGGGCTTTTTCCATAGCCCCAGTTGCATCCAGTGTAGAGATAAAGTCATCAAAAAATTTCATCCATACTTCGCTGCTTTTAATCGTAAGGACCCCGATTCCTTTGAAAATAAACTCCATGCTTTTTCTGGTGGAAAGTGATAGTGAAAAAACATGCAGTGTCTCCTTGACACAAAGTTCCACTGTTTTCCTGCTAAATGAACTGTCCAGGGATATCCTGGCAAAATTAAGTGGCACAACTGGGATATCACCTAGAGGAGAAAGACAGGATGGAGGAAAGGAAGTGGAAATTACAACAAGGTCATACCATATATACTCACAAATAATTATTGGATTCTTAATACTCAAAAAGAGAATTGTCCCTGTGAAGCCCTTAGTTGTACCCTAACAATAATCACTAGAATTTTCCGTAAAAGTATATTTTTTTGCTCAAAATAAGAACAAGTAGGTTTCTAAGCAAACTCCAGACAAGCTTTTGATTCTCTCTTGGAGACAATGTAATAAGAACTAACGGCATTTCTTCATCAGAGGGTTTTCTGAATTTTCCATCCCTCTCATCTCTCAGGACATACTGTAGCAATACACTTGCTTATCTCCTCCAATTATCACATCATTTTTAAAGTTTATAAATGTCTATAAATGTCAAGTGTTTTGAAAAGACAGTCCTCTTCAGTTGACGTTACCTTCAAATGAAAGTGTCCTAACAGAAGGTATCAGACTGGGTAACTTGCTTTTTGTCCCTAATGAGTCCATAAATGACATGGCAGCGGAATATGGTATATCTAGCATAAAAAGAATCACAGGGTCTATTCCACAATAACAGATCACCAGTCAAAAAAGGGGGTAAATAAAAAAGATGATCAAGATGATAAATCCAAAAAGAGGCAGTAACCATATCCACTAATAGAGCAACAGGATAGAAAGAAGATAAGAACATTCTAAATATTCATTCAGCAAGCATTAATTTATAGCTTTCCAAGTGCCCAATAGGACCAGATGATGAAGATTAATATCTCTGCAAAACACAAGCTTCCCTGTATCAGTCCACAGTCTTCTGAACAATTTAATGGTGACTCTATACCACCTCCCTCCATCGTATTTTTTATAAAGTTCTTAAAAGAAAATGCTCTATTTCCTGCCTCTCGATGGTCCCCTCCCATTCATCCAATGCCTCTCTTCAATCTGTCTTCCAGCCCACATAACCCCAGTAAAGACACTATCATCTCATAGTGGACAGACCAATGGATACACTGCAAATCTTAATCTCATCACCTCTCCGTAACCTCCCGTTGTCCACGCCCTCTCTGTGTATCCATGGCACCACTCTTGGTTCTCCAGCTTCCTCTTCCTTGGTCTCCTTTGCTGACTTCCTTCATCTTCTACTTCTGAGAAGATGGTGTTTTGTGGTTGTGCTGTTTGTTGTTGCTTCTAAACAAGACTTTGTCCTTGTCTATCTCCTCTTCCTTTATATCCTCTCCTAGGTAAATTTATCCAAATCTTGACCTCTAGACTCCACCCCTCACCTGAGCACTGGAATTACCTCCATCTACATATCCCTACAGGAATTTCAAATTTAACACGTCCAAAAGCTAACTCATTATTTTATCTGCCACCCCAACCTGTATTCCCCCTTCCTTCTCTGTGGTGTGAATGACAAGAACATACATCTATTTTCCAAGAAATCCTGGTCATGCTACATACCTTCCTTATTTTTGCCACCCACCACTCTCAACTGGCAGCCAAATCCCATCAGTTCTCCACATGAAATGTCTCATAAATAGATTCCTTCATCTTCCTCCTGATTGCCACTGTACTCAGGCTCCCACCACATTTCATCAAACTGCTATAATTAGAAGAACTATCCTCCTAAATTAAAAACTGGACTAGTACATACACTTCCCTGCACAAAAACTTTCAGTGGTTCCCATTGCCTATAGGATGAATCCCAAAGTCCCTATCATACTGCCTACAGACCCTTACAATTTAATTTCTACCAACCATTTTTGTCTTATTTCCCTCCACTTCCCTCCACAATCATGTGCCTTAGCCACACAGAAGTACCTGTTACTCCCTTAACAGGCCTTACTCTTTCTTCTTGAATTCTTCTCACTGTTCCTGAAATATCTCCCATAGTTCCTTGGCCAGCAAAGCCCTATCATCCTTTAAGACCTCCTGGTAGATGTCATCTTCCTAAGCCTCCCTGAGCAACGTTAGGCATGCTCTCCTCTGGGGTCCCTGACATTTGATCTAGTTCTGATCAAATACTGGTTTCACAGCATTTAATGAGGTTGCAATATTTGCTTATATATTTATATCCCATGCTCAATTCTGAGCTCTTCAAAGCAAGAACCATGTCTTGATAATCTTTAAGAATCACTGTGTAATGTTTAATTAGCTACTGAATTAATGACAAAGACTCATAACCTCAAAGCTAAACTATAGACAGAATTGTTCTTGTGAATTAAATCAATCATATATATTTAATTCTGAAATTTCTTCAGCCTTGTAAAAAAATTAATCATAGATCTAAACTACTTTTTTGGACTCTACTATGAGATCCAAGATGTTTTTCTAAAAAAAAGTTGGCTTTATTTTTACTTTATTTGGTAGGTTTTTGATGAATTAGTAGAAGTCTTCTGTCATAAAACTCTAGGTAAAAATGACTGAAAAGTCCATCAAATCTACCATACAAATCATATGCCGAATGAAGTCTAAGTCTAATTTGTTGGTATTTGGTTTTCCAATAGTTCATGTTTTGGTGGGAAGTGACTCTGAAAATTAACTTTCAGGGACGTTAACATAAAGGCCAGTTTTTTAGCCTTTTCACCTGCTGACATTGGAGGGTGGACTATATCTCTCTATCCACATAGGAGGGCCATGCAAGAGGGGATGATAAGGAAGGTCAAAAGGAACACAGCTCAGAAATCAGGGAGGACATCTCCAAAGGCCTCTAAGTAACCAGTGGAGGTGTCACCAAATCCACACACCAAAGCTGGAAGGTACGTAAGCATCCTCTGTCAGGCACCATGTCCCTTTTGCTTATCATTATGTCTCCAGTGCTTGGAACAAGGCCTAACACATAGTTGGCTCTCAGTAAATATTTGTAGAAGCAAGAAAGGAAGGGAGGCAGAAGGAAGGAAAGGGGAAGGAGGGAGGGAGAAAGCAAGGAAGGAAGATTTTAGGGTGTGAGAGGTATATATAAGGTATTCATTTAAGTCTTTATGGAATTATTAACCTTCTCACTTCTCAATTTTAATAATGTACATTATATATTATAGAAACACATTAGTGATGTTTTTCAGAGCTAATATGGACTGTAATTCTAACCAGAGACCCTAATTAACTTTTTCTTTATAACCACTTTTCATTTCTGAGGGTCCAAAAAATGAATAAAGCCTATATAACTCTGTAATGTGGCATGTAAATTTACCTTGATATCACATCAAGTCTTCCCATGCCTGCTTTCTAAGCTACTGAGGTTTAAAATGTCCTGCAGGAACACTCTCTATCATTTCCTACCTTGGCCCCTCCTTCATCCAAAGGTACCATGTGAAAAGTGAGCTCAAATCAGAAACTGATAAAGCAGCAACTGAACAAACTTTGCCCTTTCCTTTTCGTCCCCAGGCCAGTTACTTTCTGAGAATGTCTTAATTTTGAAGAGATTTACCAGGAGTATCCATTTTGTTTTGTTTGAGCCCATGGAGCTCTACTAATTTCGTTGCCATAGTGAATATAGGCCACAGAATCGGAACAAACTTGTTTCCCACGTCAGTGTCTCGTCTCACGAAAGTAAAAGTTCCGAAGTCTGGAATCTGAACCCCCTGAAAGAATAAGGAAGAAAGAAAAGGAGCAACAATCAGAATTCACTGAAGAGGTAAGGAAAAATAACTCTTAGTACTGCTATCCAAAAAAATACAAAAAGAATTAAACCTTAAATATTCAGTGATCTCTACAATCTCTTACACCTATAGTATGTCATGATTCTAAGTTTTCATGTAAGTAAAAAATGTAATATATTGATCTACAATGCTTCTGACATCAGATTCTGCATCTCCATTACCATTCAAAGGCTGTGAGGACTAAGAAAACTTGTATGGATGCCATTGCTACTTTTCACCGATATTTAAGATCCCTCTTGTCCTAAATTGTGGGAAATTATAAATTGTAATCATTTGCAATTAGAAAGAGGGAATTTAAAAAGCCGTAAGAATCTCTGCTTTCTCATTCCTTCTTTTAGGTTTTGTCTCTCGCTTCAAATCAGACAATTCAGAATCCAAGGCATCTGCTGCAGTGTAATGATCTTGGCTGATGGGTAGGAGCAAATGCTTTTGGCTCTCAAACTAGGCCTCTGTCTCCCTAAAAATATCACACCTCAAGGGTTACAAACTCAAATGTCTACAGGCACCATGAAAGAAAGCAAGGGAGTGAAGGGAGCCAGCCAGAGAGTGCCCTGGCTAGAAAGTACAAACCCCATCCCAAGGGAAGAGCCCATTGTTGACTCCAGCCAAGTGTCATACAGGAATGGAAAACTGGTAGTGTTAAATCTGCTTGCTGATTTTTCAAGAAAAGAGAGGAACAAGTCCAAAACTTTATATAAACTCTCCAGATTTTAGTTGGTGAAGACTACTTCAAATTTTCAGACCAAACAAAATAAGTTTGAAGGATGAATTCAGCCCATGGGTTGTCATAATGGGACCTGTAGTAGGATATGAAAGTCCCACAATTTCCCAGCTCCCTCCAAAGTCCCCAAATCTCTGTCCAGTTCCATGGCATCCAAACTCAAGTCTGGGCAAAGTTCCTCATTTTTGGCAAGATGAATTCAGTCCCAGATTATCTCCTTGTATTTCAGTTAAAACCCATTCCCCACAAAGAAGCATGGCAGGAAGCATTACATCCTTCTAGAGCTATGCCAGAAACTATCAGGTCATAGATCAACAGAATTCATCTAGTTCCTCTACAGGTTGGTCAGGGATCTGCTTGGTATCACTAGAGAAAGCTTTTACAAATTCATTACCTACGAATAAAATCCATGTTTGTTAAATCTGCTATCTGTAAGTCATAAGTGTGAGCATCCCAAAATCACAGGACTGAAAGTTAAATTGGATGGCTCTAAAGTCTGCTATCTTGCTCCCAGCAAAATTCTACAAGACTAAGGAAGAAAGATCCTTTGGACTCTTGCATTGAACTGAAAGTATAAATCTTGCCTTGTGTCGGGATAGCTGTCGCAGAATGTATGCTGAGACACGATCCCAGATGGTTAAGACTTCTGAAATTCAAAGGAAATAAAAAATAATTTATTTACACTCTCATATGATAGTATCTAGTGGTAATAAACAAACATGTAAATATGAACTGCAGAATCAAACAACAGTAATTCCTAATTAGTTTAGAATTAACAGAAAATAAGGTCATATCCCAAAGTTAATTTTCCTAGTAACTAAAGCTTACCCTTTTACATTCCAAAAATGTGCTTAAAAATAATGATAACAATAAAGTGTTGAATAAAGTCTCTCTAGGATAAAGAGAACTCTGTCTCACATTTCCTTTTATTCTTTATAAAAGTGTGACAGAGTTCTTTGTATCCTATAAATAGAGTTAACCAAGTATAATCTAGCCTTTTTTTTTAGTTCTTATTTAAATTCCAGTTAGTTAACATAAAGTATAATATTACTTTCTGGTGAATAATTTAGTGACGCAACACGTCCATACAATACCTGGTGCTCATCCCAAGTGTGCTCCTTAATCTCCATCACTTACTTTACCCTAGCCTTTTGTTCTCAATGACCGATTCAGAAATCATTATTGAGTGTCTACTCTGTGCCCTCTGATTCATATAAAACTTTATTCTTTTTTATTTTATTTTAATTTTTTAAAGTTTATATATTTGTGAGAGAGAGAACACGAGAGGGAGACACAGCATCCTAAGCAAGCAGGCTCTAGGCTCTGAGCTGTCAGCACAGAGTCTGACATGGGGCTCAACCTCTCCAATGGAACCATGAAATCGTGACCTGAGCGGAGGTCAGACGCTCAACTGACTGAGCCACCCAGGCCTCATATTTTACTTTAAATATTTATTTATTTATTTTGAGAGAGAGCACACATGTGAGTGGGGGAAGGAGGGACAGAGAGGGAGGGAGAGAGAAAGAGAGAGAGAGAGAGCATGTGAGCATGGGAGAGAGAATCCCAAGCAGGCTCCACACTCAACACATAGCCTGACACAGGGCTGGATCCCACAACCAGTCACAGTCTGACGTGAAACCAAGAGTGGGTGGTTCAACCGACTGAGCCACCCAGGCGCCCCTAAACCTTCATTCTTATGCCATTCTATAACATAAAAATAAAGCTAAGCACCATTAAGGCATACAAGGCTGCTATCTGTGCATTAAATGTCTCTATACTTCTGTTTTTGCTTAATTCTTTGCTGGGGGCTGGGGTGGGGGTCTTTACAGAGATTGTGTGTATCATCTTTCTCCACAACCCTGCCCAGATGATACACTCCATGACAGCAGAGACCTAAGATGCTTTGTGCACTGAATCTTTGTGTACTATCAACAGTGAGCAGCATGTAGTACTCACAGTCTTCAATATTTTTTAAATGCCTTCTGCTCAAATAACATCATTACTAAACTCCTAAAATATATTCTTTTTAAATTGAGATTCAGTTTGGCACATAATATTAGTTTCAGGTACACAACATAGTAATTTGATATTTGTGTATATTGCAAAATGATTGCCATATTTTTGCTTAATTCTTGACTTGCTTTTCATTCTCATTTGTTACTGTTAGACTACCAGCTGTCACCTCTCTCTACTGCTAGTGCTCTGCAGACCCCCTGCCTAATCCTAATTTAGTGCTTCTGATCTGCCTTGTTTTTGCTTTCAACAAATATACTAATATTATGTCTAACATAATATTTTTAAAGTTTATTTTGAGAGAGAGAGAGGCAGAGAGAAAGAATCCCAAGCAGGCTCCACATGGTCAGTGTAGAGCCTGACACAGGGTTCAATCTCACAAACTGTGAGATCTTGACCTGAGCTGAAATCAAGAGTTGATCACTTAACCAAATGAGCCACCCAGGCAGCCCTAAAATAATAATTTTTAACAACAGACCTTTGGGTAGGGACCCAAGGGGCTTAATTTGAATGGTGCATAGACTTCTTACTATCTGCTTTGAAGGACCAGAGAGAAGTCTTCTCTGATTTTCTTGTTCTGAGCTGTGTTCCAAAAAGAAACTGTGGTAGAAAAATAAGTAGTTGCCAGTAACTAGGGTTAAATATGTGATATGAAGGGATACTCTAGGTATAACTAATAGATAGAAATACCAAAAATTCTGTGTTGACATCTCCACTCCAAACCTAATTATACACTATGCATTCAAAACCGTATTTTCAAACACAGTGCCAAGTAGCAAGAATGCTGCATTTTATATATGATCACTATTAAAAAGAAGTGTCCATTATGTAAATTGTAGAATAATACATGCTTGAGATAGATAGTAATACCAAATATAAAAGAAAAGTTCCCTGACTTTATTTCTTTTTTACCTTTTTATTGTTTTATTTTATTTTTATTTTTTAATTTTTATTTATTTTTTTTAAACTTTATAGTTTATTGTCAGGTTGGTTTCCATATAACACCCAGTGCTCTTACCCACAAGTGACCTCCACCAAGACCATCACCCCCCATTACCTTTCCCCCTTCCCCTTCCCCCCTG
>CM053575.1:49532909-49551555 GCA_028646485.1 Cryptoprocta ferox
CACCATTCTTGGAAACCTCTACTTCCTTGTCCCTCCAATGCTCAATCCTATTATTTATGCAGTGAAAACCAAGGAGTTTCGGGACAAATTGACCAAATATAGTTGCTGGAAGAAGGAGCCTATAACCATTAGTCTTGGTCAGAAGCCTGTCTGATCATCCAGCAGTGGTGGGTATGAGGAAAAAATGTTAAGTGGAGGCAGTTCTTGGGAGAATTGGCTGGTGGTAGAAAGATGTCATATTGGCAGATCAAGTGCTAGAATCCTTGGATAGAGAGACTATGTCACGGGAGACCTCCTTGCTCTCAATAATTCCAAAGGAAAGCCATGATCCCATGAAATTAAAATAATGACATATTCTCTCCATTCTTGACATAGTAATTGGACAAATTATATGAGATCACGTTTGTAAGAGGACTTTGAAAAACAACCCACGCTGAACTCATGTGAAATAAGTTGTAATGATTCCCTATGTAGGTAACATAAACCAACCAATAACATGCCCACCACGTTGCCATGCAAGGCCCAGGTGTATTGGGTTGTGAGTGTGCATTTGTATTCGTGTGTTTAAGTGGAAGTTGGAGGTGGAGATTGGGGGCAATGAGAAAGGACAAGGAATAGTAAATTCGTATTTGCAGTCACTGCTTTATTTTCTCTGCTAGCTGACCTTACATTCAGGTAATGAGCCTAGGTTGCTTCTATGAAGACCCAAGGAATATGCACAGGAGACATAATCTGTAAGTCTCAGACACCTTTCAGAGGAAAAGGAAAAAAGGAGAAGCTCCTGACCTTAAAGGTTTATATGCATTTGAACTAATTTCCTACTTGTAGAAACTCCCAGAGTTTCTCCTCCTCCCAACGAATTCACTGTTTGACAAGATTCTCTTACAAAAAAATCTTCTGAAGATGTCCTGCTAATGGTTATAGTTATAAAAATCTATTTTATACTGGAAACCTTTGAATGCAGACCTCTGTAAGCAATTTCGGTCAGTGCCCAGGACGACGTCCTGAACAAGTTCTCCTGGCAGCTGTGGAGGTCAGGTCCTGTGCCCAGATGTGGGAATTCATTAAATTCAAAGGATATTGTTTCTCATTCTATACAGTTATTGTAGATATAATGGTGAATGCTATAAGTTGCATGAATCTTGAAAATGGAAAGATTCTAGTGTTGTTCATCATGCTGTGCAACTAATATATGAGGCAGAATTCAGTAAAAAACAAACAAACAAAAAACTATGCCTACGGTTAAAGCCACAGGCCACTATTTAACTGAAACTCTTTCAATAGTTTACCTGGAGGGAAAGAAGTGAAACTTCTCCAGAGTGTTGTGTCTGCTATAAGAAATAATAACAAATGTTTCCATGATGCTGACCAATTCGATAACAAGGGCTAGGACATTTCAGAACTGGAAATAAAGGGCACAACCTTCAGGAGAAAAGAAAATGAGGATTGACTAGGAAGGGCCTATTCTATGAATGGAAGAAACAGGAGCAGTAGAATTGGGGAAGAGTCCTGCCTGTCAGGAAGGAGGGCCACACTCAGTTAATCCTCCACAAAATATAGACACAATTCAAACCAAAGCAAAACCACTCAGCACAATGTCTAATGATTAGTATTTTAAATGACTAATACATGTCCGTAGTGAAAGGGCCTGAGGCACTCATTAGACTGGAGAGCTATGGTAATAGGAGGCTTAGTTTTTGCTGAGCTCTGAGAAGAATTTTCTTTTAATCTGATTTGAATGGATGAGATATAGGAGGGAATCCACATACTAGAAATAGTTTTTCACTTTGGTGAGATATTCTGTAAACATGAGAAGCCTTATTTTGGTTTCTTGTTTTGCTGAAATTATGGGTTAAAAATTAATTAAGGTCTGAACAACACATCTTGGGAAAATGTGCTGGGAACACTGGCAGCAGCATCTGGTTCTGTGAAAACTTGGGGAACGGAAAATCAGAGAAGGCACAGAAAGGAAGCCTGACTTTGTCTGTTTTTTCTCACTGGGCTTTTTTCTTCTTCACAAGTGTTATTAATCCTATGGTCGATAGTGTTTACTGCAGCATGACCTTGATTTCTCTCCTGTGGCCTTGCTGGAAATGTGACAGATGATGTTACTGGACAGAGAACTGGTTCTGAACTCAGGTTCAGCTGCCTGCCTCTTGGAAAATCAATGTGGGAGAGATAAGTGATGGTAGGAGAGGAAAGTTTGCTTTATTCCAGAAAAAAGCAACCTGGGAAGATGGTGGAATAATGTCTCAGAGACCATCTTTCCCGTCTAGGTATAACTAGAGGGTTTTAAAGGAAATCATGGGAAAAGTGGGGGAAGGGGGCTATGTGCAGGAGAAGCAGGTGCCCGGGCACTTAGTTGTATGCGGACATGACCCTGAACAGACCTGCTGGCATCCTGGCAGCTGTTCTGAATATAATTAGGCTTTATTTTGAGGGAAATTTCTGGTCCTTTACTCCTGATTGGGAGTAGTGGTCTGCAATTGTCAAGGAAAGTCAATTAGTTCTGCTACAGACCAAAGGACTATGTCAGCACGCAAGGAGTGCATTAGCTTACAGCAAGTTAACCCTTAATAACAGGTGTAGTGCTGTTACATGACAAATATATTAACTGACTAGTTTACCTTTCATGCCTATAGAATTGTTCCTAGCCATGCAAACATTAGAACAATGTTCATATGATTGATATCCTGGTCAAGCTTAAATCACTTTCTGCTTGGCTGTCAGGTCTTTGGAGGCTAAATTAATGCCAAGACCTCTTTATTTTCTTTACCTTCACTGAGGACCTTTTGTCTTGTGATGTCCTAAGTCCCTCAAAGCAAATGATAGATAATTATGCAAATGATCATATAATGGTCTTATAAATAAGTAATTTTTATCATAAACCATGAGGGAGGCAACATGTCTGAATGGAGCCTCAGGTATCAGGGCAGAAGAAGTAGAGCAAGCAAACTTTAGCTGGAGTTTCTTGACTTGGTTTTATGTCTGTCTTACAGCTAATTTTACAGGGCTCTTGGCTCCACCCTGTGGGAGACTTGGTTCTACCTCCTTGGTTCATGGTTTCACCCTTAGTTATCCTTACCTTTTCATGAATGGTAGCATATATTTGTAGCTGAGTGATTTTTAGCCTGTTTGTTGCCAGTAGAATTTTGGAGGTTCAAGGGCTTCCTTCCACTTTGAACCTAATTAGCAGGAAGAGGTCTGGCCCCTTTCACAAAGCAGCAGGAAAGAATCGTGTGAAACCAGGCGATTTACTTGGGTACATACTGGTACTCCCTTGCCCTATCATAAGACTAAATGAACATGTGAAAACAGCTTGAACTAAAAAAAGGATATGACCCTCAAGTGTTTAGACACTTTCAAAATGAAGTTTGGGGCCACAGAGGTAAGCCACAACACCTGCCTCGGTGACAGCCAATGGTGAGGGAAATCCAGATTGCAGAGTGGAGGAAGGCAAGGATGAGCATTAGTTGCAGCCCTGAGATCAACTTCAGAGGCAGTGACCAGAGTTCACCCCCCAGTGCCTTCTGATTTTCCCTCAGGGAAGAAGAGAACTTCTTGAACCAGTGTGGAGAAGTAGAGTGAGCTGCATAAAGGGTAAATTTTGGCAGCAAGGAGAAGGCAGCTTGCAGACTTCATACTACAGAAAAAGTAACCAAATGAGGGCCCCTCTGCTTGCCAAAGTCATGCCTACTAGAGATTGCTTCCAGGCAATGACTAAGAATGACCCTGGAGATACTAAGGACAGACCCACACTTGGAAGGTTAAAAAGAAGTCTGCTGACTTTAGCTTCAAGACTTCCCAGTGATTTTGTTGTGCAGAAATCCAGATCACTTTCACTCAATATTTTCCCCCTCCTTCACTCATGGTCAAACTTGGATTGTAGTCTGATGATTGTCCCAGTCTCCCCTGTCTCCTTAGCCTCACACACACAGGTATTTCCACTAATAAAATTATTCCATGTTTAATTTTGTCCTAGAGTCTCCTTCTCTGAGGACCCAGACTAACATAGTTCTCTTGGGCAAACCCAAAAAGAAGGCAGGTGTTGTGGTGACTGGTTAATGTATCCCATCAAAGCTAACTTCTAGGGGTGAAACGTATCATAACAGTGGAGATTGTATGGAGGTGAGGTGGGGCATTAAAAACAGTGTAACTAGAAGAGGAAGATATTTTCAGTTTTCCAAATAGTGGCAACCTTCCATACTACAACCTACATACTCTTTTACTTAATTATGAGTGTTAGGAATGAAGTAGGCACACAATAGTTGCCATGTTTTTATGATTAACACCATTTCTGATCAAAGTTACACTTAATCTTGCTGCACAACTTCTTCATTCTTGGTTATCTTTAAAGAGACAACATGGGCATAATAGCATGGAAAGACATTTTATCATCAGAAAGAGAATTTAGGATCAATCACTACCTCTATAATTATGCGAAAATTACAAAGAAATTGAGCTTCTGCAACTTTACCTACAAAATAGATATTATTACATAACTTGGCTTAAAGTTGAAATGGTTCCCTAAGCTATTATATATAAAAATACCTGGAATAACTAGCACAGAGCCACTTAAACAGATGGTATTTCTGCTGAAATTAACAGAATGTGAGAAACATAAGATAGGCTTCTTCCATTCACTCTTACTCTAGGACAGAACTACCTCAAACTTAGCTATTGCCCTGAACTTTATGGTTTCTTATTATCCAGTATCCTCACATGTTTATCCCACGTTTGAATGTTATCATTCTTCTCCATCACTGACATTATATTGGTAACAGTAGAATACTCAGTCCTTTATTTTCTTGGTTTTTTAAACCCTGACATGCTGACCATGATGGTGGCGGAAAGTCAGTATCAGGCATAAACCCTCTCTCTATGCTCCAAACTTCAATAGGAAATCTGGGTTATGAAGTACAAAAAGGCACAGGGAAGCCTCTATAGATTAATTATCTGACTCTCCCCTTTTTTCTCCCCCAAGGCCAACTTTCTCCCAACACACCCTCTACAGAAAACACTTTCATAATTAAGAATGAATTAGGACATTTCTTTACTAAGAAAGATAAAGAGCAGAACAGGCTAGAGATAATGGTTTCTTTCTTTTTTTATATGGATAATATGATTCCCTCCCCCTGTTTTGTAGGCATCTGCCTACTTTAAAGGCTAGGCAAGACCAGGGGAAACTGAAGGAAAAGGTGTATTTAGTACAGAGCGCTCTCTCTGTCAAAGTCACATGATTTGAAGATGTTCTTAAGATTTATAGACTGGTGAGCTGAACAGAGTAGAGAGGAGGTCAGGATTGGTCAGAAATCCTGGCTAGGGATAAAAAGTACATACACAACTCTTACTTGCAGTGCCATTATCTTTTTAAGAATCTCAAGCACAGGGATAGAGATTTAAAAAGGATTTTAAAATTTAGGATTCTTTTCCCTTGATTTATGGTAATCACAATTGTTTAACTTTAAAACTGTGACTATCCTATTTTTTAGTAGTTCTTATGCCCCACAGATTCATTTTAAATTTTGTTTAGAAATAGGGTCATTTCTGCTTCAATATCCAATCTTGTATTTGCCTTATTACATTATGCAATTGACCCTATGATGACTTTGTGCTTAAAATGATTAGACAGAAAGCACTACAATGATTTAAATATTTCAAAGTGGCAAAGCTTCATCGTATAAGTTTGTCTTTGTGCATGATCTGAGTTACCCTGGAACAGGTAGTAAGTAAGGAACAGGTAGCTTCCTGTTAACATGTGTTTGTTTGTTTTAATGTAAATTTCCTGATCACAAAAGTATTTTGAATTAAGCATCTGGATACATGTTTTCCCTTGCAATAAAACCTTCTGTGATATATATTTCAACAGTCCTCATATCCTGAGTCTATATGTCATCTTCAAGTTCCTCCATTTTTGTTATAATCATCATCACAATCATATAACTGATACTGTGAATATGTTGCACTGCCACTGCATTAAAAAAAATCCTGGTGAAAAGACAAATTTCCAGGTTAAAGTGGTATCCAAAGATAATGAGTATGTTAGGTCACTCTCAGTAGTAAGACATTCTTTAGAAACAGACACAGAATTTAAAAATTAGGAAATAGAAAGCCAAAGCAAATATAAACTTTCCACCAAGACAAGGAAAGATGATCTTAGATCATCTACAGAAAAATCTTGTGTGGCTGATGAACGTGAACACAGATGTGAAAGTCATCACGTTACCTGGGCCATTAGAGGGATCTTGTTTAAACAGACATAGAATGAGCCATCTTGACCTCTTCCTTTCTTAGTTCTTAGCTCCGCTTAACTGAGCCACCCAGGCACCCCTGTTCATAGCTCCATGAAAGCACAAACATTGATTCTTCATGCAAGCCAAAACACAAGAAAACAAAATAAAACAAAACCGAACAAAACAACCAAGCCAAAATGTAGGAAACTACCACACACAAACAAATTTATTTGTTTCACAGCTCATTTAAAGATACAGCTGGGTCTTGGATGGTTGGGCAAAGGCACTGCCAGTTGTTCTGTTTATTTACTCATAGGTATATTGTCTGCACTCATAGTCTATGCAGGTCCTCTGCAAAAGCCTTTGGCCACCTTTTGCCGTATTTCCTTCATTTTTATGCCATAGATGATGGGGTTGAGCACTGAGGGTAGAAGAAGGTAGAGATTGGCATGCAGAACATGAACATGAGGTGGGATATTGTGACCAATGCGGTGAGTGAGAGACGAAAAGAGTGCAGGCACATAAGTCATAAGAATGACAAAGAGGTGGGCTGAACAGGTGTTGAGAGCTTTGCAGGTAGCATCTTGAGAGTTGAGGTGTACCACAACCTGAAGGATGAAGCCATAAGAGAAGCCAATGAGGAGAAGATCAAGCCCCACCACGAGAAGAATCACAAAGAGCCCATAGATATGGTTAGGTCTAGTATGGTCATGGGCCATTTTCACCACAGCCATGTGGTCACGTAGGTATGAGGAATGACCATGTGGCAGAATGTCAACCTTTGAAGTAGAAGAGGCATGGGTAGAATAAGAATCACACCCTTGGCTAGAGCCACCAGTCCCAGGCATCCAACTAAGGAATGGCTCAGAATTGTGTTATAGCGTAATGGCTCACACACAGCCACGAAGCGGTCAAAGGCCATTGCAACAAGTAGGGCTGATCGTACCACAGATGCTCCATGGATGAAAAACATTTGGGTGAAACAGGCATTGGCAGCTATGTCTCCATCATTGAACCAGAAGAGGCAGAGGAGCTTGGGCAACAGAGCCAGAGTAGATATGAGGTCAGCCACCATCAGCAAGGCTAGGAGCAGGTACATTGGTGTGTGAAATGTGGGCTCTGTGGCCACCAGAAAGATGATAGCACCATTGCCAATGAGGATAGCCAAGAACATGGAGGAGAAAGGAAGAGATAACCACAAGTGCTGTGACTCTAAGCCTGGTACGCCCATCAAAGTGAAGGTCAACATGCTGGAATCGTTGAAGATTAGCATCGTAGATACTATTGGTGGTTGTTAAATGAAACTTAGACACCTGTCAATGAGACATGAATGGTGGGTTGTTTTTACCAGTTTGGCTTTTTATGACTTGCTGAGATGGGAAAGATGGAAAAATGCCTCTTTGGGAACATGGACTCTGCATCTGACTTCAGATCTATTTCTAAATACCTATATTGTTTCACACTCATTTCTTTGTGAGCTGAGCCTCAGGCTTCTTTTCTGGATAGGGGATGTTGTAGTGGCCCTTTACTTTTACCCTTCCCAGTTCAGCAATTCTACACTTCAAACAATTTTTCTGCACTTCTGAGTAAGAAAAAGAGAAAATATTTTTATTCCTTATTAAATGATGAAAAATTTTGATACAAGATCCATGATCCTCTCATTGGGAAGCTTCCCAATTAGAGAAGAAATATATTTACTCTCCCCTTCTTGCAGGAGGACTGAGCTGTTGGGGGAAATTTCCTTTGAGTTTCATTGCTTTTATGTGTTGTCCATCTTTCAGGAATCCACTCTATGGTTATGATCCTGTTTCTCCATCTGAGTCCCTCTACTTTACAGACAACATGTGAAAGATATATTGTTCAAATAAGAACACCATCAGATGGTTGCTTCCCACTGGATGGACAATCCTTTCAAAATTGCTTTTTGCATGAATCGTGCATTTTTCTTTCTTACAACTGGCCCTCATTCATATATATAGATTGAATTGCCTTTAACCATGAGGCATTTACTTCAAATTAGCCCACTGTCTTCTTTTATTCTTCAGTTCCTATCATGAATTAGCAGAATTTCTCTTTCCTGCCAAAGACCTTCCATAGACACTCTAAGCAGTAAAGCAAGAACCCCTTCCACTTCCACTTCCATTTTCCCCTCAGATACCTTCAGAACAAGTCTCATAATAGCTCCCATCCTTGTTTACTGTTGTCATCTTAAGGCAACTTAGCCTGACTTGTCAGCCTTTATCATCAGAATTTCAATCATCAAATAGTTATGAAATCTCCTAATTATATTCAGTTCCCTACCTACCCATCACTTCCCGAATCTTTACACTGTACTTTTTGGAATTTATAGATTGTTGTCAAAAAATTCCTTTTTTTTGAAAATTCACTTTAGTTTCTTCCTCTAACAGAAACCAGACTATGTTCTGAGAATATTACATTCTGTGCAGCCACATCAAATGGAAGATGTTTTTATAAGTTTTGTTGCTCACAGACGTTTTAGAGTCTAAAAATGAGGAATGTGTTAGAGGCCTATTACTCCTTATTGTACTTTCCAGATCTTTGTCCTTCCACCTGACAAACACAGGCCCTTTTAAATTCAGGCTGTCAGATCATGCTACCTTTCCCTACTCTCTTAGCAACTACCTATTATTCCTTCAGCCTTCTTCCCTATCAAGTTATGTTTTTATACCTTTCTTCCTGCCTGTCCCTCTGTTACTACTTCTGCCATAATGTTTGTCTATAATTAGTTCATATAGACAAGCTGATAAAAAGCTTAGTCTTTTATTTCTTGACCTCAATTACCAATGGTCTTTTTGTGTACTTCAGCCATTCACAATATCAGAAATAGAGCACTAGAATAGCCATCTTTAATATTTTTTTTTTTGAGAGGGAGAGAGAGAGAGAGTGCAAGCAGGGGAGGGGCAGAGAGAGAGAGGGAGAGAATCCTACGTATGCTCCATGCTCAGAATACAGCCTGACACAGGGCTCGATCCCATGACCCTGAGATCATGACCTGAGCTGAACTCAAGAGTCAGACACTTAACCAACTAAGTGACCCAGATGCCATCCTTTTACATAACCATCTTTAAAATCTTGTTCTAAGGATCCATTCTCATACCTAAGCTTACATTTTTTCCTGTTCACCCTCCCCAGTACCTTCCACTTCTATAATTCCCTGATATAAGGCTTTCTAATCCATCAATGCTACCCTGTTTTCCTATCACCATCTTACCTCCACACAGGTTAGAAAACACATTCCATCACTATAGTCACTTCCTTGTGCTTATATTCCACATCTTCGTTCTTATCCCCCTAACTATATTAATACAATAAAGGACCAATCCTTGTTAAATCCAACTTGGTTTTATATCTATACCTGAGCAACTGAACATGACTTCCAAAAAACATACAGCATGATCATTGATTCTGGTTTACACAGTCCTTAGGTGAGTTCTCAGTATAGCCAGGCAACCATAACATATTTCTATTCATACTTCATCCTGTTAGACATTTTATTACTTTTCTTGTTATTCTCCCAATATGCACACTTCCTTCCTCAAAATTCGGAAGGTGATATTTCTTTTTAATAAGAAAAACAAGAAGCCCAAAGATACTTTATTCATTTTCCCACCACAAAATAGAACCTACTGCATTGGTACCCATATGTTGTACCTTCCTATTACAATGGATGCCTTCCTCATTCCTATTTAAGGTTTACTCATCTTCTGATGGAATCACACTTCCTTTCCCTCATGTAAAAACCTGTTCCTGCAATTGTACTACTCTATTGGCCAATGGATTTTCCCTTTTTCTGTGATACTTCTGACTATTCTCATGTACACCACCAGCATTCTAGCCACTACACATTTTGTTTTCATTTGGACCACTAAAATAACCTACTCACTGGTCTTTCTGCTTCTCTTTTCACCTACATATTATTTATTACCTAATAAATTGCCTAATAGAGTGGCCTTATTATCTTTAAAAATATAAATTACATGATATTACAATTCTCAATAGTTTCCTATTATATAAGGAATAAAATCAAAAGTCTTTGCCGTGATATACAAGGCACTCTGAAGTACTCCAATCACGAATATTCATGACACTCATGATATACAAAGTATCCTTTAGCCTCATCTCACCTCTTCAGCTTCAAGCTTCTACCACTCTCTCCCTTCGTTCACTTCACTCTTGGCCATTTTGCTCTTCTTTAAGCATGCTAAATTTGTTCCTGCCTTAAAGTGTTTCCATCTCCTCACACACCTTCAAATGACCCACTTCTTAACTTTACGTGAGTCTGTGAAAATATAATTGCTTCTTAAGCTTCTATTTTTCACCATACTAAACCACATACCATCTCCTGGAACAGCCATTTTTTTCTTTCTCCCCCTGATATCTTCATACTCCTTAGTCAAAAGAGTAATTCACAGTCCTGGTTGCAGATTAGAAACATCTGAGGAGTTTTAAATTTTCTGATATTTAGAAAGCTTAAGTATATTTAAGTAATAGTGAGAGATTCACTGTGACCTTTCTGTCAAGGGCATGGAATTCTGGAGACAATGTCAGAAGTGGAACCATGAGTGATGGTTCCTTTTGCCTAAAATGCTTTCCACATTCCTTTCTTATTTTCTTGACACAACTTCTATCCTCACTTCTCTGCTCTTCCCCAAATCATGGATCTGCGTATGTCTGTGTTGATTGCATAGCACCTCAGCTAAGTTTCCTTTCTTTAAGCAATTTCTCTCATTTAACTTGAATTTATTAAGTACTCACTATGAGCCAGGATTTGTAAATCAACGCTATTTTGTCATGTCTGACAATGTTTCTGCATTGTTTCAAAACCATCTAATTCTTGAATCTTTACTCCCTCATCCTCCACATCCTCTGTAAACTTTCTGTTTGCAGAAATGGGGCATTATTTTCAGAGTATCTGAGGTAGAGGTTGCTGTGTGGCTAACAAATTAATGCCAGTTAAATAGAAATAGTGGGGGCTACAGATAGAAGGCATTTAGGGAAAATAATCCAACTGAAAGAAGAGGTAGGGATAGTTTTAATGATTAAAATCAACTTACCTAGAAATGTTCTACTATATTCCTCTTATCCCTCTTCTCTTCTGATAACCAGAGCCTTGTTATTTGAAGTCACAAATTAAATCTGCCTATTTCATGTTTTATGGCACGTTATTTTCCCTTTTTTACTGAGCTGATTTTAGCTCCTGGGAAGGAGCTCCCTGTCCACCCTGGCTCTCTTCTTGAAATCATTCCCAGGACACACATATAAGCTTTCTTGTTGCAGTGGACCAAAACTCTTTCACTATATAAGGGAAATTTTGAACTCCATGATTTCATCACCCAAAACTCAGGGCACAAATACGACTCTCCAGAAGTCAAGGGAAAAGGAAAAGGAAAAAGAAGTAGCTCATTAGGAGATCCCACTGGGCCTGGTACTTGAAGAACAGGGCCTGAAGAGTGGTTCTCAGAGGAAAAGGGACAATTTTGATCACTCCCAGTTTTCATGTAATGATGATGTTATGTGACTTCCCTCTATTTGGTGGATGCCTATAGATATAACTTTAACCCTGTCATGGGGAGCTTTGAATAAAGTCATGCTTCAAATAGATAATAGTCTATACTCCTCATGCAAAACAATTAATACTGCTTTTGAGGAAACTCAGGTACCTCTGTGCCATTATAAGGGGAGCACTAAGTACTGATTTAGCCAATGATAATATTCTATCAAAAGAGAATAGGGGCGCCTGGGTGGCTCAGTTGGTTAAACATCCAACTTCAGCTCAGGTCATGATCTCACTGTTTGTGAGTTTGAGCCCCACATCGGGCTCTGAGCTAACAGCTCAGAGCCTGGAGCCTGCTTCAGATTCTGTGTCTCCCTCTCTCTCTGCCCCTCCCCTGCTTGCACATGCTCTCTCGCTCTCTCTCTCTCTCAAAAATAAACAGTAAAAAAAAGAGAGAATAAAATTCTCTAAATGAACACTACTTTTGGAAGACACAAAGAAGATCATTTTGTATTCAAATGCCTCTGTAATGAATTTCTCCGTATAACTACTATTGAAAAGAATATATATAGCAGGGGTGCCTGGGTGGCTCAGTCAGTTAAGCGTCTGACTTTGGCTCAGGTCATGATCTCCTGGTTCATGAGTTTGAGCCCCACGTCCAGCTCTGTGCTGACAGCTTGGAGCCCGGAGCCTGCTTCAGATTCTGTGTCTCCCTCCCTCTCTGCCCCTCCCTGGTTCATGCTCTGTATTTCCCTGTCTCTCAAAAATAAAGATATGTTAAAAAATATTTTTAAAAATGAATATAGCAGTTGTTTTCAAACTTTCAACGGGCTTTTAAAAATACAGATGGCTGAGTTTCATCACTATTTCTGATTCAGTGGATCCAGGGTGGGACCCAAAAATTCACATGTCTAACAAGTCCCCAGATGGTATTGATACTACTGTTCTGAGAACCTCACCTTAAGAAGCATTGGGTTAATATATGGTCAGTTGTGTTCCAGGAACTGCACATGGGGAATATTTACAGATTTTATCTGATAACACATTCATGGCTAGTTGTAGCTGATCATAGATTTTGTTGCAAACTCTCAAGATTTCACATTTTAAAAATGTAAGTCTTCACATTTGTTTAGTTGTGTTTCTTCCCACTTCTGTCAAAATAGGAAGAGCTTTTGGAGATGCCTCTACCCTAAAAAGTTAAAGATTCCTTAGAAAATTAGATTTTGCAATTAAACTATCTTCCTCTTTGATAAAGATGCGAAGTAATACTGGTTTTCATTTTGAGATGGGGAAGGCATGGTTGTAATTCCTGGTGGAAATCTAGAAGGTAAGGAGAAAATGTTGCTTTTTTTGTATTAATATGTACTTAACTCTAGGGTAGTGGTTCTCTCTCTCTCAAACCCAACATTACCTTAAGCAATTCTTAATTATGAAGTTACCTGCATAATACACATAAAAGAACTAAAACCTATATAATATCCCAACTGTAATGCAACAGATAAAAAATAATTTGCAATAGATGTAACAATTGTATATATATTATGTAACACATACATATGTGATAAGTATATGTATAATACACACATGTGTGTATTAATAAAGACAAATAGTATGTCTTTTAATATGCAATATTGAAGCATAACAAGAAATAGAAATCTAGTGAAGTTAGAAATTAGTCTCTATAAGTAGGAGAGTTGTGTGAGGGAGAAAAATAATTTTCCCTTTGCCCTACTAGGTTCTTGGCTGAACCATCCCTGAAATAAAAAGATTAACATGAGAAAAACAGAAGTTTGGTAACACGTATATCTCCTGTACACATGGGAAACTCTGAGGAAACTGAGTAACTTCCTGAAATGGCCCAAATCACTCACTGTCTTAAAATAATATCTTCAACTAAATACAAAAGATGTTGGGAGGAAAAGGAGAAGATACTGTGAGAGGTTACTAGGGGAAGCACAGTAAACAAAGGTAAGTTTTTGTTTATTTAAAAACATTTATTTATTTTGAGAGAGACAGAAACAGCACAAGCAGTGGGAGGGGCAGAGACAGAGGGAGAAATAATACCAAGCAGACTCTGTGCTGACAGCCCTATGCAGGGCTTGAACTCACGAAACTGTGAGATCATGACCTGAGGAGAAACCAAGAGTTGGATGTTTGACTGACTAAGACACCCAGGCGCCCCAAGATTTTTTGTTTTCTAAGTAAACTCTGCACCAAACATGGTGCTCAAACTCACAACCCCACGATCAAGAGTCACGTGCTCTACTGACTGAGCCAGCCAGGGGCCCCAAGGAGGGTACAGTTTTTAATGGAGATTTAAACATTGTCTTCTCCATTGATAAGAATTTCTAGTGATTGAAGCTTCTCCTTCTCTTCCAGGAAGAGAGAGGGGGATACCAGAACAAATGGAGATTTCCCGTACAAGTGTAAATGTCTCTTACGAAGGGGTGACTTCTATTCAATTTTCAGAGCTTTCCTTCTGTCTGCTGTTTCCTAAAAATAATCAGGCTAAAATAATTCTTAAGACAAAGATATTTTGAAGTGACAAATTCTGTGCCCCTTCAGTTGCAAATGCAGATGGATAGAGGTGAGTGACGTAAGGAACTCAAATACAGTATACTTTACTGCCATCAATGACTACAGTTCTTGGCAAACTCCTAAATAAATTAAGGTAGAACCAATTTTCAATTACTTCTTTGAAAAATTTGGTGAATATTAAATTTTTTTAACATTTATTCATTTTTGAGAGACAGGGAGAGACAGAGCATGAGTGGGGGAGAGGCAGAGAAAGGGGGAGACACAGAGTCCAAAGCAGGTTCCAGGCTCTGAGCTGTCAGCACAGAGCCTGATGCAGCGCTCTAACTCACTGACCTTGAGATCATGGCCTGAGCTGAAGTCAGATGCTCAACCAACTGAGCCACCCAGCACCCCTATTTTGGTGAATATTTAAAACGTGCATGACAGTGTGGGTTACTAGCCAGCAGTTAAGACTCCTTTGCCCTTCCGGATGTAATTTACTTTCCCAAGCCACTGACATGAGACTTGATAGTGGCTTGCTTTGAACATTGAGATATTGGAAGATGTGACATAAACAAAGGCCTTAAACATGTTTGTGCAGTTGACTTGGCTGTTTGTTTGCTAGAGATCTGTGCTGAGAAGAACATGCCCCAGTTGGCCTCTATCTCCTTAGCCTGGGCTATAGGATGAAAACACTTGGAATTGTCATGACTTGACACAATTCAGTTCAAATACTGGAACTAAACTAACACAATCTGCCTCATGTACCTAGCCATCCAACTATGCCTAGTTTAGAATTTGCCTAACTGAAGTAGATTGAGACAAAATGCATGTTGTTATAAACTATATTAGTTTCCTATTGCTACTGTAACAAATTATCACAAACTTGTAGGGTCAAGACAACACAAATCTGTTACTTTACAATTCTGGTGGTCAAGAATTTGAAAGGATCTCACTAGGTGAAAAACAAGATATCAGCAGGGCTATATTTCTTCTGGACGATCTAGGAAAGAATTTGTTTCCTTGATTTCTCCAGGTCCTAGATAGCATTCTCATTTCTTGGTTCTTAGTTTTCTTCCTCCATTTTCAAAGCCAGCAAGGGCAGGTCCTTCCCACCATGCACTCTCTCTGGTTCTCGCTCTCTCTGGCTTCTCTCTCTAACTTAAAAGAGACCCTTCTGATTACACTGGGCCCACCTGGATAACCCAGGATAATCTCCTCATCTCCAGGTCAGCTGTTGACCAACCTTAATTGTCCTTTAACATGCAGTCTAATGGAATCCAGGGATTAGGACTTGGACATTTTTGACTGCCTACCACATAAACCATTGAGTTTTGGGTTGCTTTGTTATGAGCATTATCATGACAAAAGACTTTTAAAGCTAATATACTTTGCTTAGGATTTAAATTTTGGCCTAGATAATAATCAAGAGATTTTTATAGTTTCTCACTGTGTAGAACTTCATCATCTCTGCTTTCTTTCCATTAAATGCCAAAAGAGCACCGTCCTCTTTTTCAACTGAGACTCAATTAATGATATAATTTTAGCATATTTTCTTCTCACACACTTTGTTTCTTCAACAATTATGAACTGAGCTATTAAAATGTATTGTCTGGCTTTGTAAGTGTGTTTAAACATAGAAGTCTTACTGTATAACCTTTTTCATGCAGTATTTTAAATAATGTAGCTCTGTATTTTATTTGTAACATATTACTCCATCCAGTACTACTGTGGGATGAAAAAGAATGAAATCTTGCCATTTGCAACAATATGGATGGAACTGAAGGGTATTATGGTAAGTGAAATAATTCAAAGAAAGACAGATATCATACGATTTCACTCATATATGGAATTTGAGAAACTTAACAGAGGAACATAGGGGAAGAGAAAGAAAAATAGGATAAAAACAGAGAGGAAGGCAAACCATAAGAGGCTCTTAAATAAAGAGAACAAACTGAGAGTTTATGGGAGTTGGGGGGTGGAGGGTGGGTTAAATGGGTGACAGGCATTAAGGAGGGCACTTTTGGGATGTACACTGGGTGTCATATGTAAGAGATGAATCACTGGGTTCCACTCCTGAAGCCAACACTACACTGTATGTTAACTAACTTGAGAATAAATAAATAAATAAATAAATAAATAAATAAATAAATAAAATAACAAAATAATATTCCATCTGTTTAAAGTAATGCAATTGCTTTAAATTTTCATGTGAATTTTTTAACTTTTGCTATCGCAGATTAAAAAATATACATTTTATACCTCCTTTTACAAGAGATTTTCTCCATTAGTGTCTTAATTGATCTTCCATAATATGCCTTTTGTGATAACAGATGAGTTACAGGTATGCCAAGCTACTGATCTCCTTAGCCCTAATGACAGCTGGGAATTGGGTAGAGGTAGGAGTAGGGTGGGAATAAAAGTGGGGTGAGGGTGGGGGTAGGAGTGAGAACGTTAGGTGTGGGAGCCGAGGTAGGAATGGAGCACTGTCATGGGCTGCCTCCAATTATGAGGAGCCTCATTCCTTTAAACCAAAGTGCCATAACTTTTTTTTTCCTCGAAGTTCTTTGGTATTATAATGTTGAAATATCCTAAATATAATATGTTCAAAAAACAGAGTTGCTTTACTCAAGTATAGGCATACTTTCACTTTTACTACATATTGTTAGATTTCTCTCCAAAATATTTCTGTTATTTTACACATCCATACACAACATTTGAGAGTGTTCATTTTCCTGTACTCTTACTAGCACTTGGTGTGGCTTATTTTTACTAATCTGATGCATATGAAGTGGTATCTATTTATTATTTACAGTTGCATTTTCTTTCTAAACCTATTAACTACATTAACTTTCTTTTTGTGTATTTTTCCTATTTTCTTAAATGGCTATTAGTCTCTAAAAATTGATTTAGAGTTATATTTATTTTCTTAAGTTTATTTATTTATTTTGAGAGAGAGAGAGGAGCAAGAGTGAGCAGGAGAAGGGCAGAAAGAGAGGGAGGGAGAGAATATCACACAAGCTCCTTGCTGTCAGCATAGAGCCAAATGCTGGGCCAATTCCACAACTGTGAGATCATGACTTGAGCTGAAATCAAGACTCAGATGCTCTGGTACATTCTCCAAGATAGATCACATACTGGGTCATAAAGCAGCCCTCAATAAATATAAAAGAATTGAGATCATACCATGCATGCTTTCAGATCACAATGCTATGAAACTTGAAATCAACCACAGGAAAAGGTCTGGAAAACCTCCAAAAACATGGAGGTTAAAGAACACCTCACTAAAGAACGAATGGGCCAACCAGGCAATTAGAGAAGAAATTAAAAAATACATGGAAACAAATGAAAATGAATACACAACAATCTAAACTCTTTGGGATGCAGCAAAGGCAGTCCTAAGAGGAAAATACATTGCAATCCAGGCCTATTTCAAGAAACTAGAAAAAGCACAAATACAAAATCTAACAGCACACCTAAAGGAACTAGAAGCAGAGCAGCAAGAACACCCCAAACCTAGCAGAAGAAGAGAAATAATAAAGATCAGGGCAGAAATAAATAATATAGAATCCAAAAAAACCAGTTGAACAGATCAATGAAACCAAGAGTTAGTGTTTTGAAAAAATAAACAAAAGTGATAAACCTCTAGCCAGGCTTCTCAAAAAGAAAAGAGAGAGCAACCAAATATACAAAATCATGAATGAAAATGGATTTATTACAACCAGTCCCTCAGAAATACAAGCAATGATCAGGGATTATTACGAAAAATTATACGCCAACAAATTGGACCACCTAGAAGAAATGGACAAATTCCTAAACACACACACACACTACCAAAATTCAAATGGGAAAAGATAGAAAGTCTGAACAGACCCATAACTAGTGAAGAAATTGAATCAGTTATCAAAAATCTCCCAACAAATAAGAGACCTGGGTCAGTTGGCTTCTCTGGGTAATTCTACCAGACATTTGAATCAGAGTTAATACCCATTCTTCTCAAGCTATTCCAAAAAAATAGAAATGGAAGGAAAACTTCTGGACTCATTTTACGAAGCCAGCATCACTTTGATTCCCAAACCAGACAGAGACTCAGCAAAAAAAGAGAACTACAGGCCAATATCCCTGATGAATATGGAGGCAAAAATCCTCAACAAGATACTAGCAAATCGAATTCAACAGCATGTAAAAAGAATTATCATCCACAATGACCAAGTGGGATTCATTCCTGGGTTACAGGGCTGGTTCAATATTTGCAAATCCATCAATGTGATACATCACATTAACAAAAGAAAAGATAAAAACCCTATGATCCTGTTGATAGGTGCAGAAAAAGCATTTGACAAAATACAGCATCCTTTCTTACTAAAAACCCTCGAGAAAG
>CM053575.1:49552055-49576699 GCA_028646485.1 Cryptoprocta ferox
TTTACATCCATGGTCCTGTGAAACCCTGCACAGAACTTCTAAAGAGTCTCTTCTTGTAGAGTGTCCCCAGACTCCTATCAAGTGCTGCCATAGTACTGCACAGAATGCTTGACCTCTCAGTCACAACTTTTAAGCTTTCCCTTTGGATAATCACACTACTCATGGAGAATGGTGCTGGTCTGATTTCTTCCAAAATCCTATATCTTGGTCACTAGAATCATGTTTGGCATTAGTGGGCAGATTAGAAGAGTCAAATATATGAATAAGTGAATAAGCAAACAACGTAAGTTCTTTTGGGGGATGCCTGTGTGGCTCAGTAGGTTTAGCATCCAACTTCACCTCAGAGCATGATCTCCAGTTCGTAAGTTCAAGCCCCTGCAGTGGGCTCTGTGCTGACAGTTCAGAACCTGGAGGCTGCTTCAGATTCTGTGCCTCCCTCTCTCACTCTGCCCCTTTCCTGCTCATGCTCTATGTCTCTCTCAAAGAAAGGAATAGACAATAAAAATTTTTTAGAGTTCTTTTAAATATGAACCAATTATGTATCCTCGCTTGTGAGATGGTTTTGTTACATGGTTTTGTTTTCTTGTGTTAGTAAAAAACAAAAACCAACAATATTTGAAGGCCATGCTTTCTCCATCAATGAATTCATAAAATCAAGTTTAATCCAAACAAATATCAGTGATTCATTATTAGAATCTTGACAAAATAATTCTGAAATTAAGTGGAACAACAAATATTTGAAATTTATATAACCATGGACCCCTACACTACTAAAATATAAAATGTATTATAAAATGTTGCAAAAAATGAATCTAATTGGAGGAATAGACAGCTTATTTGAGCAGAACAGCATCAATATAAATGCCCACGTATATATGCAATATATTATATAATATAGACAACATCTTAAACAGTGGAGGAAACATAAATAATAAATAATATAATTATACAGAAATAAATCTGTATATCTCACATAACTCAGGATGCATGATGCATAACCCGGAAGCCTTCAATTCCTGGATGGTAATCTTTAGATCCCTGGAATGTCCTGTCTTACAGTGTCTTCAATTTGCCTGGGGACTTTGGCCACTGGACAGTCTATCAGTGTGATTTATGACAGGGGCAGGCTTTGGGTCACATCATGTCAGTTCTGACCTCAACAAGAGCTGAAGACTAGAGGTATAACTTGACTTCCTGGAGGAAAAGGAGAATAAAAGTCACCATGTGAGCAGTTTGTAATCAACTCCCAACAACAATTCTGGACACCAAAGGCTCAAATGAGCATCCCTGGTTGGCATTAACACTGTGTAGTCACAAATGGTGACCAAAAGTAGCTAGGACCCATCCATGACTCCACAGGGAAAAGACAACCAGAAACTTCATGCTTTGAACCCTTCCTGGACTCTGTTCAATGCACCTCCTACTACACATATAGATATTTTAATCTGTATCTTTTTGCTATAATAAATCTTTAAATCTGAGTTTAGTGCTTTTCTGAACTTTGTAAATTTGTCTAGTACATTGTTGAATGCAATGGTGATTGTGATGACCCCCAAGTTTATAGCCAGCTATAAAATGGTGGAGGTCCTGGGGACCCCTGAATTCATTGGAAGTGTCCAAAGTAAGGGTGGTCTGACAGGGACTTTTCTGTCAAAACTTATGGTTTGGCCAATGGAGGGTAACTATAAGCATTGGGTAGAGAAGTATTTTCTTAGTTTTATTATATTGTTATTAATCATATAGAAAATTATTTAAGTTACATATTGTTCCAGCTTGATTAGACTGTTGTATAGCAAATCACTCCAGACTTAATAGTTTTAACCAACATTATTTTGCTCACAAGTGTGGAACAGAACAGAAAGGATCATCAACCAAAGCAGGCAAGCATGGAGGTGCTCAGTAAAGACAGCTTGTTTCTCTTCCTCTACGATCTGGTGGGGACATCTTGAATACTGGCTGTACTTAACATCAGAGAAAGGACTGGAATCATCTGGCTACTGGCTTATTCCAGGGTCTGGGACTGGCCTGGGAGAATTTAATATATAAAGGCTGGAACATCCAGGAATCCTCATTAATCTCTCTTCATCTCTAGATGATATCATGACAACTTCAAGAATATTGGAACATTTATACGTGAATTAAAGAAAAGAAAGAACCAGAAGGAAGGAAGAAGGAGAGCAAAGGTGAGGGGGCAGTGGGGAGGAGAAGATCAGTCTGTATTTCTCTCTACAACCTGGCTTCAGAAGTAAATCATACTCTGTCACTTCCAGCACATTCATGTTACTGAAAGTGAGTCACTAAAGCCAGCCCATATATAAGTGGAGGGAACATAGCTTGTGTCTCTCATTGGAGTGTCAAGATCATTTTATAAGAAGAGCATGCAGAATGGGATCCATTTGGTGTAATTATGTTTTTATCATATGCCATGGACATCATAAAATTTGAATTTTTTTCTAAGGCAATTGGATACATAGTTATGAATATTTAGATATGTATAGACAGAGATTCTGATATTCCCAATTCTGAGTCAAACCATTTCCCTAATTCTTTTGTTTATTAAAATATAATTAACATACAAAACTAAGGGTTGATGAGGGGCAGGGGAGAGGGGAAAATGGGTGATGGGCATTGAGGAGGGCACTTGCTGGGATGAGCACTGGGTATTGTATGTAAGCGATGAATCACAATAATCCAAAACAAAGAACACACTGTATACACTGTATGTTAACCAACTTGACAATAAATTATATTTTTAAAAGTATAATTAACATATAATGTTATATATATTCCTTTCAGGTATACGATATAATGATTCAATAATTCTATACATTTCTCAGTGCTTATCAAGAGAAGTGTACTCTTAATCCTCTTTATCTATTTCACCCTTCCCCCACCACCTCCCCTCTGGAAACTACCTGCTTGTTCTCTTTATTTAAAAACATGCATTTTTTTATAGTTTACTGTCAAGTTGGTTTCCATATAACACCCAGTACTCTTCCCCACAAGTGCCCTCCTCCATGTCCATCATCCCCCTCCCCTTTCAGCCCTCAGTTTGTTTTCAGTATTCAAGAGTCTCTCATGATTTGCCTCCGTCCCTCTCCCTAACTCTTTTTCCCCCTTCCCCTCCCCATGGTCCTCTGTTAAGTTGCTCTGGTTAGACCTATGAGTGAAAACATATGGTATCTGTCCTTCTCTGCCTGACTTATTTCACTTAGCATGACACCCTCAAGGTCCATCCACGTTGCTATGAATGGCCAAATTTCATTCTTTCTCATTGCCATGTAGTATTCCACTGTATATATAAACCACATCTTCTTGATCCATTCATCAGTTGATTGACATTTAGGCTCTTTCCATGATTTGGCTATTGTTGAAAGTGTTGCTATGAACATTGGGGTACATGTGCCCCTATGCATCAGCACTTCTGTATCCCTTGGGTAAATCCCTAGCAGTGCTATGGGCTTTTTTAAATGTCACTTTGTTCACTTATTTTTGTTTCTTAGATTCCACATATGAGTAAAATCATGTGGTATTTGTCTTTCTCTGATTGACTTATTTCACTTAGCATAATACTCTGTAGATCCATCCATGTTGTTGCAAATGGCAAGACTTCATTCTTTTTTATGACAGTAATATTTCATTATATATATATATATTCTTTGTCCATTCATCTATGGATGAATATTTGAGTTGCTCCCATAACTTAGCTAAAGTAAATAATGCTGCAGTAAACATTTTCAAATTAGTTTTTTTTGTTTTTTAGGGTGTAAATATCCAGTAGTGGAATTACTATCTTTCTTTTCGATTTAGTGGGGATTTTTAGGGGGAGGGGGTAACTACTCAGTAATGGAATTACTGAATTGTACGGTACTTCTATTTTTAATTTTTTGAGGAATGTCTATACTGTACTCCACTGTGCTACACCAATTTGCATTCCCACCAACAGAGCAAGAGGATTTCTTTTTGTCCACATCCTGGCCAAAACTTGATATTTCTTGTGTTTTTTGTTTTAGCCATTCTGACAGATGTGAGCCGGTATCTTCTTGTAGTTTTGATTTGCATTTCCGTGATGATAAGTGATGTTGAACATCTTTTCATGTATCTGTTGGCTATGTGGACATGTTTGGCAAAATGCCTAATCAGGTCCTCTGCTTATTTTAATTGAATTATTTGCTTTTTTGGTGCTGAGCTGTTGTGAGAAATAATCCTACTGACCCAATCAAAGATGGGATGCAGAATCTCAGAGCACAGTGAAGCAAGGCTTTAATCAAAGTTCTTGCAAGAGTGGGTGTCTGATGGACAGGCACACTCGGGGAGGTTACAGCAGGCAATTAATCTAGCATGAAGTCCCTCCCTTGATTCCTCTTTGGCTGAGGACTACAGAGCTTACAGCCTTACCCAGAAGTCACCTATGCCTATGTAAGGCCAAAAACTAGTCTGATTGGAACAAATGTACATTCCTTGAGGTGACATAGAGACTTCAATTCTTTGGTACATGTTCTTTGCAAAGCCCACCAAAGGGAGAGGGGAAGAAGAATCAGGAAGTGAAGTGTCTAAAGGTTTGGGACTCCATTGTGGGGAGGGGAGGGGTTTGTATGTATTTCCAATAGTTTGTAAACCTATTGTTAACTAGATAGCACAGCTTTTATTTGGCATTTCTGAGAATCATTTCACTACTTTTCACACTGTATAAGTTCTTTACATAATCAAGCAAGTGAAAGACCTGCACTCTGAAAACTATACAAAACTGATGAAAGGAATTGAAGATAACACAAACAAATGGAAAAATATTCCATACTCATGGATTAGAAGAATTAATATTGTTAAAATGTCCATATGACCCCAAGCAATCTACAATTTAGTGCAATCCATATCAAAATACCAACATTTTTTCACAGAACTAGAATAAATAATCCTAAAATTTGTGTGGAACGACAAAAGATCCTGAATCACTAAAGTAATCTTGAAAAAGAATGAAAGCTGGAGGTATCACAATCCCAGATTTCAAGATAGATTACAAATCTGTAGTAATCAAAACACTATGGTACTGGCACAAAAATAGACATATAGATCAATAGAACAGAATAGAGAGTCCAGAAATAAACCCATGCTTATACTGTGGTAGAGGTAGAGCTCCTCCCTAAGGAATGTGGTAGAGGCCTTCTAGAACAAAGAAAGGCAAAGTGGCCCAATTAATTCATATACACATATGCATAGCTCTAACACGACTCTGTAACTTGGACTGTGTCCAATCAGACTATATATATGTCATCATATATGGGAGACAAAGAAGTAGAAATTGCATAAAAGGCTATACTCCACTGTGCTCGGTGCTCAGCCTTTTGGGTTTTAGCCTGCTGAATCCATGCTAGCGTGAATATAGCTGCTTCCTGGGAAGAAAGGCCTCAGTGTTCTGTCCCTCTGTGCAAGAATCCTTCTACAATATGGTCAATCTACAATAATGGAAGCAAGAATATACGATGGGGTAAAGACAGTATCTTCAACAAATGGTGCTGGGAAAACTGGATAGCTACATGAAAAAGAATGAAACTAGGACCATCCTCTTACACCATACACAAACTAAATCTAAGATGGTTTAAACACCTAAATATGAGGGGTGTCTAGGTCGCTCAGTCGGTTGAGCATCTGAATTCAGCTCAGGTCATGATCTCACAGTTTGTGAGTTTGGGCTCTACATCGGGCTCTGTGCTGACAGCTCAGAGCCTGGAGCCTGCTTTGGATTCTGTGTGTGTGTGTGTGTGTGTGTCTCTCTGCCCCTCCCCCATTTGTTCTCTCTCTCTCAAAAATAAATAATAAAACATTTCTTTAAAAAAAACCTAAAGATGAGACCTGAAACTATAAAACTCCTGGAAGATCACATATGAAGAGGCTTTGGGGTGATGGTGGGGTTCATGGGGTTTGGAGCTGACGGCCAAGAAAGAATTCTCAAAGACATCTTTGGTGTAAAAAGGTGATTTTATTAAAACACAGGGACAGGACCCATGGGAAGAAAGAGCTGCACTGGGTTGTGTAGAATAACTGGTTATATACTATGGACTTGGGGAGAAGTTTCCAAAGAGACTTTTATATGCTGAAGACTCACAGATTACTGAAGGCCTGGCTATTGTCAGGCTAAGGTTGTTTTTCCCTCTAGCAAAGCATTAACATTAAGACAGTGGGGAGTTCCTGGAGAAATGTTAAACTCTGTATTTGCCTCAAGTATTTGTCAATGGGCTGCAGGTATAAAAAAAATTTAATTTTACCTGCCATTTCCTTCTTGCCTTTGTTCCCCATATCACTATGGAGGAGTGATGTGAGGCTCCAGGAAACTGAGTCTATAGATTTCTGGAGATTAGACTATTGATATGAT
This sequence comes from Cryptoprocta ferox, assembly GCA_028646485.1. Taxonomy (NCBI): domain Eukaryota; kingdom Metazoa; phylum Chordata; class Mammalia; order Carnivora; family Eupleridae; genus Cryptoprocta; species Cryptoprocta ferox. The sequence continues at coordinate 49,558,426 of CM053575.1, forward strand.
TTCCTTTTTCTTATAATTTACTAAGATATTTGTAAACTGATGGAGACTCTATCAGTTTAACCATTTGTTTTCTGTCCTTTCCTTTGTCCTTGGGCATCCAGGAGTGCCTGAGGAATGTAACACATATCCCATTTGGGGTGGGGTGTGTGCTAGCTTGCATTTTGCCCTCAGCTTGCCTTAGGGTCCCTCATCAATAAGCAGTAATTTCTCTGACATAGACAGTAGAAACATTTTTCTAGATATGTCTCCTCAGTGAAGGGAAGCAAATGCACTAAACAAGTGGGACTACTGTGGAGTTATTTCTAGAAAATGTATTGTAAGCCCTGGGAAGGAGAATGGGGTAATAGCTGAAACATCAGAGATGTTCTGGTCTCGAGGCTGTTGCATGCCATAGCACTATGAGAACAGAGCCCCATGATCCCTTAAGAGCCAGTTAAGAAACAGACCCATTGTAATTGTCTGGCAGTCCTTGAAACTGCACATCTTCCCTGCATCCTTTCACAGGATGTGTGTCTGGTTGATATCTGGAGGCTTTTTGTGTTTTCTTTCCATGCTTTGACATCCTTTGATGTCTATATCTGATGAAACATAAAATAAAGACTGTGCAGATCCCGGCTGCTGCTGTTCTCTCATGGAGGCAGCCTACCTGTCCACTCAGTCTGGTGTCTGAGAACTTTCTCTTGAGTCTGTGGCAACAGACGACATCAATCCAAAATCTCTGCACAGCAAAGGAAACCATCAACAAAACAAAAAGGCAACCTACTGAATAGGGGAAGATATTTGCAAATGATATATCCACTAAGGCGTTAATATCCTTGATTCTTTTTAAAAATAATGTAGCACAAGCACAATTACAAACCCAATAAATATTTGTGATGGTTAATTTTATATGTCAACTTGACTGGGCTAAGGGATGCCTCAATAGCTAGTAAAACATTACTTGTGGGTATGTCTGTGAGAGTGTTTCAGAGGTGGGGGTCATTTGAACTAGTGGGCAACATCCAATCCACTGAGGGCCTCAATAGAACAAAAAGGCAGAGAAAAGGTGAATTTGCTCTCTTTGCTTGAGTTGGTACATCGGTTTTCTTCCCTTGAACATTAGCATTCCTTGTTCTCAGGTCTTAGATCTCATACTGAGCCTCATACATTGACTCCTTGGTTTTCAAGACTTCAGTCTCAGACTGAATTACACCACTGGCTTTCCCAGGTCTCCACTTTACAGACAGCAGATTGTGGGATATCATACTCTCTAAAATTGTATAAACCAATTTTTTTTAAGTAGACTTCAAGCCCAGCATGGAACCTAATGTGAGACTTGAACTTATGACCCCAAGATCAAGATCTGAGCTGAGATCAAGAGTCAGATGCTCAACTGACTGAGTCACCCAGGTGCCCCAATTTTTTTTAACTTAACTTCTTCTCTTCCTACAGTGTAAGTTTCCTAAATCATGCATTGTGCTCATTATGCCTTATTCACCTGTGAAATTCAAAGCCCATTATACCTAGTACATAAATGATCCTACAATAAATCTCGCTTATCCTCTATCTATCTATCTATCATCTACCTATCTCTGTTATCATCTATCATCTATCTACTTCCTATTGGTCCTGTTTCCTTGGAAAACCTGACTAATACAAAATTCTAAAGAGAAGCCTTACTCAGTGCTCTAATATAAGCTGCACAAAGGTTAGCCATTGGAGGAAATTTTGATGTGCACAAGATTTTTTATTTGTAACCCACCTAAAACAAAAAGGTAACAAACCTCAGCTCCTAGGGAAGATTAGCCTGTGCTAGAGCATGAAGGCCAGCTGTTTGGAGAGAGATACTTGTCAACCTGAGTAACCTGGGTTACCCTGGTGAGCATCAGCAGGAAATGCTGTGTCCTAAGAATTCGTATATACCCCAATAATTATTGACCAAATGTGGTAAAACAAAAGGTCAGACTACCTCTCCATAGTGGTCCACAAAATAATTTACAGGTAAAACTCATCACTCAGAGAGTATTGGGGGTGGGGGATGCAAAGGTCATTAGACTTGAAGTGAATATATTAGCTACACAGTGTCATTTTTTGAAGCAATTCTTCAAGAAACTTATGCTGGCTTCCCCTTTGATACATGTGCTTCCAGACTTAACAATAACTTACTCAGCAGTCATTTCCATCTGTTTAAATCTAATACCAGATATAGAGAATCCTGGGCTGCCATGGCCATCTCTGGTCTCAGGTTGACACCTACTACAAACACTCTTGGTCTAAGAAAGTGCTGTCAATCAATCAATCAATCAATCAATCTGTATGTGTGTGTGTGTGTGTGTGTGTGTGTGTGTTATTCTCAATTTCTTGAAGCTCTAAGTAAGTACATGTTTTTTGATCACTTTTCCTATTTTTAGCCCTGAGTTTTCTGTACATAGAGCAACTTACTGGCTCTTACTTTCAAAAGTACTACAATGTCTCCTGACATTTCCTAGGAAGATTCAAAGCCTACAGGCCCATTAACAAGCCACATAATAACCTTACAGGATAATAGTATTCTGTAGATTTAGCAGGTATAAATGTGTTGTTCTAAATACTTCAAAAACTTTCAGGTAATACATGATCACTGTATTATAATGCAGTAATACTGGCTTGCTAGAATGAGCAGAAACAGAAACCTCTAGTCCAAGGATGAGATGTATTAGAGAAGGTGAGAGACTAATTATAACTTTTCCCATTGGTCCTTGGGGGTATGTAGAGAGTCTAGCTACCTCCTTCCCATAAAAAATCCAAATATTCTCAGGCGAATTTGTTTGGTATTAATGCCATAGACCAAGGGGTTAAGAACAGGGGGCACGAGGAGATAGAGATTTGCAAATATGATGTGGACATGAGGAGGTACTTGGTGGCCGAAGCGGTGGGTGAAAAATGAAAAGAAGGCAGGCACATAGAAAATCAGAATCACACAAATGTGGGCCCCACAAGTGCTAAATGCTCGGAATTGGGCATCCTTGGAGGGCAAGCGCAGCACAGCCTGCAGGATCAAGCTGTAGGAGGTGGCGATGAGGACCACATCCATGCCAGTGACTGAAAGTGCCACAGTGAGACCATAAATCGTGTTGGGCTTGATGCTGGCACAGGCCAGCTTGGCAATGCCCATGTGCTCACAGTAAGTGTGGGGGATGATGCGATGTCCACAGAAGGGTAAGCGTTTGATGAGGATGACAAAGGGGAAAACAAAGAGAAGGCCACGGACCACACATGCAAGACCGATCTTCCCAATCACTGTGGCATTGAGGATGGATGTATAATGAAGTGGACGGCAGATAGCCACATAGCGGTCAAAAGCCATGGCCAGTAGAACAGCCGACTCTGTGGCAAAGATGGTGTGAACAAAAAACATCTGGGTGAGGCAGCCATGGTAGGAAATCATGTGGGACCTAAACCAAAATATTGTTAGCATTTTGGGCAACGTGGTCGAACAGAGAACCAGGTCAGTGAGAGAAAGCAGGCACAGGAAGAGGTACATTGGCTCATGCAGAATTCTATCTGTCATGATGATGTAGAGGATGGTACCATTGCCAACCAGAGCAAGGATATACATGGAGCAGAAAGGGATGGCGGCCCACACATGCTGATCTTGCATCCCAGGGATTCCAAGTAGAATAAATGTGGAAGGATGGAAGGCAGTGTCATTGATGACAGATGTGGACAGCATAGTGAGGAAGAGAACACAACGCTTTATCTTCCTAAAAGTAGTTAGAAAATGAAATCAAGTCACCCTAGATGTCATTTATTCCTCCCATATATCCATTCAGTTTCTTGCCTCTCTTTCATTCCCACCAATTCTACTCCAATTCATGCCTTCCTCATTTCCTTCCTAGGGTATCAATATAGCTATGTAAGTAATATGCTTACTTCTAGGATTTCCATCTTCCAGTGAAACCTCTACATTGCTGTAGAAATATTCTATCATGTGAAAATAATCAACAATAATACAAATATAACCTTGTTTAATGTATGCTGTTCAAGTATTTTGTATTACCTTCCTCTGGCCTACCCTCCACCATTTTCCATCATGCTCTTGGTCCTGGGACACTGGACTCCATCCAGAGACTTCCCTGCTCTCTCACTTCTGGTTGGATTTGACTATAGGAAATGGCAACAAAGGATTAAAGGCAGGTCAGGGATTTTTTCCTTCAGCCCCCTCCCAGCAGGGTTGCTGCAAGCTGGCTTTATCTCTCTGTAAACATCTCCCTCTGGATTTGGTTTCTTCTTAGAACCACGTCCTCCTCTTAACACGTCAGTCCAAAGGACTATAATAGTGCCTGCAGTCACTAATCCAGGAACTTCACAAGCACTTGTGATTTCCCTACACTTACCCACATCTTTGAAAATGGTTTCTGTATTACATGGTTTTGAAATGTCCTAATGTAGGTGTCTGCTGCATTTCCTGCTAGGATCTTAATATGACGTGCAAAGCTCTTCTTGCTTTTATTCTTGCTCTTGCTCACCTATCTCATATTATTTACAATCACACTCCATCACATATTTCATGTTCCAGCCATATCTGAGTGTTTTGAAATGTCCAAAAGCATGCTTAATCACATTTGCATGCCTTATCATACACTGTGTTTTGGGGGTCACAGAATAGCTAGTCCCGTTGGTCACCTGGCAAACTACTAAGAGTCATTCAAAACCCACATGAGGGGCTCCTGGGTGGCTCAGTTGGTTGGGTCTGACTTTGGCTCAGGTCATGATCTCATGGTTCATGAGTTCAAGACTTGTGTCGGGCTCTGTGCCAATAGCTCAGAGCCTGGAGCCTGCTTCAGATTCTGTGTCTCCCTCTCTATCTGCCCCTCCCCAACTTGCACGCATGCATGCTTTCTCTCTCTCTCTCTCTCTCTCTCTCTCAAAAATAAATAAACATTAAAAAAATTTTAAACCCCACATGAATATTTTGCCCTCTATGAAGCCCTTCTAGAGTCTCTGCTGCTGTGGTAAGAGAATCATATATCTTCACCAAACCTCCCTTAGGAAATACAAACTGTTTTATAATTATGTGTATGTCCTTTGCCCCATTACACTATGAAATCTGAGTCTCATTTTTTTCTCTACAATCAGCATTAATGATTTATATATATAAGACCAATAAATAATGTTTAATAGGTAAATGGATAAAGGATTGAACCCAACAAATGAATTTTTAACAGACTTTTATAAATGACCATGGCTGAAAAATGGGGTTTCTTCTTGTAAGTCTTCCTTGTGGATCAGACAAGACCTTCCTTCACCAGATCTGTGATCCCCATCATGTTCTTTTCACTGCATATACTCCAAGATATGCTCTTGTTTAGCTCTTCAGTACATATGTAGTCTAATGTATCTATATAATAAATTCCTATCTATTTTCTTGATTGGCCATATGATTTAGTTGGATTATAAAATATATCTTAGTCTGTTTTGTCTGCTTTACAGTATGAGCCCTGATATGATCAGTCAGACCAGGAGCCACATGAGTATGTGTTTCCCAAAGTCTCCAAGTGAAGTATGCCATGGGAAGGGAAGTAGAAAGTTGGAGTTCAGGAGCTTACAGGTGGGATAAATCAAGAAAGGTTTCTGGAAGTGACTGGGCCATAGATTGAGATTATGCCAATAGCAAAGGAGAAAAGAATGAAAGAGACATCATTCCCTGGAGACACCTCACTGTGAAAGATCCTTATAGGTGAAGTTAGAGTCATCATTCTTACCTTACTGAAGTCCAGTCTTGGGGACTCAAAGACCCTCTTTTTTAGAAGGGACATTAACATTAAGTTCATCCAATCGTTCTTACCTCAAAAGAATTTTAGAATGTGGAAACACCTAAGATAAGATCAAAAATTTCTGTAATAACTAAAAAGAATATCCTTCCTTCAATACCCTATTCACATCCACCTGTATTATTAAAAGACCAATTAAATTTTGTTTATTAATTGCAATATGCATTTCTCAAATGCTACTGCAAGTTTATTACTTCATGCTGACAATTACTATAGCTATAAATTGTATAGGTTATAATAGTATTATGAGTTTTAATTATTAATAAAATTATTATTTTGCTTAACTATTTAAGCCATAAGATAGAATTTGCTACAATTCTATTGTAATTTTTTATACCCTTAAAAATTCAATAATCGGATTATAAAAAGTGACTATAAACATTTCAATGTCCATCTTGGAAAGCATAATTATTTTTTCACTTCTATCCTGAAAATACCTGTGGTTTTTAAGCAATAGGAATATAATCTTATCATCTATTTGGGAAATAAGTTACAAAGCATGTATAGTTCAATAATTCTATAATGCTTGGCTCCCAAATGTAATATCCTGAAAAGTGGTCACCTACAAGTTGTTGGTACAACTCTAGTGACAGAAAATATACACTCTCCTGAGGAAGCCATTTTCCATTTCAGACCCTCCAAGTCCCAGACTACTTCTCCTTTCCTTAGGTCAATGTCTGTAAACACAATCCACATCACAAAAGCATTATTCCTCTACAGTGTCTTAGGTTTTCAATTTTATGAAGTTACTATATCTTCTAAGTCTGCTCTTTCAACTTATTACTTTGTCAAGAAACACATTATTGACAGTCTACTACATACCAAACACCCATCTGGATGTCTTGTATATACCAAAGAGTAAGAATATGCATGCTCCATGATATACGAAGCTTACTAATGAGAAGACATAATCAATCAAATAACTCCTATATATGTGTGGAAATGCTATGTTGATGTATGCTATGAGGAAAAGATCTATAACCAGTTCCTATTCAGAGAGAGCTTCCCTAAGGAAATAAAATTTAGTTCCCAAATCTGAATCTTCCTCAAATGCTTCAAACATCTCTTGTACAACTCACTCCCTAGGATTGTCACCTTCTCTATGTGGTCTGGAAAATAAGATATCAGGAACTAAATTCAGACTGCCTGGGTTCACAATCTGGCCTGATTGCAGTTACTTGCTAATTGTCTTACTCCCCTCTGTCCTCAGTTTCCTAAAATCAGATTTGGATGATAATTCTTACTTAGTAAGGTTGTCAGAAAATTGAGAAAAATCATGCAAAGTACATAATGCAGTCTCTGTAATTTAATAAGCATTGGTTACAATACCCACAGATGTTTCTCATACTTCTGCACATCTCTGAGTGCAGTGAAATAACTATGTACTTGCCTCTCAGAAAAGGAAACTTCATTTAGTTTGTCAAGTTGAAAGACATACTGGCTTTTCTTGAGTCTGTAATCCAAGGGTAAAGGCACTGAGTTTCACCCACTTTGAAATCAAGATCTTCAGAGATATGCAAGACCACTTCTCAGTTAGCTAGGTTAGGTAGAATCTCACAAGATTTGAGATCCCAATCTCATCAATATGCCAATGTCATTGATTTCCCCTCATTCATCTTCCTTGGGATTAAGAAACAGTTGTGATATAGAGAGTCCTTCAATACAACAGGAACGAGCTTCCACCAAGAGACAAGAAAGATGAAGAAAAATGTGTATCTGATTGGAGTTAAAGGAAGACATTCTATTAGGCTGTTCGATAAGATAGTCACCTGATTTTGCCCCAGATAAGACAACAAAACCTGGGAATACTACAGCAGAGATTTGTGGTTTGGTGGGCTTCTAAGTTTCCTGCATGTGAAACTACAGGACAGAATTAGAGAATTTGACTGGGATGGTGCCAGCTGTACTAGGACCCTGGTGAGATTGGAAATTAGATGAGTTTGTTGATCCCCTAGGTTTTCTGGGGGCACTGTGAGGAATTTAAGTATGTAAGAACAGAATTACATTCTAATATATGTGTGTGTATAAATATAAATAGCTAAATATATATTACACACACACACACACACACACACACACACACTTCTTCACTTCTGCCTGGCTGCTATGTATGAGAACAAGACACAACTATTGTCAAGAAAGTCTAAATTCATCATTGCTTTAAGAAACGCTGTCCTTAGAGTTCTATCTGACTGGCTTCTCTTGAGCCCATAAGGAAAAGAGCAAGAGACTAAAATGTCAAACTGCAGCAGAAAGGACTGACGTGCAGAGAAAAGGACTTACTGATAATACCTCTTGATATGCAATAAGGTTATGCAGACATCTGAGGGATTCAAGGAACTGCACCTCTCCTAATGGAGAAGGGGACAATCTGATATGAACTCAGAGCAACCAATTACATCAATATCTTTGTATGATTGTCATCCCTCTGTATCTTCCCCTACTTCTGCTCCTGGTTTTATAGAACTGCCCTCAACCTTATTTTCTGTCCATGTCATCCATTTAACACTCACCCTCATTTCAGTCAGTAGTCAGCCATACTAGAGAAATCTTGATCCAGCACAAGTAACATAGCTCTGGATCCATGATTTGTTCTCATTTATCTCCACCCTCTAAAGACTTTTATGACCCAGTGAGGCTGTGGTGTGGCTCAGAGCACCAGTGGTACCAGCTGCTAAAAGGAGAGGTGAATTTGCAAATAAGATCCCTGGGGTGGTCTTCTCTTAAAGCCTAAAGATTTTTTTAAGGTGGAAGATGGGTCATCACTATCCTACAGTAAGTTACTGCCTGCTCAGCTCTCAGACCAAAAAAAAAAAAAAATGTAGTCAAACTTTGTCAAATGGTTAGGGAGGGAAACTCAGGGAGAAAGGTGACACAGAATGAGGCTAGACTGGGAAGAGATATACCTTGAGTTGGAATTTGCATGGCTTCCTTTGGTTGTCTAATTCAATACTACATATTACCTACTCTCAAGAAAATAATTATTCTTCTTAATCTGAATTTCTCCACATTGACCTTGAGCTGGAGTCTTTATTGCCCTGTAACAGTTTGTATCTTCATTAGGGTAATTCTTTGTCTTTCCTCCTTCATCTAGTTAGATCAGACTATAAGCTTCTGATTTGAAGGAACTGCTAGTTACAGTCCAGTGTAAGACACATTCTTCTCCTATAATGCACTGAGGAAATGACAGAGTGGCCCTTTGAATTATGTCTCTTTATTCCCTCATCAAAGTCTCACTCAGGCCAAGTATCTAGGTAATCTGGAATGAAGACACAAAATTATTTGTTGAATTGATTGGGTCAGGAGAGACGCCCATAAATTAAGGCAACATGGAAAGTGTGTACTTGAGAAAGATGTGAAAGGGGATAATAGCATTTCCTCCCAGAATTGATGTCATCTGGAGTTATCCAAGACTAGGGTACATCTGAGCCATGGGAAGATACCTTTCCAAGGAAGAAGAAAGGACTCATTTCAACTGTACTCACCAGGCAGATCTCACAGAATTGTAAACATGATATTGAACTATAAATACATATTCAGAGCACAATAATATTTACAATTTGTCTGTGACTCCTTTCATACAAGTTGGTGTGTAAATTGGCTCGAGATTCTTAGAAAGTGATTTGAAAGTATAAAGGAACATAAAAGATGATTTCCCTTAATAAAGTACTACCACACAGAGGAATCTACTTTATAGGAAATAAAGCAAATTAAAATGAGAGAGCTATAGATTTGAATCCCAGTTCTGACATATACTAGCTGAGAAATTTTGAATAGATTATTCAAATTTGAATAGATTATTTTTAGCAACTCAGTTGCCCCATCTGTAAAATAGAGCTATTAATTACACCGTAAGTCTTCTGGTTCCAAAACTTTATTGTATACAGCAACCTCCTGGGGGCCCTTTAAAAAATGCTGATGCTTACATCTTACCCACAACCATTGCTGATTTAATCCATACAGCATGAAACCTGGGCATGACAGCAAGTGGATTATCAAGGCCCTGAGGGGGAATGTACTTCATGTAGATGAGAAGATTCAGGAAGACAAGTATGGTGAAAAGCAAGTTGGTCAGGGAAATGTAGTAGTAGTTGAGATCAGAACAGATGACAAGGAGTCAAGGTCATGTTGGATTCTGTAACAGATTTCTCATTCTCATACCTATCTGGTTTTTCTCTCCTTTCCCTATATAAAAGTGATCCTGATGTTTTTAGACCAAAGCCATGTGGCATTTAATGGCCAATGATGAAAACAGAAGTGGCAAATGTCATGTCAGGCTAAAATATTTAAGAACAAGCATGTAGACTCTTATGTTTTCTCTTTATCTGCTGCAGTGACAAGAAGGCCATGGCTGCCATTGCTGACCTGCAAGTTACAAGCAGCCTGGGTGCCTGATTCACTATATGGAGAAAAACTACCCTTGAGAGGTGGCAACTGCTGTAAGACTTTGTAGACATAAGAAATAAAACAACCTAAGTGTTCATGGACAGATGGGCAAATAAATTGTGGTATATATAATAGAATACTATTCAGTAATAAAAAAGAATGAAATCTTGCCATTTGGCAACATGGATGGCATGAGAGTGCATTATGCTAAATGAAATAACTCGGAGAAAGACCAATACTGTATGATCTTTTTCTCTTTTATATGTGGAATCAAAAAAGAATAAAAAGCTCATGGACACATAGAACAGATGACTGGTGGTGGTTGGTTAGGGAGTGAGAAATGGGTAAAGGGGTCAAAAGGTGGCACAGCCTAGCATTTTTTGATACTTTGTCTGAGCGGCTACTAGGCACGGTCCCAGCAGTATTTCCTTCATCTCCATTTACAACAATTCTAGATAACAATTCTAAGATTCAGAGGGCCCCTGCCCCCAGGCAACTTCAATGGTTTAAGTGTCTGGAAAACCCAGGAGGTCTCTCCCTCTAGCACCCCACGTACTAAACCAGTCCTCACGTTATATGCTCACATTTTGCCAATAATTTTTTTAAATTTAGAAGTCCAGCCTGATCTATTAAATCTTGGTTAAGAATCTCTATTCCAGCTCGCTCTGCCCATTTCTCAGATGATGTGCCAAAGCTCAAAGAATGTGTAGCCAGCCAATTGGGTGGCAGAAATTTCACGATGTCACTGGTCATTTGGCAAAGGTACCAGAGCTTTCTGGAGGTGGCTGCAGGCCCTTACCAAGCACCAGCACCAGCCCCTCTTCTGTCTCACTGGGCCCTTGCGGGGGCAATGGGCAGGGGAGGTTGCAGGAGGCCATGGCCAGAGGCATGGACACTGAGGCAGCAAGGGTGCCTCATGAACTGGTAGTGTGGCACTCATGCAGCTGTGGGTTGGTAGGGATCGGTAGCTATGGGTAGTCGCAGCCTCCGGGCTTTCAGGTGGGTCATCCTTTGTTACTGGGAGGTGGAAAGTCCCAATGGCCCAGGCCAAGGAAAGCTAATGAGATCCACATACAGACGTACACAAACACACACACATCCCAGTGGCCAGGAAATATTTTTTTTCCAAGAAACTAAATTTAGTAAAGGTAAGAGAATGCATAACATTTAAACTTAGTCCACACCTCTCCCTCCCCGTGCCTTCCCCAGGCAGTAAGGTTTAGTAGTTAAGAACGTGGACTTTGAGATTAGATTGTGTGGGTTAAACCCCAGTTCCTCCATTTTCTAGCTTTGTGAATTTAGGCAAAGTGATACCTTCTCTGGGCCTCAGTTTCCTCATCTATAAAATGGGAATAATAATAGCACCCCATTCATAAGCTCCTTAGCAGAATTAAATAGGACAGTTGTGCTTGGCACTCTGGGACCAGGCAGGGCCTGGGAGGCTTCGGAGCGTGAGGACACCATAACGCCAGGCACGGAAAGGTGGCAGGGCCAAGCAGTGCACAGAGCCAGAAAACTGCTCAAGGCACTCACACAGCCCAGAGAAGCAGCTACCTGCCCCAAGGGACCATAGAGTACAGGGGCGGGGGGGATACCAACAACCCCAAAACAAAACAAACAAAAAAAGTATGAGAAGAAATACAGAAACGTGATATAATTGCCATGAATTACAAAACTTAAATGGCTATATATTCCAGCTTATCCAGGAAAGTCCTAATTTAGGTCTGTTGTCTAAGTGAAATTATGAATAGTTTCCCGTCATTATCAAATTGTTTGTGGTCCTTTTATAACGAAAAATGTTTTTAGTTTAGCAATGCTAAATTTAAAATATGGTACATCAGCATATTTACAATTTTTATCCCACAGCCTCAGGCATAGAATAGATAGTTAGATTTAGAAAAAAGTTACTAGAAAATCATAATGTGTATATGTTTGTGTGTGCATATGTGTGCACGTGTGTGTGTGTGTGTGTGTGTTACAAAGGGAAGGAGAGTGAAAGGGGAGAAATAAGTTGTATTCAACAGTAATTCTAAGAATGAATCATAAAATTAATGCTGGTGAGGAGGAGGGGAAAATGAGAAAAATGGGAAAAAGTGAAAAGGTAATAAGATCAAGTTATTATAAACTTATTGAAGAAGTTGAAAGATTGTTCTCTGGGATTCAAAAGAAAGTGAACTGGAAAAACAGAAGGTGATGGATTAGGAACTGAATGCCTAAAATTTGGATTATTAATAATTTGCATGTATTTGTAGAAATACAAATTCTAAGGTGTTTCTAAGGAATTCAGTAGATGAGGTAGGAATGTCAAGATCTTTAGAAAAAAATCAGAGTAGTGAAAGTCTAATTGTTCCAATTACTTATTATTTTATAACAAAATGCCCCCAAAAGTACTGATTTAAAACAATTTATTATTATTATCCCATGATTCTGTAGATCTCTTAGGATCATGTGGGCAGTTGTCATTTGAGGTCTCTCCTTCTCTTTTTCTCTCATGTGGCTGCCATCAAATTTTGGATGGAGTTATCTCTAAGTTTCATAAAAATTGATACAATTGATTCTGCCTATTAGCAAGTAACTCAGCTAGGCTGTTAACCACACGAGCTCTCCTTGTAGTCTGGGATTCTCACCGTACAGTGGCTATGTTCTATGGAGAATGTCCAAAAATGCAAATATCTGTCCAAAGACACCAATGAGGAAGAAGTAAGTGTTCTGATAATCTAGCCTTAGATATCCTGAAATGTCACATCCATTACATTATTCTTTCAGGGAAGTCACTAAGGCAGCCCAGATAAGAGGGGAGTGGAATTACACTACACCTCTTGGAGGAGTGGCAAGATCATATTGCAGAATAGTATATGATATTGTTTTGTATATAAAGATGTTGTTTTGGCCATCTTTGGAAAATAAAACCTGCAATAGTGCACGCTAGGCCATAATATCACAGATCTCCCTTTACATACAAAATACATTCACAAAACAAAACAAAAACAGAATACATTCACCTCTTCCCTAGTTCAAAGTCCAAGATCTCAGCCTCTAAATCAGGACACAATGTGAATAGAGCTCCTTTGGTTCAGTTCCTTGTATACAGATCCTTGAATGCAGTTCCTTTCGATCTCAAGACATGTGAAGTACAGAAATGAGAAGGAAACCTACTATATATATAGCCAACACACCATGATGATACAGAGATGGATATCTGTAATAGATACTCATATGTAAAATATTGGGAGAGTCAGATTACAGCCACTAGGCCATTATCATTTCTAAAATCCAGCCAGAGATTAGTATCACCAGTTTCTTAATAAGGACAAGATCCTTCTCCCTGGGAATGATTCTCCATGGCTTTTGTCTAACGTCTGGGCAATTGTCTCTATATTCTGTGTCATCTTTGTTTTTCATCGAATAGTGACCTGTGTTTACATCTGAGTACTTTTCTTCATCTGTTTCCTGCCTAATAAAGTTGGAGACCTAAAGGCCTCTTTTCATTTTGCACAAACTGTCCCTTTTAGTCCAAGGTGATGGTGCTTACATCTGTTCATTTCTCTTAAAATTATAGTTCTCAGGATGCCTGGTGGATCAGTTGGTTGAGCCTCTGGCTCTTGATTTCAGCTCAGGTCATGCCCAGGTTTGTGGGTGCAAGCCCCGCAGGAGGTTCTGTGCAGAGTGTGGAGCCTGCTTGGGATTCTCTCTCTCTCTCTCTCTCTCTCTCTCTCTCTCTCTCTCTCTGTTTCTCTTTCTCTCTCCCTCCCTCTGACTCTCTCCCTGTTGGTGCACTCTCTCTCTCTCTTTCTTTCTCAAATTAAAAAAAATTTGTGGTTCTCTATGAATATTTTAGGTTTATTCCATTAGACAAAAATCCTACCCACAAATATCTTCCAGATTGCCCCCTGTCTGATTTTGCCTGAGGGTTAATGATTTTCTGGGAAAATATCCTTGAGATTCCTAGAAGTTTCTTTGCCTGATTGAAAAGATTGAAAAGCCATGACTTGGCTTCAATCAGTTGGGTAGTTCTCTCTTGAGTCTCTCATACATTATACAGAGATGTCAGTTGAGCCTACAGATACCTGAAGTCTCAACTAGACTGGATGTTGAAGATGGCTTACTAACATGACTGGTAGTTGCTGCTGACCTCAGCTGGGATCTCAACTGGGGCCTTACACCAGAATATTCACACACGGCTTCTATATTTGCTTGGGATACTCGTAGCTCAGTGTTTGGGTTCGAAGAAGGAGCATACCAACATAAAACATTTAAGAGACCCTGGTGGAAACTACAAAGATCTTTGTGGTCTAACCTCAGAAACCTCAGAATATCACTTTCCCTGAATTCTGTTGATTAAAGAATCCCTATGTTTAGTCCAGATTCAAGAGAAGTAGAATTTAGACTCCAGCTGTAATGTGGGAATGGCAAGTTTACACCGCAGAAAAGCATGGGAGATGGAATATAGTATTGTGGCTATCTTTAGAGAATAAACCTTCCACACCAAGTTATTAATGGGTCATCTCTGTGTTCATTAAGATCACCAATAATCATCACAAGAATTCTTTGTCACAGAAGCGACATCCTTCAAAAACTATATAATAAGTAGAGATAATTGATAATATTTTTTGATGATATGAGGTTTACAGTTGTGGAATTTTAAGGTGGATCGATAACACTAAGCAAGAAAAAGTTATGGGGAGCACAAAAAAGAGCCATGTTACTTCCAAGCCAGGAAATTACTATAAGAATCAAGTCTATGGGTTTTTCAAAGGACCAGGACTTTTCTGATTTGGAAGGATCCAAGATTTCTTAGGTATCAGAATCACTTAGAGAACTGTTAAAGAACACAGAGGCCCATTAAAGTAGGAAAGAGCCTGGGACTTTGCATTTCTACCAAATTCCCTAGGTGATTCTGATATGCACTAATGTTTGAGAACCCTGTTTGTAGATGATTAATTTTCCTGGGTGATTATTAAAGAAGGGTTATCATTTGCTGTTAGCTTTACCAACTCTCATCTGGAAAGTATCCAACAGAGGTATCTTATATTGTTAGACCTTTAGTCATCTCTTTTAACCTTTTTATTAAGAATAATATTCTGTCCACATTATATATGATCAATACCCTATCCCATAAGTCTTGGAAACCTATCTCAAAATAATATATAAATTTCCCTATGGTATATCTTTTTAGGCAGACATGCCTCCTTCAACTTTTGTGTCTTTCTTGATATCTACCTCCTTACTTTGTCTTATTGATTCTTACAACACACGGAAGACTTTTGAGATTTCATATGTAGTTAAATCATCATTGTAGATGTTTTATCTATAAAAAAATAAATTGCACTCCAAAATCAATATGGTTACCTGTTTCCTTTCCCAAGCTCTCAGTCTCATGTCACTGGTTCCCTTTAGGGAAGAAGGGTAGGATGATTTTTTCCCGAATCTGCTTGGTCTTCACCCCATAGATGATTGGATTGAGTGCAGGAGGGATGGCTACGTAGAGGTTGGCAGTCAGTATGTGGAAGGAGCGAGGAATATTGTGACCAAAACGGTGGGTGAGGACGGAGAACATTGCTGGTGTGTAGAATATAAGAATGACACAAACATGGGAACCACAGGTGTTGAGGGCTTTCTGGCGGGCATCTCGGGATGGAAGATTAAAGATGACATGAAGGATGAGAGTGTAGGAGATGCCAATGAGGATCAGGTCTGATGTAACAGTCATTACAGGCACAGCAAATCCATACCAGATGTTGACGGAGATGTCTGCACAGGCAAGTTGGGCTATGCCTATGTGCTCACAGTATGTGTGGGGAATGATGAGTGTTCGGCAAAAAGGTAGTCGCTTTAATAGGAACACACATGGGAAGATGATGCAAAAGCTCCTGCTGACAATAGCCATTACAATTTTAGTAATAATCTGGCGGGTAAGAATAGTGGTATATCTTAGGGGGAAGCAAATAGCAACATAGCGATCAAATGCCATGGCCAACAGGATGGCAGAATCCATGGCAAAGCTATAGTGGAGAAAGAACATTTGAGTAAGGCATCCAGGAAAGGTGATTTCCTGAGGACCTAGCCAGAAGATGCTTAATGTTTTGGGTACACATGTATTAGATAGGATGAAATCTGTAGCAGCCAGCATGGAGAGGAAAAAGAACATGGGCTCATGAAGGCTGCACTCCGTGGAAATAAGGTAAAGAAGGACACTGTTGCCTGCAAGGGCCACAAGATATATAATAAAAAAGGGAATCCCGATCCAGACATGGAACCCCTCCAGCCCTGGGATTCCCAGTAGGATGAAAGGGCCTGGACTGAAGCTGCTCAGGTTGAATGTGGCCATCATGGTCTTGGATTGTATGTGCCTCATAGACTGAAAATAAAAATTTTGTGGCTGATTGTTATGATGCTCTACAGACATTCACCTCTGAGTCTTCTTCAATATTATCCCCTCACTTTCAGCTCTGTAAAGTGATGAACTATCCTTTGTCTCTTCTCTTGACTAATAAATACTTGGCAAACTTTTAGTTACAATTTTAAGTCATAATAGAAGTAGGATCAAAGTAATTTTTCCCAGAGACACAGTCACATAACTCCAGTCATACGATTTTATTTCTGTCTACTTACCAGCAACCCAGGAAGTTTTCTAGGAAAATAGGAACACAAAACACTGTTAAGCAGAGAAACAATGACTAGTTAGGAATTTGGAACAAAGTTAAATGTGAGGTTCCACCCCTAGTGAACTGGAATAACAACTGTAGGGTCCCAAGAGGCTGAACAAAGCCAGGCTCAATGTCTCATGCCAAAATAGACTATGCAGTCTCTTTTCTTTTTTGCTCTTTCTCTGCAATGGAACATCTGCCCTGGTTCTCATCAGTATTGTAGCAAAGTTCACGAACATAAAGAGGAGACAAAGAATATTCTTCCCTAGAATCTAAGGTTTATGTGGTTTACTCTGCCTTCAGATATTACCAGGTTGGAGAAGTTTCCAAGAAAAGGTATTCTCCAATACTTACTCTGTCACATTGGTCTCAAGGAAACAGTGGAACCTTGCTCTGAACCCTTACAAAAGACATCCCAGTAGAGGGAGCGCAGTCTCCAGGTAGAGTTATGCCCCAACCTTCTTGCCCCTGTCTTCATTTTTACAACGACTCATTTTTGTGAGACTTAATTGAAATAGATGGGCCCTTCTTCCAAAATTCATCTGTTTGTGATATGATACGCAAGTCTTTTCTCCAACTTCAGTATTCACTTATTTTTCTTTCTACCTGGTCTTGAGTAGTTAGCATTCTGTAGTTCTCTATCTATGTCTGCTGCTTTCTAGGTCAATAAACTCTACCTGGGTGATATCCCCAAATGCCGTGACTTTGTGACTCCTATGTCAAAGATTCTGAAGTTTTTAATTTTGAAGATAATCCTCTCTCCTCAGCTTTGTAACTAGTTACCCGATGTCTGCCATCTTAGAAATCCCACGTGTGCATCCAACTCAGTGTGTTCAAAACAACCCTATTTCCCTTTCCATTGCCCCAAATCTGTTTCTCCTATAATGTTTTCCTATTCAGCAAGTGATAGTGTGACACAGTTGCTCAATCTAGAAGCCTTGAAATTATCTTAATCATATTCCCTCACATAACAATCACCTTACTCATCTTCCACACAAGTATCATGTTACAGGTTCATCCCCTAAGTACCTCTATATTACATCCACTTATTGCTACCCCTGCATTGGCTGCTCCATCCCAGATGTTGTCATCTCTCATCAAGACCTCTGCATTCTAACTCAAATGCACCAATTTTCCTTGAGTAATTAAAGATACATGTGATGTAGAGTCTATCCCAACTAGAGAGGGAAAAAAGATGGAAAGACTGTAATTCCAGATAGGAAGAAATAGCAAGGCTGGCAGTAAGCAGCAGTAAATATCTTCTGTGCTGAAATCTAAGTGCAGTCCATTTCTTTAAAAATAGCCTGGGGAGGAGGACAAGATGGCGGAAGAGCAGGGAGCTCTGTAATCCGAGCACGCCCCTATGGATTGAACTGAGAAGGACTGAAGGGATAAAACTTGGATTTGCAAGTGGGGGAAAGAAGAAACAGACGCCAGAAAGAAGACAAC
>CM053575.1:49577199-49747764 GCA_028646485.1 Cryptoprocta ferox
GAAAACAAACTGAGGGGGGAAGGGGAAGGGGAAAAGGTAAAGCGGGGTGATGGTCTTGGTGGAGGTCACTTGTGGGGAAGAGCACTGGGTGTTATATGGAAACCAACCTGACAATAAACTATAAAGTTTAAAAAAAAAAAATAGCCTGGGTGGCTCAGTCGGTTAAGTGTCTGGCTTCAGCTCAGGTCATGATCCCGTGTTTCATGAGTTTGAGTCCCACATCTGGCTGTGTGCTGACAGCTCAGAGCCTGGATCCTGCTTCAGCTTCTGTGTCTCCCTCTCTCTCTCTGCTCCTCCCCTTCTTGTGCTCTGTCTCTCTGTCTCTCAAAAATGAATAAACGTTAAAAAAATTTTTTTTAAATAGATTCAGTTATAGCAGAGGTCAATGTATCTAGAAGATTGAGCGAAGTTCCAGGATCTAAGATTTCGGTTCCCTATTCACTGCCACAAAATTATTTATAAGCCACCTCACCCACATGCCACATCTCCTAGCATATATATTGCCCAGATTGGAAATTGTAAAGACAAACTATTACAGAGAAATCATAATTAAACAGGAGGCAAAAGAGATTCCATGGCAAAAGCACTAATTCAATGAGAAATATGTAATTCCATTAACATTTCTTTAAAGTATTCTGATAGTCACTAAAGCAAAGTCTTTTGATCAAGTGGAAAAAGTGACACCGGATATGAATAATCAAGTCATATGAGAAAAAACTCTAATGTTTAATCAATATATAGAATATTCTCAGTCTCATAAATAATTAAGCTC
Source organism: Cryptoprocta ferox (assembly GCA_028646485.1). Taxonomy (NCBI): domain Eukaryota; kingdom Metazoa; phylum Chordata; class Mammalia; order Carnivora; family Eupleridae; genus Cryptoprocta; species Cryptoprocta ferox. Next base: position 49,577,972 of record CM053575.1, read on the forward strand.
AATATAAAACATGAATGATGAGGTATATTATCAATTAAAAAAGACTTAAAAAGTTTGATGGTATCATTTGTAACAGCCAATTCTGTGAAGAGTCTGAGGAAGTAAGAGCTGTTATAACTCTTTTAGAAGGGTTTACTGTATAACATTCTTAGATACTAATTTTCCAATCTGAATCTGAATCAAAATATAAGGTGCACATATCCATTGTCCCCAACGTTCCAAATATAGGAATGCTTCCCCAGATACAATTATATAAATAAATAAATGGCATAAGGATATTCACAGCAGCAACACTTATATGAAATTTGAGTGAAATTATAATATGAAAAAATAAAAGTTGGCACCAGTTTAATTTTTAATATGGGAATGATTTTAACATTTACTGTATATAGCTTTTAAAAAGAATGAGGCAAACCCTGTGTATAGGAATCAAAAGGCACCAAAATAGAGCTGGTACACATACTGAAATTGGAATGATAGAGATGATCAGCTAGTAATATAATTAATGGGTAACATAACTTCAGAATATTTTTTAAAAAGTGAGGTATATATGGGGGTGCCTGGATGGTTCAGTCGGTTAAGCGTCTGACTCTTGATTTTGGCTCAGGCCATGATCCCAGAGTCATGGGTTCAAGCTCCCCATAGGGCCATAGAGCTCTTTCCCATGTCAAAAGTGAGATAATGTTAGTCCACTGAATGTGTCATACCCCAATTTAAATTTCAGCTTTGGGGAATACTCTTGTCTGATTCTTTTCCACCTACATTTGGTCTTGGAAGTTTCTTTAGCTTGGTCCATTTTCTCTCTTTCTCTAGCTAACTTTCCCTACAGTACACAGCAAGCGTTCCTGAACAATATCCAAAGTAAATAATGCTCTCAAGGTACACTCCTGGCACTCAACATTATCCATTCAGAGCACTTACCACACTCTTCATTTTATTTTACTTAGCTTTCTCACTTAACAAATGGTAAGCTTGAAGAGGATAGATATCACATCTGCTTATTTCACTATTCTATCCCTAGAACAGTATCTGCCACAGAATATTCAATTAGTTCTTGTTGAATAAATGAGTGGCAGAGGCCCATCGGACTTCACACTCATTAACTTGATCATCCACATAGTGTTGTGAGTACCCTGTCATTCACCCACTTCTCTCTCAAGTTTATATCTCACAGCCTACCATAATAATATAAGGTAGGCCCCTCCACTTAAACTCTGGAAAATTAAAGATCTGTAAAGCATGAAAACTTGCTTTCCATCTTTAAATACTTCCAAACTGGATGAAGACTCCCACCAAACAAACCTAGGGGATTCACAGTCACTGCACACTACTGAAAGATGGTCTAGAAGGAAGGACACAGCTAAATGTGGGAAATTAGTAGCACTTTCCTCACCTACCTTCAAAGTTCTAGATACATAAAAAGAGGTCTGTGGCTTTACATTTCCATTCTTGAAACTTCCCAGGTGTCACTAACTATACATTCTCTTTAATCTATTAGTATTAGTACTCTTTGATCACAGTTTCTTTGATTACAGTTTCCTGAATAGGATTTTGCATTTAGCAAGCATTCTACTTCCACCTTATTTACTGGTCTCTGATTGATTGCTGAGCATTTTTCTCCTCTCTCCTAAGGCTAGGAATATTGCAGTGACACATCCTATATCTCTATGTTTGCTGTCTCCTCCACCACCAAACTAAACACAGGACAGGTCCTTCAGTAATACCTTCATCACGAAGTATTTTAATCCAAACCTTGACTTTATTTCTCTTTTTTATGCTAAGCATGTCTATGTGAATATCTTTCTTCTGCTCCATTTTAGGGAGAGGGGCATTATAAATTTTGACCAGAAAAACCTAGAAACATTTTAAGGAAAACAGTGGGAGGGGCTCAGAATTAAGCTCCTAATAGACACCTCTCTATCATACCATTCTTTTAGCATGAGTGTCAGCTTTATAATCTATATTCAGAATTCTAATCTTGTCCAGTCCTCTTCCCCAGAGCCCCCCTCTTTCTCCACTCCTTCTCTTCTCTTCACCAGCTCCTTTTCTCATTGGGTCTGTTCCCTGCTATTACTTCCTAATAGTTTTGCTTTGCTCACCATCGGCTTATACCTTGCAGATCCTGGTCCTAGAACTACTTTGCAAAAGCAAGGTGATGATCAGAGAGTGCAGGAACACAGCAGGTGAAAAACAGACCAAAGAACAAAAGAAGCAGTTCCAGGGTCAGTAAGGACAGACATAAGATAATGCTCACAGTAGGGAAGAACCAACACAGAGCCTGGAGGAATGGAGTGCAAATGTACTTCTCATATGTCTCTGGGGATTTGAGACAAGTTAGAACAGAGGCCCTCTGAACCCAGGAGACCTATAAGCCTTAGGTCCCAAGGCCTCAAGTCAGTCTAGGACATGGGCAAGGGTTCAATCAAATTAACACATTCCCAGCTTAGGAAATTACACCTCTGTTCATATCAGTGTTGGCTTGGAAATTTTGGAATCCATGATAGGAACATATCTGAGTCTCAGCAGGGTCTTGATCTAGTGATCAGTAATTTGATAAAGAATCATATTTACTATGTGTCAGCCCAGTATAGAACTCCTAAAACTTCTTGTGCAGGGACAGTTTAATTTTCTTGTGACTCCCTAGCACAGAGTATTTCATAGTGGAAAATCGATAAATGTCTGAAATGCATGCTTCTAGCCTTATATAACAAAACCCAGGAGATATTTCTCATTGGAGCTGCATCTTTCAAGGTATGAAGAGGCCTCTCTTTTTAGATACTTCAATGTTCAGTCTTGCTTGACAATACTGTCCATCTTCCCTCAGTGAAGAATCATTACTAATTTTGTGTTCAGTCATTTTTTTAGACTATAGGCTACTAATCTATTTGTCTAGAGCAAACCTCTAACACAAAGCACATACAAATCTGAAAATCATAGCTATCCAGCCAGGGTATGGTCTCAGCCTTCCAATAGAACCCTGTGTACAACTGCCCATCAGATGAAGAAGGAAGTTTACTTTCAGTGTCTTATAGCTAAAAATCTGGAATTTATCCCTTATTCCACACATCCCTCCCTTTGTGCTATACCAAAATACTTTAACTGTTCTGGAAATCAGTTTCTGCATCTATAATAAGGGAATAATAACTTGGAAATGCTTAGTTTATTTTTTATTTTTTTAAAAAAAAATTTAAATGTTTTCTTTATTTTTGAGAGAGAGAGAGACAGCATAAGCAGGGGAGGGTCAGAGAGAGAGGGAGACACAGAATCCAAAGACAAGCTCCAGGCTCTGAGCTAGCTGTCAGCACAGAGGCTGATAAGGGGCTCGAACCCACGAACTGTGAGATCATGACCTGAGCCAAAGTTGGACGCTTAACCGACTGAGCCACCCAGGCACCCCAGAAATGCTTAGTTTGAAGAAGAGCTCTGCGGAATAAGTGGGGAAACAACTTTGACCTTAGCATGGAAAAAGTATTTTTCCATGACTCTCCATATGTTTTTTTCTCTGATTACTTAGAGTTGCAAATCCAGGTAGACTCCCTCCAAGCAAATGGATTTTATTAATTAAAACTTATTCATTTCAACTCTTTTATTCAGCAAATGCTTACTGCATGCCTATTACAAACTAGGAGATTGTAAATGATAGGAATGCAATGGAAAACAAGGCAGGCAGGCATGAATCTGGTCCTTGATGACATCTAATGGAGGAATAGACATTGAACAACTAAGTATACAAGCAATCGTTTTGTTAACGTTGTGGTAAGTCTTGAAATAAAAAGTACATTGTGCAGTGAGAATATATATATAAGATAGTAATCAAATATACAGGATTGAAAAAGAAACATCTGAGGGGATTTGTAACTGAAGCCTAAATAGGAATTGCCAAGCAAAAACTAATAATAATAATAATAATAATAATAATAAATAAAGAGAAAGCACAAATGGAAGAGAAAAGGAGAAATCTGATGCATTTGAGAAGCTGAAAGCTGGCAAGTATGGTGGTGTACTGTCTTAATACATTAACAGTAATATCAGCACATCTTGTGCTGTCATTTTCTCCAACTTCCCCAAAATACAGAACTAACTTCATTAAGATTTATTAAGATTCCTTTTTTTCAACTGAGTATGTAAAGAAAACAGTTGAGTTTAGAACAAGTTGAATTTAGGATAAACAAGACAATACTGCAATAATATACTATGGAATCTACACTGAATAGAGAAGGAAGGAAGGAAAAGTTAGGGATAATGACATGAAGGAAGGGGTTTCTGGTAAAGTTTGAATGTGCATGAAACCTTTATTGAGAACACATGTTATATCACATACTTTCATATAACAGGGCATAAGAAGATGCCTAGGACTAAGCTTCTGTCTTCAAGGAGCTCATAATGTAGCTGTGGATAGATAAATAAAAGAGCAAATAAATATGATGGTTTGTAACTGTGGCATGAATAAAGCAGCCGCATCTGGGTATCCTCTGAGGTGCCTAAGGGCACTACAAACTGCAAAGAAAATATCAACACACACACACACACACACACACACACACACACACAAGATCTTATCTCATTATGCCAATTTTACTCTTTAGTTCTTACTCCCAAGTAATTTAAAATGCTCATCTTTATTAAATTTATGGCTTCTTTTTCAGTGAAGATTTTAGGAAATGGGCATTTTTATGCTGGGATAATTTCTTAAGAGGAACATAGATGAATCCTACCCAACTCCACTCAATACACACTCTACTCACAGCAAGTTGTTGTTGTTGTTTATTTTTTTAATGTTTATTTATTTATTTTGAGAGAGAGAGCAAGAGAAAGAGTAAGGGAGGGGCAGAGAAAGAGGGAGAGAGAAAATACCAAGCAGGCTCTGCACTGTCATCACGGAGCCCAACGTGGGCCTCGATTTCATGAACTGTGAAATCATGACTTGAGCTGAAATCAAGAGTCAAATGCTTAGCTGACTGAGCACCCAGGCGCCCTGTGTTGTTGTTGTTGTTGTTGTTGTTGTTTTAAATAACAGGACATTGAGTATGAAACACACAAAAAAAACATCGCTTCTGAAATTACTTGCTCAAAGAGTCAGGGATGTGCAAATTAAGCAAAATAAACATAAGTGAGGTGTAAATAAATGTAAATTAGATGTAAAGCTTTGGGTTTCACACAAGATTGCTCTTCTTACTAAATTCTTCTATTCCTTGCATTGATCCCAAGGACAATATTATGCATGATCTTGAATACACTGGAATTATTGAAGAGATTAAAGGTACTGAGTGACACAATCATATGAATTGTAAAATGATCACTCTAGCTTTTACAGAGAGAGTGGATTGAATGGAACTCCTATAAAAAGATGACTTCGAAATACTCTCAGAAGGACAAATAATAGAAAGAGGCCCAGGTGAGCTCAATGGTCATGGTAAAGGTCAGAATGCCATGTACCTACAGGTATGACTTATCAGCACCTTCAAATCAAACATTTAACTCAAATGTTGAATTAATTTTGTTGGACTGTGATGTAAGATAAATCAAGGACAAGCCACGGATTTCTGGCTTGGGAATTCATGTTGGTGATAGTGCCATTCTCTGTAAAAGACCAAAAAGGAAGGGCACTTTTTATGACGGAAGTTAGTGAGCTTCCAGGTCAGTTTTGGAGAAATTAAGTCTAAGGAGTTTGTAAGCCATTCAAGTGAGTAGATACCCAGGAATCAATTGGATAGAGAATTCTGAATCAGACAGACCTGAGTTTGGATCCTAAGTCTACTGATTGTCTTTCTGTAATCTTTCTAAGGTCTCCATTTCCTCGTCTGTGAAATGAATGAACTAATATTACCCTCTGAAAATTATTTTTTCCTTTTTAAAAAATATTTTTAATATATTTATTTATTTTCTCTTTATTTTTGATAGAGACCAAGCAGGGGAAGGGCAGGGAGAGAGGGTGAGAGAGAGAATCCCAGGCAGGCTCCACACTGTCAGCACAGAGCCCAATGTGGGGCTCAAACTCACAAACTGGGAGATCATGACCTGAGCAGAAATCAAGAGTTGGATGCTTACCCAACTGAGCCATAATTATCTTTAATTAAATTAATTAATATTTATAAAATATGGGCCACGGGTAGTGAAAATTTTCTTGGAACATCCAATTGAAGAAAAAAGATACAAAAGACAACAAGCTCCGTGTAAGTTGAGATGGGTAGGGGGAAAAGTAAAGCAAGTATAGGACACAGGAGGAGGAGTTAATAATATGCAGACTCAGGACTGAACCGCAAAGCATCAAGCTTAGTAGTTGTAATACTACTAAGTATAGACAGAACTGAGAGCTACTTAAAGAAGGAAGACAGGACCCTTTGCCTTTAACTCAGGAACTCAGAAGCACAAGGGCGAGTTGTATATTAGGAAATATCTAGCCTTCAAATATCAAAATTAGCAATAGGAAAGAGGTAAACCTTAGTATCAGTGCTCTTCTGTACCCATCATCACCTTCTTCATCCAGGTCGTGAGAAAACTGAACCAAGAACACCCTTGATTTTTCTGGAAGTCTAGAAGGTTTCCTTTCTCCTTTTCCCCCACCCGTCCATACTTTGCACATGGTTGGAACTCTAAAATTTCAAGCGAATAAGAGTTACAGCTTTATTTTTATAGCTTCCTATGTTATACAAAATCTCACCTAATTAATGTTACCTAAATTTCTCCATCAGTGGCCCTCCCCATTCAGTGTGTCCTCTTCAAAGAAAAGAGGAGAACAAGTTTGTCCTGGATCTGCTTGGTCTTCACTCCATAGATAACAGGATTTAGAGCAGGGGGGATGGCCACATACAGGTTGGCAAATAGGATGAGCACATTTCGAGGGACACTGTGCCCAAAGCGATGTGCAAGGATGGAGAAGAAGGCAGGTGTGTAAAACATGAGGATGACACTGACATGGGAACCACAGGTGCTGAGGGCCTTTTGGCGGGCACCTTGGGATGAGAGGTGAAAGACAGCATGGAGGATGAAGGTATAGGAAACAGCAATGAAGATCACATCTGAGATGACAGTCATGAGAGGGACAGAAAATCCGTACCAGATGTTGATGGAGATGTCAGCAGAGGAAAGCCGAGCAACCCCGATGTGCTCACAGTATGTGTGCGGTATGATGCGTGTCCCGCAGAAGGGTAACCGTTTCAGTAGAAAAACATCTGGCAAGATGACAGAGAAGCTCCTCACGACAATGCTCACCATAAGCTTGATGGTCACCTGCCGAGTCAGGATGGCAGTGTATCTCAAGGGGAAGCAGATGGCCACATAGCGATCAAACGCCATGGCCAACAGGATGGCTGAGTCCACTACAGCGCTGAAGTGGAGGAAGAACATCTGGGTGAGACAGCCAGAGAAGGTTATTTCCTGGGAGCCCAGCCAGAGGTTACTGAGCAGTTTGGGCACTGTGGCAGTGGACAGGAGGAGGTCCGTGGTAGCCAGCATAGCTAGGAAGAAAAACATGGGCTCGTGGAGGCTGTGCTCGGTTGCAATGAGGTAGAGGAGAATGAAGTTGCCCACAATAGTCAAAACGTAGATGACACAAAAGGGAATCCCAATCCAAATGTGGAACTCGTCCAGGCCAGGTATTCCCACAAGGATGAAGGTACTGGGATTATAGCAGCTCAGATGCATGGTCCCTTCAGTCTGGGATCCACTGGGTTTTGAACCCTGAGGACAAATCAGCTTTCAGAATGGGCTGTGAAAGACACTTGCACTCTGCTACTGATCCTGGTTGGGGACTACAACTGTCACATTCAGAGTTCCTGCTTGAGAAGCACCTCTGTACCCTGGATGTTGGCACCTGCAGAATTGACTTGTTATTGCCCCCTTTCTTTGCCACTGTCCCCACTTCATTTCCTTATACATTTATTAATAAACCTTAAAGAATGGTTATTTTTGTAGGTCAGCAATTTCATATGCTGACCCTTTCTCAGTGTAGATTATGTGGGATTGGCACAGGTTCAAATGGAAAAAGAAAACATAGTTTGTATGAGGAGAAGAAGGCTTGTGTATGTAAGAGAGAGCATAGGCAGGGGAGAGAGAGAAACAGGAAATACTAAAACTATGAAATGGGTTGAGCTGTGAGTAATGGGCTTTTATAGAGCAAATATTATGTTTCCAACAATGGTTTTGATAAAATAAAACTGAAGAATTTCAATAAAGTAATGAATAATGAAAAATAGCAGGAAAAAAGAAAGGACAGATTCCAGCGCCGTGGGTGGTACAGGAGCTCTTGTTGCACAGGGATTGAAATATGGTCCCGATTAGGAGGGATGCTTCCTGGGAAGTGAAAATAAGAGAATGCGTCTACCAGGAAATGCACAGGGACAGGTAAGCAGCATTCCCCTGACTCAGGCAAAAGGCAGTGAGGTCGGAGGATGATTTATGGCCTCAGGGACCATGCCCTTAACCTCGGAGGATCTCTACTCCCTAACTTAGTAGGGAGACCGCTCTATCCATTGGTGAGTCTGACAGTGCCTCTGTAACAGATACCAGCTGGTGTGATTGGCTTGGCCAAAGTCAAGCAGAGCAAATTCTCACCTCCTAGAGATAAAATTTAAAATAATAAAGTAGTGCTGTGCTAATGTTTTCCTTTCTGGTCTACAGGTTCGTGGACCCCATCTATGGGAATCTCTAGCCTTGCACTGAATAGAGACGACCTTTGGAAGCGCCTTTTGCACTTTAGTTCTAACTCCATTGTATGATCTATTTTATAAAGTACTTTTGAAAAGGGTACCAGCAATGGTGACAAGCAGGGAGTACAGCAATGGAGAGGCCAGAGCAGCTGGAGCCCTCCTTCGAACTGGTTTTGGAGAGGTTTAGTTCTCACCTTCTCCAGCAAATCTACAAAGTCATCCGAAAAGCTTTGAAGGAAAGGAAGCTGTTCTTTCGGACAAGTCATAGCAGTTCTATATTATTGTGTTTGGCAGGAATCTGTAGTTTTGTGACAAGGAAGAGGGACTTTGTGACATCTCCACCAGAACCCCAGTCAAAATCTTACATAGTGAGGATCCCTCACATTTGGGATGATTTGGTCATTGCCAGAGTGCTTAATTAGCCAAAGTGGACAAAACATCTACCTGACTGGGAGGGATGTAACTAGTTCCCACTGTCCAAAAGCAGCAGCACCACCACCCCGCCCCAACCACGACTCATCATCCAAGCCCATGAGAATGTATGTTCTAGGTTCCATATGCAGCTCCGATTTAGTTTAAATGCCTGTGGGCACTGAACTTATTCGAATAATGGTAACGACAGGGTCTTCATAAAAATTGTCCCTAAAAGAGCAGCCACCTCATCTCCTGTGGTATGAAAAGTAGAAAGACTGAGAAAGCCCCAAAATGTCTTTTAATTTAGGCTAGACTGCAATTCGGTTGCTTGAAGCATAGACTCACTGCCTCTTGACAAGAAGCACATTTCCTCAGGGTCACAGGGGACACATTTAAAGGGGAGAAAATAAATCACTAATCATTAAAACTGCCAAGGACGTCAACAGAAAACATACAAACCACAGTTTGCTGCTTCAGTCTGAATCTGCTCTGGCTTCACTTCTTTTAACCAAAGAGCTCTTCTTTCCTTCTGGATTCCCACCGTGTTACTGACCATGTTAGTCGGTCTGCACATGTAATCAATCGTTTTCTGTCAGGAGCTGTCTCCTTACGGAATCACTGGTACCAGAAGGACTCCTTTCTTCCTGAGTCCTGTCCTCCAGGGCACAGACCCTACTTGCACACAGCAAACACAAGGCTACATAATTTGATAAAGATCAAAGAGCCAGCGTAGCGTTTTTCTCTTCCCTAATTGGCTATAGTTTTCAACTCACCGAATTGTCTTCTATCTCTTGCTTTACAGTAGTAGAAAGTATCTGTTTAGAAGGAAAACAAGGAAACAAGTAAAATTTTAGCCGGGGAGAGGTGCCACAAAGGGTAAAAAGAACATTTTTATGCACTCCTTATATTCCCAGGAGATAGAACTCAGGTTTATGGGTCCCACCATTTTTTCATCCCCAGACAAAGGAGGAGGTCAAACATATTAACTCCTTTCCCTTGAGATGAAGTGTAGGTTGGTGATTTTAGTAGGTGTGGATATTAGATGCCTAGGAGATTCAGTCTAGACAATTTAGACACAGTAAGTTGAGACAGAATTCTCAGAGGCCTAAAAATGTTCCTCTACATGTGGCATTCTTTAATTAGTCTATTTGTATAAACTGGCACCAATATTATATAAATACAATTAAAGTTTTCTAGTCTTGATATTGGGATGTAAAACCTTCGACCTTTTTCCCCCCAAAATTTCTTAGCCATTCTTTGCACTTTGCATTCCCCAAAATTTTATAAGCAGTTTCTCAACTTATAAATACACACACACACACACACACACACACACTTGGAGTTTTTGTTTTAATTACATTGAATCTGTACATTAATATGGAAATGCTTGATATGTTTATAATACTATAACTTTATGTTATAAATTTGACATACTCCCCTTTTCATGTAGTCATATTTTAATTTCACTAATAATGTATTAAAAAACTGACTTGAAAAGATATCTGCATGCCCAGGTTCATTGCAACATTATTTACAATAGGCAAGATATGGAAACAACCTAAGTATCCATTCATGGATGAATGGAAAAGAAAATGAGATATAGATGTAGATTAGAGACACATATCTATAGATAGATATATAGATATATATAGTGAAATATTATTCAGCCATAGAAAACAGTGAAGTCTTGCCATTTGTGACAACACAGATGGACCTCGAGAGCATTATGCTAAGTGCAATATGTCAGACAGAGAATGACTTATATGTGGAATCTTAAAAAAATAAAATAAACAAAAAAACAGAGAAGAGACTGGGAGACTGGTGGTTACCAGAGGAGGGGAGTGAGTGGTGGGCAAAATGGGTGAAGGTGGTCAAAAGGTACAAGCTTCCAGTTGTTGAATAAATAAGTCATGGAAAGATAATATACAGTATGGTGACTATAATTAATAATGCTGTATTGTGTATTTAAAAGTTGTGAGAGAGTAGATCTTAAAAGTTCTCATCACAAGAAAAAAAAGATTTTGTAACTATATATGGTGACGGATGTTAACTAGACTTATTGTGGTAATCATTTTGCAACATATATAATTTTTTTAAGTTTATTTATTTTGAAAGAGATAGTAAATGAAAGTGGGGGAGGGGCAGAGAGAGAGGAAGAAAGAGAATCCCAAGCAGGCTCTGCGCTGTCAGTGCAGAGCCCAACGTGGGGCTCAAACTCAAGAACTGTAAGATCATGACCTGAGCCAAAATCAAGAGTTTGAGGTTTAACCGGCTGAGCCACCCTGGTGCCCCAACGTATACAAGTACTAAATCATTATGTTGTACACCTGAAACTAATATAATCTTATATGTCAATTATACCTTAATTTAAAAATACAGATGTTCTTTTTTTGTGGAATGCATAATATTTGTTTTCTATAGCTATTATAAAATGTTATCACAGACTCCACAGTTTAAAATGCTTAAAATTAAAATCACCATAATCATCTTACAGTTTTGTAGTTCAGAAGTCCAGCCTAGGTCTCACTGGGCTAAAATCAAGGTGTCGAGATGGCTTCTTTTCTTTTTGGAAGCTTTGGAAGAAAAACTCTTCCCTTGCTTTTTCTAGTATCTAGAAGTTGCCTGCCCCCATCTTCAGAAAAAGCTATATTACTTCTGCCCTTCTTCCATATTCAATTGCCCTCTGACTCTCCCCTCTGTCTCCCCCTTCCACTTTTAAAAATCTCTGTGATTGGGGTGCCTGGATGACTCAGTCGCTTAGGCAGCTGACATTGGCTCAGGTCATGATCTTGCAGTCTGTGAGTTCGAGCCCCACATTGGGCTCTGTGCTGACAGCTCAGAGCCTGGAACCTGCTTCCGATTCTGTGTCTCCCTCTCTCTCTGTCCCTCCCCCACTCACATTCTGTCTCTCTCTGTCAAAAATAAATAAATGTTAAAAAGAAAATAAGAATCTCTGTGATTATATTTGAGCCAGCTACATATTCGAGGAAAATCTCCCTAGTTTAAGGTCTACTGATTAGTTTAATCTGATAATCATCTTAATCTGCTTTTGTCATCTAACCTAACATAATAACAGACGTTTGCAATGGGATACCATTTGAGTGGCCGTTATTCAGCCATTATTCTGCCTACCACACCAAGTTTCAGAGTGTGTAAATGATGTTTGTCACACTCACTATTCTTGACTAGTTTAATCTCTAGATATATTGTCAATAATAGATGCATTTAAATGTCTCACTTTATGTTCATTTCTCCTTGCTAAGTTCTTAGCTAATATTCTACATACTGAGGCTCCATAGTAATATGCATCCATAATGCCTGTATTCACATATCTTGGTGGCTTTTTAGCATAATTCTGAGTGGGAGATGCTCTCTGACTTTTCTTTCTTTTTTATTTCCTCCTTGTGCTAATTCTTCTAGTACCTCATCCTGTTCTCCTAGACACTCTGTCCTGAATGGAAGCTTAGTGTGGTCACTTCTGAGCCTGACCAGTGATGGTTTCATGGACACCACAGATCTAGTTACTGAGACAGAAGGAAGATTGGTTCAGTTCCTTGGGGGCAGAATGTGTCTCTATCTCCCCACATCTCTAGATAAGCCACTTTTCAGAAATGTAATTCTAGGAAGTAGTTTCATACCAGTTTTTTGTTTGTGTGTGTGTGTGTGTGTGTGTGTGTGTGTGTGTGTGTGTGTTTAATTTACATTTTTGAGCAGGAACCCTATGCCTCATTCTTGACCTCAAGTAGCGACCTCAGTTTTGGTCTGCTACATGAAAGAACTTGTCAAAATCTTGCAGAAGCTATATTTCTTTCTAGGCTACTACCTTTTTCTAGATCTGGAACTAAGGATGTTTATGGATTTGTGAATCCCCAACTCATGATCCTTGTTTTATTTTCTTCCTTGATCCACAAAGACGTTGTTACTATCTCGGGATCATAATCCCACATTTATTTTCCCAGAGATGAAAAACAAACTTTTAATCTATTTTCCCCATTTGTTATTAGTTTAAAGTGAGACAGAAAGCTTCATTTGTACCATTTACTTCTCATAAACTAAAGACAAAGTACCTGTGTTCCTTTCTAAAATGACCACTATCAACCCTCTCAGCTCCCCTTCCCCACAATAATGGTGCCCTTAGATGCTGGGAATGCAGTAGAAAAATAGTTGAAGTGTCCAGAAAAGTCTTCCCCTGCCTTCCAGCACATTGTATCTCTGATATCACCTGCCAAATTCTCAGCTTCCTACTGCTGTTTGCTGAACAGCAAACTGAAGAGCTGCTTACATCTTCTCTTCTGAAAACTACATGAGGTCAACATAAAATGTCAAGGTGTCTTAGCATCAGAACATGGGATGAATAGGCTATAGATATTTTGTTTCCTCTGAAGAGAATCTCATTGAAAGATCCACCAGCAACGTGACTACATGCCAAAATAAGTCATTACTGTTTAAGGGAAACCAGTAAGCCAGATATTAAATGCAAAAAATACGAGCGCGAAGTCTTTAGAAGAAAGCATAGGAGGACATTTTTATAGTCTTGAGTCGTTCACGATGTTGAAAAAAACATTTTGGCCCAAGATGGAGCCACTTCTGCCTAGGGTGCCACATCAGCAAACGGAACTCAGGTAACTTTTGTGTCCCTGCAAATGCTCCACCTGATCATACACACAGTGTATCTACTGAGCAAATCCCCAAACTCCATGCCAACTCTGGGCTTTCTCACCCCACACAAAGTTGACTATGTGGCCCCTGCCAGTTGGATATTTTCTATTGGCCTCTTCCTTGTTGTTTATTCTCTATCCCATAGAAGCTTTTTGCTGCAGTTGTCTGAAAGGAGATTATCCACTTCACTAAGTATTAAAAAAAGATTGTGTGTATCACCTAAAATGTTTTCTTCAATCATTTTTTCAGCAAAGATTTTCTGGAAGGGAACCAGAAACAATAAACTTTTAGAAAATGATAAATCATGCAAAGAATATAGTCGATGATATTATAATAACTGTGTATGGTGTCAGAGGGTAACTACACTTACCGTGGTGAACATTTTGTAATGTGTATAATTGTTGAATCATGGTGCTGTACACCTGAAACTACTATAATATTACATGTCAACTATATTCCAATTCAAAAAATTTTAAATGATAAATTAAACTACAAAAAATTTTAAAGTTCTTCTCAAAGACACCAGTAAAAAGACTCCATATGTGGGATGCCTGGGAGGCATAGTTGGTTAAGTGCCTGACTCTTGATTTTGGTTTAGGTCATGATCTCACAGTTCATGAGATCGAGCCCTGTGTTGAGCTCTGCACTGATAGCACAGAGCCTGCTTAGGACTCCCTCTCTCCCTCTCTCTCTCTCTGCCCCTCCCATGTTCTCTCTCTCCCTCTTCCTCTCGCTCCCTCTGTCTTTCAAAAATGAGTAAATAAACATTTTTTAAAAGAAATTAAAAAACGACACCATATGCAAGCCAAAGTCAGAGAGAAAATAGTCCAATATTCACCTAACAAATATTTGACAAAAGACTTGCATCCAGAATCTATACAGAACTCCACAAATCAATAATAAAAAAGACAAAACAGTCTAATTTTAAAATGAGCAAGTGATTTGAACAGACATGTCATTCTAATTTTAAAATTAGGGAAGAATTTGGAAATAAAGTTATGGATGGCCAAGGTACACATAAAAAAAAGTTCTTGCCATGGTGAATTCAGGAATATGCACATTAAAATCACAATGAAATAGCACTAAAAATCACTAAAGTGCTTAGAATTACAAAGACTTCCACACTCATATGTTGGCAAGGATATGTAGCAATCTGAATCCTCATATGTTGTTAGTGGGTATGTAAAATGGTACAACAACTTTGGGAGAAAATCTAGCACTTGTCTTCAAGTGAAATATACAACTACCCTGTAAGAAAGGAATTCCAATTTTAGGTATAGTCTCAAGAAGAATTAAGCACATGTCTACCACAAGACTTGTATAAGAATGCTTTTAATACCTTTACTCATTATATGAAAAAATTTAAGACATTTCAAATATGTCTCAACAGGAGATTGGATACATAGTGTATATTCATACAGTGGAATGTTAATCAGCAATAGAAGAGAACAAACCACTGATAAATAAAATAACATGAATAAAGAACAAAAATGTTACCTTACATGAAAGAAGGCTTATATAATGGATTTATACTGTATGATTCCATTCATCAGAAGATCCAAACAGGCAAAATTTAGATTGAATCTCAAGTAGTGGAGGAATTCATTCTATCAAAACAACCTTCCCATAGATAACTTCAAATCATATGGGTGGTGGGGTGTAGGGAAGGGAGAAGGTAACAAGAATCTGAAGGCACTGTAAAATAATAAAAATCAGTCAGAAACCAAAAAGGAGTATGCCCTTAATAAAAAGGAAATAACATTGGGTGGTTTCCTGTTTTTGTATCTTTTCAGCTGAGAACAGACCCCAGTCAGCACAAGGTAACACAATAAAAACTTGTAGAGAGGCTTAATTTTGTTGACTATAAAAGTAATTTAGAAAAGAAAATGCAAGTTTACAACATATGCTGGAAAGTGAGGAGAAATACTCACAATAAAAAGAGTTTGAAAATTCTACATATAAATGCTGTCCACATCTCTAAAGAACACACATTTGAGGAAGACTCTATACAATTGAACTAGAATTACAAGACCTGAAGAGGTATTTTAGCTGCTACCCACTGCAGAGAAGACAGATGGAATTTGACATCAGCTATGTAAACTGCCTGAAAAAAAAAATTAATTCAGAAAATTCTAACAGGATCCAGACTTTTTTTCCAACATATCTTTCACAATTTCCAGAGTACAGTATGCAATCTAAAATTATTAGACATATTTAAACATGACCCATGCTAAGAAAGAAAAAGGAAGGAAGGAAGGAAGGAAGGAAGGAAGGAAGGAAGGAAGGAAGGAAGAAAGAAAGAAAGAAAGAAAGAAAGAAAGAAAGAAAGAAAGAAAGAAAAAAGACAATCCATGGAGAATGATTCCAAGATAGCCAGATATTTGAATTAGTGGACACAGACTTTATATTTTTTTAACGTTTATTTATTTTTGAAAGACAGAAAGACAGAGCATGAGCAGGGGAGGGGCAGAGAGAGAGGGAGACACAGAATCTGAAGCAGGCTCCAGGCTCTGAGCTGTCAGCACAGAGCCCTACGCGGGGCTCAAATTCACAAACTAGGAGATCATGACCTGAGCCGAAGTAGGCCACCTAACCGACTGAGCCACCCAGGTGCCCCTAGTGGACACAGACTTTAAAGCAGCTGCTTTAATTATAGTCAAGGACAAAGGGATAAATAATGTGTCTAATGAATGCACAAGTAGGAAATTTCAGCAGAAAAATGAACATTATTTTAAAACAATGAAAATGTGAACTATAAAAACAATAACTGAAACTTTAAAACCACTATATGGGCTAAAAGAATGATTAGAAATGAGAGAAGAAAGAGTAAGGGAATTTAAAAATAGATTAATAATCATTATCCAATCTAAGAAAAAAAACTGGATACCCACCTGCAGAAAAATGAAACTGGATCCCTGTCTCACACCATATGCAAAAATCAACTTAAAATGGATTAAACACTTATTTACCTTAAAACTATAATTTTGTTAGAAGAAAACATAGGAAAAATATCTCTCTGACATTGGTCTGGGCAATGATTTTTTTGGAAATGACATTAAAAGCACAGGCTACAAAAGTTAAAAAAAAGTGACAAGTGAGATGGGGCTGGGGAAAAATATTTGCAAACCAGACCTCTAGTAAGAACTTAATACCCAAAATAATAGAAGAAACTCAAACAACTTGATAGCCAGAAAACATAAAAACAACCTGTTTTTAACCAAAGGACCTGAATAACTATTTCTCCAAAGAAGACATTTGGCCAAATGTATGAAAAGGTGCTTAAGTGTTTTAAGTGTATGAAGCACAGGACTAGTCATCAGAAAAAATTCAAATCAAAACCAAATTGAGATATCACCTCGTACCCATTAGGATGGTTATTATCAAAAAGACCAAAAACAAGTGTTGGTGAGGATGTAGAGAAAAAAGACACCTGCACACTGTTGTGGGAAGGTGAAGTGTTACATTTGCTGTTGATAAGAGTATGGAGGTTCCTCAAAAAATGAAGTAGAAACACCACATGATCCAGCAATCCTACTTCCTGATATATGTCCAAAGGAAATGAAATCCACATCTTGAAAAAATATCTGCTCTCCCCTGTTCATTGCAGCTTTCTTCACAAGAGCCAAGATATGAAAATAACCTAAGTGTTGTCAATAGATGAATGGATAAAGAAAATGTATTATGGGTAGTATATATAGTATTATATTAAAGATATACACACACACATATACACACATAATGGAATATTGTTCAACCTTAAAGAGAAGAAATCACTGCCATTTGTGACAATGTGGCAAAAGTTAGAGAACAAGTCTCAGAAAATGAGATAAGTCACAGAAAGACAAACTCTGCATGTTTTCACTTATTTGTGGAATTTAAAACAGTCAACTCGGGATACCTGGGTGGCTCAGTCGGTTATGCCTCTGCCTTCAGCTCAGGTCATGATCTCATGGTTCATGGGATTGAGCCCTATGTTGGATTCTGTGCTGACAGCACGGAACCTGCTTGGGATTCTCTCTCTCTGTCTCTCTCTGCGCCTCCTCGACATCTGTGTGCTCTCTCTCTCTCTTTCAAAAATAAATAAACATTTAAAATAAAATGAAACAGTCAAACTCATAGAAACCGAGAGTAGAATTGTAGTTGCCAGGGGCTGGGGGCTGAGGAAAATGAGGAGGTGCTGGCCAAAGAGTACAAAGTTTTAGTTCTGCGTGTAAATAAGTTCTGGAGATTTAATGTAGGGCATAGTGACTATAGTTAATAATATTGTATTGGATACTTGACATTTGCTGAGAATAAATCTTAGGTATTCTCACCACACACAAAAAAGTAACTATGTGATGTGACGTGATGAATATGTTAATTAGCTTGATTGTGGTTAGTCATTTCATAATATTACATATATCAACACATTCTTTTGCACACCTTAAATAAATATATACAATTTTTTTGTCCATTATATCTCAATAAAGAAGGAAAAGAGTATCCAACTTGAAAAACATTTTAAAAGCTGGAAAAAAAAAACACAAAGAAAAGAACAGTCTCAGTGACTTGGGAGACAAAATAAAAGGAATAATATACATTTAACTGGGATTCCAGAATTAGAAGAAAAACAACGTATATGTGAAAAATATTTAAAGAGATATCAGCCCAAAAAAGTCCTGATTTTATGAAAGCCCTGATTAGAAAAAATACAAAGAAAATCAGTTTCAAGCATATTATAGTCAAAGTTCTGAGAAAAAATTGACAGCAGCCAGAGGAAGCAGCACAGTAAATACAGTGAGATGATTGTTGGCCTCTATTTAGAGACATCAAGGACTAGAAGAGAGTGGAATGATATTTTTTTAATTGAAGAAAAAAATATATATAGAAGTCCACAATTCTGTATGAAATGAAAATATTCTTAATAAGGGCAAATGAAGACATTTTATCAGATCAGCAAAAACCATAAGTATTTTTTATAACCCAAAGTTTAGGAGAAAAAAAATGGAAGTTTTGTTTGTTTGTTTTTTTTTTTTTTCATTTCTTATCCTAGGGGTACCTGGGTGGCTCAGTTGGTTAAGCGTCTGACTCTTGATTTCAGCTCGGGTCATGATCTCACAGTGTGTGAGACTGAGCCCCACGAAGGGCTCTGCACTGACAACGTGGAGCCTGCTTGGGGTTCTGTCTCTCTCCTTCTCTCTTGCCCCCACCCCACTCACATGCTGTCTCTCTCTAAAAGTAAATAAACATTTAAAAAATAAAATAAAATGAAATGAAATAATAAAATAAAATAAAATAATAAAATACAAAACTGTTTTTAAAAAGTCTTGTACTATACCTAATGAAAGTAGACAGAAATAAGGAGGCTAATATATATCTGTGCTCAGCAGTGCAAAACAGCATAAATTTCTTAGTGAACAGGAAGACCTGAGGCCTTCAGGAATGCAGTGAGGGCACACGTGCCACTTGTAATGTATCATCAGTTCATTCTAGTTTTGCTAGACTATATTAAACACCAAACATACATTATTAAATTGTTCATCAACAAAGATGGCCACTCGGCATAATGGCATGTTTGACAGAAAGAAAAATAACCTTTATTTATCGGCTTATGAGGATTTGTTTTCTCCATACCTTGAAAACAATATGGGTTATTGCTTTCCAGTATTCTCAAAAATAACTGAAAACACTTAGTCTATGAATGTACCTGTAGGGTTTTATAGCAAAGCACCGCTCAGTAAAAAAATACAGCCACACTTACCACTCCAAACAGACTAGATGAGAGTCACCAGAGCTGGTGGGGGTGAGGGGGGAGCAGTGGGGGATTTGGGAATAGTCCAGAGAGGAAAAGCAGAGGGGGAGGGGCTTAGGCCTTTTGAGATTTAAAACAGATTTGGGGTTGGACAATTTAGAGAAATTGGGGGTCTGAATCAATTAGATTGTACAGTACTGTCCTTGAGCAAAAAGGAAACCATTGCCATCCCAAACCCATGGGTGCAGTCCACGTGTCACTCTTCCAATAACAGCATCTCACATCAGCATATTGAGAGATGTCTGATCACTTCTGGTGATGGTTCTAGGTACATTGTTGGTGGATAATCCTGAGAGTTGAAGCCTTCTTACGCACTGAGATTTTCCTGATCCCAACCAAACTTCCCTCTGTGGTCACCCATCTTATTCATTAATGTCCCAGCAAGGTCCTAAGGATCCAGAAATACAGATGGTGTAATTACCACTCAAAATACAGAGGTAGTAGGGAGGGCCAAGCCCTAGAAGGGATACCTGGCCTCTGAGAGTGTCTGCAGCTCAGATGAACTGGGGAGGGCTAAGCCATTAGGCATCAGAGTTGCAGATTAAGTTCAGCAAGCCAAAATGAAAGTAACAGTGAAGGTTTTAAACATTTACTACAGGGACATGTGGGTGGTTCTGTCAGTTACGACTTGTGCTCAGGTCATGATCTCACAGTTCATGAGTTCCAGCTCCTAATTGGACATCTCTGCTGTCAGCACAGAGCCCACTTCGGATCCTCTGCCCTTCTCTGACCCTTCCCTGCTCATGTTCTCTCTCTCTCAAAAATAAATAAAACATTAAAAAAAAAAAAGAATAAACATTTACTACAGTAGCATGAGGAAGAAGCTGGAACAGGAGAAAGTGCGTCGAAGTTCATAAGTAGTAGAAATGAAACTGGTGAATTGCTGAAGTAGCAATTAGTAAAGGCTTATTGTGCACACACCAGAAAAGACAGTTTGCAAATCAGGAGCTCTCAACTGAAAACATGTTATGAGGCGTGGGAGTGTATAAAGCATCTAGTGAGAAGGCAGTGACTGTTTATTCTTCACAGTGATTGGTTATAATATTAGAATTTTTCTTATAAATGATAGGAAATTGGTCAGTGGTTACCTGATATCAACCTTGGGAAACAGTTCAAGTTTTGCTTCTGATTTCCAAAAGCATAAGCAAGAAATGACCAGGTCAAGGTAGCCTTGCAAAATAAGCTACATTAGACTTTATATACGACTGAACTGTTTTAGTCTGCTTAGGCAAAGGCTGAGTCTCTGTTTATTGTTGATTCTAACAACACCGACTTCCTCATTCCACCTTCCGCTGTGAAGGGTGCATAAGCTGAGGGTCAGATAGAACAGCACAGACCTAGGGGTTGTCTCACTGCTAAGGGAAACCTGAATAAAAGGTTCCTACAGTTTTGTGAATCCTGGGGCCTGAAGGAGTTTGAGGAGGGAGAGCTAGGAGTGGAAAAGTACTGAATACTGAGCCAGAGTACAGTATCTTCCAGGTTTCCCAATAGGGAGACCTCCAAGCAAAGGCTTCTGGGCTAGCAGTGTAGAGGTGCACAAGAGCATGGCCTGCCGGGGGTGGGGGTGCCCAGGTCCCTGCCTGCTGCTCCCTTCCAAGTCTGCCATGCATGGCTGTGTACCAAGTCTGGTGTGGGAGGGGTTTTTGCCCTGTGAGGTCCGACCTATGAAGTAAAGGTTTTGACACTGCCAACAGAGAGGGCTAAGAAATTACAAATAGGATTTCAGCCCGGAGGTGAAGTCCTCAATTTCACTCCTTAACTTGTCAGGACCTAGGCTAGAAACAGGCTACATAATCATGAACTCTAATGGGTGAGACTTTGAGGGGTTAGGTCAGGAACTGGGTAATTTGCCTGAGGCAATAGTGGACTGGGCAATAATCAATATTATTCCGAGGAGGATGAAACCTGTCTGAAGAACTGAATATAACCATGAGTCTCCACAGTTACCAAGTCAGAAGAAGAGGTCCTATAGCCAGTAGGTTTCCTTTAGAGAGTTAGGAAGCTTTCCCCCTAAGTTCCCTTTTTTTTAATGTTTATTTATTTATTTTGATAGAGACAGAGCCTGAGTAGGGGAGCGGCAGAGAAAGAGAGAGAGAGAGAGAGAGAGAGAATCCCAACCAGGTTCCACGCTGCCAGCGCAGAGCCGGACATGGGGCTTGAACTCACAAACTGTGAGACCATGACCTGTGCCAAAATCAAGAGTTGAATGCTTAACCAACTGCATCACCAAGGTGCACCGCTCCCCCCACTAAGTTCCTATATGAATCTTGTCTTATCTGGTCCAAGGCATTGATTCAAGCACAGCACAGCTTCGGCCACGGCACAGCTGAGCTACCCCAAAGCTTTCAGAGTGGCAGCGGCAATGTCAGGATAGTCAGGTTCACATACAAGAAGGATAATCCTAGGGGCAGATGTGGTCCCTCTAGAAACAGGGTTTACAATGTGAGGGCACTCCAAGCAGGACAGATACTAATCTGGCAGCAGACTAACAGAGCCCGGGGGCTCCCAGTCCAGACAGAATAATTCAGTTTAGTCCTTAGTTTCAGAACTACCACAGATGGTTAGTTTCAGTCTTGTTTGTGTGTGGTATCAGTTTATCAGCCTGGTGATGTGAATGACATCTGTGTGTGCTCTGTTGTGGGACTGCGGACTCCACAGTCAGTCTGGACCCAAAATGCTTACAGCAGCTCAGAAAGGCAACACCTCAAGGTTTTCATTCAAGAAGAGGGGGAGGCTTCCAGGGCTAGTTCTAAAAGATCTGAAAGACCATTGATGTCTTTCCCCCCTTCCCCAAGCCTCCTTAAGTACCAGAGTTTTAGGATTCTTTTCTGTTTTTTGTTATTCATTTTCCCATGTTGTTGCTATCAGTATGTCCCTTTTCACAATGAACTTTATATTTTTTAATTCTCTATTTTCATCTAAATCGTTTAGTCTAGAAGGACCATATATATGCAAGAAGGACAAAAGCATTTATACAGGAAAACATTTTTGTACAATTTAATCAGTAAGACACATCATGTTGAAGAATTGATTAGCACAAAAATCTTGGATCTCTTATCCCTTGCTGTCACCTTAATCTCTTATCTATTTGAATCTTTAGAAGGGGTTGAGGGGCACCTGGGTAGCTCAGTTGGTTAAACATCTGACCTTGACTTTGGCTCAGGTTGTGATCTCATAGTACATGAGTTTGAGCCTCGTGTCAGGCTCTGCACTCTCTCTCAAAACAAATAAATAAACATTAGAAAGGAGTTGAAGGGATTCAAAAGCCTTTGTAAGGTTCTCCACAAATACTGATATATCAAAGTTATAGAAGAAGGATGTACAATTGAAGGAAAGGAGCAGACATCCTGATCAAACATGAGGCACAAGTAAGAAGTGTCTTTTTGGGGAATTCCTGCTTTGAGAACCCAGATTGTTTGTCTGAGCTGTGTAGTTGGGGCTAGAGTTGTCTTATCTCTTACCATCAGGTGCAAAATTCCATCCACCAACTGTTCATTAAAATAGTCAGTTTCCTTGTGGCTTGAGTGTAGTATGAAGCATGAAGAGTCCACCATATGTCCCATCATTAGGTCCACTAATTTGTAGCTTAGGCTGCAAATCCAGGGCCATTATCAGAAGCAAAGTGCTTAGGAAATGTAACAGGAAACAAATGTGGCCTCGTAGGGCCTGGATACCATGGCTTGAGTCAACGGAATGCATGGGAGTGCTAGGACAAATACAAAGAAAGTGTCAACTGTAGAAAAGTTTGAGTGAGATCTTCTGGGACAAGGGGTTTGATGTGAGGCAGGATGTTCTACTGGCCAAGATTATACTTGCCCCTTGGGCAGTCTGGGGATTCTGTCCTTGGGCAGTGATTTTAGCCTGGCCAGCATCTGAGAGGTAGCAATGGGAAAGGCTTTTTATACCTTTTTAGCATTTGCTTCTCACAGTGGCAGTCTGTGTGTGTGGGCCTGATCTAAGATACTGTCTATATTTTCCAAGGCCATCCTCACCTGAATTCAGGAGGAGATTGGTTGCAAGCTGTTTGCTCTGGGGTAGAGGATACTTTAGTCTCCACATTTACTTGACAGTCATGGTCTGCTCATTGATTGTTTCCTTGGCCGTGCAGGGTCGTCACTGCTGAGTATCTACATGGATCACAGAAACTTACTAGGAGCAGAACTGATTGTTCTTCAAATGTTCCATCTCCACAGGGAAACTTGCTTTATATGCCAGTCTAAGGTTCTCTAGCAGCCCAATCAAATAGCCAGGCCATTTGCTATAGCCCAGGAATCATGTTGGCTTACAGTCGTCCACATGCCCCACAAAAATATCCCTATCATGGCTTGGGGGCAAAGACTAGCAAAGGTGCACACAGACAACTTAACAATTTCAGTAATACCTTCAGCAGTGGGGGCCATCACAGTAGAAGTTTGTAGGGGCCCAGAGACACATACCCATTGTCAGGTTTGGGCAAAAGCTTGGATGCTGACAAAGATTCTCTCCTTGACCGAACTCAGGCCCCTTTATACTCTCTTCTCAACTGGGCCTTGACTTTCAGGCTTCTGAGGCTCTTTGCATTGTCCAGAATCCTACTGAGTTTCATGAAAATTCCCACCCCTGATCTGAACACCCTTCAGCATCTTACCACTCTGACCTGCCGCAGCAAAAGTTCTGATCGGTCATTTTATCAATAAATGACCCTTTTGGTGATTTTCTTAGTAATGTTAGTAATTTCCCATCTAGTAACCTCTGACCCTGCTCCTTGGCTCTAAATCCCCACTTTTCTTTATCGTACTGAGTTGGGCCAATCTCTCTCCCCCATGGAATAAAGTCCTCCTCATCTTATATCTTTAACAAGTGTCCTGAATAGTTTTTTCTTTAAATGGTGGTGACTTCAGACCCCAAATCAGAGCATAGTGTCTGTTTTCCCTTTGTTTGATGCCAGGGATTAAGGGATCACAATAACCAGTGCATGGATATATAAAATGCCTAAAAAGTACGATTCTCTTTAATCTTCTCATTGAACTCTAACCTTGGCAAAGAGCATCTGGTCCCTACTAGAGACAGAGGGTTGTCTGCTTAACTCCTAATCTTGTTTATATCTGAAAACAGTTTAGATCGGGACACTTCCCGGCTCTCATCTATATCTCAGCTGGCCCCTCGAGCAGATTCCATTTAGACCCCAGAGGAAAGAACCCAGAAAAACTTTGCCCAGACTCCTGATCCATAGAAACTGTAACATAATAATTGTGTATTCTTTTAAGCCTAAAATTTAAACCTACCACTAAATTTGTGATAGTTTGTTACATAGCAGGAGAAAATAAATACAATTTTATCTAGTATATTAAGTTAAAGAGGCTATTTATAATTACAGGAGATGATGAGAATGAAGTTATGTTTACAATAATGTACTATTATTTTATAACTGGATAGAAAAAACATTTTAAAGACTGAGTCTTCACTCAAATTATCCTATTTCTAGAAATAAAGCAAAATTAATTATTTTTAAATGAATGAATGTGCTTTCTTAAAATCATTTATTTTTTGTCAGAAAAGAAACCAATAAAAAACATTAATAGGCACCACTCTGGGTCAGTGCTTATGGGCTAGAAAATAACAGGTTATTACAAATAACCTATTATTTAATTCCCACAGCATCCCCATCAGGTAAGTTTTATTATTCTTATTTATTTTATACATGCAAAATTGAATCTGATAGAAATTAGTTAATTTGAGGGGCACCTGGGAGGCACCGTCGGTTAAACGACCGACTTCGGCTCAGGTCATGATCTCGCAGTTTGTGGGTTCGAGCCCCGCGTTGGGACGTATGCTGACAGCTCAGAGCCTGGAGCCTGCTTCGGATTCTGTGACTCCCCCTCTCTCCTCCCCTCCCATGCTCATGCTCTGTCTCTCTCTGTCTCTCAACAATAAATAAAAACGTTAAAAAAAAAGAAATTAGTTAATTTGATAAGAGCCACAAAGGGGCTATATCATCATTACACAAAATTTGATCTGTTTTCAGAGTCCAGCCTTATAACTGTCCAATTATAGTGTTTGCCGTCTACACTGAAGGGTGGGGACATTTTCTTCATGTCATCTGCAGTGGCATGATAGCCATGAAGAAGCTCAGCATATTATCTATGCACTACTACTGTCTCATTTAGGCTATACAGATTGAGCATGTCAAATTGCATTTCATGGCACCTAAAGTTTGCCCTAAGATGACTAGGCTCCTCCTGCAGACAGCATTTCCTGGCTCTCCTCCTGCCCCACGTCCTTGGGAGTTAAGGTGCTGCCTTCTCTTTGGTGTGGTGCAGAGGAGAGCACACAGGTGCGGGAGTAACACACAGCTGCTACTAATCCTGCCTCTCTCACTCGTTAGCCTTGGAACCATAGGGAAAAATTCTAAAAGCTTACAAACTTCTAGAAATTTTTTTCTTCAGTTTATAAACCCTTTTAATCTCCTGATATAAATTTCTTTCTCTTAAAGATATTTGTAAAGACTAACCAGGATAATGTTAATATATATTCATGTATTTATACAAATGAGTACATGTATATATGCCCATATGTATACATATGTGTGTATGCATGTGTGTATATAGACAAGACATGTAAAGATTGATCCCATGCCAGACACTTTCGTTTTCATCCAGCATGGCCAGACTCATCTTTCTCTAAAGTCCTGTGAATCTTGGTTCAAATTTTGTACAGTGGCATAGCCTGCTCTAATTTATAATGCATACTTCTCAAAGAGCAATCTGTGTCTGCACTATCCTAGCGAGTGTTATTCTTTATATCATATTCTAAAGAAGAAGAAAAAGAAGAAGGAGAAGAAAGAGGGGGTGTGGGGAGGAAGAGGAAGAGAAAGAGAGGAAGGAGATGAGAAGGAAGAAGGAGAGGGGGGAGGAGATGAGGCGTGGGAAAGGAAGGGGGAGGAAGAGGAAGAGGAGAAGGAGAAGAAGAGTGCATGGGGTGGCAAATGCAAAGGTTTACTCAGGAGTTTCACCACAAGGACAAGGACTGGAACACCAGGCTCCTTTCGTAAGCTGAGCCTAGACATGATCCTCTCTACAGGACACATCATGAAAACTCATACTGTCTGTGGTGGGGTTTTGGGATCTGAGAAATGAGACTTCAGTGGAATCAATGATCATTTTATTAAAGCAAAAACAAAACAAAACAAAACAAAAAATTGTTCCTCATTAATACAGCTCATATTTTTTCAGCAATAACAAATATTTATTCTTACATGTAAGACTCTTAGATAAGTGCTTCACATCTTATAAAATTTGGTTATTTGGTTTCTCAAAGTAACTCTTGGAAGTAGGTACAATCTTTAACATCAAGTTTTCTTCTAGGAAAATGAGACCAAGAGGTGCTAAGTAACTTGTTCAAGTTTATACAACTTGTAAGTAAAGGGACATGATTTGACCTCAGAAACTCTGAGCACCAAAACTCTACTCTTGGTAAATATTTTATTTATACACATATGCTTTAACTCTGTCACACAAAAGGGCACCATTGGTAAAGCAACACACTCTGAAGGATTCACTACCAAGTGACAGATTCCTATGCACTGTCCTATGTCCTATGCACATGGATAGAATTGATAAATTTTCCTTTGTTAACTCCATTAAACAGCAAAGGGAATGAGGAAAAGAGATGTCAGATGTGGTACAGCAATACTGGTCTTTCTACAGAAGGGATTAGATGTGTTCCCTTTGCAAATAAGCATCCTCTCCTGATAATAAACAAAAACGAATAAGAAAAAAACCATTCTTCCCTAATGAGAACAAAATATTACATAGAAGAAGGTTCAAGCTTTCACTGCATGACAGGGATGTGCAAAAAACTGTTGAGTTGAAGTTGAAGTTGTCCTCCCCTTCAATTCGTATGTTATAATCCTAACTCCCATACTTCAGAACGTGATCTTTTGAAAGAGAGGGTCTTTACAGGGGTGATCAAGTTAAATGATGTAATTAGGATGGGCCCTGGTCCAATCTGACTGATGTCCTTAGAAAAGGGGAGATTTAGACACAGAGGCACCCAACAGTGGGAAGGTGATATGAATAGACACAGAGAGAAGACAGCCATCTACAAGGCAAGGAACAGACCCTTCCCTCACAGCCCACAGAAAAAAAACAACTTTGCTGACACCTTGGTGTTAGACTTCCAGCCTCCAGAACTGTGAGATAAGAAATTTCTGTTGTTTAAGCCACCCACTCTGTGGTTCTTTGCTACTGCAGTGCTATCAAGCTCTTCCAAAGACATTCTAAAATAAAAGATGGAGAAAGAAAGGAAGAGGTTTCAGAATGGTGCAGATGAGCTCAGCTGTAGGAGATGATCCCCAAGGACAAGGGACATACACAAAAGTGAGGAGAGGCCAAGAAGGTTCAGGAGCTTGGTGGGCACAGGATAATGGAGCCTGGACAATTCCAAGGATTAAAATTTGGATATGTAGTCTGAAAAAACTGACATCTAGAAAACTCATAGATGAGTGACCCACGGTTTGTGATATTGAAAAATGAGATAATACCTGCTTCATAGTCTAGGAAAACCCCAATGTGACGGAGAGGGACAGTCATTAAAGAGTCAAGACTTTGGGATCAGAGGTGGAAGAATCCTCAAAAAACCTTATAACCAGATTCATTCTGTAACCCAATAACCCAGTAGCCAAACTGAGGTTTGAATCTGAAGTAAATATCTGAATGATGTACATTTGGGTCAAACTCAAACTCAGAACTCCTTTTTCTCTGAAGGCTTCTTGCTTTCCTGTGCACTCCCAGGATCCAGACAATTTTCTCAGACACATCTACTTCCCAGTAATACTTCCCTTAGGAGAAATGTTGGCAGCCCAAGACATCAAAAAGAGAGAGATCACATCTATGTATATTTTGAAGTGAGACATATTGTACACCTTTCACTTGTCTTTCATCCACAGAAATGGCAATATTCTAAATAGCATTGACTGGCTTCAGCATCACATCCACTGTAGGAAAAATGAGAGTTGGGTGAAGGATACAGAGCAGGTGTGTCTTGTGACATCATGAGGTGGAACATCGGGAACTGACTGGGAGGAACTCATATTGATGGGTCAGAGATGAGTAGCACACTTAAGAACTGTTGTATGCATGTGTTTGGGGAGAAGCACATACAGCTAAGACCATGGGACCTGATAGTAACCACAACCTCTCAAAAGGGATCAGAACGTGGCAGTTTGAAGAACTTGTAACTCCTTCTTACCCCAGTAGCATTGGACCTCTGTCAGCTCTGAAATGACAAAAGTTTCAATGATGTTATTAAAAGCAAAGGAGTAAAACACTGATACCTAGCTTCTCACTAGAATGGAAGTAGGAAGGTCCTGTGAGGCTATCAACTGGTGAATGAGATGATGAATCAGACACCTTGACCATTCCCCCTTAGATATGATTGCATCTCCCACACAATGTATCTATCTCTGCTTGTGAGGCCTACATCCTCTCTTTTATCCTCATCTAGAAACCACATCTTCTACCCCACTTTGCCCTGATACTATAAGAATTTCATACCCACACCCTTCTTCTGACTCTCCTTACCTTAATATAGTTGCAGCATCCCTTTCAGATCTGGAATTTGGTATGTATTCTTCAGTTTCTTGGAAACAATGTTTGGCTTCTTCAAAATCCAGCTCTCACTCCTAGAGAAGACAAAAATTGGTCACCCCACACATCTGACCTCTGCAAGACCACTGTTTCCCCCACTTTTCACTCCACTGATGCACCTGAATCCTCTCCACTGAAGATCCTGAGGAGGGCGGTGGGGAGAGCCCTGATGCAACCAGAAGAAATATGCTCATGTCTACCTTTCCCTTTATCCTCTGTGTGATCTTCAGAAGGGGTCTTTACCTCAGTGAAGCTCACATTCTTCCTTCTAAAAGGCAAAACTAACCCCATACTCTCTACCTCTTAAAA
This sequence comes from Cryptoprocta ferox, assembly GCA_028646485.1. Taxonomy (NCBI): domain Eukaryota; kingdom Metazoa; phylum Chordata; class Mammalia; order Carnivora; family Eupleridae; genus Cryptoprocta; species Cryptoprocta ferox. The sequence continues at coordinate 49,607,419 of CM053575.1, forward strand.
TAATAAAACTAGATAAAATAATGATGGCTTTAACAGGTATTTGGTGCCTCTAAAAAAAAAATCAAGTATTTGATACATGAAGAAGTCACTGCCACCCTAGTGGTTCCACCAGGGGGAGGCCAGAGATGTGAGTTCCTAGACAGTGGTCAGTAAAGAAGCTCCAGAACCTGGCTACTGAGGGATTTAGGTTATCAAGTGTGGAGCTCTAGATTAAGAGTCTGAACAGTCTCCAAAGCCCGGTATCCCAGTACGGGTGTCCAGAGAATAACATTTGAGGTTGTATTCCCTGGGGAAACATTACAAACATGTGGAAAAGGAGAAGTTAGGACAACCAAATTAATAGTGGTTTGAATTTCATGTGTTTGGGAAGACCTTGATGCTGCCATGTGGGTAGGCCACTTTAGACACAAAGAGGCCATATTTTCTACAAGCTACTAAAATGTGTACTCAAGTAGAAATTAATTATTGACACAAGGACCAAAGCCACTGTTCCCCAAGACTGAAGTCTTTTTTATTTTTTTGAACCCCAAATGAAACCTCTAGAAAGACTTTGTCTCTTCTATCATCAGGGAGAAAAATAAATGCAAAGGAGCTGCCTTTGTGGAAAATTTGGGGGTCTGGCAGACAGAGGATAGGATCCTCCCTGAAATAAGACAGGCACCTATGAAATATGGAAAAAAGCTGAGGCAGAGACTGAGGTTTGACTAAAGTTAGTGAAATCATGCTCTTATTGGCCCTAACGCTGTGACCCCCCACCACCCAAACTCCTTTGAAAACCTTCACCTTGATCAAAAATTTAAAATGATATAATTCCCCAATTCCCCAGCTCTGTGATTTTTTAAATTCTTATTGATCTTAAGATAACTCTCATGGTTATAATTCTGTCTTCATATAAAAAAGGACCATACCTGGTCTTCCACACACACCTTCTCATGACATCAATCAAATCCTGGGGAGAAGAGAGAAAACATGAGTCAAGTACAAGATTGTTATACTTAGAAAAGAAAAGTGCTAGTTAAATTTTAATTTTAGATAAATAACAAATATGCTTTAGTTTAAGCAAGACTCCTGCAATTTTTAGGATATCCTTCTACTAAAAAATGATTTATCATTTATCTGTAATTTGAATTTAATTATACATCCTATATTTGGTCTGGCAACCCTCCAAGGAGTTATAAGCCCTCCTACCTTAAAAAGTTCTATCCACCTTAAATTCCTAACATCCCTTGCTATTGTGTGAAAAAATAAGTGATCAGAATATGGAGGACAAAATATATGATAAGATCCAGATCAACCATCCTGAGGACTCATGTGAGGATGTTAGAAAGATGCTTCCTATACTTGGAGATGGGATATATTTAAAAGAAGAGAAGAGGCTTGACATTTTAAAAGAATACATTCATGAGAGCACCTCACTAATTCATTATACTTTTATTGATTCTAGAGACAGATAATGGTGAAACCCATATGTGCCAGACATCATTCCAGGTTCTGGAGAGTCAAAGATGAATAATCAATATTAATAGTTCTCCAAAAGTATACTTTCTTTTGCTGTGAGTACATGCAAACAAATGCTTCAAGTAAATGTTTCTTTGGCTTTCCTTCACTCATTCTATATACCTCCTCTCCATTACCTATAGGTTTTCTCACCAATATTTAAGCATGAAATAAGCCACAGACACCAGAACCTGAGAAAGTCTAAAATGTAATTTACTATTTCCCAACTGTTGATATTGCTTGTCCAAAATGATACCAATATCTACTCAGTCACTGTCTTAGAAAATATCTTACTCTGAATTCCAATATTATATTATCATTCCAGTCCATATCTTCAAACTCTTTTATCCGTATTTTTATTCCCATCGTAGAACAGAAATGTATTTGGTTTCCCTCTTTCCAGCCTAATCCTTTTTATACCAATGAAGACCTGGCTGGCCATCAGTTGGCTCTACATCCTCAGATAAAGTTTTGCTCTATTAGGCTTTTTTGTTGTTATTGTATATGACAAAAACCCAACTAAAACTGGTTTAAATTTAAAAGAAAGAAGAACAAATTCAGGGATAGGTGTAACTTTAGTCAAAGCTGGTTTTTAAGTGATAATCTTGTCATCAGAATATGTTCTTCCCAAATTTCTATTTCCCACCTGCAATACTGACTTTCTTTTTAGGCTCTGTATGGCATCAACCTGAATCTCCTGATTTAAATGATAATACCTTATGTACTACCTGGTGAAAAAGAGAATTTTTCTTTCTATTAATAACAGTAAAATTCAAAGGCATAAAAATCATTGACCTGAATTGGGTTAGGTGCATATCTTAAAATAATTACGCCATGACTGATAAACATATAAGAATCTGATATTCTGATTTACCTAGAATTGAGAGACACATTCATAAAGCTACTGATTTTATCAACCCTAACCAATTACATAGACTGGGGGTAAGGATGGTTCTTCAAAGAGTAATTCAACAGGTTCTTACCAAAAAGAAAAAAGAAAGAAAGAAAGAAAGAGTAATTAACTTGAGGCTGGACAAACAAAAGTCCCATACAGTCCATCCCTTCACTGATTGCCATCTCCTCATTCTTTTTACCAAATTATTTCCCCCCAAAATGGCTCAATATAAAACAATGGTTACAATAATATAAATATGGATGACTCACATCACATATAAATTACAATTTAAGATCAATTAAAGATCTAAATGTAAGATCTAAAACTATAAAACTCTTAAAAGAAAACAAAGAGAAAAAATAGTCACAATATTGGATTTGGTAATGATTTCTTGAATATAACAAAAAAAAGCACAGGGAATAAAAGAAAAATAGCTAAGTTGAACTACACCAAAGTTAAAAACTTGCATGCAGTAAAGGACACTATGAAGAGATTGAAGAGACAATGCACAAAAAGATAGAAGATATTTGCAAATCACATATCTGATAAGGTATTAGTTACAAAATACATGACAAACTACAACAACTAAACAACAGCAACAGCAATGACAACAACAAAAAGCCAATTCAAAAAATAGGGAAAGAATTTGAAGAGATACTTCTCCAAAGAAAATATACAAATGACCAATAAACACATGAAAAGATGCTAAACGTTATTGGTCTATATTAGGGAAATGCAAATCAAAACCACAAGTATTGCACAGTCTAGACTCAACAACAAGAAAATCAAATGTAAACAGAGATTTGTGTTATTCGACCAAACTTAGTGAAGAGATGTGTTACAAACGCTACATCATAGATAGATAAGGGGAGCTTATAAAGAATCTTCTCTTCAAATTTTTTTGCACTGCCTTTTATAAATTGCTAACAATGGCAATTTTCTTTGCTATTCTTTGAATTATCCCTATAACCCTTGAAATGACAGAGAGGGGGTATGGAAGGGCCCAAGAGCCTTTCAATGTCACCCTGAGGAAGAAAATGCAGGGATCCAGCAGGGAAGGAAATTTAGTCTCTGTTTCCCCTGAATCTTATCATGTAAAAGCTCCAACCCAAGCCTTACATGCAGCATGTCTTCTGAGGGTCCCCGTACCTGACTCTCAATGTCTGAGATGAGCCCTCTCAAGTACTGCCTCTGCCGGTCCAGTTGGTCTCTGGCCACTACCAAGTTATCCAGCACATTACTTCATCTTCCTCCAGGTTTTGCAACACCTTCTTCTCCTCACTGTCCAGGATGCCTTTTGTTTCATTAAACTCTTTCAGAATCCTTTCTTTCAGTCTACATATGATTCTTTGGGGACGAGAAGAGAAAGAGGCAGTCAGTCTGTCTGGCTAAGGGCTTACTTTGTCTGGGCCTGGGAGCCAAGACAAGAACTATTTTCCTCAGGAACTTCTCAATGAGGTAGTGAGAAAATACTGAGGAAGACATTTCCCCACTACTTTCCCTTGAGTTTCTTCCAAAGGAATATATTAAAGTCTACTTCATGAAGGCCCACCCTCAGACACAATGTGACACCTGGATGAGGCTTGGCCTGCAGATATCTGTCCTGGATAATCATGCCACACTGTATAGTAAGCCCTTCCACCCACATCTCCTAAATAGGGAACACTGGGCTTTTTTCAGTGTTTTCTGAAAGTATCAAACTTGATGATGCATATGGAACATGGGATTCATTAGTCATTTTTACATGGCTTTCTCCTATGCCTTCACCTCCAAATATTTGATTTCATTCGTGATATGTCTACTCTCTGGAACCCCACCTGGAAAGGGAAGGAATGAAATGAGGACTAATCAAGTATCTTTGAACTCATTAATTGTGAGATATCCAAGAGGAAGGGGTCTCCTTGTGACTTGACTGAGGTGATGCCCTCTTTCCTGTCTCAGTAGTCCCTCAGGAAATATCTTCCTGCCTTCCAGGAAGCTCTCTCCTCTCTGATTTCAGCTTTGAACTCCTCCACTTAGAGTCCAAGGTTTAATCTGCCCCTCATTAATGACCCTGCCCCCAAGAACTCAAGCTCTGATGTCAACTTGTTTCAAAGTAGTCATTTTGTCACTTTGTCCATAAGGCTACAGCATTTTGTCCATAAGGCTACAGCAGGCTCATCCCTGTCTGTCACCATCAGTTCATAAGAAGGTCCTGTAAACATTCTCTTCAAATTATGTCCCCTCCAACTGAGTCTTTTACCTGGATTCCAGAAATAGATTCCATACCAGTCTTCCTGATACTGTCATCCATCTCATGCAATTTGCTCTTATCACCTTTCACACCCCCAGCAGGAATGACTGTTTTTAATCATCCATCAATTTGCCATTCCTCTGCTCAAATACATGTCATTCAGCTGGAGTCAGTCTTTATCATGGTCGAGTTAGGTCAACAATACACATCTCTTCCTACACCTCATCTTCTCAGCCCAGTTCCTACTCCTCCCTAGTCTACATTCACTGTCTTATATGTGCTTTGATCACTCTTAGCAAAAATCCATCCTCAATCAATTCCCTGAAAACTCAGCTCAAAATCACCTTTCCACACTGAGACCTAGCCTGAAATCTATTCTTAATTGCAAATCCTTTTATCAAGGCACAGTGTAGATACCTACCCCTGTGGCAGGACTTCTTATCTACTAGTGCTCCTGGTTCTTTGTTTTCAAATTTTCTCATACTGCATAACTCTTTTGCTGTTTACTTTCTCTCCATTCATCCAGAATATAATTTTTTGTAGATGCTTAATATTTACTGAATGTTCAGTAAATGTTAGTACAATTTTTTTCATCACAGCTATATGCTTTTACTCTTGTGAATTTAATAAAAACTATTTTTAAAAATTTTAAATCCATTTTCTTCCATCTGTTGGACTCTGCACTAGCCCTCTGAGTAAGCAGTTAATACACCAGATACGAACCTTGTCTAGATGTAAGACATCGAACAATGACTTCTGAAAAGTGATAGGAAAGGAAAGTGGACATCAAAATATTCTGTACAAGGTGTTCAGAGGTGAGATTAAGATGGAGTTCTTTCTGAAAAATTACTAACTCCTTTCCTTAGCTCTGAGCAGGGACAAGGGAATTGGAGATTGAGCTAAAAAGCAATGGAAAGGTATGTCTAAGATGATGGAGGACACGTTTGTTTTTTACAGAATTTTTTAATGTTGATTTATTTTTTTTGAGAGAAAGACAGAGAGCAAGCAGGGGAGGGGCAGAGAGAGAGGGAGACACAGAATCCGAAGCAGGCCCCAGGCTCTGAGCAGTTAGCACAGAGCCTGATGCGGGGCTCCAACCCATGAACCATGAGATCATGACCTGAGCTGAAATCGGAGGCTCAACCAAATGAGCCACCCAGATGCCCCAACAGAGGACAAGTTCTAAAGCAGGAGAGGACTCTAGAGAGTCACGGGGCGCTGCTGAGGTAAGAGTAAGCCATCCATACTCAGAAGAGAACAAATTCCCTGTGGCTGGAGCCCCAGAGAGACAAGTGACCACAAGGGAGCTCAGAGATGAGCAGCAGATTGATCATCCAGTCTATCTCATCAGGCTGGCCAAAAATCTGGTGATTTACCAGGAATGTTGCAGACAACTGCCCAGAAGTTACCAGGACGAAAAGTATAAAACGATGGGTTTCAAGGGGGTCTCATCCCTGGCACAGCCCCGAAGATCCTTTTCCCTCCCACAAGTCTAGATAAGGGCTGTCATCTCTGCTGGCTGTCTCCAGGAGCTTGGGCTTTTATGAAGAGCGAAAACAGGGCTCCATCTCAAAGGTTTCACTGGAGGAAAGGAGGAAGGGATTTTCTGTTTCTGAAAAAAAAAGAAAAAGTTATTCTGGCTCACCTTGGCCGGGTAAAAAAAAGTCAAACTACAGAATAGAAAGAAGATGAGAGTAAGTCAGCCTGCAGAAGTAAAGATCCTTCCAAGAAACAAACCAGGTTCTTTGCATTCTCAAACCTCCCTTCTTTAGTGGTCATGCCTCCCCTGACTCAATGCACTTCTCTTCTGCAGAAAACCTATAAACTGTCTCTTAGGTGAATCGAGCAGCTTCAGAACCACAAATTAAACTCATCCAAGCACATTCAATCTATTCCTCCCAAACTTCCTGCCCATTGCCTTCACCAGCGGCCCCACACACCTTCAGGCTGAAGTGGAGAAGTCCTGACTCAGTGAAGATCAGAGGCAGGTATGGTCAATAATTCACTCACCAAGTCAAAAAACTGGTCTCAGTGAGGGAGTTTCCCTCCAGTGAGAAATGAAAGTTAAAATCTTAGAAGGGGAAATGAAATAAAGGAACCACAATAGAAATTTATAAGACAGTAACAGTGGGAGGGCACCGTGTAGGATACCAGGGAAGGATATATGTTCTAGGACCTGCACCAGCTAGGCACCCAACCATGACATTCTTATTCCTACCCCAGCTTACTCCAGCAAGAATATCTGAGTAAGAAAAAAAAATGTGAATTACAGTGATACAGCCAGAATACTCCGCACTTCAATTCAATCTTATAATTATTTGTTGCGCTTTTCCTATATTCAGGCCCTAAGCAAGTCACAAAGGATAAAATACTGATCCCGAAAGGCTTGGCACCTGGGCTGTTGTAATGCAGAGGGTGATGGGAAAGATAATCAGTTATAAAGCTCTGTGCATATGAGCAGACCTATTTGTAAATGGTAAAAATAAAGTTTTAAAATTTCATCAGTGTGAGTCTATAGAGAAAACCTTTCCAAAATGTCACTGAATCTTAGGGGTATATCAGTTAATTACCAGTTTCTGTTTCTTATCCAGGCAGGCAAGAAAAAGAAGGCTTCCAGAAATTAATCATGGTAGAACTGAGTCAGTGCCTTGTTACCCAACAACTAGGAAGCAGGTGAGAACCTGGAGGTTAATAGATGGTGCTATTCAAGTATAATCTTGGATGTGAGGGCGATCTGCCTGCAGCATCTCTCACCCCATTGATCGCCAGAATTGATTCGGCTGATCTGGCTGGCTAAGCAGGTGTCCCCTTCCTCCGTCACTGCTCCATGCACATCCCTCCCAGAGCTGCAGCTGCATCCATGGTGGAAGAGGATGACCTTTCTGGATAATAGAGGAGGACCGTTCTGTGGTCAAGGGTACATGAGTATCTGCACTCTCCTGCTAGGACCTCCAAACAAGTTCTCAAGTATAATCTTTTTTTTTTTAATGTTTATTCATTTATTTTTGAGAGAGAGAGAGAGAGAGAGCACAAGTGCAGAAGGGGCAGAGAGAGAGGGAGACACAGAATCTGAAGTAGGCTCCAGGCTCTGAGCTGTCAGCACAGAGCCTCATGTGGGGCTCAAACTCACAAACCACGGGATTATGACCTGAGCTAAAGTCAGACTGAGCCACCCAGGCGTCCCTCAAGTATAATCTTTTACTTTCTACACGTACTTTTCTGCCTTGTTGTCTATCTTGTTTGTGTTCAGATTACGTGTTCTTCATGGGGCAATTGCATGATGGTGGCAGCTCCGTCATGGGTCCCTGATGGGCAGAATTGCAGAGCGCGGCAGATGTCACCCATTATATGATGTGAGGCATGTAGCGTGACTGAGAAGCCGGTTTGTTGAACTAAGGCACAGATACTTTGTCATTGTCCTTAACCCACAGAAAAGTAAGCTAATCATGGCTATTAAACTCTTTGAGTTGGGGGCGCCTGGGTGGCTCAGTCAGTTAAGCAACCGACTTTGGTTCAGGTCATGATCTCAGGGTTCATGAGTTCAAACCCTACCTCGGGCTCTATGCTGATGGCTCAGAGCCTGGAGCCTGCTTCGGATTCTGTCTCTCTCTCTCTCTCTCTCTCTCTGCTCCTTCCCTGCTCATGCTGTCTGTCTGTCTGTCTCTCTCTCTCTCTCAAAAATAAATGAACATTAAAAAAATAATAAATAAACTCTTTGAATCACTTTTATCTATGAGGCAGGAACTGAAAATCATATGAGATAATCACTAAGCCATACTGACAGTTTCACTGTCACAGTGAAGTGAGTTTTTGCCAAGAGTGAATAAATTTTGTAATAATAATTGTCTAAATTTTGTGCACAGTACATTCGGAGAGCTAGCATTTTTTATCACCTTTGTTATCATATGATACAATCATTGAGTAGCTCTCTTCATGCAGCCCTGCACCAAACTACAATGAGTTCTATGAAGACAGGAAGGAAACTTTTCTATGTGGTTCCTTCTTGTCTCAGATCTATTACAAAATGTTGCATACAGGGAGTGACATGTAAATAGACATGCAGTTACACAGCTACAGATATAATTTTAGTTGCGTTGAGCTTCCTGACGATCAGAGACAGGTATGGTAATCACTGTTCGGATCATTTGTCGCCCTTGCAGTTAACAGAATTGCCGGGCTGCATGTGAAGTTCTGGTATTAACATTTATATGAACTCCTTTGAAAAAGGTTAACCAACGAAGTTTCTCATCTTCTCTGTGTGTTTCCTAAGGTTTACTCAGATACTTTTCTCAGTGCGTGTTGTTTAATCTTTCTGAACCAGCACACTTGAACCCCATTACCTCATGTGGCTTGTGGGGTTTTTTTGTTTTTCAGACTGAAAACAGTTAAAATTCATGGGCCCAGAGTGGGAGATCTTTCATTTAGATCCCTCCGCAACAGGAGATATAGGAATTAGAGGGAGACCCAGAGCCCTAGGAGGATTTATTATTCCCTGGTCCTTGGGAGCACAGCAAACTGGAATGTGGATCACAGCAACCGTGGTTAGCATCGGAGACGACTCTGAGTGGTAGGGGAAGGGCCGTGGCTCATTCAGGTTTCCTACCAGCCCATGTTTCCTTGTACCTGGCACGCTCAGATTTCCTCACTAGTTTCTCTCATCTTCAATCTGATGTCTCAGGGGATGTTCCCAGGACATCAGGGCCATCCTGCCACCCTCCCACCCTCTCTTGGGCCTCTGATCCCCTCCCACATCTTCCAGATAAAGTTTTTATTATCTCTTCTCAGACAAGCGTAAAAACATCAGGTTCTCAATTCACTGTAATTTTCAAATGACGGATTGATCCAAGGTTTCATAGCCCAAAGCCGCCCCATCAAAACTTGCTCAGAAATGCATCATGTGTACTGGGATTTGTGTTTTGGAAGAAAGGGAGTTCTTGGAAGCTGAAGAGAAGGGATCCTGATTTAAAAGTCAGTTTTTAGGGGCGCCTGGGTGACTCAGTTGGTTAAGCGTCCAACTTTGGCTCAGGTCATGATCTCATGGTTTGTGGGTTCAAGCCCCGCATCAGGCTCTGTGCTGACAGTTCAGAGCCTGGAGCCTGTCTTCAGATTCTGTGTCTCCTCCTGTCTCTGCTCCTTCCCTGCTCACGCTCTGTCTCTCTCAGTCTCCCCAAAATAAATAAATGTTTAAAAATAAATAAATAAATAAATAAATAAATATAAAAGTCAGCTTTTAGACCCCCCTACTGCCAAATATCACTTTCTTCACATTCCAGAAGCTCTTGTCCTTCATACAAATTTCTCACACAAAGTCTAGAGGGAACCCATTTGTCATCTGGGGCCCAGGATGTTGGATCAAATCAGGAAATCAAAGGATGGATATGGGATTTGTGGGAGGCAAGAAGAAGGAGGAAGTATTACAGAGACAAGAGGCTCCTTCGGTCCTCACAACTGACTCACCTTTACTCTGCCCTAGTTCACACCCCATAAACACGCACACACACACACACACACACACACACAGCCCTGAGCTCCCCTCCAATAGTCAGCAAGCTATACAGAGTAAAAATAGACTATACCAAAGTCACATCTCCTGTAAATCTGTGCCTTCACCACCACACTCCATACCATCCCTCTTCCCCTTTCAGACCTCTGAGAATGAAAAATGGGACAACCACTTAGAAAAACATCTGGCAGTTTGCTGTGACACAAAATATACTTTAACCCTAAAAGCCAGTAAGTCAGTCAACTTACAGTATTCCCTCAAGAGGATGATTGGTTTGTATTTTTAGAGGAGTGGACAGGGAGATCTCACCAAGCATCCACTACAGAAACGATTCCCCTCCCCTCTCCCTTAGAAGAGAAAACTGGCTTTTCTTCGTTCCTGAGGACTGCCCATAGTCTATGAGCTCACTGGGAACAAGGAGGCAAAGCAGGAGAAAGAAAAGTTTGGCCTAGGACATTGTTGGGAAATCCCACAAAGTACTCTGGACTCTTTCGGTATTTCCATGATAATAATGGAGTAAATCCAGGTAAACACAGAAGGGGATTTCCGATGAAATAGAATTACTGCAGAAATAGGAGAGGATATTAACTTTTCATTAGTGTATTCAGTTAAAGAGGCTACTAATAATTATAAAATAAGACCATGCAGCTATGAAAGTGATAAGAAAAAAATGTTTATAATGCTAAAATATTTATTTTCCAATTAAATAAGATTTTTTTTAAAAAATCTTCCATTATTTAAGTAAGTTAGTCTAGTAAAAACAAAGCTAAGGTAATAATTTTGAAAGTAAACTAGTATGTATTTTTTAAATTATTTCAAAGTCACAGATGAGGTTTTGGGGTGAGGTGGGGGGTCCAGAGCTGACAACCAAGAAAGAATTCTTGAAGATGTCTTTGGAGCAAAAAGGTGATTTTATTAAAGCATGGGATGGGACCCATGGGCAGAAAGAGTTCCTCTGGGGTTGTGAAGAAGGGCTGGCTTTATACTATGGATTTGGGGGTAAAGTCAAAAAGGAGGCCTCCAGAGGGACTTTGATATGCTAACGAGGACTCCTAAGATATCTGAGGCCTTGCTATCATCAAGCTAAGCTTGTTTTCTCTCTAGTAAGGCATTACCATTAGGATGGTAGGGTGTTCCAGGAGAACTGTTACACTGTGTATTTGCCTCAAGTATTTGTCAGTGGGCTGCAGGTTATAAGGAAATTTAATTTTACCTACCATTTCCTTCTTTGTTCCCCATGTCACTATGGAGGGGTGATGTGAGGACTCTGGAGATTAGGCTATTGATATGATCGCCTTTTTCTTGTAACTGATGGAGACCCATGTCCTGTATGACTGTGATCTCTATCCATTGGCCATTTGTTTTCTTTCTTTCCTTTGTCTTTGGGCAGCCGGGAGTGCCTGAAGAATATCACACACATCCCACCTTGGGGGGGAGCGGGTGTGCCAGCTTGTGCTTTGTGCTCAGCCCACCGCATGCTCCTCATCAAAGGCAACTAGAAAAATAACAGACCTCATTCTAGATCGCTCTTTGTGTTCAAAGACGACAGCAATTATTAAAAATATCTACTAATTTTCAAATAACTCTTCAAGTAATTTCATTACTTTTTTTATATAAATGAAAAAGAGTACCTCATAAAATTTAGTTTATTTGATAAAGGCCAGTATGTGGCAACACCAGAATTATAGCAAAAGTCCACCTGTGATATAGAAAGAGAAATAGTGCATGATCTCACTTACATGTTATAGTAGGAAGTAGAGATTAGGATGGTGGTTGTCAGGGGCTGGGAGCAGGAGGAAATGGGGAAACACACACACACACACACACACACACACACTGGTAACTATATAGAGGTAATGAATAGGTTTATTAGCTTGATTGTGATGATCATTTCACAACGTATACACGTATTCAAATATCAAGCTGCACAGCTTAAGTATTTACAATGTTTATGTCAATATCTCAAAACTGTTAAAAAACTGAAAACAGTATGCCTATGAGGTGTGCGTGTGTGTGTATGTGTGCGTGTGTATCAAAAGCAAAACCAGAACAGTCTTCTCAGTAGTGTTAAGGATGTGAAAAATGGGGGAAATTGAGAAAAGAGTATAAGGCATGTCTCTGTATTATTTCTCACACCTGTATGTGAAGCTACAGTTACCTTTTACTTAAAGAAAAAAAAAGTTCACTATTTTGCAAATTCTTCTCTAGGGTACAAGTTTTCCTTCCGTTGTGTATCCTCAGCTGAGCTTTGCTTCCAGGGGGCAGGCAGGGCCCAGGCAGAAGCACGAGTATCCAGAAATGTAGGTTTTTCCAGAGGACTGGGCACTGGGCTCAAGAGGAGTGAAGAGGGGAGATAGTGCAGAACTGGCCAGGGGTCCAGTCATGAAGCCTCCTTTATATAGGTAAAGAAAGTGGTGTGGGGAACAAAGGCAAAAAGGATACAAAGATAAAATTAAATCTCCTTATAATCTGCAGCCCATTGACAAACACTTGAATCAGGCAGAGTATGACAATCCTCCAGGAACTCCCTAGTGCCTTAACGTTAATGCTTTGCTAGAGGGAAAAACACCCTGAGGTTGACAATAGCCAGGCCTCCAGGATCCTGTGAGTCTTCTTGAGCATATGAAAGTCCTTTAGGAAACTTCCTCTTGACTTTACCGCCCCCCCAACCCCCCACCCCCTCAATTCCCAAGTATATAATCAGTCACTCCTCACTACTCCGGGGCATCTCTTTTGGTCCCTGTACAGGTTCTGCCCACAGGTTCAGTCCCAGAGCTTTAATAAAACCACCTTTTTGCACCAAAGACATCTCAAGAATTCTTCCTTGCCCTTGGGCTCTGAACCCCAACACATTTCCACATCAGAGAGCACTGAGAATTTCTCTAGAGGATCACAAACAAACTATATATTTACAAGTGTGAGGAGTAAAATAAGCCAGTTGGACTGGCTTTGTGGATACCTCTGGCTTTAAGATCATTCAGTCTCATTTCCCTTTCTCTCCTGAAGCAGGGCAGAGACATCATCTGCTGTCCCCCAACTACAGAAGTGACCCCTGGATGCAGCTATCAAAAGGAGCATTGCCTCATACACTTCAGACACGTATAATTTCATAATTTTGCACATGCTTTTGTTATTATGATCCTATGAAGTTTTCTGCTACTTCTTCTAGAAAACATGTTTATATTCCCCAGATTATTCATTGTAGCAATAGGGTGACAGGAAAATAGGACACAGGGAAAATTAGAAGGCCAATGTCCTCCAGTTCCCATGGATGAGTGCTGATAGAGACGTGGGAGTGTGCACACTGACACGTGCATGCACACACGCACACACACACACACACCCACACACACGGATTCTAGAAATATTCACCTTGGAATCCCTTGTGTTAACAAAGGTCAGCCAAAGATGAGGCAAATGGGGATTTTGTGGACAAGAAGGAATGAGAGCAGACACCGTTTAACCAAACCCACTTTTTTTCTCCCTAGCTCTGAAAGTAGTTAAGAAAGTGTTGGGAATGAAAATGCTAAAAGACCTGGGGATCCCACCAAGCCTCAAATGAACATCCATTGCAGAGATAACTCCCCTCCTATCTCACTGAAGGAAGAGAGCAGGATTTCTCTCTCCCTCCCTGAGAGGGAAGTTTCAAGTCACTGCAAAAGGAAAGCAGACTAGGCAAGCAAAACATTACCTACATCATTGCTATGAAATCCCATGATTATACTTCTCTTACTATATCACTGTGAATCATAACTTTTAAAGCTGGGCAAATGTCCCAAATGGATATTTAACTTCAATGAAATAGAATTACTGCAGAAAAAAAATTGAGAAAAAAAAAAAAAGACTAGGTAGCTCTATAAAATAATTTATTTTACAATTAGCTAAAATTTAAAGAAAACTGTAATTCTTTAATGAAGTTATTTTATTTCTTAAAACAAAAGTTCTAATGTTAAAAGTAAGCTAATATGTATTCTTAAAATCATTTATTTTGGTCATAGTGAGAGGGAGCTAAAAAATGAATAGACACCTTATTGGATCCTGCTTATGTGCTTAGAAAACATTCTGTTGGTTAATTTTCACAATTCTACACATCAGGTACATTTCTTTTTTTTTCTTTTCCTTTTTCTTTTTCTTTTCTTTTCTTTTCTTTTTTTTTACAAATGAGAAAACAGAATCCCACAGAATTTCCTAAGACAAGACACCGCTTATATTTTTTAGGAATTAGTAGACCAATTATTTATAATATTTATTAACAAACTGAGACACTTAGATGCTTTAATTTTATTTTTTAATGTTTTATTTATTTTTAATGTTTTTTTAAAAATTTTATTTTTGAGAGAAGGAAAGACAGAGCGTGAGTGGGGGAGAGGCAGAGAGAGAAGGAAACACAGAATCCGAAGCAGGTGCCAGGCTCTGAGCTGTCAGCACAGGGCCTGATGAAGGGCTCAAACCCACAAACTGCAAGATCATGACCTGAGCCAAAGTCAGATGCTTAACCGACTGAGCCACCCAGACTCCCCTACGTGCTTTAATTTTAATGACATTTATTTTCTCACAATGCTCCTAAGTATGGTGGTTTTCATACCCAGCTTATTTTGAGAAAATAAACATAGCATTAATGTATGTTATTCAAGGTTGCATTTGCTGTGTGTGGAGAGAGAGGACAGGAACCCAGACATGCTGAACATAAACTTTCACTCTTATTATTTATGATATTTCCTCATTTTCTCCTTAACTCTTTGATGAGTAAGGGGCATCATGAGTACACTGACATGCCACTAAGGTTTCAGTCTTTAGTGAATAATTCTTACACTTAGGTCTTCAATAATACATAAACGTTGTTGAAAATCTTTCCTTCATCTTTTCAGTCAGTGACAGAGGAAATGGGATTGTAACAATTTGACAGAGTTGTTACCTCAATAATGATCTTTCTTAATGAGGCATCAGCCATTTTTTCCCCTTGGGAGTATGGAAAATTATAACTAGAGATTCTTTCCTAATGCCAACATGGTACTGGGAAAAACAGTACTCAAGGCAAATTGTACACCCTGCTGATGAATGAAGGGTGTTCAAGTGGAGAAAAGGGAGGCAGCGAGGGAAACATAGCATGAGAAGCTCAATGCATTAGGTGTACCCAAGGCAAGCGGAACTACAAAGAAACAAGTAAGGGTGTAAGAAGGTTCAAAAGCTTGGCAAGCACAGAGTCACAGGGTCAGTACATCTACTAGGGTTGAAATACAAAAAAGCTTTCTGAGAAAAGGAACATGAAGAGAATTTATAGATGAGAAACCTATGGGTTGAGACGGTACCAGCCTTGTAGTCTAGGAAAACTCCAACACAATGGAGAGGAACAGACAAGGCCAGGATTAAGATGAAGGGGTCAGAGAAGGAGGACTCCTCAAAAGCATTATATTCAAGGTGATTCCATAACCCTCTAATGCAGTAGCCATATTAAGTTGATACCTAGAGTAAACATGTTGATAGTTTTAAGTATGTCGAACATGAAATTTCATATTGGATTCTGGGCATGTTCCATCATATACCCCCAAGATCTAACTCCCAGTGATGTTTCCCCGATCTGATAACCAGGGAGCCCAGGACACCATAATCGCTGTTACTTGCATTATTTGACTTCCAACAGCATACATATCACACTTGTCTTCATTCTGTAGAATTGCCAAAATATGTTGTATTTGGGGGTCAGCATGAAATCACGTGAGCTGCAGAAAAATTACAGGGTTGGGTGAGGGAGATGACACAGATTTACTTGTGACGCTGTGAGAGGGATCTGATCTTGGGAATAACTGGAGTGGGAACTATGAAGAAATCTGTCCTCGGGGAGAAGCATAACACTGAAGAAGCCTAACATGTACGTATGTGTTATAGGGGAAATATAGGTCTTGGAACATGAGACCTACTAGGAATGAAAAATTCTGAAAGGTGATGAGAACAAGGTGGTTTGATGACATTGATTTCTCCTTACCTTGCTAGTGCTACACATGTGTCAGCTCTCAAATAATAAAAATAAAAACAATAACAAAACCCATAAAACATAATCAACATAAGCAAGGGAGTCAGCCCTGGAATCTCTTTCCCCTGAAGATCAGGGGCAAGACTGGGGACGATGGTGAGGTAGTGAACTGTGAAGGAGAATATGAACCAGACACCTGGCCACTCCCCATGAAATATGACCATATCATCAGCACATGACATCCAGTCTCCTTTGTCTTCTTCTCCATACCCAGAAATTGTGCCCTTTCCCCCAATTAGCTCCTGCCATCACAAGGCTCCCACAGCCACCCACTTGCTCTAACCCTCCTCACCTTTTTCAAATGCTTGTATTATCCCTTTCAGATCAGGTGCTCGGAATG
Organism: Cryptoprocta ferox; assembly: GCA_028646485.1. Classification (NCBI taxonomy): domain Eukaryota; kingdom Metazoa; phylum Chordata; class Mammalia; order Carnivora; family Eupleridae; genus Cryptoprocta; species Cryptoprocta ferox. Next base: position 49,623,918 of record CM053575.1, read on the forward strand.
CGTTCCTTTGTTCCTTGAGAAAAGTTTTCGGTTTCTTCAGACTCAAGGCCTCACTCCTAGGAATGACAAAAATTGAACCCCACACTTCTGACTTTTTGTCCCTCTAGAATGACAACTTTCTATCTTCGCCCCATTGAAGCGCCTGAACTCTGGAGACTCTGAGAAAAGAATAGGAGACTCCTGACCTTGGAGCCAGGGAAAAATGTTGCCCTCAGTTGCCCTCGGTGTGACCTTAGGAAGGTCTTGACCTCTCAGAGGCACAGTTTCCAAAATTAAATCAGGAACCTCTCCCTCTCCAAATCCTAGAAATCATATCAAATTATATGAAATAATGGATATAACAAAACAAAATTTTGGTACCTTTAAAAAACACTTAATGCATGGAAAAGTCACTACATGGATGTGGGTTCCCAAGGCAGATGATCAGAAAGTGTGGTTGCAGAACTTGGCTCCTGGGTGTTTGGAACAGACAAGTGTGGGAATATTGCCTGGGGAAGACCAAGGTCTTTAAACTCTACTTCCCAGTAGGAAAGCCCTCAGAATAACATTTGAGCTTTCATGTTTTCTGGGAAAGTTTGCAAACACTCAGAACAGAAGACATGAGCACCAAACTCATGATGGCCTGAATTTCGTGTCTTAGGAAAAAGCTCGATGCTGTTAGGTAGGTGTGTAAAATTTAGACACAAGGGTGCCACCTTTCCATTCTGGCTTCTAATATATGTGATCAAGATGGACCACTTGCATGTATGCGGCCAAAATATTCCTTGAGATTCAAGTCTGTTTTTGGAAATCTAAACAGAGCCACATAGAAGGTCTCTTCTATTCCCAGGGCAGAAATTTAAACATAAGGAAGCTGTCTCCAACTCTGGGTGCTTGGCAGATAAAGAAGACATGACTTTCCCAGGATAAGCCAAGCCCCTAAGAAATATGAGAACCTGAGTTAGATACAGGCATGCAAGGTGAATAAAAGCTATCAAGTCACAAGGGTCTGCCACACCTTTGCCTCGATACTGCTACTGACCCAAACTGTGTAACTTCCCACCACCCAAATTCTCTACCACAGAGCCCGGTCCATTCTCAACAGTTGTTACAGAACACTCAAACCACAATTTATGAACAGGAATTTCACATAAAACTACACATCCAAATTGTCCTGCCCTGAGAGATATTTTATTCTAATTGATCACCACAGAATTCTAATGCCTTTAAACCTCTTTCACCATCTCTGATCCCCCACACATACCTTTCCATGAGGTGATTCACATCCTAGGGAGAAAAGGGAAAACATGAGTCAAGGGGTAATAGGCCCTCCTCACTTACAAAGCGCCCTCATCACATCCCCACCAACCCCTAGAGTGGGAATAAAGATGGTCCCAATGTGAGAGCAAATAAGTAAAAATAAGACCCAGACTAATCATTCCAGAAGACTCATGTGAGGTTGTCAGATTTCCTAAAAGGTAGAAACAGCTTTGAGCCTTGCAGAAGTAAAGCATAAAGCTTCTAGTATCTGGAGATGAGATAGATTTATGAGGAAAACAACAGTTCCATAATTTTTTCCCAAAGTGCCTGAGATGATACGAATAATGCGTGGCTCTTTCATTTATTCAACAGAAACTTAAAGGGATTTGCTATTATTTGCCAAACATCAGGACAGCCTTTGGAGAATCAAATATGGGTAAATAATCATAATACCCCTCAAGAGGTTTACATGCCTTTGCTGAGGATACAAGCAATATATGAAGGTAAGCATTTTTCAAGTCTCTCTCTTCTCGTATCGGTAAGTGACCTTGTCCACTCCCTTAAGCTCAACACACACATATGTACACTTGATTTCCTACTCTTTGCTTTTACTCAGTTTTGTTTCTTAAATGTAGGTTAATGATTTCAGTAATAAACAGGCCACAGAAACTAGTAGGTTAGGATGTGTAATACATAACTTAACCATTCACAAACCAAATTGTCTCTTCTCTTATATTCCATTGTTCATAAGGTTACCAATATCCATTCAGTCACTGTCCTAAACATTACAATATTCACTTGAACTTCAGTCTCCACCAAGAAATTCAGTCCACATTCTTTTTTATTATTTTTTTAATTTTTAAGTTTTTATTTATTTTTAATTTTTAAACATTTTTGAGAGAGAGAGAGAGAGAGCAGGGGAAGGTCAGAGAGAGGGAGAAAGAATCCCAAGGAGGCTCCATGCTGTCAGTGCAGAGCCCGACACAGGGCTCGATCTCACGCACTGTGAGATCATGACCTGATCCAAAATCAAGAGTTGGACGCTTAACCAACTAAGCCACTGAGGTCCCCCAAGTTTTTATTTAAAATTTCAGTTGGTTGGGGTGCTTGGGTGGCTCATTTGGTTAAGCATCTGACTTCAACTCAGGTCATGATCTCATGAGTTTGAGCTCACCATCAGGATCTGAGCTCAGAGCCTGGAACCTGCTTCAAATTCAATGTCTTCCTCTCTCTCTCTCTCTCTCTCTCTCTCTCTCTCCACCCTTCCCCTGCTTGAGCTCTGTCTCTCTCTCTCTCTCAAAAATAAATAAACATTAAAAAATTAAAAATTAAATAAAATTTCAGTTGGTTAACATACAGTGTAATATGAGTTCAGTTTAGTCCACTTTCTTAACAGTTTTTAGCCATCTGATTTTCTTTATCATCACAAATTTTGCTTTATTTGTTTGAACAAATATCTACCAATATATTTGATTTCCTTTACTTCAGACTTCGCTTCCCTCATGTCACCAGAAACTAGGCCAACAAGCGGGTCCACAAGGGCCATTAAAAAAAAAAAAAGGTTTGCTCTCTGTGTTAGGGCTTTTGTGTTGTATATGACAAAAACCAAAACTATATTAAGTAAAGGATCTGGAGGGCCATTATAACTTTAATAAAAGTTTAATTTTGAAGCTCAAACCCTGTTATCAGGATCCTACATCCTTCTCCAAATTATATTTATTCCCTCTCTATTGACTTTCCTCTCAATTCATAAAGGTAACATGAATCTCCCAATAAAAACTCCAGAAGAAAAAAGAACTTCTCATCCCAGTTAAAACAAAAATACCTCTTATGCCTGCATGGCACTGCCCTGCATTGGATCAGGTGCCCATATTAAAAGTATCACTGTATTGTAGCTAGAAAAGAAATGAAGCAATGTTGGAGGAAATTTCTCATATCATACTGGAAATAATTTAGTATTAATCTGAAGTAGACCATGATAGGGTAAGATGCATGCTGTAATCATTTGAATAACCACTAGGGGGAAAAAAAAACTAAAACTAAGACAAAACAAAACAAAACCACCACAGAAATAGGAAAACATAAAATTTTATACTAGAAATATTTGTTTAACTCAAACAAAGCTAGTCAAAGAAAAACAACAGTGAAAACTACAGGGACATATGGAAAGAAAATAGCAATATGATAAATTTAAATACAACCACATCAATAAATGCATTAAATGTTATTGCTTTAACATCCCAATTAAAAGGCAATGATTACAGGGGTGCTTGGTGACCCAGTTGGTTGAGCAACCAACTTTGGCTTAAGTCATGGTCTTGAAGTTCCTGAGTTTGAGCCCCATATTGGGTTCTCTGCTCTCAGGTTAGAGCCCATGTTGGATTCTCTGTCCACCTGCCCCCTCCATCATTCCCCGCCCCCCCACTCTCTCTCTCTCAAAAATAAACATTAAAAAAAAGGCATTGGGGGCTCCTGGGTGCCTCAGTCAGTTGAGCATCCAACTTTGGCTCAGGTCATGATCTCCCAGTTCGTGAGTTCAAGCCTGGCATCGGGCTCTATGCTGACAGTTCAGAGCCTGAAGCCTGCTTCAGATTCTGTGTCTCCCTCTCTCTTTGCCCCTACCTCACTCGCACTCTGTCTCTGTCTCTATCTCTCTCTCAAAAATAAACATAAAAAAATTTTTTTAAAAGGCAATGATTGGGACGCCTGCGTGGTTCAGTCGGTTGAGCGTCTGACTTTGGCTCAGGTCATGATCTCTCAGTTTGTGGGTTCGAGCCCTGCATCAGGCTCTCTGCTGTCAGCACATGGAGGCTGCTTTGGAACTTCTGTCCCCCTGTTTCTCTGTCCCTGCCTTGCTTGTGCTCTCTCTCTCAAAGATAAATAAACTTTCAAAAAAAATTTTTTTAAAGGCAATGATTATTATACTAGATAAAAAGCAAGACTCAACTATTGCTATCTACAAGAGACGTATTTTGGATCCAAAGACACAAAAACAGTAAAAAGATAGAAAAATATATACCATGCAAGCAGTAATCATAAGATAGCTCAAGTATCTAAATTAATATTAGACAAAATAGACTTTAGACAATAAATATTATGAGAGAATGAGAGGGAAGTTTCAGAATGATAAAAGGCTCAGTATATCAAGTAAGATATAACAATCATAAATGTATATGTACCCAACAGCAGAGCTTCAAAATACACAAAGCAAAAGTGAGAGGATTAAACAAAAACGGACGACTTAGTAGTTGTAGATTTCAATAGCTCACTCTCAATAACTGATAGAATAGCTTGTATGAAAATCTGTAGATACAGAAGACATGGATGATACTATCAATCAACCTGACCTAACTGACAATTATATCTAATAAATGCAGAATACACATTCTCCTCAAATTCATATAGAAACATTTTCTGGACATACGCTATTTTAGTCCATAAAACAAGTATCAATACATTTAAATACTGAAATAATACAATGTTTCTGATTGAAAACAAATTAAATTTGAAATCCATGCCAGAAGAGAAAGTGAGAAATCAAGTATCATTAAATTAAACAGCAAACTTTCTAGGTATTTACCCAAAGAATACGAAAATACTAATTCAAAGGGATACATGCACCCTAATGTTTTTGGCAGCATTATCTACAATAAGCAAATTATTGTAACAGCTCAAGTGTCCATCGACTGATGAATGGATAAAGATGTGGTATCTACATTTAATGGAGTATTATTCAGCCATAAAAAAGAATGAAATCTTGTCATTTGCAACAACATGGATGGAGCTAGAGAGTATTATGCTAAATGAAATAAGTCAGTCAGAGAAAAACAAATACCATACCATTTCACTCATCTGTGGAATTTAGAAAACAAAAAAAAAAGGAGAAAAGGGGGAAAGAGAAAGAGGCAAACCAAGAAACAGACTCTTAACTATAAAGAACAACATTCAGGGGGCAGGGGATGGGTTGAACAGGTGACGGGGATTAAGGAGTGCACTTGTGATAAGCCCCTGTGATGTATGGAAACTTGAATCACTATGTTGTACACCTCGAACTAATGTAACACGGTATGTTAACTAACTGGAATTTAAATAAAAACTTAAAAAAATAAAAAAATAAACAGCACACTTTCAAATATCCCAAGGGTTAATAAAAAAAAATCACAAAGGAAATTTAAAAATAAGTTGAACTGAATGAAAATAACTAAACAATCAAAATATATGGAAGATACCTAAAGCAATGCATTTTTTTTTAAAAAAAGGTTTATTTATTTTTGAAAGAGAGAGAGAGCACAAGCAGGGGAGGGGCAGAGAGACAGAAGATCAGAAGCAGGCTCTGTGCCGACATCAGACAGCCCGATGCAGGGCTTGAACTCACCCGAGAGATCATGGCCCGAACGGATTTTAAATGCTTAACCGACTGAGCCACCCAGGTGCCCCTAAAGCAATGCATTTATATCATTAAATACTATATCAGGAAAGATGGTCTTAAAAAGTAATCAAAGTTTCTACTTTAAGAAACTAGAAAAAGAATGGCAAACTAAACCCAACACACACATACATTCATGTGTGCATACATATACACACACAAAGGAAACAATGAAGATAAAAGCAGACACAAATGACACAGAAAGGTTAAAAAAATAAAATCAATGGAATAATAGTTGATTCTTGAAGGAAATCAATAAAAATGACCAAAGACAACTAAGCTGACCAAAAAAAGAAAAGAAAAGAAAAAAGCACACCACCAGAATCAGGAATAAAAGAGGAGACATTACTGTGTGTGTTGTAGAAGCTAGTGGGATTATAAGAGATTATTATGACTGCCTTTATGTCTACATATCAGGCAACTAAGAGTGGACTGATCCCTAAAAAATATATATTACAAAAACTGACTTAAAAACTGAAAAAAATGTAAATAAACCTAAGACATATTTTTAAACCTTTCAAAAAAGAAAAGCCCAGACTGAGATGGCTTCACTGGTTAATTTTATCGACTATTTTAAGAATAAATAATACTAGTCCTCCACAATTTACTTGGTTTTTCAGAAAATAGAAAAGGAGGAAGAAAAAAAATCTTAGTTCATTCTATGAGGGAAATAAAAGTCTTAGGATGTAAAGTTCATTTGTCTGTGACCAAGCTGAATCAGGAAGAAGTTCCAGATAAGTGCTTAGCACTAGATCACAAATAACAGAGGCCCATAGACTATCCCTGGATACAAAGCAAATTCTCTCCACAGTCAGATGTCTGCACTGCACTTGATTCGTAAATATGCAGTTGTCCCTTGTTATTTATTCCTGTAAGCTCTGACAGAGCTGCAGGAAAGGGGTGCTCTGCAGGGACAAAGGAACCTCAGAGTCACCCCCAGGAAGAGCAAAGCAACATGGGAGGGAAGGAAATTAGGTCTTCATTTTTCTCAAAGTCTCAGATGCTGGCGTTTCCTCCCAAGTCTTACCTGCAGCATGTCCATTGTTGACCCCTGCAGCCGACGTTCCAGATCCGAGATGAGGTCTGTCGCCAGCTGGCTCTGCTGGGCCAGTTCATCCTCAGCTGCAGCCAGGCTACCAAGAACAGCCTTCTCCTCCCTTTCCAAATTCTGCAGCTCCCTCAGCTCCTCATACTCCAGGATGTCCTTCAGTTTTTTAAACTGTGCCTGGATACTTTGTCTCTCAGTTTGCATTTGTTTCTTCAGGAGTGAGAAAGAGAGAAGGGTACTTGGGCTCTCAGGCAGGGACTAGGCGCCAGAAAGAGAACTACTTTTCTTTGGAAAGTTCTCACAGGGAAATGAACTAGAAGGCAGGGAGCAATTCTTAAGAAAGCTGACTTTTCCTCTCATCTTTTCTCCATCATATTCCAAAAACAATGGCTTCTCAAGCTTGCATTGTTGAGGCCAACCCTGAGCCCAAATGGGGTCCCTGGATGTGGTTCGGCTTTGACACAGCTGTCCAGGACAACCAAGTACCCTCATATTATTCTTGACCCCCACCCCTCGCCTTTGGCTGAAAGATGAACAATTCGGACAGAACAGCGAGTCATTGCTAAATGTCTTCCCCTAGGGAGGTCAAAGACTCAAAAATCACCACAGGAATGTGACACAGAATTCACTAGCCATCTTCTACACAAATACCTCCTTCTAAACATCTCTACTCATTTATAACAGGTTCACTTTTTAGCCCCAAGTCTTATCAGGAAAAGGATAAAGAAGAGGACCAATCATATGACTTTTGGACACATCAACGATCAGGGAACAAAAAGGAAGGTAGCTCTTTGTGACTAACATCCAAGGTCCTGTCTAGATTTTTGTCAAACTCCCTCAGGAAGTATCTCCTCCTACCTTCCAGGAAGTTCTCTTTTCTCCGATAACAGCTTCCAACATCCTAGCTTCCTGCTGGTCCTCCCTCAGCTTCCACAGAGCTGCCTGGAGCTTTTCCTGTGAGACAGGAATCACACCACAGTCGAGCTATAAGATTTCTCAGCATCAGTATAGAGGATAAATGTGGAGGGGAGTGGGGGGGAATCAGGCTGATCTCCAAAGAGACTAGAGTTTACAGAACCAGTGAAAACAGCAGTTAGAATCTATGACTTGGAAGAAAACTTGAGGTGGTGAATGTGTTCTTTAAGACTCAGGTGATGGATGTCACCATCCCTTTGTCATAAGAAGACTCATACTGGAAGAACAAGCCGAATCCTGCAGCCAGGAAAGATTACATCTCAATCTACCTTCCTGTTCAACGGAGTAATGAGAGCCTCTCTTGGGCACAATATCTCCACCCATCTAGTGCAAGGTATAAAAGTATTTACTTTTGGCCAAATCTGTGCTGTAGGCTTACAAAAATGTTGTCTTTGAATGGAATGGCCAAACATGTTCTTCAGGCAAAAAACAAAAACAAACAAAAAAACCGTCCTCAGGTCTTGGAGGGTGAGAAAAGAAAGACAAGACACCACCGGCTTAGACACAGGCCTTGGATCTATGGTGACGAGGGAATTAAAGCTGAATGCGAAGTGGAGACTGCTCATCAAGTCCCGTTTTCTGCCCTGTACTTCCTCCATCCTGGCCTCTTACCTGGAACTCATGGGCAACCTCCTCCACGAGGACCGTGTGGTGACCTCGGTGCTCCTCGGACCGCTCGCAAAGCCAGCAAATGACCTTCCCATCCCTCTTACAGAAGAGCACGAGTTTTTCTTCATGCTGTTCACAGAGATTTATCTTTTGCCCCTCCTCGGGGCTCACCTTGACCTCTCTGAGCCGCTCCACTATGTTGGCCACATGCCAGTTAGGCCGCAGCTCGCCAGCGTAGTAACTGATTAGGCACACGGGGCAAGTACTCTCCCCTCCATGGCTTATCATGGACTCCTTGGTCTTTGCAGTGATGCAGGCCTGGCAGAAGCTGTGGCCACAGGCTAGGCTCAGGGGCTCTGTCAGGAGGTCCAGGCAGATGGGGCAGGTCACCTCCTCCCGCAAGCACGTCAGCAGTTCAAAAGCCATAACAGCTGCTCCCTGTCCTGACTTCTATGGCTCTCCTTGTTCACAAATCCCTGCACAACTGGGAGGTTAAAAGGGGGCAGAATTAGAAAGGTAGGAATAAAATTATACTAATTGGGCAGAAATCAAGGACAGGCCAAAATCATAATAGTGAAGGACAAGAAAGAAAAGGTGGAGAAACAAGGAAAGGAGCTTGGACACCTGGTAAAAAGGACTTTTCTTAATAATTTCAAATGCATTACTCCTGGTTCAGGTGACATGACAAATCCCATCTTTATCTGCGATGACTGTTATTTTCCCTTCCTTTTACTAAACAGAAAGATGACCTGAGGCCCCTTCTACCAAGACCCTTGTGTGGCCTACCACCTCTCCTGCTTTCTCTTTGCTGTCCCCAAAACACACCCTCACTGGAAAAAGCACCCATCTACATATGCCTTTGAGTCTTTATACCTGTTCTTCAGTCAGCATGGATACTGCCCCTGACATCGGTATGACTCACTCTTATACTTCAGTAAACTCTTAACTCATCTGCTCTCTTATCAAAAAAACACTGCTCTAACTTACTGACAGTGTAACCATTGCCATCACTTGCTATAAGTTTGCATTGATTTCTCCTACTATCATGACATAATATAGGACAACGTCTTTGTGTACATGGTAAAAGCAAACCCTTCAGCAGATGTGTGAACAGAGATAATAAGTGACTTACAAAGATCATTTATCTCCAAGAGAGTTGGGATCAACTTAATGTATTCAAAGCCCTCCTACAGAGGTCTGTCTCCTACCCCACTGAGCTAATCAAAGGCAAACAAAGGTAACTTCCAGGAGAACAATGGAAAGTGTGGGAATGAAGCAATCCAGACCAGCTGAGAGGTTCTGGGAAGTCTAGTGTTTGTAACTAGTGAGATTTCAGCGTGGCCAGGAAATATGCCAAGGATGTTAACAGAAGCCTAAAGTGTGTATGTATGTGGACAGTGGGGAGGGAGATGGTAAAAACTCACAGGATGGTATACATTCATAGGATCATATAATCAGACACCTGAAAAAAACAGAAACACAAATGAAATGTCAGTCTTGAGAAAGAAGTCTCAAAATATTGGACAAGTTTATTCAATTAATTATCATTAATGATGAATTAAATGCTAGCAACTTGACTAATACCCATAAACACCAAAATAAGTCTAAACAGAGGTTTTAAACCCAAATGAGCAAGGAGATAGAGAGAGAGAGAGAGAGAGATATCAAGAAATAGACTCTTAACTACAGAGAACAAACTGATGGTTTCCAGAGGGGAGGTGGGGGGTGGGTGGGTTAAACAGGCAACAAGGATTAAGGAGCAACTTGCTGTGATGAGCAGCGTGTTATATGAAGTGTTGAATCACTATATTGTACACTTGAAACTAACATAACACTATATGTTAACTATATTGGAATTAAAATAAAAAAAACAGAGAGTTTAAACCACTATGCACTTGGCATTCACCTGGAAAGAAATAATAAATTAAATAATAGGCTACACACACACACACACACACACACACACACACACTGCATGCACATAATGTGGAAAACATTACTAGAGAGATGTACATGCTGTTGGGAAAACAAATAAAGGCTTATCCAGAATTCCAACTTGAAAACAGAAAGGCTGAACTAAAAGCTGAAGAAAATGAAGGAAAGACGGGATACGATAGAGGACACAATGAACTGGGTAGAGGAAGTTATCTGGTCACAGAAGACCTGTCAGCTTGTATGAGTTTTAAAATGCCAGCGTGGCTGGTGTGCAGAAAACTGCTGGGCCTTTGACATCACATGAGCCTGCAGTGACCATCAAATATAACACTCCCCAAATTAGGTAATCAAACATTTAGGGAATCTTTTCCAATATCAGGGAGAAATTATCAGTGTTTTCTCATCAGAGAAGACTGGGGACATAATTAGCTCTGCACTTGGGCTGTGACAGGTTAGGTGGCTCCAGTGTGGAATGGGGAAGGTCAGTTAGGATGCACGCACCACTGCTCAGAGCAGGATGAGTATAGCTCAAGGAACAAGGTGATGAAGGAAATGGAGGGCAGCCGATAAGAGTGAGAGATAAGATGAGGTAAAAGGATAGGGTTGGGAGTTGGAAGCAAAGAGTTAACATCAGGCTTGAAATCTTCCTTCTGGTAAAGGTAATATTGGGTTACTCTTCTAGTAGGTAATTTCTTGTTTGTCTTTCTGGGAAACCTGCCGGGTTACAATAGAGTGGCAGATTGGCAGGTCAGCGGCCTTGCAAGGCCACAATATTGACAGTAAAAAATGGCTTGATGTGTAAAGTGCATTTAGACTAGGAAGACTTTATACAGACCTTAAATGCGGGGTGGTAAGCAGAGACTCACTTTTCACAAGGGGATTGTGACTCTTAGGGCTAAATCGGTCTTGGTTAAGCCCCTGGAAGCTTTACTCATGGATTTCACAGGGTAATCAGCCTTTGTAGCACTAGGCTTGAGTACAGTAGGCTCACCCACAACCACCTCATCTGGTTTCTTAAGAAGCTGAGATGCCAGGGATAAAATAGCTCCGGTATCACTGCAAGGGCCATCGCGGACGGCTCACCAGAAGCAGCCATACCAGCAAACTGTCTCCTGTCCTCTAGCCCCCAGCTAAGCTAAATGAACCTGGCAGGTTATGGCTTATCAGGTTGCATGGATGGAAATGGTGATCCAAATTGGAAACTCCTGCTGGTGGTCAGTCACCACAACTACCGCTGGTGGGCATCACATAGTGGTAGCACAATGACGCTCATTCTCCGACCTGAACTCAACATGGCCCTGTGGCCACAGTCTAGATTGAGGGGTTCTGTCCGGAGCTCCAGGCAAATAGGTGTACGTGACAAAAAACAAAGAAAGGGAAGATCTCAGTATAGATTAAGGTTTTGATGGTTGCCAAGGTTTGATGGTACAAGGAAGATCTCCAGTATGGACAACAAATAAGGTTTCCCTTTGCTTCACACAAGGGAGGGAAAAGCTATAAAGGCAGCATAGAGATAAATTTAAATCTATGAAAACTGTCCACTTGTGCCACGTTCATTATGCATAAAGGGAGCCTGATAAGAACAAGCCTGACATGCACTGCAAATCTAATCCAGAATGGTACAGATACTGAAAATAGTTCAAAGACCATATGAAGTAAGTCCCCAGCTGGAGAGACCATGGGTCAGATGAGGCTCTGACGAATAGCAAGACCAGAAGTAGATATTTTATCAGAAGTAGATATTATATAATATGTACCTATTATATGATAAAATCTACCCATATAACATGATAATATCTATCCAAGCTATGTTATGAACATGGGGTGAGGCTTCCAATAATTTCTCATCCCATTCAAAATCCACCGATGCAGAGAAGCATCAGGAGCCTTCTACAGGAGGGAGCAGCGGGGCATGCATTCTGCTGTGGGACCATGGGATTTATTTTCACAATGGGGTTTCAAGGAGCCAATGACAAAGCAGCTGCCGTCACCACTGACACAAGAGGAGGAATGGGCAAAAGGACTAGAGTTCCCATACATGGAGGAGGAGCCCACTGTGACTCAAGCAGTGACCCAAGGGCTCCACGGCAATCCGGGAGATACATATGGGCACATGAATGGTATCTGCCTGACGGAACTCCCAGGTCAGCTGGCTGCCATGGGTGTCAGGACCCTCCTCGTGGGTCTTCTCCATACATCTGAGCTCATGAGAATACAAACTCAAAATGTTCCAGAGGCGACAGCTAAGGAGAAGCAAAAGGGCCATAACAAGACAATAACTGTGTAAAATGCCAAACAATAAAGATATACACAAAATTTAATTCTTTTGTGACTCAACAATACTGTTTCTCTAAGTATGATAAAGCCACGAATGACTGACGTTACATGGGAAAGAGTCACTTTTCCTAAATAGAATGGGAAAGGGAAATTGTGCTATCTTTTATTTGCCAGGTAGTCATCTAATAGTATTTAATATAAGCTCCTTATAAAACTAGCAAAATGAAAAGGGAAGCAGAAAAGTAAACAAATCAATTCTAAAACCCCGTGATCATTGGCATGATAGAGGTGTAACTGTTTGAGTTCAGAAGACAGGTGTCAGCCACTGACCAGTGGCTGAGAGGGCCACAAGGAATATGTAGCAGAGGTAATAAACTTTGATAAAGTGACCCTTGATCAGATGAAGGGAAGGCAGGGTAAGAAAAGAGATCTGTCTGGTGTCCTCCACACACCTGAGTAAAGGGGTCGCAGCTCTATTTCCAATTAGAAGGGGGTGGAGTAAACAGAGGCTCCCCTGCTGTAAACTTCCTTTCCTCTTGGGTCTCAGGATTTTGTCAACATACTTCTTCTGACATCTTTTTACATTTTTAACACCAATCAAACTCATTTTCTTTATTAAAAGTTAGAAAAGACACCACGTCTGGAAAATGCTCCCCTTGCTCCTGGTCTCTTAGGCAACCTGTTTCCGGGAGGCAGATGTGACTCAGGGGGAGGAATGAGTAAGGTTAGTGATTCTCAAGGACCTTCCAGACAAGTTCATAGATGAAGGCTGCAGGGCTTGCCAGTTATCACCCCACCAAGCTCCTAGGCACAGACAAGCGAGGGTAATGAGAATTTAGCTAGAGTTATGCTATTCGGTGATACACTGTTAGGTGATAGGCATTAAAATGTTAGGATTCAAAGATCCTTCTGCCTTCGCCCTTGCTGTGGAGAGAAGGAACTTTCTACCTCCGAAAAATGGAGGATTCTGGCTTGTCCTCAGCAAGGTGCAGCTCACACTTAGAGAACAGGAAGGAGAATCGCCAGGGTAGACTCAACCTGGAGAAATGAAGGTCCCTCCCGTGAAAGAACAGAGCCCTTCCAGTCTTCACATCTCCCTTCTTTGAGGACTGCCCCTCCCCCAGCCGGCCCTCCCCGCCCCCCACTCCCCTACCTGCAACCCCCACCCCCCGCACTCTCAGCAGGAAGCCTGCAAGCTGGGCGTTGTTGCCCCGCCCTTCACAGCAGCTGCGAGACCACACGTTAAACTCACCCCAAAATTCAGTTCTTCTCCTCACCTCTGCCCTCCGCAAACTACTCTACACCCCTTCCGACAGCAGGGGAGAAGTCGTGCCTCCCTGCAAAAGACGTGGTCAGGATTCTGTCCCCAAATCAGGCGCTGATCTCCGCGGAGACCCGGAAGAGCAAAGAGAAAACGAAAGCTGAATTCTTGGGGAAGGCAGGACAGGAGGGGAGACGCCACCGACCAATGGGAGGCCTCCGCATAGGACCCCACCCCCAGCCCCCGGGAAACGGCTAGGCTCTGCAGTCGGGCCAGATGGGCCGGGGATTGCTCTCCTGCAAGGTGCTCCCGTGCCTTAACAAGGTAAGCGACCTTCGGAGAAGGAGGCTTTCCTGAGCAGTGTAATTTCACACACAACATCCCCCTTGCCTCTTTCCCCCCTACAGATGAGCCGTCAGGAGGAAATAAAATTTCTCCTTTCCCACAAGGAGGACCCACAGTTGAGGCTGGCCTGGGGCAAGCACTTGGCCCAGCTCTCTGCTGTTCAGTATCCACCTGCTGGGTTCTGTGAATCTGGTCCGTGTGTCCTCATCAGCGTGTGAGAGGGCAGGACCGTGCAAATCTGGAATTAACTCAGGTGGTCAGTCGGGGGCTGTCACAGAGAGGTAACACAGCGAGGCTGACCTTCAGAATTTAGATTCAGTACGGCCCCAAATGACACTTTTTCTAAAGCGGCTGGGAAGACGTAGCTGTTTGAAGTGTCCTGTTGGGCAAGGCATCTAGTACTATTCAGCATATAATCTCTATAATCCTAGTAGAATAAAAACGAAGCAGGAAAATAATTGTGAAGGTTAGTGTTATGTGTCAACTTGACTGGCCACGAGGTGCTAAGATTAAACATTTCTGGGTCTGTCTGGGAAGCAGTTGTTTCTAGAGGAGATTAGCATTCGAATCTGTGGACTCAACTGGATTATCTTCCCCAGTGTTGGGCAGCATTTAATTTGTTGGCCTGAGAAGGAAAAGGGATTCATCCCTTTTGTTGCCTGACTGCCTGCTTGAGCTGGGATATAGGTCCTCTCCTGTCATTGGAATTTACACCATTACCTACCCCAGTTCTCAAGCCTTTGGTCTCAGACTGAATTACACCACCTGGGTCTCTTTCCTGGGTCTCTACTTTGCAGACACCAAATCCTGGAACTTCTCAGCCCCCATAACCATGAGTCAGTTCCTCATAAAAAATCTCCTTCATACTGGTTTTGTTTCTCTGGAGAATGCTAACAACTCTAAAATTCTGTGTCCCGTGGCACAGGTAGAGTGTGGTAATGACAATGATAATGCAACAGGTGAGCTGTGCAGTTTCAAAGGATGCATGCCAAACAGTGATATAGAAGAGCCAACCATACAAGGATGTTGTAAAGGTGATAATGTTTAAAAGTTTTTTACTTTTTTTTAATGTTTTATTTATTTTTGAGAGAGAGAGAGAGAGAGACAGCGTGAGCAGGGGAGGGTCAGAGAGAGAGGGAGACACAGAATCCGAAGACAGGCTCCAGACTCTGAGCTAGCTGTCAACACAGAGCCTGTCACAGGTCTGGAACCCACTAACCGCGAGATCATGACCTGAGCCAAAGTCGGTCGCTTAACCAACTGAGCCACCCAGGCGCCCCGTTAAAAACTTTTTAAATGCTTATTTATTTTTGAAGGAGAGAGAGAGAGAATGCAAGTGGGGGAGGGGCAGAGAGAGAGGTAGACACAGAATCTGAAGCAGGCTCCAGGCTCTGAGCTGTCAGCACAGAGCCTGACGCAGGGCTCGAACTCAGGAGCCACAAGATCATGATCCAAATTGTTAAGCTTCAAAGAACTTTCTGACTTTCCCCTACTGTCTTTCTCAAAGTATCTTTTTCATCCCTGAGCAAAGCCAGGCCTAGCTCTCTCCTCTGCTGCGCTCAATGTAGAACTGGTCCAGAGTCCTGGGCCACAGCCCCCAGAGACACCATAAGCTCTTTATCTAGGGCTTCCTTTACTCAAATTTCTCTGGAAGTCCTTGCTGAAACAAGGATTACTCCTGGAGGTGAGGACTCAGTCACTATACCTTTAGAAAATGAATATGCGGGGGCGCCTGGGTGACTCAGTCAGTTGAGTGCCCAACTTTGGCTCCAGTCATGATCTCACACTTCATGGGCTTGAACCAGGCATTGGGCCCTGTGCTGACTGCTCAGGGCCTGAGCCTGCTTCAGATTCTGTGTCTCCCTCTCTCTCTGCCCAACCCCCGCTTGTGCTCTGTCTCTCTCTGTGTCTCAAAATTAAATAAACATTAACAAATTAGGAGTGCCTGGGTGGCTCAGTCAGTTAAGCATCAGACTTCAGCTCAGGTCATCATCTCATGGTCCCTGAGTTTGAGCCCCACATCGGGCTCTGTGCTTCGGAGCCTGAAGCCTGCTTTGGATTCTATGTCTCCCTCTCTCTCTACCCCTCCCCTGCTCGTGCTCTCTCTATCAAAAATAAACAAACATTAAAAAATTAAAAAAATAATTGAATATGCAGAAGTGCAAGGCAACAGAGAGAAAAGCAGCAGGAAAATTATCAGTGGCAATATCCACCCCCGCCTCATACTGCACCCCCAACTTCAAGTTTCAGGAGGTCAGGTAAGGACTTTCCTTATTTTGTTGCTTATTGCCTCAGATTTATTAGAAGTCATTTCATATAAAGAGTAGATAGACACACAGATATATAATTGTAAAAATATTTTTAATTGAACGGAACATCTTGATGATAAATCATGCTTCTAGTCCACTGTTCTTGTTATGAACACAGTTGCTATCACATCATACAATTCAGTTATTCTTCTGGTATCGATAACATATATGAGGTTCCCCTTAGATCATTTTTTATTGAAGTATAATTGACATACATTATATTAGTTTAGGTGTACAATATAATGATTCAACATTTGTACACAATGTGAAATGTTCACCACAATAAATCAAGTTCCTATATATCACCATAGGGAATCAAGAAAAAAATTTTTTTCTGTGATGAGAACTTTTAAGATTTACTTTTGTAGCAAATTTCAAATTTGCAACACAGTATTATTTGCTATAATCATCAGGCTGTATGTTATATCCCCATGAGTTATTTTATAACTGGAAGTCTTTACCTCTTGATCCCCTTCACCCATTTTGCATACCCCCAAACTCCCACCTCTAACAACCACCAATCTGATCTCTAGATCTATGAATTTTATTTGCTTTGTTTTTCAGATTACACACATAAGTGAAATCATATGTATTTGTCTTTCTCTGTCTAAATTTACTTAACATTACACCCTCAAGGCCCATCTGTGTTGTTGAATGGCAAGATTTTATTCCTTTTTATGAATAAAATACTGAGTAGTAGTTTGACAAATCTTAATTAATTTTTCATACCTCCTGCTTTCTTCCCTCGGTTTACTTGGACTGTGTTTTATCTGTCTCCACCGACATACTTTAACCCTTGCTTTATTTACCCTAAGATTTTCTCAAATGGGAAAGTATTAAAAATCCATGGGCCAAAGGGGGAGGTATTTCATTAGATTCCTCTCCAAGCAGGAGATGTAATGAGTGGAGAGGAAATACAGACCCCTAATAAACATTTCTTTTTCCCGGTAACTCAGAAGATAATCAGCTGGACTATGGAACATACCCACATACTCCGCTCTGGTGAGAAAATATGTATGGTGAGAAAAGCATAGTAAATTCAGGTGTTATGCTTGCCCAAGTTTTCGGGTATCTTGACAGGACCTGATTTCCTCACCGATTTCTCTCAGCTGCAAAGCTAATGTTTCATAAGAGAGTCCCAAGATACTGACCATGGATATGGTGTCATTTCAGAGATTCAGAGGAAGAGAAGTACAACAATGGATATTGGGTCTGTGGAAGGATTGGCAAAGGAAGAAGTACTGGATAGAGAAAAGGTCTTTGGGTAAGGAAGCTCATTTCTTTTGAACACTGCAATCAATACCACTATGCTGCACTCACCACGCAGTGAGACTCTGAGCTCTCCTATCCCCTCCAGTTTTAACCAAATATACCTAAAAACACATCTATTCTTCATATGTCTGCATTACCCATCCTATCCATCCCATCATCGTTCCCTTTCTGAAATAAGTGGGAATGCAAAATGGTATAACCACTTTGAACAAAATCTGGCAGTTTGTATACAAAAAAAAATACTAAAATTCAACAATTGAACTGATAGCTTAGGATATCCAGGGCAAGCAGAACTTGTTCTGTTTCCAAAAATAGAGGTATTTATTCTAACAAAACAGTACCCATTACCTATACATCAATACTATGAATCTTGAACAATTGTAAAAGCAAAACAAAAAACACGAAGGCACTAGAGAGTGACAAAACATTTGGAATCTACAGTGTAATCGACAACGGGTAGAAGGGAATACTATTGGAGAAGTTTCCTGGTTTTGTGGCTTTTTATTTGAAATCAAACCTCAACTGGTAGTGAGTAAGACAGTTAAAACTCAGCAGCATACAGACTTATTAGCTTGAAGAGCAAGAAGAATGATTTGGGGCTATCCCTGCAGCTGAAAAATGGTAAAAAAAATGTCTGTAAAAGAGAGATCCAGAGAAGGAAATCCCAAATTGTACATTCAGCAACAATCAGAACTGCACGTTTGAGACAGATAAAGGAACTGACCAGAGATTTCACCTGCTGCAAAATGCAGGGGAGAATTTCGAATTTGAGTTCAAACAAGTTAACTGCCTGAAGAAAAAAAAATGTTCTTCAGAAAAATTAACAGAATCCAGAGTCTTTACGCTTTATTCACAATTGCCCTGGGGGAATTTTAGATACATGTTAAAATTGTTTAACATACAAAGAAACTAGAAAACATGGTCCATACTCAAGAGCAAAAGCAACCACTGGAGATCGACTCCAAGATAATCCAGATGTCATATTTACAAGGGTTTACAACAAAAAAAGACAAGGACTTCGCAGCAGCCATCAAATCTAAGGTTAAGGTTATGAAAGAAAATATGCTTATAGTCATGAGCAAATAGGAAATGTCAAAAGACAAATAAAAATAGTTTTGTTACTTGAAATACTAAAACTAAAGGCTACAATCACTCAAAAAATAATCTATGACTTGCTTAAGAGAAATGCAGGATCACAAAAGAAAGACTAAGTGAACTTAAAAGTAGATTAATGCAAATTATCCAATATGAAAAAAATAAACAAAGCCTCAATCTGTGAAAAAAAAATTAAGGTACTGACATAGGCTTAAACCACAGAACAACTACTAAAATACAACAAAACAAAACTATAAGGTAGTTGAATTAAATGAGAAAAGGGTAAAAAGAGCATGTTTTAATACATGCAGAAAATCACTGCACAAAGACATTCAAGAATAAAAGAAGAAAGGAAGGAACAGGTGTTCAAAAGGCTGCAGATAAGCTCGGATGTAGATGAGCCCAGGAGAAAGGGTGATACACAGAAGTGGGTGAGAGGCTAAGAAGGTTCAGGAGCTCGGTGGGCACAGGGTCATGGGGCCTGGACAATTCAAAGGATTGAAATATGGATAAGCAGTCCGAGAAAAGCAACAGTTAGAAAATTTGTAGATGAGTGATCCGTGGTTTGTGACATTGAAAAATGAGACAATGCCTGCTTCATAGTCTAGGAAAACCCCAACATGACAGGGAGGAACAGCCATGGAAAGAGTCAAGACCTTGGGATCAGATGTAGAAGACTCCTCAAAGGCCTTATACTCAAATTCATTCTGTAACCCAATAACCCAGTAACCAAATTGAGGTTTGTATCTGGAGAAAACGTTTCGATGATTTGTGCCTTGCCTAACACCAAACTTTATATTACGGAAACGTGTTCTACAGTATACCCCTAGGATCCAAGCAGTTTTCTTGGACACGTCTATTTCCCAGTAGTGTTTCCCTGAGGAGAAATATTGAGAGCCTAAGATACCATAATTATAATATTTAACAGGCCAAATTGGCACAGACATTACTTGTCTCTGATCTTCTGAAAGGACAAGGTTTAAATTTAGGTTGATTGGATTCAGTGTGATGTCCACTGTAGGGAAAAAAAATTATAAGATCAGGTGAGATATCTGGGATAGGTTTATCTGGTAAAGAAGGACCATGGGAAGTGACCAGGTAGAGCTTGTATTATGGATTGGGGAAGGGGTAAAACTCTGGAGAAATTTATTTCATATCTATGTACTAAAATATATAAAGAAATGTATATTATATATGTATATATAATATATATATATAAACACATCGGGCTAAGATCATGAGGTCTCTGAAATCACACACACACACACAGACACACACAGACACACAAAATTTAAGTAAGCTTCACATCCAGCATAGAGCCCCACATGAGACTTGAACTCACAACCCTGAGATCAAGCCCTGAGCTGAGATTAAGAGTTGGACACTTAACTGACTGAGCCACCCAAGTGCCCTGAAATCACAAATTTCTGAAAGGAAATCAGAACACAGGGATTTGAAGAACCAGTAACTTCATCTTACCCCAGTAGCACTGGACATGTGTTAACTCTGAAATGATAAGAGATTCATGATGTTAATTAGAAGCAAATGATTAAGTGCCAATACCTATCTCTTCTCCACAGTAGGGCCAGCAAAGGGGAGCCCTGGGAGACTATAAACTGGTAAATGAGATGATGAACTAGACACCTAGCTATTCCCCCTTAGATATAACTGCATCTCCCTTAGCAATATCCCTCCTTCTCTGAATACCCTCCTCCTTTCTATCCTCTCTTTGAAACTGTACCAGCTCCCCAGTTTAGTCCCTGACACCACAGGGCTCCCATACCCACCCTCCTGTCCTGGCTCTCCTCACCTCTATGCACGCGCAGCACTGCCCTCAGATCTGGAGCACGGAATGAACTCTTCAGTCTTTTTGAAACAGTTTTTGGCTTCCTTAGTGTCCAGATCTCACTCCTAGGCATGACAAAAAAATGTTGTTCCTACATCTCTTACCTTGTATCCTAACAATACAACTGCCTTCCTCTCTCCTTCCATGCCACTGATGCACTTGAACCCTCCTCCCTCAGAAGCCTGACCTGGGGAGAAGGGAGAATCCTGATGCTGAAGCCAGAAGAAATGTGCGTATGTCTCCCTTCCCATTCGCCATCTGTGTGACCTTGGGAAGGTCTTAACCTCAAACAGTTTCTTCTTCTAAAAATGGAATAATTAACACTTTTCTTGATACCTCATGGACATAATAGAACATTCGATGAAATAATGTATAGAAAAAGCCTTAGCTACCTCTGAAACAAGTATGCAATATGTGGGAAGTCATCACGGCGGGTCTTTCATGGCAAGGCCATAGATGTGTTCCCAGGTAGATCAGTAGTGAGGCTGTGGATCCTACCCATGATGTGAGATCCATAGGTCTCTTTTTGAGAGCCTGTGAACTTCTGCCCTAGTCCAAAGCCTGAACCCCAGTGGTATGACTCACAAATAACAATGGAGATTTCAGAAGTTCTGGAAAAAAGTTACTTGGCAAAGGAGAAGTTATGACCACCAAACTATGAGTGGTTAGTATTTCATGTGTTTGTAAGGAATTTAATGCTGTCAGGTGGGTTGGCAACTTAAGCCACAAGAAATACACTTTCCCATATAAGCTTCTAAAATTAATTATATCACCAAGGTCAAAGTCACTAACCCTGAGGCTCATGTTTGTTTTTGGGAATCTAAAGAAAACCTTGAAAAATAACCTAATTTTTAATTTTTTTAAATTTTTTTAATGTTTATTTATTTTTGTGAGAGAGAGAGACAGAGCATGAGTGGGGTGGGAGGTGGGGGAGCAGAGAGAGACAGAGACACAAAATCTGAAGCGGGCTCCAGGCTCTGAGCTGTCAGCACACAGCCTGATGCAGGGCTCAAACCCACGAACAGTGAGATCATGACTTGAGCTGAAGTTGGACACTCAACCAACTGAGCCACCCAAGCACCCCATGTAAGCAAAGTAACTATAAAGGAGCTGCCCTTATAACCTATTTTAGGGCTTAGGAAGCCCTAAAGGATAAGCACCTGTGGAATACAGGAAGAAGAGCAAGGACAAAGTGAAGTCACAGGACTCTGATAGTGAAATCCCTGATCCTTATTACCCTTACTGGCCCTACCTCTGTGAACTCCAGCCACTGAATTCACTAGCATGGAATCTTGTCTAATTCTCAGTTGAAAAGGAACACTTAAATCCTTGTCTATGATCAGCAATTTAAAATAATACTACATCCAAATGTCCCTGATTTGGAAGACTTTTCATTCTGATTGACCACCAGATCACTCTTATGGCTACAAACCTTTCTTCATAACACAAAAGTACCACTCCTGGTCACCCATACATACCATTTCATGATTCCACTCATGTCCTAGGAAGAAGAGAGAAAACATGAGTCAAGGAGTATAAAGAGTAAAGCAGGATTAATGAAAGAAAGACTAGAAAAACACTAGAGAAAATGAGAGAAACCAAAAATGAACTATTTAAAAATATCAACAAAATTGATAAGTTTTTATGCAGACACACCATGAAAAAAGAGAAGAGAAATTATGAAAATTAGGAATGAAAGGGAAGACATTACTACTGACTTTTACAAAAATTAATAAGAATATAAAGGCTATAAACAACTGTATGTCAACAACTCAGATAATCTAGATGAAATAGACAAAATTCCTAAAGACACAGAAACTACCAATACTGATTCAAGAAGAAATAGAAAATCTGAATAAACCTAAAATATGTAGGGATGAGACTGGAAATGAAGAACTTCCTGCAAAGAAGTCAGGCCCAGATGGTTTCAATGGTGAATTCTGCTAAAGGTTTAAAGAAGAAATAATTAAAAAATACTTCACAAATTCTTCCAAAAAAAATAGAAAAGGAGGGAACAATTCCCAGCTCCTTCTATGAGGCCAGTACTACTCTGATACTAAACTGAGACCAACATCAGAATAAAAGTGAACCACAGGCCAGTATTTCTTTGAGAATAGATGTAAACTTCAACAAAATACTAAAAAACTGAATCCAGCAAAATATGGAAAATTATATATACACCATGGCCAGGTAGGATTTATCCCAGAAATGCAAAGTTGGTTTCACATAAGAAAAACAATTAATGTAATTCATTATATTAATAGAATAAAAGTAAAGGCCACATGAATAGACACAAGAAAAAAAAAACACTTGACAAAATTCAACATCCCTTCATGTTTGTTTCATGAAAAAAACAAAAAAAAGAATAACAGCCCACTAGAACCAGTGGGTAAACTTCTTCAGCCTGATAAAGGGAGTCTATGAAAAACTCATACTTAATGAAGAGAACTGAATGCTTTTTACCTGAAGTTGGATACAATACAAGAATGTCTACTCTTACTACTTTTTAAAGCGGTACTAGAGGGACGCCTAGGTGGCTCAGTCAGCTGAGCATCTGATTCTTGACGTCCACTCAACTCAGGATCTCACAGTTCATGGGATTGAGCCCTACATCAGGCTCTATGCTGACAGAATGGGATTCTCTCTCGGCCCCTCCCCCACCCTCAAAATAAGTTAAAAAAATTTTTTTAAATAGTAAAAAAAAAAGCACTATGGTACTAGAGGTTCTAGTCAAGGCAATTAGCCAATAAAAAGAAATAAAAAGCATTTATATTGGAAAGAGTAAAACTATCTCTATATGCAGAATACATAGTTTATATATAGCAAAGCTCTGCTCCATACACTGCCAATAGGTAACCTTTCCACTTCTTAAATTTCAGCTCACGTGCAGGTGCCGCTGATCCCAAACTTTATATAATCTAATCACTGCCTATTGTCTATAATCATGTATACAGGATAATACATTACACAATGAAGAAGAAACGGGTACTAGAATCTCAGAATATCTAAAATATCACCTACCATTCACCAACTGTTTTCTCTCTTATGTCCACTTGTCAAATACGGTACCAATATTTACTCAGTCCCTGTCACAAACACTAAACCACCTAGCAAGCCAGTCCATTCCACATCCTTAACTTCTTTCAACTAATCTGCATTTCCACATCATTACCACTAAGGATTTATTTGTTTTCAACAATATATACCAATATATTTGGCCTTACCCTTAAAGGCCACCAGCTGGGGTTACAACCAAACCAAAGGAATAGTTTTGTTTCTCTGTATTAGTATAGTTTGGTTATGTGACAAAGAAGCCAACTGACATTGCCTTAAACTCCTCTACCCCCTCAAAAATGTAGCCAGAGAGGTTCTATTTCAGTCACAGATGGATCTTGAAGCTCATATGCTATCATGTATCTAGCCTTTCTGTGTCTCATAATTCTCTTTTCTTCTCTGTGGACTTTATTCTCAGACTTTAATTGACAGCAACTTGAAAATCTCCTGGTTTAAATTCTTTTCACTGATGTAATTCCCATGCAAAAGGACGACTTTCTTCACTGTGACAATACATTCTTATGCCTCAAGCCACTGACCAAAATTGGGTCATAGGCCCAAATGTATAGTTTGTGGGAATATAGGAATTAGATAAGCTAATTTACATAAGATTCACCCATCCATCCTTGATAATGCTGATTTTCTCAGTCCCAAACAAGTAGATGTATAAAAATAGACATGCTGGTGTTTCATCAGAAAGAAATCCCAGGTGTTGTTGTAAGAAAAAGGGGGAATGGATACTAAACAGACACAATAATAGGTGCCATCTTCACTCCATCATTTAACTGCCTATCATCATTCATACATGTGTAATCCTACAGAATTTCTAAAATGAAAATGACCCAATGTAATAACTATGACAAAAACATTAAGAACAGAAGTACCTCTTTTCCTAAGGGAAAGAACCTAAAATCTCATCTAATTTTTCATCCATTTTCAAATTCAGCATGTCTCTGTTAGCTCATTCTTCCCAGTCAGTGTTGAATGTAGCCCTGCAAACAACAGCCCCCCCAGCAGACAGGAGACATATGATAAAATGACCCATCCCAATAACTACAATGAAGATCCAGATAAAAGGAAAACTGTTTTAAGAACTTTTAGGAGACAGAGTTATAAAGGGACAGCACCACAATCAATAGCATATATCTTAACTTTTTGGAAAAGAATATCCAAATTCCCTAATCTAATAAAAGAGTTTGTCATTCTTTGAAGATGTTATCTAAATATGGGATGCTAATCCCACAAAATTTATAATGTTTATCTACTGAGTATTGTTTTTATTACAAGTAAACAGTTACTAACTTAAGCTGGCTTAAGTGGAACAGATGCCTGGACAAGTAACATAAACACAATAGTTTTCATGAAGTTGGCAATTGAAAGAGTTGTGAAGAGCTTGTGGATGAATTATAAACAAGGGAAAAGGAATAAGCTTACAAAGTTTTTGGTTTTATTCAGATATAATCAAAATACCATAAAATTCACCTTTTATAGTGCACAATTTAGTAGGGTTTAGTACACTTATAATATATATATTTACCATCACCACTATTTAATTCCAGAACATTTTCATTATTGCAAAAAGAAACTATACATTCAGTAGTGATCATTTCCTATTGCCTCCTCTCCAGAGCCCCTGGCAACTACTAATCTAATTTTTAGGTCTATGGATTTGTCAATTACAGACTTCATATAAACAGAATCCTACAATAGGGGACTTTTGTGTCTGCCTTCTTCCACTTATGTTTTCAAGGTTCATCAACGTTTTAGCATCCATTAGTGCTTAATTTCTATTTAGAGCCAAATAATTCCATTGTTTGGACATAACACATTTTGCTAGTGCATTCTTCACTTAATGGACAATTGGGTTGTTTCCACTTTCGAGTGATTATGAACAAAGCTGCCATGAGCTTTTGTATACAGGTTTAGGTGTGGACATATGTTTTCATCTCTTAGGTATATACCTCGGAATGGAATTGCTGAGCCATACAGTAACTCTATCTTTAACTTTTTGAGGAACTGCCAAGCAGTTTTCCAAAGTAACTTCACTATTTTACATCTTCACTAGCAATGTATGAGAGTTCCAATTTCTCCACATCTTTGTCAATCCTTGGTATTGTCCTTTTTTTTTTTTTTTTTTGGTGGTATTATCATTGTGGTTTTGATTTTACATTTCCCTGATGGCTAATGATATCAATCATCTTTCATGTGCTTACTGGCTATCTATTTATCTATATCTATATCTATATCTATATATCTATATATCTTCTTTGGAGAAATATCTATTCAAGCCTTTTACCCATTTTTAAATTGGCTTGTCTTTTTATTGTTGAATTGTTAGAAGTTTTTTATACATCATGAATACTAGGCCTTATCAGATATATGATTTGAAAATATTTTCTCCCATTCTGTGAGATGTTTTTTTCACTTTTACATGGTGTCCTTTAAAGCACAACAGTTTTTAATTTTGATGGACTCCAATTTATTTTATCTTTGTTTGCTTCTATTTTGGGTGCCATATCTATGAAGCTATTGCCTAGAGCAAAGTCACAAAGATTTATACCAATGTTTTCTTCTCAAAGTCTTACAATTTTTGCCCATACATTTAGATTGTTGATCTGCTTTGAGTTAATTTTTGTATATGGTGTGAAGTAGGAGTCTTCTTTTCTTTTGCATTTTTGCATATTTCCCCAGCCCAATTTATTGAAAAGACCTATTGCAGCTTTTACCAAAATTTGTTTGGTATTAATCACTTAGAGAACCTAAAAAAAATGCAAAACCTATCTTATTACAATGGGCCTGAGGAGCTAAGGTTTTTTATAGCACTCTAGGTGATTCTGATACAAAACAAAACAAAACGAAACCCTAAGATGCAAGCATCAGAACAAAGGAAACCAGCCAACACATGAAAATCAATTATCCTTCTGCTTGATATCAAGAATAAAACAAAAGAAGTGTTTGGAAATCCAGCAAAGAAAGGGAAGAGGATACACCAGAAGTCAAGCAAAAAATACGAAAAGTCTAGAATTCCCTGAATGACCATCATACTTCATGCTCAGGATCATAGTTATGCTATTAATGCTTCAAAAAAAAAACTGTCTAAATTTAACATTAGTTCAAATTGTTCCCTCAGGTCTCTATAGATTTGCACCAGGGAGCACCTGGCTAGCTCAGTCTGTTAAGTGTCAGACTCTTGATTTCAGCTCAGATCATGATTTCTAGTGGTTTTGTGCTCCACGTTGAGCTCTGAGCTGACACCACAGAGCCTGCTTGGGATTCTTTCTCTCCTCTCTCTCTGCCCCTCCCCTGCTTTTGCTCTCTCTGTCTCTCTCAAAATAAATAACTATGCCTTTTATTTGAATTAAAAAAAAAGCGGGGTGCCTGGGTGGCTCAGTCAGTTAAGTGTCCGACTTCAGCTCAGGTCATGAACTCATTGCTCATGAGTTGGAGCCTTGCGTTGGGCTCTGTGCTGATAGCTTCGGATTCTGTGTCTCCCTCTCTCTCTGCCCCTCTCTTCTCACACTGTGTCTCTCTCTCAAAAATAAAAAAGTAATAAAGATTTGCACCAGCATGCTTTCCTGACACCAGCAACCTTTCCTGGCACAGACACACTCACATACACACTTGCACACAGACTCACACCACTTAAGTATGACACCTATGCATAGATGTGCCGATCCTCAGAAGAAAAGGGTCAGTGTTCTATCTCTTCATGTTAAAAAAAATCTAACAAGAGAAGTTTGTGATAATAAATACACATTTTTTAATATAAAAAAAAGGATACATTTCTTAAACCTGAAAATGCATCTATTTGCCTGCGGCTAAGATGAATGAAAAAAACTTGACAAATGTTCAACACTAGATCAAAGATAATATGGGCCTAGAGAATAAATATCACTGGATACCACAGATCTTCTCTCCAAGGTCAAATGTATTCCCTTACTTCATAAAATAATAAAGTAGGATACTTCCCTGGAATGCCGATATTCAACTGCCCATGATGTCTCCAATGGAGAAAGACTCCAGAAGACCAAAGGAACCTTTTTGTGTCAACACCAGGATTAGAGCCCAAGGACACAGAAAAGAAGATAACTTAGACTGTGTTTGAAGAGTTCCAGATTGAGGGAGTCTTCTTACCTGCAGCAGGTCCACTGTTGGCCATTCACTGCGAAGCTCCAGATCTGAGATAAGCTCTTTCACCAACTGGTTCTGCTGAGCCAGATCAGCCTCAGCCTCAGCCAAGTTATCCAGTATTCTCTTCTCCTCTTCTTCCAACGTTTGCAGTTCTCTCTGCTCTTCACTGTCCAGGATGCTTCTAAGACGATTAAACCCTGTTCGTATCCTTTGTTTCTCCACCAGTATCTGGTACTACAAGGTTGGACAAACAAGAGACATAAAGAGTCTATTAGCCTGAAAGCTTACTGTGGAAGGGATTAGAAACCAGTAAAAGAAATATTTTTTTCATTGAGTTCTAACCAACAGGGGGAATAAAGGCACAGGGGCAATTTTTGAGAAAGCTGGGTATTTTTCCTACTATTTTGCCTTTAGTACATACCAAAACAGGCCTCAGACTGTCTTATCTAGGTCAACCCTGGGATGAAATGTAAAACCTAAGTGAGGTTTAGGGGCGCCTGGGTGGCTCACTTGGTTAAGTGTCCGACTCTTGATCTGAGTTCAGGTCTTGATCTCAGGGTCGTGAGGTCAAGCCCCACATTGGGCTTCATGCTAAGGATGAAGCCTACTTAAAAAAACCTAAATGAGGTTTAGGTTGTAGACAGCTGTACTGGACACTCCCACCTCCCTGCATTACCATGCTCCCAAGATTGATCCTTGGGGAAAATTTTGGTCCTTTGCCCAGTGTCTTCCAATGGAAGTGTCAGAGCCTTACTGGAAAAGAGGAATTGAAGACAGAATTCTCCACCCTTCCTTGCCAAAGAGTCTTTCTTTATGCTCACTTCCAAATACCTGTGTGTACCTATAACATGTCCACTCTCCAGCCTTCAATTGCAACAGAGACAGGACAAAAGGAAGAACAAATCGGATGGCTTCTGGATGCATTCTATGTCAGGGAACAAAGAGGAAGGGTCTTCCTTGTGATTTGGACCGAAGGTCCTGCCAAGATTCTTTTGTCAAAAACCCCTCAGAGAGTCTCCTCATACCTTCCAGGAAACTCTCTCTTCTCTGATGTCAGCTTCCAGCTTCTCAGCTTTCTGCTGCTCCTTCCTCAACCTCTCCAGAGCAGCCTGGAGCTTCTCCTATGAGAAAAGAGTCCTATCAGAGTCAATCTGTGAGTTTTCTTAGCAAAGAATAAATGGGGAAGAAATCAGGCTGATCTCAGAATAGACCAGGTTACAGAAATTGTGATTAGAATCTATGATACGGGAGAAAAGCTAAGGAGAATACATCCTTTGTTCCTGGGTGACAGAAGTCACCATTCCTCACCACGTGTAGCCCAATACTCTTCTTTTCATAAAAGATCGACTGTGCTGCGGCAAGAAAAACCCTATACTCTTACTGACACTCTTTCTACATCCTATCCAGTGTTGAATAGCAACCATCCTGCTGTGTGAACAATGGGACCCAAACTTGTGAAAGGAATTCCCCATCCATATGACAAAAGGGAAAAAAAGAAAATCCCTCACTCATGGCCAAGGGTCTGCCTCTAGACTCTAGGCTTATTCTTTATGTAAGTGTAAGGAATACACAGAAATGCTCTTCAAACATTGGAAGCTGAGCATAGTGTAAGAGATATACGTGGAAAGAGATTACAGGTCTTAATTCCTTGGTGCCAAAGTCAGTAAAGAAGGATGAAAAGGTGACATTTCCCACCAAGTACCATCTTCTAACTCTCTCCCTCCATCCTGGGGCCTACCTGACATTCCTTGACGACTTCCTCCACGAGGAATGTGTGGTGGCCACGGTGCTCCTGAGACCGCTCGCAAAGCCAACAAATGATCTTCCGGTCTTCCTTACAGAAGAGCCGGAGTTTCTCTTCATGGCGCTCACAGAGGTCTCTCTTCAGCTCCTCTGGGCTCAACTTGACCTCTCTGATTTTCTCCACTATGTTAGCCAGATGCTGATTAGGCCATAGGTTTCCAAGTGAATATCTGACACCACATACAGGACAGCTGCTTCCCCCTTCCAGGCTGATCTCTGCCTCCTTGGTGTTCGCAGTGATGCAGGCTTGACAGAAGCTGTGGCCACAGTCTAGACTCAGGGATTCTGTCAAAAGCTCCAGGCAGAGGGGACATGACACCTCATCCTGTATGTTCAAGATTTTTAAAGCCATAATACGTCTCCCCTGGCTTCTTCCTGTCCTTACTCCTGAGGCTCTTCTTGCTTAAAAGACTCCTGGATGGCTGGGCAGATTGAAAGGGGATGAGGGAAGAATGGCATGAATAAAAAAGATTCTAACTGTGCAGATATTAAGGGTGAGCCGAGACTAAAATATTGATGGACAAAAAAGAAGAGGGGAAAAATAAAGCAGAAATGAAATTCAGTAGTCTGGGCAAGCTGCTAATGCTTCCGGCTTCTGCATTTGCTTTTCTTTCAGCCTGGAACCGACCTCCCCCGTGATATTTGCATGACTTCCTCTTAATACTTCATTCAGTACCTTCTTTAAATATCATCTCATCAGAAGGACCTAATATGATTACTTTTTCTACAGCACAATTACCTATATATATTATCGGTTGTACATTTGCCATCTTTTTCTTATTATCACTATATAATATCTTTTCCTTAAATATTCTACTTCTAAAATGTCATCTGCACATAGATCCAACACTTTGTTTTTGTTCACTGCCATATCCCTAGTGCCTAGAACACAGGAACATAACCTTTGATGAGTATATAACGAAACTCCTCATTTTTACATAGGTGATTAGAACTTTTCTTTTTTTGCTTTTTTTTAATCAGCCCTTTGTCTTTTTGTTTCATTAATTTCCTGTTCTCCAAAGTAAACTTTGGGACCACAGATATGGCTTCAACATAAGTGCTTACCTCCAAATATACCTGTCCCATTCAGAACCCCTCCATTCCCTCATATTCACTCCCAGAGACACTCCCAGAAACAGCAAGGGCCACGATAGGAAAGGCATTTTATTACTAACAATGTTAGAACCAGTTACAATTTGTAAACCACATGACCTATTTATTCTTTATACCAAAGTACTTTCTTTGTACTTTATACCAGTACTTTGTACTTTATCAAAATGTGTAAATTGAATGAAGTAGCTTATGAAGATTATTTCATCCAGTAAGTAGATTTGGCGTGCATCCAATCCCTCAGGATCCTCTTTCAGAGGTCTGGAAGGTGTGATAAATGCTACCACCCAGAGGTGCATGTTTTGGGGGAACTAATAATTTCCCAAATAGGAAAATATCAAAGATATTGCCCCTTGAATAAGCAAAGGTTGACCTAAAAAGGTGTGAGAAGGGATATGGAATGAGAAAGAGGAAAGATATATTTTAGAGAGAAGTCATCTATATGAATGCCCTGTTGATGGAAGACACATCTACTGCTTTTAAAATGCCTATATAGCTTGAGACTTGGTTGGCTCCGTCTGCTGGGCGTGCCTCCTGATTTTGTCTCAGATCATGATCTCAAGGTTCATGAGCTTGAGCCCTGTGTCAGGCTCTGCGTTGACAGCACAA
Source organism: Cryptoprocta ferox (assembly GCA_028646485.1). Lineage (NCBI taxonomy): Eukaryota > Metazoa > Chordata > Mammalia > Carnivora > Eupleridae > Cryptoprocta > Cryptoprocta ferox. Next base: position 49,655,262 of record CM053575.1, read on the forward strand.
AGCCTGCTTGGGACTCTCTCGCTCTCTCTCTGTTCTTCCCCTGCTTACTGTCTCTCAAAATAAACAAATAAACTTAAAAAAAATAGGGGCGCCTGGGTGGCTCAGTCAGTTAAGCATTCAACTTTGGATCAGGTCATGATCTCACAGTTTGTGAGTTCAAGCCCCGCACTGGGCTCTGTGCTGTCAACTCGGGAGCATGGAGCCTGCTTCGGATTCTGTGTGTGTGTGTGTGTGTGTGTGTATCCCTCTCTGCCCCTCCCCTGCTCGTGCTCCGTCTCTCAAAAATAATATGAACACTTAAAAATTTAAAAAAAAAAAGAAGTTGCTAAGAGTGTTTTCTTCAAGTTAGTTCCACCATTTCCACCGCCACCATCTTGGCAGGAGCCACCTGCGTCTCCTGCCTGGATTCCGGGAAATGGCTCTTCCTGAAACTATCACTGCTTGCCCTTCTGCAGTGTGCTGCCATTGCTGTTCTTACGTCATTGACTAGAGTGCCCCTCAAAGCAGACCCCAGTCCTGTCACCCTTCTGTTTAAACGCATGCCATCCAACATCAGCAGGTCATCATTATGCTCTAGGTAAGGCCACCTTAGACACCTTCTCCTTCTGCCTCTTCCCCAAGGCCACCTCCTTCTCTTCCCCCTGCATTCTCCACCCCAGCCCATACTGGCCTCCTTGCAATCTCAGGAGGAAACCCATGCTAAAGCCTTTAAATCCCTCACATTCTTCAGATTCTACTCAAATATCTCCTCACAATGAGGCCTTCATGAAAATGACTTACATTTGCAAGGCCTTTACCAGGTCACTACATTTGACACTTAAAAACTGTTCCCCAGTAATAGTCGTCACCTTCTTGTGTACGTGTCAGTTATTTGTTTGTTTACAATCTCTCCCCAACTAGACCGGAAGTTCTCATATGTATTTACCATTTACTGCATGTTGAATGCATATTCATTGCACTTTTTTTTTTTTACAACAGCAGCTTTAGTTCCTATGAATTATTTAAATGAATAAATAAATCTATTTCATCCTATGCATTGGGCCTTGTTTTGGACCCTGGGGAGACAGTCATTATCTGGGCAGAAATGGACCCTCTCCAGGAGTAAAGCATAGGCGCCCAGAAAGACTGTCACTGTGACTCCTGGAAAGAGGGAATATAGGATAGAACGGGCATGTGTCAGAAGGTATGTAACAAATCCATCAATGTGAAAATTGCTCACAGGAACGCTTACAGGAAAGTGGGACACAGTCACTAGCAGTCATGGAACAAATTTCTTAGCAAGACCATTGGATATCTGGGCTCCTTGCAAGCAATAATCAGCTCCTGTTAATTAGCTCTGAGCAAAGGAGGTAACCATACAAAGGTATGCCTTCAGAGGAAGAAGGAGGAAGAAAGAGCTCTCAGGCAGGCAAGAATGCGGTGGCAGTGGACTGCTGGAAAGAAGTGTACGCACGGTTCTTCAGGGAAGCATCAGGAGACTCCTGAGACTGGACTTCAAAGGACAGGGGATAAAAGAGGGCCACAGGGGCAGGTTGGAGGCCAGCAGCTGAGATGTCAGGAAGGCTACAGACTGCCCGCAGCTGGTTCTCCAGAGAGGAGTGAGATAATTCTCCTCTTCAATATTATCCCACTCATGCCCCCAAGACTCCATTCTGTCTCCTGCCCCACTCACTCTAGGAGCTTGGGTTTTTATACATTTGGAAAACAAGGACCTCTTTAGCCAGCTTTTCTTCAAGGAGAGTGGTGGGCAGAGGAGAAGACACATTCTCTACATCTTGGAGAAAGAGAGACAGAGAAAGGATTCCAGTTCTCCTCAGCAAGGTAGACAATTAAAACTACGGAATAGGAAATGGAATAGGATGAGGATGGATGCAGACCAGAGAAAGAAGGGCCCCTCCAGGAAAGAAACAATGGCCTCCCCCTCTTGGGCACTCTTTTCTCTCCAGGCCATCTGTCTCCAGAATCAAGATTTCTGTCTGTCTGCACCCAGAGCAGGAAAACTGCAGACTGGCTTTTCTTCCCTTCAGAGCAAGTCTGAGCCACATACTGAACTCACACACCTTTGCGTAGTACGTACCTTCCTTCTGGTGTCTCCCACCCTCTGCCCCTCCCCCCCAAACCGCCCCACGCACCTTGAGGCCCCAGCGGAGAAGCCTTGACTCCTGATCTTAGTGGCGAAGAAAAGCCAGGGCAGGCGTGGCCAGCATTTACTGACTGAACAGAAGAACAGGGAACAGACGCTGGGCCTGCATGAGGAAGCTCCTGACCAGCCGGCTAGGAAGTGAAAGTGAAACCTCAGGGCTGGCAGGAAAAGGGAAGGGGGAGGAGCTTCTGGGCCCAAGGGGCTATAGTCTTGTAGGGCCACCGTGGGGGAAAATGTTTGAACTCAGTGGTTCTCGAGTGGGGGAGGGAGGGTTTGCCCCAAAGGACATTTAGCAAACTCGGAGGACAAATTTGGTGGTCATACCTGGGGGATGCTACTGCCATCTAGTGGATAGAGGCCGGAGGCACCGCTAACCGCTCGGCAATGCACAGGACAGCTCCCACAGCAAAGAAACATCCAGTCCAAAATGTCCTCAGTGTGAGGCTGAGAGTCTGTTTTAACCCTCTCTGCTTCCTGGGCCAGCTAGGCACCGAGGGTCTCCTACAACTTGTATGGCTGTGCACACGCCCTCAATTCGGCCTTCCAATCTGAATTATCCCCTCGGGTCCCATGTTCCATTTCCCCCCAAAGAGCACGCCACCACCTCCTAAGAAATACAGGGGAGTTGGGCAGACAAGGGATGGAGGGTTCTGGAAGAGTTGGCTACAAAGGACCAGAAGAGCTTTCTGAAGCATTGGAAATTCTCTCAAGTCTATTTGTGTAGTAGTCACGCAGGTGTAAAACTTTGTCAAAACTAATCAAACTACATACTCTAAAAGGGTATATATTATACCTATAACACATACCTCAACAACATTGATTATAAAATAAAATTACATTTTCCGGGTGATTTTTTTTTGCTTTTTACTTTTTATTTTAATTCCAGTTAGTTAACATACAGTGTAATATTAATTTCAGGTGTACAATATAGTGACTCAACAATACCATACACAAGTGCACTCCTTAATCTCCATCACCTTAATTAACCCATCCCCACACCCACCTTGGATGGAAGGATGAGCAAGTTTGGTGTGTTTGGGAATCCGCAAATAGTTTCATGGGACTGTACTTGGAGCTTCTAGGTAAGCCGAAGAGAGGCCACAAGACGTGGACAAGCATCACATCGTCAAGACTCATTTCCACAGGCAGGGAGAGAGCTGGGGAGTTATCTGGAGGAGGACAGCGACTGCCTAGATCCCAGTGCAGGCGTAAAGTGTCAGTTTGCCCAGTTCCCCTGACCTCCCTCTTATCGTGCCCACAGTACCCACACGGTCCCACGGCAGGGCTCAGCAGGGCTCTCTGCTCTGCAAGCTTGCACTTGCAGAAGGAACTCAGAAGTCTGGGTCTCCACAAATACCAGCATATGTAAGGCCCAATGCACATGGAGGATAATTGTGTACATCTTGTAATTTTTATTTTCTTGTAAAGCTTTTCTGTTTTTTTAATATTAGACATGTTTTTATTTTTCACAGAATTCTAAAGCTTATTACTATAGAATTGTGTATTTTTTAGTTTTACTATTTTTAATGATCTGTAATGAACTACTTTCATCCACAATTTCATAAGTTTGTGCTCCCTTTTGCCTTATTGGTTTGTGTAAAATGATCACCTAATTCTTTCTACTGAAATTTAGTTTCATATATTTTGTATGCTAGTAGACTCTTTCTAAAAGCAAATTTCCCTGGATGAAGGAAGATGGCGGTTTGGAGACAGGAAGGGACTGGGACAACTCTCTAAAACTGGAATCCTTGGGGTGCCTGGGTGGCTCAGTCAGTTAAGCGTCCAACTTCAGCTCAGGTCATGACCTTCGTGAGTTGGAGCCCAGCATGGGGCTCTGTGTTGACAGCTCAGATCCTGGAGCCTGTTTCAGATTCTGTGTCTCCGCCTTTCTCTCCCCCTCTCCTACTTGTGCTGTGTCTCTCTCTCTCAAAAGTAAATAAACATTAAAAAAAAATTAAAACTGGAATCCTTGGCCCAGCTTTCCAGAAGATGGTGTGCTGTTGCTTTTGCCTCCACTTGGGATACCAGCCAGTGGTCCTTTGAGAGTGAATGACTCAGAAGGGAAGGGGCGGGAGATAGGACACTGCTGACACCAACCAGCACAGCACAGAGCGGACTTGCAGACTCCCAGGCCCCACCTCCATAGATGCAGCTCCAGCCCATCAGTCAAAGGAGGAGACATTTCAAAACTTTTGATTCATCAGTACCAAGAGGCATGTTCGCCAAAAGAAGAGTGAAATCCGAGGTCGCTGAGAATATGTGAGGGGCCACGGATACGACCTGCAAAGTATAATCTGTTTGCTTTAGCTTTCCTACAACACAGTAGAAAGGTACTCAGGGGTGCCTGGGTGGCTCAGTCGGTTAAGCATCCGACTTCAGCTCAGGTCATGATCTTGTGATTTTTGAGTTCCAGCCCCTCATCCACCCCCCCCCCAACCCCCCCGGTCAGGCTCTGAGCTGTCAGCTTCAGATTCTGTCTCCCTCTCTCTCTCCCCCTCCCCTGCTCTCACTGTCTCAATCTGTCTCTCAAAAATAAATATTTTAAAAAAGGTATTCATATCCCACATTAAGTATAAATATTCTAAAATTGTCTGAGTATATTCAAGATGACCACTTGGCCTAACAGCATTTCTGGTAGAAAGATAAGTAACACTTATTTATGGTTTATGAGGTACCCACCCCCACCCCCACCCAAACAACTTGAAGGCAGTTATGACCATTGTTCTTAAGTCTCCCGTATTCTCAAGAATATCTTAAAGCATTTAGGAGATAGTACCTTATCTGTAGGGTCTCAGTTACAAAGCAACCCTAAGAGAAAAACAATTCCTCTTTCCTACCTGAGGGAAAGTAGATGAGTCGCGTGCACTGGATGGTGCACAGCCTGGGGGAGGAACTGCAGAGGGGGAAAGGTTGAAGTTGCTGAGATTAACAAAACCAAAATAGATCTGGAGTCAGGATCAGGAGATTGCTCAGCATCATCCAAAGATGAAATGGAAAATCACTAGAATCTCACACAATTGAGTGCAGATCCTATGTTTATCCCAGTGAGGATCTCAGGTTCCCAAGGTTGAAAAACTTCTGATCTCCATTTGGTGTTGGTTCTAGATATTGCTGCTTGCTCATTGTCCACGGATGGTCCTGCAGATTCAAGGTTCCTTATGCCCTGAGATTCTCCTGAGCCCACCCAAACTTTCCATGGTGGACTCCACATCCGTAATTGTGACCCAACGTAGTCCTAAGGCCCCAGAAATAAAAGATGGCTGTATTACCACATATACTTTCAGAGGAGATGGAAAAGAGAAAGCCCTAGAATGGATTCCTGGATGGTGAGAATCCACACTTGGTATCCACTGGATTTTGTATTTAGAATTCAGATCCTTTCTCTGGTCTTTTCTTGAAAATGGAAATTTTGGAAGAAGCTCACAGGCTTTATGGTCTTGTCAGCAGAGGGCGCCATTTCTTGGGCCAGGAGGCTCTGTGAAAAGACCATGGCGCTTAGCCTGGAGATTTCTTTGTTTGGGTTTGCTAGCAAGTCTTTTTTTTTTTTTTTTTTTTTTTTTTCCTTTTTCTTTTTTCCCTCTGTAACCACTTTCTCATCTTAAACTGGGGGATTGGGAATTTCAGGGGATGAAAGACCTGAATATCCCTGGAGAGTTATCTGTCAATAATTCAAGAGAGTGTAGGACATTCCTAGTGAGCCAGAGCAATAAGCTGGCTGGTATGCAGGGGTCTAGAGGAAATAGACAGAAGCTGATTTCTGCCAGTTTCCATGGATGAGTGCTGGAGATAAGGGTGTGTGTCCACACTCAGAAAGACTGGATGTGTCTGATTTGATATCCCTTCCCTCACCAAAGGCCACCAGGAGATGGAGGGGTTGAAAAATCTCTGGCAAAGAAGAGTCCAGAGCAAAAACTGCTTGGCCCAAACAGCCCATTAATTTTATTTGTCTCAGTTCAGAAGTTGGTAAGGGATAGTTGTCAATGAAAATGTCCAAAATTTGGGAATATTACCAAGTATGGAAACACCATTTGACTTTTTCTGTCGCTGGAGACTCAGAACAGGCCTTTCTTCATTCCTGACAGGAAAGAGTGAGGCGCGCCAGGAGAGAAGAAACACTGGCCCACTTACACGACTGCTGAGGGCGCCTATCCGCCCCAGCACGGGACTTCCTCTGTCACTCTAAGTCCTAATGTGAACAAGCAAACTGAAAAATGGAGACTTAGCTGGGCAGTTTGCTAAATTATGTAGTGAAACATAATTACTGAGAATTAGAAAAGAGTATTAGACACTTGCAGTTTTTGTTCCAACATGTAAATTTAAAACCTATTACTTCCAACTTGACAGTAAGAAAAAAGCTGAACAGAATGACTAAAATCCAGAAGACAAGAAATAGCAAGTGTTTGATAAGGATGTGGAGAAAAAGCAACCAATTCTTGATTTCAGCTCAGGTCATGATCCCAGGGTTGTAGGATGGAGCCCAACGTGCTGAGCATGGAGCTGGCCTGGGATTCTCTCTCCCCTGCTCTGCCCATCTCTCTGCGAAAATGCACTCTCTCTCTCTCCCAAACTAAATTAATTAATTAATTTTAAAAATGATTAAAAAAAAGATGTTTTGCAGTTGTTCAATGTGAAAAAAGGTGTCTTAAGACAAATGAAAATAAAAAGTAATAATTATAATAGCAAATATATATAACACTATATGTTTGATGACATTCTAACCATATTACATATAGTAACCCATTTAATACTCATAAGAACTCTAATGTTTATAAAATAATCCTAATTTAGAAATGAGAAAAGGCAAGTAGTGAAATGAATGTGAATAATACTCAGATCTTAGCTTATGGTGAATTTTCTATGATTAAGTAATGGGACAAGACAGAAAAGACATATATATATATATATATACATATATATATATATAGCTCTTAATGTGTTTAAATATGTTAAATATTTAAATACGTTGAATATTTAATATATTTAAATAAATCAGTTTATAAGAACAATAAAGATAAAAATTTATCCAAATGAGAGTGGAAACATATATCATTATAATACATTTTTAAAATAATGAAAAGAGATAAGGACAACACAGAGTTTTCAAGAGTTAAATGGGCAAAATCAAAAATAACTAAAATCATCTGGGCGATTTAGTAGTCAAGAGCACAAATAAAAAGAAATGGATTTGTCTTTGCCTCTGACATTTTCCTCAGTAGAGTTTCCGTTTCCTCATCTGTAATACCTATTTTACAAAGTGCAAGTGAAGGTGATGAGGGGTAATGTACATAAAATGTTTTGCATGGGACCTATAATGTAAGTACTCAACAAATGATAGTTATTATTACTTTATAAGATGAAATATTGTCCTCTAAAATATATTTAACCTCAATAACAATTAAAAATATAAGTAAAAATGGCAGTATAATATTTTTGTCCTTTTAAATGGCAAAAACAGTTAAAGAAAACTATGCAACTCCATTATTAGTGCAGAGAGATAAATTATGCATCCTTTCTGAGTACATTTTTATAAGATTCATTAAAAAAAATCTATAAAATCTGCAATAGCATTTCTAGGACTCCATCCTTAAAATAAAAATTGAAATACCAGAGTAAGATTTATGTTCAGGGAAGTCTTCTTTATATAGTTAAAAATGGAAAACTCCAAATGTCCAATAATATGTAAAAATGTATGAAAATATATGTGCAAAGAACAAAGGTAAAGCAATAGACAAAATTGTTACCAGTGGTTTCCTCCTGTCTAGGGATTTTCTTTATATTTTTGTTGTTTTCCAGTTGTCTTACATTGAGTATTTGCATCTTATATTAAAAGACAATATGTAATACCTTGGTTTGTGAGCATAATTCATTCTGGAAACAGGCTTGTAATCCAAAGCACTTGTACATCAAAGCAAATTTCAAGAACTTTTGGCTTAGGTGTGATCATGTGACGTTGGGCACCACGTACTACTCAGATTGCAAGACATTGCTCACTTACCAAGTTAAAATTTATTAGAAATGTTTACTCATTTTTGCAGAACACTCGTAGAACAAGTTACTAGCAATCCAAGGTTTTACTGTTACTTACAAATAATTTATCCAAACATATCTGGTCTGTGTACTTAAGCAGCAAATAGAATTGATTTGTAAGTATATAGTAAATATTTGTACTATTTGTACATATATTTGTAAATATATAGTCATAATGCCATGCAAACAGGGCTTCAAAGAATAATGCTTCATTAAATATAGTAAAATCCTGTAGTAAACTACTTCATAGACATAGTAATTGATTGTATAAATGCATATGTATTAGAAACAATGCCAACAAGTACTGCCAGAAAACTACTTATACATAGTGGAAAATAAATCTATACGGTACAATAAATATTTTGTATATGTATCATATGATAATATTTTCCAAGTAGATAAAGGAGTAGATCAAGCTATAGATACAGATGGAGATAAAATACAGACACAGACTCAGACACAGGTGTAGATGCAGATAAAGAATTATATAGATATAGATAGACAGCCATAACAGTAAAATTGTTCAAGGGCTGTAAGTTTATGGATTTATGAGTTCCATTTCATGTTTGTCTTTTTTCGTAATTTCTAATATTTTCTACAAGGAACATAGACTTTTTTATAAGATACATATTTTAAGATTGAAATTTGGACAACACGCTATCTTGCTCAGGGAGCAGGTATCAACTAAAGAGCACACTGGGCAGGAGCTGTGCTTGGAGGAAGAGTCAGAGGAGACGAGATGAGAAGTGGGCATGGAAGGAGGAATAAGAGTTTTCCACAAGCTGATGGAGATTATCCCAAGGCAGAGCAGGGACATGGAGAGTGTGGCATGATCTGGGGAAGGTGAGGCATTAATGGCCCAATGTGTTTGATGCTCAGGTGGCTTGGAGGTGACATGGCAGTGCTGCTGTAAAGTCAGGAATCAGGTCATTGAAGGCCTTGAATGCCCTGCTGAGGAGGGGATCATTGAAGAATGGCCTGACATTGAGATTGGAGGATTCCCATTCCCAGCACATACCACCCCTCAGAAATCACCGGAAGGACCAGTCTCAATCTCTTCAGTCTCCTCAGGGCGTTTTCTGTCAAAACAAAACACAATTCATTCACGTTCTCTTATTACAGACATGCATGTTGATCGGATATAAATTATAATATAATAGGAATAACCGCAAAACATAGGGATCACTAACTCTAAGAATGTCACTAGCCAGAATGAAGGGCATTAAGGAGTAGAGGTTTGTATGTGATTGTCTAGAAAACTCACGAGATGTCTCAGAGCTTGAGAAACTCAGTGAGGAATGGCTGGACAAAAATCCCAGGACAGAGCACTGCTCTCACTTCATCCATTTCTAAAGAACATGCTAGAGTCATTAAGGACATATGACTTCTGAAAATCAATGCATCCTGTCCCAGGGTCTTTGCAGGAGTGGGCTTGCTCAGTCCAACATGGTGCTGTGCTCAGTTATTTTGACAACGAAGGAGTGAGTCCCCCAACCTGCCTGGTGATCTCTCTCCAGAGACAGAACTCACTGAGCTTTTTCCTGGTGTTTCAGCTGATCTCTCCCACCCATTACCTCCATAGACCACTTCACAGACAGCTAGAGATTCTGAAAACTCAGTTCTTAAACCAAAGTGATTTCTGCTTTGTAAACAACATGTGAACCATCTGCTCTCTGATTTGCTTGGTCTTAATACCATAAATGATGGGATTCAGCATAGGTGGGGCAAGCATGCAGACATTAGCCAACAAGATGTGGGTATGAGGCGGAATGTGGCGTCCAAACCGCTGAGTAAGGATGGTGAAGATCCCAGGCCCATAAAAGAGGACAATCACACAGACATGGGAGCCACATGTGTTGAGAGCTTTGTGACGGGCATCTCGGGAAGGTATGCGGAAGACGGCACAGAGAATCAGCACATAGGAAACAAAAATTAGCACAACATCTAAAACCACTGTTAACATTAGGATGGAAAATCCATACCAGATGTTCACACGAATGTCATTACAGGCATATTTGGCCAAACCAATGTGTTCACAAAAGGTGTGTGGAACAATATTATTTTGGCAGAAAGTCAATCTTTTCAAAAGAAATACTATGGGGGAAAGTGTACAAAAACTTCTCAGAATTAGAGTCACACCAATTTTTCCAATTAGCGTATGTGTAAGAATAGTGGTGTATCTCAGTGGGTAGCATATGGCAATGTAGCGGTCAAACGCCATCACCAGCAAGATCCCTGATTCAGACATGAAAGTGCAGTGGATGATGAAGAACTGAGTGATGCAGCGATCCAGGGAGATCTCCCGGGCACGGAACCAGAAGATGGCCAAGGCCTGAGGTACTGTGCACGTGGAGAGGACAACGTCTGCTCCGGCCAGCATGCAGAGGAAGAGGTACATGGGTTCGTGGAGGCTGCGCTTTGTGAGGATAATGAAGATGAGCAGGCTGTTTCCAAACAGAGCGATGACATAGGAAATGAAGAAGGGGATGGAAATCCACATGTGCTGGTCCTCTAGCCCGGGGATGCCCAGCAAGTGGAAGATTGTATGGCTAACAGCAGTGTGGTTTAAGATTGTCATGGTTGGAGCAGATGACCTGGGATCTCACTTTCTGTTCACAAAAAGATGAAAGAATTATTCTAATATTCCCTGTGAATATTAGGGCTTTCGTCATATCTCACCCTCTTCATCTTCCGGGAACATGCAAATAGGAAATATGCAAGGATGAAGGATATGGTCTGCACCACAACGAGTGACAGTCAATTATACTTATCTCTAACTAATCTAAGTCAGAGACATTAATGTGTGTATTTCATTTTCAAACAGAGGATTATGCATAAACAGAGAAACTCATTATTCATGACTGGAAAGAGTGTGAAAAGATACTTGAAACTGATTAATTTAGTAGAAAAGAGGCAGCATAAGAAAAGGCAAACATACCAATCAATGCACGGTATGTTCATGAAACACTTCCAGCTTAGGGTGACAGGTGCACAGGAAGTGCTTGAGAGGCAGGGAGGGGCTGCACAGGCAGTGAAGAGCCTGATCACAACTTCACACTTAGACCTCACCCTTCATACAGGATGCAACTATCAGGCATCCTAAAGCTATTAGTGTAGAATGATTACCTGTGAAGGTTTATTGGAATAGGAATTGATTGAAGAGATTAGATGCTAAAAGGTAAGCTGTAGTCCAGGAATAAAATGGGTCTGGATATAATGCAGCCACAGAGAAATTCAACTAATATTTATTAAGCATTGTTTTATGCCAAGGATTGCAATATGCACGTTGCATGTGGCATTTTGTATGCTCCCTGACATCCACTCTAGGGAGTGGATATTGTCACCATTTCACACCTAAAGAGGAACTCAGAGAATATGAAACTCCTGTCAAATTTCCCAATCAATAATTGATGGAAATGAGTTTGAAATTTCTCTGACTTCAGTGCATACAGTTTGCTCACTTGTGAAGAGGATCAAGAGAACTTTAAGAGGTAACAGGGCTTGTGTGTCTCATGTTTATACCCTGGGGAGATAGGCTTAGAAATGACTGAAAGTGGAAAAAGAAAGGCATTATTTCTGGGGAAGGGGAGGTGCAGTACTTGATATTTGTAAGATTTTTCTGATAGAAACTAACATGTAATTTTACCATTTGCTTCCTAGTACACTTTCCTTCATTCATTAGCTTAATCATTCAGCAAGCTTATTTGGAGCATGGGCTGTTTTTCAGGCATCATGCCCTGTGCTTGAATCCTAACTGGGATTATAGATTGAGAGAATGGTGGGTAGGTAAGCAGATGGGACTAGTAAAATGTTCCAGGAGTAATGGGCTCAGAGGGCACCTCCTGAGAAGACAGCCATGTCTAATCCCGTTTTCACCAGAATGAAGAAGAAATGGAACCAATAATAAAATACCATCTTCCTGGGGTTTCTGAAGATATTAAATGAAGGGGTATCTTAAAATATTTGGCTCAGGGGCTAAATCTTATGCTTATTAACATTATTTCTTCCACTCCGGCTCCCTCTCTTGGTGCATCTATTTTTCTTTCTGGGGAGGAAAGTTGGTGTCTAGTTTTCACACCTGCCGAGATGTCCTGGCCCCTTTCCCAAAATTCTCTCCAACGTCTGGCTTGGGACAGGTGACCAGTTTGCTGCCATTCTCAAGGCTCCTCTCATGGTTTTCCAGGAGAGATCCATCGTCTAAGTAAATGTGTTTTCCGTTTTCTCATCTCTAGTCAAACTATGAGGGCACCTCCCATTGACTGGATTACTTCTCCTGATTTGCCACCCTTCAGGAACTTCTATCTGGCCCATACGTTCTCAGCTCCCCTCCCAGACCTCACTTTCCACATCTGCTAGAACCAATCAGCTTTGTGTCTCTGGTCTTTACAACTCTTTGTCCACATATATCAATAGCCTCCAAGAGTCCTGTCACCTCTGGCCTGTCGGAGATAGAACACCAGCCCAGTCCTTACCTTGATCTGGGAACCTCCCCACCCCCAGATATCTAACTCATTCACCAGCCTTAGGCTCAGTCTCCAGGAACAGAGGACATGAGATCCATAATCAAACTTGGCTTGTGGGTCAGGAGTCGGGCCGTTTATCCTCTTTTGTCGAACCCTGGAGGGAAGCATTTATACCAGGGCTCCAGGGACAGAGCATGTCTCCACCAGCCTCACCTTCTTCCCAAATGGGCTGGGTCTCTAAAACCATTTTTCCATCTCCCTCCCTTCCTCCTGATCCTCTTACTCTCTTGCTTGTCTCAAGATGCTCTGTTAGGAAAGCTTTTTCTACCTAATCTAGCCTTGCTAGAAGCCTATTTAATGAATGTTAACTCATTTTCAAAGGGAATATTAAATACTTATAATATGTACCAGTGATTTCTATTTGTAAAACTTTTTTCCTCACAAAAGGACTTAGATTGAAGTTACATTCATCCTCTAGATTTTAATAAGTTAGCAAATTTTTGAATCATGAATAATGATGTTTAAGTATTGCCCAAGAGTATATGAGAATTTATAACTGTTAACATGCTTAACAGTTAGTGGAAGAGGTGTGAGTCTTAATTACCTTAGATATTTGTATTTTATTTGCTTGCTCCCCTTGGCTGCCGTTAAGATTTTTTACTTTATCTCTTTAGTGTGATTGTGATGTACCCAGACATAGCTTTATTTGTATTCTCTTTGAGGTTCACTGAGATTTTGTAATCTGTAAATTTATGACTTTCACGTAATTTGGAAAAGTTCAGTAATTATTACTTCCAAAATTATTTTCCACCTAAGTCTCTCATCTCATTTTGGGATCCCAACTACACATGTTAGACCTTCTGATATTGTTCCCCCAGTACCTGAGGGTCTCTTCATTTTTTTTTCTCTTTTTCTCTCACATCTTTAGTTGGAAAATTCTATTGATAAATCTTATGGTTAATTATTAGAAGTACAACCATCATGGCCAAAGGATAAATGTGTTTATAGATTTGTTAGATATTAAAGGCTCCATCATTGTGGTTACACCACTGCCCCTTGCTGCTAGCAATGTATGAGGCTGACTTTTTTTCATAATCTTGTCAGCAGAATCTGTTGTCAAGCTTTTGAACATGTTATTCTGATAGTTTATCAAGTGTGGCCATTTGCAAGAATGGCTGTCAATAATTCTTTACTCTGCTGCACACAAAAGCCAATTCCCCCCATCATGAGATGCAGTTATTCTCTAGCCCATCGAATCTGGGATGGCCTTTTGACTTGCTTTAAGCCAATAAAATAGGGTTGAAATGATGTGCGCATTCCAAGGCATATGGACCTTGAAACTTCCATCTGGCCCTCTTTGAGGCCAGCAGCCATTTATAAAGCTTAGGATAGACAAATGAATAAGAGACCATGTGGAGAGAGATAACATGGAGGACAAGAGAAGCATACCAGCTGACAAACATAAAGGTAAGGGTATTGCTTTAGTTACCTTTTGTTAAAAAAATTTTTAATGCTTATTTTTGAGAGAGAGAGAAAAAGTCGGGGAGGGGCAGAGAGAGAGGGAGTCAGAGACTCGAACTCAGAACTCTGAGACCATGATCTGAGCGGAAACCAAAAGTTGGACACTCAACCAACTGAGCCACGCAGGCGCCCCATTTGCTTCTTTATAGCATAAACCTGAACTGTTCTTGGCATACTGTAGGGTACATGATAACTATTTATCAAATGAAATATGAATGAATAAGCTTTGAGTGATAAAAACATGTGCTTCAGTTGCTGGGTGTCATTTAAGGTACTTGGATACCCTGAAATCTGGTGATTCCCCAATCAGGGACAGTTTGGTAGAGTTTCAGAATGTTTTATTGGTGTTGGATGATGCCAGGGAATGGGATTTGGGAGCCTCTCACTATTCAATTCACAGAGGAATTTATCAAGAATTCCCACCTCAGCAAATTTCGCTACAGGCTACATTTCCAGGAATAGTTCCCATTTCAGTTTTCATAACTGCTCCTCAGACACAGTGCATAATTCATCCTTCACCCCTCCTTCGACATGCCATGCGCTTCTACTACTTCTGAATCCTTATCCTCAGGGACTTTTTCTGCCAGGAATATCCTGTTTCTTTGACTGATTTTTCTTTGTAAATCATATAAAATCATGAAATTTTCACTTTAATTTTTTTTAAGTTTATGTTTTCATTTCTACTGAGACTGAGAGAGCAAGCGGGGAAGGGGCGGGAGAGAGAGAAATACAAGCAGACCCTGCACTCAGCGCAGAGCCTGAGGCGGGGCTCAAACTCACGAAACTCGAGATCATGACCTGAGCCAAAACCAAGAGTCAAATGCTTCACTGACTGAGCCATCCAGGCTCCCCCGAAATTTACACTTTAAAATAATAGTAATGAAATGCATAGAAAGAGCAACTGTTGACAGTGTGGTTTAATTTCTTTTTTCTTTGCCCTTATGTATGTGTGTGTGTGTATATATATATGTATGTACATATATATGTATATATGTATATATATATTACATTCATATCCAAACTATATCTTTTACAGAGATTAATAATAGGTATTATATTTTAAACATACTATTTTCTGGATGCAAAATATGTCAATTTATGATAGAATCATATTTTACCTATCCATTTCATAATTATTGGGTTTTAAATTTTTAATAATTTCTTATGTGGTAAATATATATAACATAAAATTTACTATCTGATCATTTTTAAGCGTACTGTTCAGTAGTGTTAAGCATGTTCACATTGTTGTGTAATTGCTCTCCAGAATTTTCCATTTTGCAAAACTAAAACTCCACAGTGATTAAACAACTACTCATTCCCCCCCTTCTCTCCAGCCACTGGCAAACATAGTTCTTTTTGTCTCTATCGGTTTGACTACTCTAAATATCTCATATAAGGAGAATCATACACTATTTGTCTTGTGATTGGCTTATTTTATTTGTCAAAACGTCCTCAAGTTTCATCCATTTTGTAGCATGTGTCAAAATTTCCTTCCTTTCAAAGGTTGAATAATATATTATATGTATATACCACTCATTTAAGGGTTTTCAGACCCAATTCCACAGAACACAAAGCAATTCTAGGCAACCACCAAGGTGTCCAAGAATTTAACTTAATTCTGACACCACCTTCCCAGAGATAGCATCAGATTCCTCAGATTAAGTGTTCAGTCCAAGACTACCCCTGCCCCCATTTCAGACACCCGGTGCGAGCCCCAGGCAGTTACCTGGGCTTCTGACTTGCACAACTACAACCTCCTCCTTCGGTTCTTTTATTTATTTATTTATTTATTTATTTATTTATTTATTTATTTATTTTTAACTTTATAGTTTATTTTCAGGTTGGTTTCCATATAACCCTTCAGTTCTTTTAATTTGCTAGGGTGGCTCACAGAACTCAGGGAAACACTTACATTTGCCAGCTGAAGGATGGAATCAGCATCCTCATGGAAGAGATGCGTAAGATGAGGTACGGAGGAAGGGCAAGGAAATCTCGGGTTCTCCGAATGCACCACTCTATCCCAAACTCCCCATGTTCACCAAGCTCGAAGGACCCAGTCCTTTGGAGTTTTTATAGAGCCTTCATTCATAGTCATGATTAAGTCATTGGCTATTGGCTGTTTCAAACTCCAGCCCCTCTGGATGTCAGGGGGTGGAACTGAAAGTTCCAACCTTCTAATCACAAGTTAGTCCCTGCAACCAGCCTCTTGGGTGGTGTCCAAAAGTCACCTTCATTAACATAACTAAAGACACCTTTATTGTACTTAATCACAGGAAATTCCAAGGGTTTTAGGAGCTGTGAGCCAGGAACCACAAAAGAAGACCAAAAGCATATGAGGACATATTTTGGTTGTCTGGGTGACCAGATATATATATATTTCTCATAAATCACAATATCACGACCACATCACCGTTTATCCATTCATCCATTGGTTACCACTTAAGTTGCTTCCACCTCTTGCCCTTTACCCATAATGCTGCTATGAACACAGGTATACAAATATCTCTTTGAGACCCTATTTTTAATTCTTTTGGATATATACCCAGAGTGGATTTGCTGGATCATATGGTAATTCTATTATTAATTTTTTTAAAGAACCATCATAATGTTTTTTCATAACAACCTGCATCTACCAGCAGTGCACGAGGGTTACATTTAGTCAAACACTTAAAATTTCCTGTGGAGTTATTTTGTTGTTTTGTTTGTTTTGTTTTAATACCAGACATCCTAGTAACCCTGACTCACAAAGGTAGTGTAAATAGATTAAGAAAAAATGTAAATATTCTCACATAAATATTAAAACATTATCAAAAATGCCAAAGTTGAAATGACTTGGTTCATAAGGCATGTGTTTAAGTTCAAGTTTTTCTAAATTATGAAGGAATAGATTTTTTATAGTGTTTGAAACATATTGATTTTCAAATTATTTGTAATTTAAGATGGGATTAATCTTTACTAATTCCCATTCAAATGGAAACAAGACTATTTGGTGCACTAATGCTAACAATGCATTTATTGGAAATAACACATGTGCATACCTAATTTAGGGATGGTATTGTGGAGGAGGGGATGTGCAGGCTTGGAAAGCCATAAATATCTGACCCATGTATGTGGGTCAGAGGGTGAAATATTAAAAAGGTGGCTCTGCTTCTGGGCTCCCTGGGGTAATAGCTATTCTTGAGACCTTCAGGCAGATACATAAACTCACCCATCACTGATATACTTGTTGTGATTCATGCCATCCTAACCCACAAGAACTCCACATGAAACAAATGGGTGATATTTTATTTCTGTGGGGTATAAGTTTAGGGTGGAAGACCTTACCCAGACTATATGTTATTGGATCTAAGGTAGGTGGTTAACCATATTAGAACTGTTGTCTACAGTGAAGTTGACAGAGTTGGAAAGACTAACACAGTTGTATGCTAGCACCACAGTCACTGGCTGGCAAAGTCAAATGTGTGCAGGTCTTTCAAACTCAGTATTCTGTGGCATTACATGGATAATGTGAAATTGGTCATGGTAGGAGAATATGCACCATGAAAATTGGCAAATACTACAAATCAGGGCCTTGTTTCTATGCATTTTTTAATGCATTTGTTTATGTTTCTATTTGTTTATTTATTGGTGAGCTGGTTTACCAGCACACCGCTACACCAGACTCACAAATAAGCGCTGTCCAAGTAGAATGGAAAGTATTGTCTGGGAGGCAGTATGAATATTCTGTGCATGAGGACCCTTCTTTAGCTCTGTGTGCCAAAGATCCCTGAGCCCCTCCAGTGAGGTTCTACGTTGGCCTCCGATCCTGATTATTATAAATATCCAAGGATTTAAAAGGGGCTTATTTATTATTTCCTTGCCCTGATCCTTCATTACACTCATCCAATATTTGCCATTTGGTTGTTTTGTTAAACACTTTGAAGACTTACACTGTGCTTCAGCATATTGGGTTCTGGAAACACACAAAGAAAAATTATAATACTCACAAAATTCACTATTAATTGGAGGAACATGGCCAAATATTCAGATATGCTCCTATCTGAGAAACGGCTTCTGACTGATCAAACTCCTTGTGAAAACAAGGGAAAAGAAATGATCTGTGGGGAGATGTATCAGTAAGCACATTCCTGACACACTGGGAAAATGATAAGAACTGCCCTGAAAATAGGTCTTTTTCTCAGCAGGACAAAGCAGGGAGCTAGAGGTGAATTGTCCAGGATTGTGGATGTACCTGGATCAAGACTACTGAAGGATTCATGAGGCATTTGAGAAATTCTAACATTGAGCTAGACAATCAGCCACTCTAGTATATGCAATTTCACCTGTACACCAGACTCCAATACCTGGGCCTCTTAGTCCCTAAATTCTTCCTCAGTAGAAAAATTCTCTTTGCTCCTCCCAAAGTATCCAATAAATACCACTGTTTGTAAGCTCTTCAGGCTTAGTCTGCTTCAGATTCATCTCCTTTTCCTGTTATTTTTTCATGAGTGTTGCATGAACAGCTGACCACCAACCTCAGTAGTATTATCACATCTATTTTTAGACCTTCCATCTCCTCCAATAGGATAGCTTTCCTCAAGGATGTGTGTTCTCAAAGTGGTTGTGTGGCCACAGAATGACCTGGTGGTGGCTGCCCTCAGCAGGCAGGTCCTCACAAGCCTCTACTGGCACTTCTTTCATCTGATTTCTTTTCAGTGGTTTCACCATACTGAGAGAGTTATACAGGAACAAAAACAGGAGGGGATTTTTCTATTGCAGAAATAAAACGCAGAGATGAGGTGAGTAGAACCCAGAGAGGGAGGTGACTATGTTTACACGTACTCACCCTGTGCTAATATTTGAGTCAGACACTGAGTCAATGCAGAGATGATGATGGTTGTTTATCTGTGAACTTCACCATAGCTCGGATCCCTGAACTTCTCACTGTCTCAGTTCAGCACCAAGCTCCTCTCCTGAGAGTGGAGATGGGGATGTCAGATTTCAACACACAGTCAGAGAGGGCATGGAAGTGAAGCCCTAAAGTGTGTCCTGGATAATATTGGTGGGGTTTCAGACAAATAATTTCCAAACCCATGTTATATTACCCCTACTCTTCATTCTATAGCAAAAAGGACAGGACATAGCTACCTGCGCAGGGAATGCCTTTGTTCTGCTCTTTCCCTGACCCCCTAATCATAGTCAGAAAAACCTTCTCGATTTCATTCAGTTCAGAAAGGTCTTTTGCCCCTTAATTCATTCACAGAAGATGAAAGAATGTGTAGTAATTTACAAAAAAATCTTCAATTCCCAGCTATATTCCTTGAAGCTGTGACAATATTCTCGAAACTCGAAGTCTTATTTTGGAAAAATGGTGATGACAATACCTACTGCCTTGTACTGTTAGAAGCCATTACAGAGTAATGGGGAGTATTTTTATATCAGTGCCTGTCATTGAGATACAAAGGATTGCTTTCCAGATTCTATCCATTTCACTGGGTTGGTAATCCTTCAATACATCAGTTTATATTATTAGGGTAAACACTTCAGTGTCCTGATATTCCAGTCTTTGTTATCTTTCCCCCTTCCAGTCTATCCTCAACTCAGCCACTAGATTAATATATCCAATTAATGTTTTCCAGTTTCTTAACTCATCATGGTTGACCATTTGCTCACAGATTAAATCCAAGATCCTGAATTTATACTCTGGGAAAATATGCTTTGGCTGCCATCTTTTTTTTAATTGCCCAAATTTACAGTGCCACCACCACACAGAGCTGAAAGCTGTTTTGTTTTCCCCAGAGTCCAACCCATTCAATGTTATCCATAACCAAGTCCCAAGAGTCAAAATAATCGTATATTTGTCTCCATTGTTTTATAACACCCTAATCAATAGCCATATGCAATGTATACTGTTCACTGTACTAGGCTGATATTCTCACTTCTTTTTTTATTTATAGCTTCATTGACATCCCTGACTGTGGTGTCAAAATATGCATATGGAAATATTTTACTGTTTCCCAAAATAAGCTTTCAACTTAAACTTTTCATTGTTACCTTAGTCAACATAAAATACAATTCAACTTTCATATTTCTTAGTATCATTTTTAGGTAAGGCAGTTATTCCTACATTTTGAATATTATGAATTCCTTTTGACTCTTTTGTATATACCATTTACATTTCAAGTGGTTCCCTGACTTGTCTTGGAATATCCATTGTTGGTCCAAACTAAAAGAGGATAGTCTCTAAGTAGCATGATTGACAAATCATGGGTCAAATATTCAGTGGCCATTAATAAAGTATAATTTTCAAAGACTATATATGCTCCTTAGCAGATCCAAAAGCTCAAAGAAAGTTTTGTGCTGTCAGTGCATGGCCATTGTCACAAATTCCAATCATCCTCCAATGTGTCTTTGACGTGGAAGTCACAGGCATTTGGATTTATTCCCTGATCCTAAAGACAGAGCCATCTGAACATTCTATTGTAGCACAAGGATGCCCTTGTTGCTTTAGAAGCCACTGAAATTAAGCACATGATATATCAGAGAAGGTGGTATTGTTGATACGCTGCATGGAATGAACCCAATAGTGCTACAATTGGAATGCCATTATAAAATGAAATATAGAAAAGGGAAGTCTATTAGATATTTACGTAGATTATAACAAGAAACAAGAGACTCCAAGTAATCCTGGAGTAAGACTGTAAACTTACATTGTATATGAAGACAAATTGGCTTTATTGATAGGAATAACAATAACAGTAGCAACGAAACAGTCAAACACATACCAACCCCTTTCATTTTCTGACATGAACTAATCTGAAAACATGTAGTATAACTGATCCTAATTTGTTCTCTATTCAATGGACTATTTTGTTAATTCCTCTTAGTCCATTGGAAAAATTTAGAACCTCCCTATTAAAGATTATTATTAAATTATTATTATATATTATATTATATTATATTATATTATATTATAATTATTAAAGATTACTTAATGAGTCAGGTCTGATGGCTAAAGATAGGGACCAGACTAGGCAGTCATATTCTCTGGCCATGATCCCTTTCTGTGATCTTCTACATTGTAAATTTCTAGATATGTTGAGATCTTCTCTGCCATTACCTTCCACAAAAATGCCTCAGAGGGGCAGGGGGTCCGTGTAGAGTTGAATATATCTGCCTACACTAGGGCCCCCGTAGGGATAGAAATTGCATTACAGTAATAGCTATCCAATAGAAAGGCAATGTATGCCACATATGTAACTTTAAATTTTCTAGTATCTATATCAAAAAAGTAAATAAAACCAATGCAGTTAATATATATTTATTTACTCCAGTATGTGCAAAGTATCATTGCAATCTACAATAGAAAAGTTATAAGATACTTTATATTTTTTTTAAAACTAAGCCTTTGGGGTGTATGGGTGTCTCAGCCAGTTAAGCATCTGACTCTTGATTTCAGCTCAGGTCATGATCTCACAGTTTGTGAGACTGAGCCCCATGTGCTTAGGATTCTCTTTCTGACTCTCACCTGCTCTCTCTCCAAATAAATAAATAAATAAATAAATAAATATAAAAAAATAAACTAAGTCTTCAAAATCAGGTGTGCATTTTACATGTACAGCACATTTCAATTCAGACTAGCCACATCTGAAGTGCTCAGTCGCCAATGGTAGCTCTTGGCTACCATATTGGACAGAAGCTCTAGCTAACTTCTTGATATCTGTTTCCACTCCCACATCCACCTCATAATTTCTTTTACAGCTGGCTCAAAAGCATATAGCACCTCTGCCAAAGTCACAGCAGCCCATTCACAAAGCAGTTCACATTTAAGCATAAAGAAAGGGGAGAGAGCTGGAAAAAAATCATTCAAAATTCTTTATATTATTTCTTTGTATGTTTTCCTTCCATTCTGGGGAAAAAATCTGTTTTGTATTCATCATTTCCTTCTCCCCTTTTTCTTCTTCAATGAATTTGGGAGATTTGTCTTAAATTTTCAACTACTACCCTTAAATTTTTAAATCCATGAAGGTTGTAGTAAAAACTGAATTAAAATTTCTTTCTTTGAATTTAAAGCCATCAAAATTAACCTTATAATGGTTTTAGCACTCAATCCTATATATACTTACACAAAAATACAGGAATTTCTTTGTTCATTTATTGCATTTTATAAAACCTGACAACGATGTTATAAAAAAGTAACATTACAGGTCAATTGCTTTCATAAACAGAGATGGGAATGAAACCTAAACACTGTATTAGCAAAAACAAATCGAATATTGTATATGGAGAATAATAGTGATTTATTTCAGGATTTTGTGTTGCATTTAAAAATGGAAACAAATCAATGTACTTCAATAACAAAACAAAAATGACTCAAGAAATCTCCGTAATTACAGACAGTGTCTGTTGAAATTCAATTTTCCATTCAGTATAAAAAATCATAGCAAATAGAAAAGAACTTCCTAAAAATTTGATCCCATGAATCAACAACAACAAAAAGGACCCCATCAAATATCATGCTTAATGGTAACATGTTGAAAGCTACCCCCCACCTATCCAAAGATCTGTAATTAGTCAGGGATGTTCACTATCACGTCTGGGTATATTCTAGCATCGAGTAAATGTTCAAAGTGAAAAGCGTGAGAGAATTCAGGAGTACAGAAGTTCAGAAAGAGAGACTGAGGAAAAGATGGACCTCAGAGTGGAGGGTACTCTTCAGGTATGGGTGGAGATGGCAGAATGTTCAAGAGCTTGGGCGACGCAGGGTCATCGGGACCACACAGTTGCAGGGATTAAAATATGGAGAAAGGGTGCTAGGGAAGTAATATTTAGAGAAGGTGTAGATGGGAAAGCCATGGTTCGTGACATTATAAAAGGAGACAGTGCCAGCCTCGTAGTCTAAGAAAATCCCAACCCGGCGAGGGGGCACCATCATGGAGAGGAGCAGGGAAGTGGAAGATTCTTCATAGGCTCTATATTCATGTTTATGATGTAGCCCAATCACCCAGTATCCACTTTGAGGCTGATATCTGGAGTAGACATTTCGATTATTCGTAAACTGGTTAAAACAGTACATGGGTCCTGCTGAATTACTGCACACCCCCAGGATCCAGTCAGTCTTCTTGGCCACATCTACCTCCCAGTAATGTTTCCCAGAGGAGAAGTGCTGAGAGCCCAGGATACCACAGTCATAATGCTCTTCCAGGTAAGACCCAGGCAGCGTGGCACCCACAAATCTCACCTGTCTCCGGTTTTTAGACATGACAAGATTTAAGTTAGCCGTATGTGGATTCAGAGTCACGTCCACTGTGGGAAAAGATACAACATCAGCAGAGGAGGATGGGTATATGGATCTTAAGACACTGAGAAGAAGAAACACAGAAGTGGAGGAATTGGAACTACATGGGGCAATAGAGGGATGGTATTAACACTTCGTGCCTCAGAGTGTGTGGGTATGTTGGGGGACGGGGGGGCACATGTGAAAGAGAATAAGGACATGTTGCTCAAAACACCATGGTGGCTACTTACCCCAGTAGCTCTGGACATCAGTTAGTTCTGTAATGATAAACAGAGTCAATCATGTTGCACAGAACTGACAGTTTCAGGTCTGCTGTGTCCCCATCATGGATCATGGATTGAGGTGGGGAGGCAGAGACTTCTGTAAGGATGTGAGTTGGCCATCTCATTCCCCCTTACATATGAACTGTATCTTTTGTGGTATGCTATGGCCCTCCCTCTCTGACCTCTCTCTGCACCACTATTCCCAAATATCAACTCTACGATCTATTCTCTTTATTGCTTGGGCTACAATAATTCCACATCTAAAAGCTGTCCCCTGAATCTCCTCACCTCTAAACACTCGCAGCATCCTTTTCAGATCTGGGACTCGAAACATACTCTTCAGCTTGGTGGGCAGAGCTTCCGGCTTCTTTAGGGTCCAGAACTCACTTCTAGAGAGAAGAGACCTTATAAATTTCCCACACTACTGACCTTAGGTTCTTCCAACACCCGTCTCCCTCACCTCCCAGGTCCCTGGGAGAACTGTGACATTCTTCCCTGAAGAGAATTAGCATAATTCAGCAAAGAGCTTTAGCACTGGAACCAAGGACCTGGACTAAAAACTACCTTCTCAATATCTGTGTAAACTGGTTAAGATCTAACCCTTCAAAGACTCATTTTGGTTGGTTGGTTTTATTGTTTTTGTAAAATACAATCGTTTCCCTTCTCTCTCTACATCCTAAGATTATATAAAATTAAATAAAATAGTGACTGTGAAATCCTTTGCTACCTCTAAAAAAGATACAAAATGCTTACAAGGTCAGTGCCACTGTGGAGGATCTACTACAAGGGGCTGTGTTGAAGGGAGAATGCCAGAAACCTGCTGCCAGGGCTCTGAGAATACTGAGTAAAGGGCTTCCTCTGAAGAGTGAGTTTAGGCCTTAGGGTCTCCCAGAGGCCTAGGGAGAAAGGCCTTCAGAAGGAGGCCTGTCTTCAGGAATATTATGCCAGTTGAAGAAAGGAGACATCTCCTTCAAACCGAGGATGAAGACATCAGAAAGGACAACAGCCTCCATGTTTCGTGTGTCTGTGAGGAGCATAAAGGTACCGGGTGTGTGAACAACCTTAGATGTCACCTTGATGGCTGAAATTCTAGAGTATGTGATAGAGAACAGGTTTTGTTCTAGGCCTAAAACAACTCTTCTCAAGACCTACGTCTATATTTTTATTGGATCTGAGAAAAATGGAAGTCTGAGGGGAAATAGGTAGCAAGGTAGGACTGTTCTAAAGCCAAGGGGAAAGGGAAATTGAAGGCAGATGCCCCAAGAGTGATTCTCAGACCTGGGGAAACACAGATGGGAAATTTCCCTCTGATAAAAGACATGGACAAAGAAAATGCCCTGTGTAGTTTGAGGTAGCTATAAACTACTAGAATCAGGGCTGGAAGCAGGTAGAGTTTTGTGGCAAAGAGGTTCCATCATAGGATACTAGGGGAGTTATAATATTACAACCTTTTATTCTTAAGAACTACTGTCTCCAATTTGTGACACCCATTCCCCCCATCACTCAAATTCTTCTACCATAGAAACCAGATCATTCCCTTTATTTTGGGGAACGCAAAAGTTCTCATGTTGAGCAACTCAGGACATCATAGTCCTAAATCTTCCCTGCCCTGTGATTTTTCTTTTTTCCTTTTCCACTGACTGCAAGATAACTCTATGGGTATAAGAATCATTTGTCAATCCAAGGGAACCACCCTTAGTTCTCCTGCACATACCTTTTAACGACATCACTCACATCCTAGGAAGGAAAGAGAAATGTTAAGTCAAGGAGTAATAGGCCTTGTCCTATAACACAGCCTCATCCATATTCCTTATCCCATCCCCACCACCCCATGATGTCATGGAAGTAAAGACAGACCCAATATGAAGGCTACAACGTGGAGATAAGAACTCAAAGTAGACTGGCCCTGAGACCCTATGTAGGAATGTTGGGAAATGATTCAACTCATTCAATAGTACCTTTATTTTGACAATAGTGTGTGTGTTATGTGTGTGTGTGTAATGTTATATATGAACATCATCTATTAGCACTAGAGAATCTCACGTGATTAAGTCATTATTTCTGTCCTTGAGATGCTTACATTCTAGTTGCTAAGGATATAAGAGCCTTATTTCTCAAACTTTGCCTCTTCTAACCCTCTATGCTACCCTCACTGACTTTATCCAGTTTTCTTGATTTTGATACCCACATGTGTTGATGATTCCCAAATTAGTACTTCTGCTCAGATCTCTCTCATCTACACTAGCAAATGAGCCACAGATACCACAAACTCAAAATGTTTAAAGGAAAACTTACTTTTTCTGCAACTATGAGGTCTCTCAATCTTCCACCTTCCTCAGTGTTTCCAGCATTCAATTCCCAAATCAGTACTTCTGCTCAGATCTCTCTCATCTACACTAGCAAATGAGCCACAGACACCATAAACTCAAAATGTTTAAAGGAAAACTTACTTTTTCTGCAACTATGAGGTCTCTTAATCTTCCACCTTCCTCAGTGTTTCCAGCATTCATTTAGTCACCAAATTTAGACAAAGTATCATCCTAAAAACTACTTTACATTCACCCCGATGTCCCATCTTAGACCAAGCCAGTCCACTTCATACTCATAACTTCTTTTAGCCACCTGGTCTTCACAGTCATCATTGCCACCTCCTGCCTCACTTGAGCAGAATTGCCTCATGGCCTCCCACTTGGTCTCCCTAACCTCTGCCCCATTATCAAAATGACGGAAGAAAAGCCCAATGGTTTGGTCTGTTTTCTCTATGTTGGGGTTATCTTTGGTTGCATTTGACAGAAATGCAATTCAAGCTGGCCTGTATATGGGAAGCAGTGGAGGTGGTGGATGTGTTAACTTACACCAAATACCCAGGATTGGTCAGCCTTAAGGCATGGCTGTACTCAGGAACAAATGGCCAAATCAGGGTGCCACTTCGTGGCTCTTTCTCTTACGTTGGTGTTATTCTCAGGGGTCACATTTTGAACTTGAAAGCTGCGGGCTTGCATCAGCTATCAAATCTTACTGTGCAACAGTGTCCCACAGATACGGAAAAGAGAAGAGGAATGTGTTTGTGCTGGGCAAACTCTAGAAAAACTGTGAGACAGCACTCAAGTTAAGAGGCCTCCTGGGCACGTCATACTAATGGGTGTGAGAGTTTACACAGGTGCCTGGGTGAGTGACACACACTGGTGATTCCTTTGCATGTACAGAGCGATTTTTACATCTTGAGGGGTCTGTGGAGGGGTAAGAATGGGAGCAGGGAGAAGTGTCAGGGTAACCCAATGTCAAAGATGAAGAAAAAGGGCAAGAAGAATAAAACAAAGATGGGAAATCAGGAGCAGTGCAGAAGAAAAGCTCCGATAGGTAGAAATGTAACTACCTCATGACTCCAACACTAAGGCTCAAGAATAAGCAATGATTATTCCACCACCAAAGGGAGAAGAGGAAAGCGAGAAGGCAAACAGAAAGTAAGGAACAGCCTGAAGATTCCAGAAGATTACCAATACATCCTGTCTCTACTTCATAGTCACACTATTCACTCTTTGTAGGAAAAAAGCGGCTCAGATTTCAACTTCAGTTCAAGCTCCTGCATCAAACCTCTCCAGATTTGACACCTTGCACCCTCCTAACACACACACAAACACACCAGACTCCAGGCTTCTTTGTGCCTTAAAAAGACCTGTTTGAACATCTATTGCAACACCTTAAATGATTCTGCCCTAAGAAGACAGTATCACAAAGAAGGGTTGGTGATTACATACAGAATCTCTAAGTACTTGAGCTCTGTATGTGTTTGCCAGGGACTAAGCTGAGAGAAAAGTACCTCCTGACAAATCCCAACTCAGCATCAGAGACAACAGGTGCTGAATGCCTACTGCCTTCCAACAGAAGAAGAGGGATTAGGTCCCGCACAAGGGCTATTTGGCAATATCTGGAGGATTTCTGGTTGTCTGAGTGGACAGGGGGGTGGAATTACCGGCATCTAGTGGGTGGAGGCCAGGGATGCTGCTAAACATCCCTGTATCAAATAAAGTTTTGGACCACAGTTTATAGATAATAAATAAAAATGGACATCCCCCTAGCATTTGTACTTTAATTCTTCTATGCTTTACCCATGACCCCTGCACAGTTTAACAGGTAAGAGGCCCAAGTGGGCCAAACAAATGTTGTCTTGCCCCCACCAGGTCATCAGTCCCATGTAAGAAGGGAAGGAAAGTTAGTCTCCCTTTGCCTGGACCCTCAGATTAGGGGCTCCTTCACGAGTCTCACCTGCAGCAGCTCCATTGCTGACCCCTGACACCGAAGCTCCAGGTCTGAGATGAGCTCCCTCAGTGACTGGCTCTGCTGGTCCAGCTCATCCTCAGCCTCTTCTAAAATACTCAGCCCCTTCCTCTCTTCCTCCTCCAGCTTTTTCAATTGTCGCTGCTCTTCTTTGTCCAGGATGTTTCTCAACTTATTAAACTCTGTCTGGATCCTGTGTCTCTCAGGTCCCATCTGATTCTTCAGGAACATGCAAGAGAAAGAGGCTGCTAGTCTGCTGAGCTGAGGGTCTCCTCTCTGGAGCAGGGGTCGGGAGGGTGTCAGGCCCAGCACTGCTTTCTGGGGCCAGGTCTTACCAGGAGAGAAGCAAATGGGGGAGGAAGTCCTGTAGAACCTGTTCTTCCCTTCCCGTCTCTCTTCAGCTCTTCCCAGACCATCAGCCCCAGGCTACCTTTTCTAGGCCTCCTAGATATAGGCTGTGGCTCCTGGGTGAGGTCTAGATTCCAAGCTGCCTCCATGGCCTCCCATGAGTCTGCACTGGCCTCCCCTTCCAATTCTGAGGACCAAGGTGGGAATGACTGACCTGTCGTTCCAGCAACTTTCAGAGCTTGAAACCATAGAACAAGGTCTGGAATCAGGACTGGGGGCCGCCAATGGCCATTCCTCTCCTATGTAACTATCTTCAAAAACCTCAATTCTTTTCTGATGTGTTCATTCTCTAACTCTTCCTTCCCTATCTCCACAGCAAGAACAAGACCCTTGTTTGTAAGGGTAGCAGTGAAGGATGGGGCAAGGGAAGCTCTTCCAGTCAGAATAGGGAACAGACAGGACCAGTGGCTCCCTTGCCCTCAGTTCCCATGACCTGCCCTGATTCCTGTCCCAGGACACCTTCAGGAAGAATTTCTCTTACCTTCCAGGATGTCCTCTTCCCTATGATAACAGTTTTTAGTCTCTCAGCTTCCTGCTGCTCTTGCCTCAGCTTCCTCAGAGACTCCTGGAACTTCTCCTTAAAGAAACATCAGGTCAAGCAGGGTCAAGCGCTAACTTGTCTCGGTGCCCAGAACAGAGTGAATGAGGAAGAGATTATGCGGACCTCAGAAGCCTGTCCTGCTGGGGCTGAAGAACTGAGAAGGTCTGAGGATCTTTTATGCCCTGTGGGTGCAGGCTGATTGTCTCCCTCCCAGGGAAAGAACCTGCCCACAAAGGACTTCCCTCTCATTGCAGCCATATTCCCCACACTGGATCCACCAAGGCCCCTAGTTGGTCTGCCGTCCCCTCCCCCCGCCCTGGCCCCCCCACAGCATCCTCTGCTCATGCAGGGCAGGTCTTGAGCAGCAAGAAAGAGATAAAGTCTCTCCCCTTGGGCAGTGGGGGCCTTGTCCAGGTTTATCCTCTAGGTAAACGGGAAAACTACAAAGAAATTAGACTGCAGCATGAAGAAAAGTTACAATCTCGTGCCAAGGCCCCGTGCTCCTCCTTGCCTTCCCTCCGTGTGGGCTCCCACCTGGTACTCGTGGGCAACCTCCTCCATGAGGTGCGTGGGGTGACCACGGTGCTCCTGAGACCGCTCGCAAAGCCAGCAAATGAGCTTCCCATCTTCCTTACAGAAGAGCTGGAGTTTCTCTCCATGGTGTGCACAGACACTTGCCTTCAGCTGTATCCCAGGGCCCAACACCACCTCTCTGAGCCTCTCTGCTATGTTGGCCAGGTGCCGATTCGGCCGCAGGTCCCCAGGCCGGTAGCTAGTCTGGCACACAGGACAGCTGCTTTCCCCTTCTTGGCCCATCACCCATGCCGTGCTGTTCCCTGTGATGCAGGCCTGGCAGAAGCTGTGGCCACAGTCTATGCTCAGGGGCTCTGTTAGGAGCTCCAGGCAGATGGGGCAGGTCACCTCCTCTCGTATGTCCACCAGGACTGCTGAGGTCATTGTAGCTACACTCCTGGCTCCTGTCTGTCCGGCCAGGATTTCTAAGGCACTTCCTGCTTACAGATCCTGGGTAGATGGGCAAACAAAAAAGGGTCAGAGTAAGAAATGAGTGTGAATACTGGGTGGCTCAGTCAGTTAAGTGTCTGACTTCAGCTCAGGTTATGATCTCACAGTTCATGAATTTGAGCTCCGCATTGGGCTCTGTACTGACAGCTCAGAGCCCGAAGCCCGCTTCGGATTCTGTGTCTCCCTCTCTCTCTGTCCCTTACCCACTCATGCTCTGTCTCTCTCTCAAATATAAATAACTTAGAAAAAAAGAAAGAAAGAATAAGAGAAAGAAAGAAAGAAAGAACAAAAGAAAGAATGAAAGAAAGAAAGAAAAGAAAGAAAGAAAAAAAGAAAGAAAGAAAGAAATGAGGGTGATTAAAAGGGTGATGAGTATCCTGGACAAAGAGATCAGATTCCTGGGGCAATAAGGGCTTCTTATTCTGGCTTCAAACATATTATTTATCCCAGCTCATACTAGATGTCAATTTGTGCTCTTGCTAGAGCAAGAATTACAATCTCCCTTTAGTCCTACTGGATGGAGGGACCAACTGAGGCTCATGACAAGTGGCCCTTGTGTGAGCACCATCTGTTTGACCTTTTCTCATCCACCACACACACCCTCAGTGCTAAAAGCACCAAAACGCGCAGCTGCCTCAGGACGTTTGCACTCACTGTTCCTGCTTCAAGAAAGATCCTTCACCCTAATATTCGCCTGACACAGGGACTTCATTCCACACTCTTCTTTCATGTTCTCTTATCAGAAAATTTGGCTGTCTAGCCTAACTGAAGCATGGCCACCCATAAAAATCACTCTCCATATACCAACCTGCTTCGTTGTACTTTTTATCACCACCTAAATGTATATCTTTAATTGCCTGAATCCTCCCAATAGAATTTAAGTTAAAAACAGAGACTGTTTTTGTTCATTACTGTACCTCAGAAATAGCAATGGATCTATTGCTACTTGGCTACATGTATCCTCAACATTATTTTTAAACTTTAATTTCAGTATAGTTAACAGACAGTGTTACATTGGTTTCAAGTGTAAGGTCCTCAACTTTTGATGAATAAAAATCCAGAACCTCCTTTCTCATGAGCTGTCCCGTGAGAGTCATTTATTGCAAAGATACTTCCACTTTCTTACAGTTCTGTTCCACACAGAGCGCTTTCATCCCTCATGGTCACCTTCCCAGAAAAAACCAAAAACATCAGCAATGACCACAATAACATGAGGTAATACTTTTATATCATTTTTATACCTAGTTGTGATTTAGAAATCACATTCCCCTGATTTCTTTATCCCTCACAGAAAAACTGAATAAATAAGAGTCTTTTTGGCTCTTTGATAAAATAGAGACAGACATTAAGTGACATTATAAAATCAAACAGCTTGTAAGTCATAGAGTTGGCAAAACCTAACATGTCCATAGTCCTAGTTCTAGTCCTAGTTCAAGGCGCTGTCCTCAACCTCAGAACTTTAACCAGACGTTCGTTAGGTGGTAAAATTCATGCACAGACCCGGTGCTTTAGGGATGTGGAAATGAGAAAGGTCCTGCTTGATGAAGAAATTTTACCAGGGCCTGTT
The DNA here is from genome assembly GCA_028646485.1 of Cryptoprocta ferox. Lineage (NCBI taxonomy): Eukaryota > Metazoa > Chordata > Mammalia > Carnivora > Eupleridae > Cryptoprocta > Cryptoprocta ferox. The sequence goes on from CM053575.1 coordinate 49,686,776, forward strand.
GTAAATATTGACAGGAGCCTTAAGGGACCCATGTGTTGGGAGGGGAGAGGGGAGAGGTGGGGCTGTTGAGGCCACATGCCTTTCTAGTATAGGAATAGTCCCCAGAGAAAGACCTGAGGAACATGTATGAAGGGACAAAGAGGTCTTATAGCATTTCAGGGAAGTATTGAATCACTAATGGGTTAGAAGTGTGTAAAAGTGGGCGGAAGGCCGGAATGAAGTACTGATACATGCTTCAAGGTGAATGACCTTGACAACATCAAGCCAAGTGAAAGAAGCCAGACTCAAAAGATCACATACATAGAAGCCCACTTACATGAAATCTCCAGAGTAGGTGAATCTTAGGACATGGAAAATAGATTTGTTGCTGAGGGAGACAGAATGGGGAGTGACTGCTCATAGGTTTGGGGTTTCTTTATGGGGTGATGAAAATTCTGGAATTAGATAGTTGTGCTGGTTGAACATATTTGTGATTATACCAAAAAACACTGTATGCCTTTAAAGGGTGAAATTCATGATATGAGAATTATATCTCAATAAACAAAATGCATGAGAGGAAGAAAGAGGAGGGGGCTTACCCGGGACCTCCCGTGCAGAGCTCTCCCTGACTCTCAGTTTGTATACAAGGCACGTGATGGGAGAGGACTGGAGAGTCAATGAGCATGGTTCTATAGCTGCCATGGGGAGATAATGATGAATGAAACAACTACTCCCCAAGGGCATATACTATGTAGACTCCCAGCAGGAAACAAATCCACTCTTGAGGACACAAAGATAGATAACCATGATTAATGCAGACCGGTGTATATGAGGTATGTATGAAGGAAACCATCATCAATACCATTTTCTGATTGCTTCTATGTGCTCGGCGATGGCTGAACTCTTTACAGATATTGTGTAAGCAATCCCCACAATAATTCTGTCAAGGAAGTTTAATAACGCCTATTTTCTGAATGCGAAAAGTGAATTTCTTAAAAAGGTGTTTAACTACCAAAAGTCTCAGAGTGAGTAAGTGACAAAGTAAAAATTACAATCCAGTTTTATGCAGCTTCAAAGCTCAGGTTATTAATCAGTGACCCGTCTGGTCCTTAAAGGGAGAGGATGTTTTCTTCATGCTACCCACACCACCTGCAAGGGCACTCCGGTCATGAAGTGGCTCAGCATGTTTCTGTCCATATCCTGACCGGCGCTGGTCTCACTTTTTGGCTGCACCGATTCAGGATGGAAGCCTGATTCTTCCTAGCATTTAAAAGCATCCAACAGCCCTTCCTAAGTTATCTGCAGGCTCCTTCCCCAGCCCAACTCCGCTTCATTGCTGGCATCCCATCTTGCAACTCAGGCTGCTTCCTTTTCCCTGGCAGTATAGGGCAGAAAAGAAGGCACTGGTACTAGAGGAACACGGACCCAGGTCTAAATCCTGAATGTATCAGTGTCTAGTTTTGGAACACTGGAATACTTCCTGATCTGAGATGTGGCTTCATCTTCTGTGCACTAATGAATCATTTCTCCCTTAGGGAGTAGAGTTGTGATGATTGTCTGAGCCAACGCATAGAACAGTCTCAAAAACTAGTACGGCTATACCTAAGCTGGCACTGCTCTCTGATCTTCCGGTGCTCTTACCTCTCTCCATGAGGAAGAGGGCCTCTGGATACTTTTACCAGGGACAGAGAAAAGGCTGGTATATGGATAGCCCTAAATAAGTATCTGTTAAGAGAATTCATGAATCACTTTCTTACTGCTTTTCGTATCTTCTTACTTCATTTGGATCTACGAGGAAAATCCACAATTTCAATTCATAACCAGATTCAATGAGATGGCATTGAAGGACAACATGAGAAAGCTCAACCTGAGTCGGTTGTCTCTGTGTGCCTGGGACAAGGGCCAGTTAAGAAAGCTAGAAGCTTCTCTAACTGGACAACTAGAAATGCTAGAATTTACTCCAACTTTATTTTTTGTCTGTGCTGAATTTAGATGTCCTTCTCACTGAAAAACACTATTTCATTCTCATTGTTAGAAGTTTTCAGTTGTTAAATTATATTACCATTGTCTTAAATCACAGTGAGAATTTTTTAAAGACATCTTCCTTATGTATGTGTGTATGTATGTACACATGTATGTACGTATGCATGTATAGAGTGGAAGCCATTTGCTTGCCTAGCTGGAGCCTTGTCAAGAACAGAAAGAGCCAGCTCACAAATGCACTGCCTAGTTGAAAGCACACTAGCCCTGGGGTCCCAGTTGTGACCTTCACAAACAGGATAGGCCACGGGGCACTTCTGCCTCATAAAAGCAATGTAATGCTATAATAGCCAACACTTGGAAATAATCCATAAAACCATTAACTGATAAATGAACAAATTGTGGGATATCCACACAATGGCATATTACCAAACAATAAAATGGAATGGAAAATTACAAGAAGATAAATCTCAAAATTATACAAAGGGAAAGAAGCTAGATACCGAAGTTATGTTTCAGTAGGATTCCATTTGTATGAAATCCTAGAAAAAACAAAACTACAGTATACTATTTGAAAACTGACTAGTGGATGCCAAAGCCCAGGGCTGAGAAGGGGATTATTTGCAACAGGACACAAGGAACTTTTGGGGTGATGGAAATGCCCTTTATATAGGATCATGTTGATGGTTACCAACTGTCTACATATCAAAGCTCATAAAATTGTATGCTTAAAGTTGATTAACTTAATAGATGTAAAATATAACTCACTAGAGCTGGCAAAAACAGAACAAAGAAAAAACGTACTGAGAAAAATTGAAGCCTTGGCTTTCTGATCTTCAAAGCATAAATTAGACCTGAGCTGTAAAATATGGTAGCCACTTGCAGTGTGGCTAATGAATCATTTCTCCCTTAGGGAGATGAGATGTTTTAAATACAAAATACACACCAGATTTCAAAGATTTTGTTAGAAAAAAATAATCTAAAACATAACATTAACAGTTTTTATATTGATTACACATCCTAATATTTTAATATTATTGATGCATTGAGTTAAATAAAATATATTTAAAAACCCTTTCTCTTCTTTTTAACGAGGACACCAGAAAATTTTAAATTATATATGTGGTCCCATTATATTTCTATATTTCTTGTTCATCTAATGCAGTACTATAGATATTCAAGACAGAAAAAGATTTTTGAACATTAAAGATGATGTAAGAGTTGATGTCTTGTCAAAGGGCATAAAGTTGAGGCTGCAGAAAGGAAGAAATTGTGAAGGAGGGAAGCACAGAGCGAACATGTTTGAGTAACCCTTGCCCACATCCCTGCAGGCCCGTAACCACCCATGGCAGCGGAGCGCAGCCCAGAGGGGATATAGCAGGTTAACTCAGTCTCTCTCGGAGGCCTGTCTCAAAGCAGTATGGCTGGGTTGAGAAGACAGCCCGGCTGTAAGAGTGCAGATCCCAGAGCCTGAGGTGCCTGAGTTCGGTGGATCAAATTTGCAAATGAAAGAGGCCAAATTCATGGCCAGGTGGAACTATTAAATCAGAAGCAGATGCCTGAAAAAGGTCAGTCGGCTAACTCAGCACTGGCATCCATTGGAGTCTTTATACAGAATCTCAGCCTCACCGTGCCAATTCATTTTCTGCAAGTCAATAAAGGTCTCCAGGTGATGCCTATACACAGGAAGGCTTCAGAAGCACTGTTTTAGATAAGGGCGCTTCCTCCACAGGCAGATGCAATGCAGGGAGCAAAATAGCTAGAAAGGGGTGGGGGAGAGGAAGAGTCAGAGAATGGGCTGATATTTAGATTTATTTGAAACATCCGATAGAACGGAAGCTCACAATTAAGTATCAAATGGCTTCAGAAAAAAAAAAAAGTCAGTGACCGAGCAGGGACTACTAAAGGTTAGTGCAGGCTGGGGGCTCAGAATGAGTTAGAAATAAAATGGGCAGGGCTGCCCCTACCCACCCCCCAACTGGGAGGTCTAGTCAAAATGCAGTAAAAACCTAATCTGGTGGAAACTACATTCATAAGTGAGTTTGGTTTCTCATGCTTAGGGAATAACAGTATTTTTTTAACCCTTTGTGTAGGGTTATATTCTACTTTAACCTATTATCTGGAATGGATTATCTAACAGGCGGCACTTGCTAAATATTTGAATTGGAATATAATCAGCTTCAATTTTTTTTAAATTTACTTCGGAAGAATCTCTATCCCATGCATTTCAGAAGCTTGTAATAACTTTGCAAATTCTTAAAATATTGTCCTGCCCATATTTTCTTCTTCTCCCTGAGTTTTAGATAATCTATTAACTGAGGTTTTTTTCCCCCTAAAGAATAGTTCATAAAATCCTTATTTTCCCCATGCATTTGTGAATTCCACTTGAAATCCCAAGTTTTTAGAACTCTTGTTAAATTTTAACTTTTTAGGTGTTAGCCATATTCCTATTTATTATAATGCATTTTAACATATTGTGTTCCTCACTCTATGCTTGCAAAAATCGTTTTAATTGTGGATTTTAAGAGCTCGGCATTGAGTTTGTCAAAAATAATGACTTAATAAGTTACTATTTTCAGTCGCCTATGTGTTTAAACCCTCACTTAATCCTCACCAAAACTCTAGGGTACAAATACTACTCTGTCCATTTTATAGATGGGAGAAACATAAGTTCAAAGAGGTCAGGGTCAGAGGCCGAATTTGGACACAGGGGCTTCTCAAGCACACATTTCTGCCTCCATTGATTAACTAATTAACGCTGTCACTGTCACATTAATCTGAATCCACTGAATTGCGGGGCGGATGAAAATGAAATAACGATAAACCCGTCTATATCAGGAACTCGGAAAGGGAAGGGCCTTCATGTCTTATACTGCCCTCTCACCTACGCCAGAAGTGACAGTAAGTGGCGCATCACAGAATGGCAGACATCTCCCGGTGGCCGGCACGTCGAAACAGTGAGAAGCCAGAGAGGATCCGGCTGTGAGCAGCCCCGGGTGGTCAAGACTCTCCAAGTAGTTTTAAGTAGACAGTGAGGGCCAGAGGGCGCGGGGCCTGCTCCTTTCCTCGAAAAGCAGGGCTCCAGGGCCAGCCCCGCCTCCGAACGGACCCGCAGGTCTGGCAAGGGCGGAAGGCTCATCCCCCAGCCCCCTGGCGAGAGGTCAAGGCCTCCCGGGTGGAGGATGAGCTGTGTCACTTCCTGGGGCAGAGCGGCTGAGACGGGGGAGGGGGTGCTGACCTCGGGATCCACGTCGTCCCACGGTTTGCGCCCATTCCCAAACCCCTAACTTCCAGGGCCGCACCTCGCCTCCCCCGCATCGTGCCTGCCGCCCCCTAACATCACCCTTTATACAGACCACTCCGCGCTCCCACTCCGGGCTCCCAAGCCAGGGGTCGCCGGGCCTTCCGCGCTCCCTTGCCAAACTTGAGTCAACTCGAAACCGCAGAGGTCTCCCTCGCTCCGATCCACCCGCGACGTCCCCTCGCACCCCAGCCTGCAGGGCGGGAGGGACTCCCAGCGCCAGCGGGGACAGCGGTGGCTGGCCAGAAAACGGACTCGCTCACTAACCTGGACTCGGGGGCCTGGATCGGAGCCGAGGACTAGCTGGCGCGCAGCCTCCGCCCCTGCCTAGGGACTCCGGGCCCAGAGGCGGGGCGAGGTGAGGGCTAGAGGTTGCTGATAGGGCCGGCGCGTCCGGCAGCGCGGGGCCCGCACTCCTGGGCTGTGGTGGCCGGGGCCCCACCAGCCAGCGGGGGCGCTGTTCCGCTCACCTGGGAGTCGCGGGTCTAGGCCCTTGGAGAACACCTGAGCGCCGGAGAGGGCACTTGTGCGTCGTCGTCTTCACTTTCCCGGAGTTTCCTGACCTCATGTCAGGGTTGAGCAACACTGATAATACACCCGTACACTCTATTAATTAAATCGTCTGAATAAAAAATCCGAACATATACGAGTAGGTAAAGATAACCGCCTCGCATCATAATGGTATGTTTTGCAAAGACATCATTAAAATTTATTAACTTAAAAATTGTATCTTCAGTTTTAACATATGTGACCCATGTACCCTAAGACAGACGGTAGATAACGTGTTTTTAGGTCCTTGCGAGTACGCGCAAAAGCTTATAAAGCCGGAGAGCTGTAACTATAAGGTTTCGATGGCACAGCAACTCTTAAGAAGAAAAGGAAGGGCAAACTTTTTGCCCCGAGAGAACTGAGGAGATGAGCCTGACCCGGTCTGGGAAAGAGGATTGTCGGATGGGAGCCTACAAGGAGGAGAGTGTCCTGATAGAAGTCAGGACAGAGGGTTGGGCAACGTGGCTTTTTTCACTCAGCATACTACTTTTAATGTTCATTCATATCCTACCATGTATGAGGGCTTTATTCCTTTGAGGGCTTAATAGTATTACATGGTATGGATTTTCCACATTTTGTTTATCCATTCATCAGTGTTTAATTTTTTTTAAACCTTTTTAATGTTTATTATTTTTGAGAGAGGAAGAGACAGAGTGCGAGCAGGGGAGGGGCAGAGAGAGAGGGAGACACAGAATCTGAAACAGGCTCCAGGCTCCGAGCTGTCAGCACAGAGCCTGATGTGGGGCCTGAACCCACGAAATGTGAGATCATGACCTGAGCCAAAGTTAGACTCTTAACCAACTGTGCCACCCAGGTGCCCCTAATTTTTTTTAATGTCCGTTTCTTTTTTTTTTTATTTTTATGTTTTATTTATTTTTGAGAGATCGAGAGTGGGAGAAGCGCAAAGAGAGAGGTGGAGGGGGAGATACAGAATCGGAGGGAGGCTTCAGGCACTGAGCTGTCAGCACAGAGCCCAACGCAGGGCTTAAACTCACAAGCAGTGAGATCATGACCTGAGCCGAAGTCAGATGCTTAACCAACTGAGCCACCCAGGTGCCCCAATTCATTTATTTTTCGAGAGAGAGACAGAGTGTGAGCAGGGGAGGGGCAGAGAGAGAGGGAGACAGAATCCAAGCAGGCTCCAGGCTCTGAGCTGTGAGCACAGAGCTCAACCCAGGCTCAAACTCGGGAGCAATGAGATCATGACCTGAGCTGAAATCTAGAGTCAGATGCTTAACCAACTGAGCCACCCAGGCACCCCAGTTCTTAAACATTTTAGATTGTTTCTACTATTTGGCTTTCATGAATAATGTGACTATGAATTTTCTTGTACAATTTTTTTTATAACATAGGCTTTTTTTTTTCCCTTGGGTAAATACCTAAGAAGAGAATTGCCAGATCATGCATTTACTGTTTTGAGAATCTTCCAGATTGTTTTTCAACACCATTTTGCATTCCCACCAGCAGTATAAGAGGATTCCAATTTCTCCACATTTTTGCCAGTATTTCTTATACTCATCTTAGTCTTTTATAGTCATCTTAGTGGGTGTGCAGTGGTATCTCATTGGTATCTTAATTTGCATTTCCCTAAGGACTAATGGTGTTAAACATTTTTTTCATACACTTTACTACCATTTGCATATCTTCTTTGGAGAAGTGTCTATGCAGATCCTCTGCCTATTTTTTTAAGTGGGTTATTTGTCATTTTATTATTAAGTACAAATTCTTTATATATTCTAGATACAATTTCTTTATGAATTCTGTGATTTTTAAGTATTATTTCCCACGCTAAGGGTTGTCTCTTCATTTTCTTGATTGCATTCTTTGGAAGAACAAGTTTTGAATTTTGATGAAACTCCTTTTTTGTTACTTATACTTTTGTTGTCATATCTGTGAAGGCATTACCTAATACAAGGTCATGAAGAATTATTCCTATATATTTTTTAAATTTTTATAATTTAGGCATGCCTGAGTGGCTCAGTCGGTTATGCAACCGACTTCGGTTCAGGTCATGATCTCACTGCTCATGAACTGGAGCCCTGCGTCAGACTCTGCTGACAGCTCTGATTCTGAAGCCTGCTTCAGATTCTGTTTCCATCTGTCTGCCCCTCCCCTGTTTGCACTGTGTCTGTCTGTCTGTCTCTCTCTCTCTCTCTCTCAGATATAAAATAAAAATAACATTAAAAATTTTTTAATTTTTATAATTTAGCTCTTATATTTAGGTTTATAATCTATTTTGAGTTAATTTTTATTGTGTGAGAAAGAGGTCCAATTTTGTTCTTTTGCTTGTAGATATCCAGTTGTCCCAGGACCGTATTCTTACCACTGAATTATCTCAACATTGTTAGCAAGCCACTAAAGAGTTTCAGTAAGATGTGTGTGTATGTGTGTGTGCGAGGGTAGAGGGCAGGTAGGGAATGACATGTTCTGAATTTATAAATGTCATGTAAGAAAAGATCACCTGGCAGCAGTGAGCAGGGTAAAGAGGTCTGGAGGTAACAAATGCCTAAATCCAGGGAGAGTAAATGTCTAGCTATTGCTTTAGTACAGAGGAAAACGTGCTTAACTAGATGCTATCGAGTTTAGATGAAAGAGAATGGATCTGGGAAATAATTGGTTTTCTCTCCATGGGAGCTGATGATAATGTGTCAGTGGGGATTAAGGATAAGTAACTCTAGGTGTATATCCAGATTTCTTACTCTCACATCTTGATGAAGGACATGAAGAAGAAGAGGTGAGTTAAGAGATGAAAAATACAAGTAAGAAGAGAAATGTGAAGTGATATTCAAGGGAGCACACTGAATGAACGTCTTTCCAGGGAGAGCACCCTGAAGAAACAGAGCAAAGGGCCAAGGAGAAAGCTCAAGGGAGCCCTGATGTTTAAGAAGGCCTGGAGTGGGACAAAACAGATAAAGGGAATTAAGAGGTATACATACTTCCAGTTATAAAATAAACATCACAGAGATGAAAAAGTATAGTATAGGGAATATGGTCAATATTATGTAATAACTTGGTGTGATGACAAATGGTGACTACACTTACTGTGGTGACCACTGAGTAATGTATAGAATTGTCAAATCACTGTGCTGTACATCTCAAACTAATATGGCACAGTATGTCAACTACACTTCAATAATCAAAAATTGTTTTAAGTTTATTTATTTTGAGAGAGAGAGAAAGAGTGCATGCAAGTGGGGGAGGGACAGAGAGAGAGGGGAGAGAGAATCACAAGCAGGCTCTACACCATCAGCACAGAGCCCGATGTGGGGCTCAAATCCATGGTCCGCAAGATCATGACTTGAGCAGAAGACAAACACTTAACAATCTGAGCCACTCAGGAATAAAAAAATTTTTTTAATGTTTTGTTTATTTTTGAGAGGGAGAGAGAGACAGAGTATGAGTGGGGGAGGGGCAGAGAGAGAGGGAGACAATCCATGTAGTAGACTCCAGGCTCTGAGCTGTCAGCACAGAGCCTGACATGGGGCTCGAACCTGTGAACTCTCAGCCAAAATCAAGAGTCTGACACTTAACTGACTGAGCCACCCATGCCCCCCTAAAATTTTTTTTTAAAGGAGAAGGCTGAGGTCTAGGAAAGATTCAAGGAAGAATGATATCTATCACAGGAATTAGCTTAAAACTCATTTCATCAAAGGCTTTTTAAAACAGGAAGATAAACCAACACATCAAAAAATCAAATAGTAGATAATTGATTCCATTCAATACAACTTGCATTTCTTCTCTGACTTGTATTTCTCCTGAGATTAGCCATTCCAAAATTCCAAGTCAATCATCACACTGTTTTGCTGTTTTTAAAATATCTTTTTATCTTTCAAATTAGTTCACATTCTCTTACCGAGTTTTTCTTGATATCTCTTATTTCCTTGACTCTTATTTCCCTGAAATGTTGAAACCCTATTTCATGCAATGAAGACCCTCACTCTTCACAGGCCTTTAAAGACTCAGCTTTTGCTCCTGAAATTCAGCTTATCACAGAAAACATAGTGAAAGATAGAAATCTGCTTTACCAAGAAACTCTGAGAAACTCAACTTACATATGTTTGCTTAAAGTTAACTGGCATATTAGGTACTGAATAGGCATGGTCCTGTAATGTGTCTGCTAGTTTACTTTCCATTCAATAAATATCTTCTATGGGGTTTGATTTTTATTATCTTATAGGCAGTAGAAACTGCAATTTTATTTGTATTTTGAGTAGATCTTTTGGGTGTCTGGATAGGTGGCAGCTAGGAGGTACATAGTGCTGAAACCAAGGAGGTCAACTCACAGATGAGTGAAACAGTCCAGAAGAAACTAAATTAGGGCAATATATTGAGAATAGGAAAGAACTGATAATACAAACTGCTGAGCTGGAAAGATTAGACACTGTGACAGCAACATGTGGAGAAGAGGAGGAGGAGGAATCTGAGTGATTGGGAGGATGGTGATGCTCTACACCAAGGCAGGGAGTGATGGAGATTAAGCAATTTGCTGAAAAAAAAATGCATGTTTGTTGTTGCTTTAAATCAAGTTTGCATTACCTAGATATCATTCAGATGAGATTAAATACATTCTAATTTCCAAGTATCTAGCCACTAGACTTAGTATAGATTTGTGAGCCAACATAATATGTGGGGGTTAAAGTCAGAGGATTCACTGAGATCTCTGAGGCATATGTGTGAATGATAAGAAGGAAACAAGGGGCTGAAGAAAAATACACTGAACTCTAAGTTAAGGGATCATTTCTGTATTATGTGAATATCTAGGGTGTTGAACAGTATACAGAACATATCAATTATTCAGAGTTGGCTTGTGGAAGGAAGGTAGAAAGGAGGCATATGTATGAATGATAAGAAGGAAACAAGGGGCTGAAGAAAAATACACTGAACTCTAAGGGATCATTTCTGTATTATGTGAATATCTAGGGTGTCGAACAGTATACAGAACATATTAATTATTCAGAGTTGGCTTGTGGAAGGAAGGTAAACAGGAAGGAGGGGGGAAGGAAAGAAGGGCATGACTTCCTTTTCAGGGATCATCTAAAGAAACTAAGATAGACTCCTCTTTGCCTCCAGAAGTATCGCAGGCTCTAGACACTAGAGATCTCATTTTTACATTTTTCATGTCCCTTGTTAGGTTTCTAGACTAGTCTGCCTGGGTCTTGTTTTCTGACCTCAATATTAACCCTTTCTAAAGCAGGGTGTGTTCTATGATTTCTGGACTTAACCAGTCTTTCTTTTCTCTCACAGGAGGAAGTACAAAGTGTCCTAGAAAGGAATACATGGATGGGGTTGGGATATATGCTGTCAGTCACTCTGTCTTGTGAAGTGTGGTATGAGTTCTTGTGAGAATCACAGGGCATAGAAGATGGGATATTGAGCAGTTAACAGATATGGGTCACTGATCTGGGTATTAAGGAGTCATGATCAGTAGGAATGGACAGATGTCTGTGGTAGGAGAATTTGGCAAGATCTTAAAGTCAGTGGGGAATGTAGAGTAAAAGGAGTCTCAGGATTAGTAATTCTCCCAGATTCTTGTGTCCTTACAGTATTTTTATTACTGCAGACTTGATTATTGGTCTGAGCCATACTCTTCCTATTGATCTCATTGTTGTGGGTGCTCTTTTATCTCTTCAAATTCTGAAACAATTCTGGGACTTGCAGCATTATACCTTGAGCTCTCCATTGTTGTGGAGGGAAGAAGCTGTCTTGCCCTCAGACCATACAATACCCATACCCTAGATGGTGGAATTTCTAGAGTTTTTCCATGTTTAGTTTCCATGCTCACTATAAAAGTCTCTCCTGTGGGGTTGAGGTCACTTGAGTTAAATGATTCTTCTCTGACTGAGTTTAGCTCTTTCCATACTCACTCGAATGGCAGGGCAATTTATCCTCTATGAAGCTCTGACTTCAGTTCAGGAGGCAAAGATTCTGTGTTCCTCTGGACTATGGGAAAGACCCAAGGCAACTATAGAACACCGAGAGCTGCATTCCATGTCAGCAAGATGTTCTACCCTTGTATCCAGAGACTTTAAGAAGCAAAACTAGGACAGGCTTATATAATGATCTTCTAGTGGAGTCTATCAGTTATCTCTGTGTCTGACATAGGGAGATAGTGGAGAAAGAGATATCTCTTTTTAGGTAGGGAAGAGGCTGAGAGCAAGAGCTATCTTCTTTCTTAGGCAATAAACCATGACCTCTCCTGTAGTCCCTTAGCATCTCAAGCAGAGACCTAGAAATTTACTTGTAATAAGCACAAGAATATGGCAATTTCTACACCACAGGTCTACACCACACTGAGTATGCCCAGAATACTGTTTTTGCTGTACAAACATCTGATCTGATCTAGCTGGAAAGGCCACTTTTGTTAGCAAACTCTCTTATCATTTTCTTCCTCCATGTTTGTATAGTACATTTAATTTCACCAAATACTTTCAAGCCATTATTCAATATTCATGACAACTCAGGGAAACAAAATGGGCTAGAGATTATAATCTTGTTTAAGAGATGAGGACTAAAGCATGAGCTCTAAGAAAAATAGAACAGAAGTCTAAGGCATCTACTATCCTAAATGAATTGGATTTACATTAACATATTTTATTCATTAATCTTTCTAACATTGTAGTCCCGTTCCCAGGCATATAAATGAAAGATAGCTGGGAATTTATAAGAAACAACGCTTAGAACCATTAGCCATTAGGGACATACAATTCAAAACCGCAATAAGATACCATTTCATACCACTTAGTGGGGTATACTTGAAAAGATAAATAATAACAAGTTTTGTCGATTCTGTGAAGAAATTGGGACCATCATACACTGCAAGAGGAAATGTAATATGGCATATTCACTTGGAAAGCAGCCTGGAAGTTCCTCAAAAGGATAAATATAGTTACCATATGACTTAACAATCTTTTAGGTATATACTTAAGATAAATGAAAACATAATTCCACACAAACACTTGTATCTGAATGTTCATAGCAGCATTATTCATAACAACCAAAAAGTAGAAACAATCCAGGGCACCTGAGTGGCTCAGTCGGTTAAGCATCCGACTGACTCAAGTTGCGATCTAGCAGTTCATGGGTTTGAGCCCCACGTCAGGCTTTGTGCTGACAGCTCAGAGCCTGGAGCCTGCTTTGGATTCTGTGCCTCTCTCTCTCTCTGCTGCTCCCCCACTCATGTTCTGTCTGTCTCTGTCTCAAAAATGAATAAATGTTAAAAACAAATTAAAAAAAAAACAAAAAGTAGAAACAATCCAAACACCCATTAATTTATAAATCAATAAACAAATGCTACAAATGTAGCATACTCATACAATGGCATATTATTCAGCCATCAAAAGGCATGAAGTACTGATATAGGCAACACCATGGATGAACTTTGGAAACAGTATGCTAAGGGAAAGAAACCAGTCAGACAGGATCACATACTGTATGATTCCATTTATTTGAAAAGTCCAGAACTGATAAATCTATAAAGAGAGGAAGTAGGTTAGTGATTGCCAAGGGCTAGGAGGTGGGATGGGAGAAAAAGGGACACTGGTTTTATTGGGGGAGGGGGGAATGGGGATGTTCTAAAATTGGTTGTGGTGATAGTGGCACAGCTTTATGAATACAGTAAGAGATACTGATTTATACACTCAAATAAGTGAATTGTGTGGTATGTGAATTATATTTCATAAAGCTCTCACTTAAATTGAAAGAAAAAAAGAAAGAAGGAAGGAAGCAGGAGAGGAAAGAAAGTAGGAAGGAGGGAGGGAGTGGGGAAGGAAGGAAGGAAGGAAAGAGGGAAGGAAGGAAGGAAGAAACTGGACTTACTTCCTGGAGCAGGAAAAGAAAGAGAAGAGTGGGCTGTGGGCCTTTCAATATCTCTTATCTGGTGGCTCCATCCCTTTATTCAGAGCTTCAAGCCTGCCTCTTCCATTCCATTTAGCTTTCTGTATCAGGGTCTCCTGGACAATAGCCTTTACACAGCTACTTCATGGCCCAAGATCAGCTTTTCTGTGTTCTGTCACCAAGCTTGGGTCACACTTTAAACTTGCAAAATTCCTACAATTCTCCACTCGACACCATCCCACTGCTGAAGTCTGGCAGGGGAGCTGAAACTCTCTGTAAGAAGGTTGAAGGACACGTGGCTTCACTCACCTATACCTGCATATACAGATCAGGACAGGAAGCTAAGGAAAGTTCTGGGGGTGGGGGAGGGGTAAAAAAGAAAAGAATGGAATGGGCAGTGTCTTGAAGGGATGGGAGGAGCAAGAAAAGCCTGCTATAGGGAGGAATTCAAAGTACATCCAGTTGTCCTCAGTCTGTGGTTTTGTCAGGAATGCTGTAACACCAGTCAGAAAATTGAAAGAGGAAGGAATGTGTATCCCAAGCAAGGAAGAACTGTGATAGGATCTTGTAGAACAGCAAATACTAAGGGCTTGGATATTACCAGAGGCCAGCAGATGGGGATATTGAGGCCTCGGCTTCAGGGATGTTTATTCTTCCTTCCTGATTTAAAACAAAGAAAAGTACGCCCACATCCCATATGTTCAAAATAATTAACCAGGAGAGTCGAACTGAACCATAACAGTATGGTTAATAGTTAAGTATTGATTAATTTTGGTTTTACAGCTTACCCTTCCCCCATATCATAGAGTCAATAAATCCATATTATTTTTAGGATCCAGATATTTTTGTAAGCATCTAGGAAGTCCTGGAGTCCATCATTGTGCATTTAAGACAGAAAGGAGCCTGAGAGAACTTGACTGGCTTGTGGAGAATAGGTGAAGTGAAGTCCATCTTGTCCAAAAGGAGCATAGAATGTTGGAGTGATGCCCCAGAATCAAGAGAGCGACCCTCTGCTTCAGAGAAGGCCAGCCTTTCCCCCACAGAGCAGACAATGAGTTATCTGTCATACCTCCCTCCTCAGGATGCTTGCTACCACTCACTGCTTTGAGACCATTACATACAATATCAGTATGCTTTTTATCCCTGTTTTGTCACATATGAGAAGCTCATGATTAGAGGTCATTGCTCAGACTCTCGTCTCCATAAGGCCCCAGATCCTTGGTTTTGATTCCATATACCACCCCTCTTCAAAGTTTGACATCCTTCAGTGGACAATGTGGCACTTACAGTCAGCTATCAGAAAAACTCAACTTTTTGGAATATTCTCTTTACTTTCATGGTCTTGCTTCTGGCTCTTTGTCTCTGTCTTTGTATCTGTCTCTCTCCATAATTCTCTTATGATTTTTGATACTTCAAGGACCTAAGCCGAAGTTGGATGCTTAACCAACTGAGCCACCCAAGTGCCCTGTCAGCACAGAGCCCACTTTGGAACTTCTGTCCTTCTCTCTCTACCCTCCCCCCGCTTCAAAAAATAAACATTAAAAAATGTATAATAGTGACAAATTTGGTAGCAACAAAATATCTATTAAAACACCATTTATTTTGTTATGTCAGGCTAATCTCTTTAATAATCAAAACAACCCTGAAATGGGTGTTACTACTTCTTTTACAGAGAAGAAAAAGAAGTTTAAAGAGGTTCCATATTGCCTGTGACAAACGAATGGTATGTACTGAACATGGTGACTTTCTCTAAGTCAAGTCTGTGTGGCTTCAAAGCGTTTGTGAAACTTGGGGAAGTTTCCACTCTAGTAAGCATAAGGGTATGGAATTGCGGCCCCCCTGGGGTCAGACACGATTTAAGTTTTTCAAATACTTTAGTATTATAAAAACTTTGCCATAATTACTAACCTTGTGCACATGTGTTGTATCTGTGAAGGTATGTCTGGAAGGCAATTTCCTTTGTGATTGCTGGATCAAAGGATAAATGCATGAGAATTTTGCTGAGGTATTTCCAAATTCCACAAAAATTCTGTCGTATTTTATATTCATGAGCAATGTATGAAAGAGCTTGTTTTCTTAATTCTTAGCCAACATGATGTTGATCCTTTTAATTATTGCCGATCTGATAGGTGAGAAATGGTAATTATGGTATAGTCTTAATTTCATTTTCTCTTATTAATAGTTAAGCATATTCCAATTGACTTAGTCCTCTTTCATCAGACTCTTGATCATTTTTGCCCCTACATTTTATGGGCTCCTTGTGTATTAGGAAAAATTAACCATTCATCTGTAACATAATTTGAAAATACTTCTTCCTAGTTTGACATTGACTTTTGACTTTCCTTATGGTGTTTTCTTTGGTTTTGATTTTGTTTTTTTGTCATAAAAAAAGGGGGAGGCATTTTTTATTGGAAGATCATAGTGATATCTCTGTGGAGAAGACATATAAACAGAAAACTGAATGAAAGGAGAGAGTGAGTAATGTAAAGATATAAGTAGAGGGTGGGTCACCTGAGTGGCTCAGTTGGTTAAACGTTTGACTCTTGATTTCAGCTTTAGGTCCTGATCTCATGGTCTTGGGATCAAGCTCCGTGTGGGGCTCTGCACTGAGCATGGAGCCTGCTGAAGATTCTCTCCCTCCTTCTCCCAATGCCCCTCCCCTACTTATTGTGCATAGGTGCTCTCTCTCTCTTTCAAAAATTAAAAGGATCCAGGAATAGGGTGTTTCCAGCAACAGATTAACAGACACCAGGGCCTGAGGAGGAGATGAACTTGGTGTATCTGTAAAACAGTGATAAAGTATATGTGTTTTGTAGTAGGTGTACTTATTTATTTTTATTTTTATTTTTATTTTAGGGAGAGAGAGTGCAAGCATGCGCACAAGTGGGGGAGAGGATGGGAGGAGAGAGAATCTCAAGCAGGTTCCATGTGAAGCCTTATGCAGGACTCAATCCCACAACCCTGGAATCATGACCTGAGCCGAAATCAAGAGTTGTATGTTCAACTGACAGAGCCACCCAGGTGCTCCTGTAGCAGGAGTAATTAAAGCAACATCTACAACAATGTCTGAAGGTATTTAATTTTGATATTTAACATTATATTTGATTGAATTTAGTTATTTTAAATATTAGATTAATATTTTAAAATCTTGTTTTGTCTTTCCTAGACCTCTATGTAGAAATAAAATTCATGTATGATTATGCAATCTGCTTGGGTCTCAGGACAACTTTTTATTAATTATGAGGTAATGAGCTACTAATTGAGTTGAATGAACTATTAATTAATAATAGTTAAAGCAACAATACAAATAAAGCTATCATTTGTAAAGCATTTATTATATACCAAGCACTTTTACAATATATATACTCTATAATATATATTTGTACATATTGTATGTATTATGAAATATATATTATAGAATATATAATACATATTTCTCTACACATTAAGGAGAAAACGCAAGCAGACACTAAGAAAAGTCCAACATGGATGGGAAATCCCAGATAACTTACCACCACCTTTATTCTAATCCATTTTTTTTGAGATGGTGGTGGATCAGAAGATATTGAATAATAGGTGGAAGAAGGTAGGGTGACTGTTACTGTAAAGATTTCTAAGAAAGGAAGTCAAAGGTGGGTTTGAATAGAGCATGTATGGAAATTAATTGGGACATAGATGATAATAGCATGGCGATAATTGGAAGATGTAGAGACAAGGTCAGGGTGAACATAGGTCAATTAATAGATACAGAAAGGGATTAAGTTGAGGTCGAGTTGAGAACATTTATTTAGACTCCTTGGCAAGATGTGAAAACATCTGTTTAGCCCCTTCCCAAATCTGCTTAGTCCTCACTCCATAAATAATGGGATTGAGCATAGGCGGGATGACCACATAGAGGTTGGCCAGGAGGATATGGACATAGCGTGGGATGTGTCTCCCACCGAACCTGTAGGCAAAAACAGAGAAAAAGGCAGGGATATAGAAGAGTAGGATGACACAGACGTGGGAGCCACACGTGCTCAGGGCCTTGGATCGGGCATTTCGAGAAGGGAGGAGGAAGACAGCTCGGAGGATGTGAATGTAGGAAACTGCAATAAGGATGATGTCCAGGCCTGTGGAGAGTAGGGCAGCTGCCAACCCGTACCACACATTGATGGAGATGTCAGAGCAAGATAGACGGGCGATGCCCATGTGCTCACAAAACGTGTGTGCAATGATGTTAATCCTGCAATAGTGCAGGCGCTTGAGAAGAAAGATGGATGGAAACATGATGATGAAGCTGCGGGTCAGGGTGGCAGTGACGATCTTGCCAATGACGGTGCTCGTGAGGACTATGGCATATCGCAGAGGGGAACAGATGGCCACAAATCGGTCAAAGGCCATGGCCAGCAGGACTGCAGAGTCGGCCACAAAGAGGAAGTGGATGAAGAACATTTGGGTGAGGCAGCCGTCAAAGGAAATGTGGCTGGAACCTAGCCAGAAGTTGGCCAGTGCTTTGGGTATCGTGGAAGTGGAGAGCAAGATATCTGTACTGGCCAGCATGGACAGGAAAATGTACATGGGCTCGTGCAGACTTGGCTGTGAGAGGATGATGCAAATTAAAATGCCGTTGCCTGCCAGGGCGGCTACATACATGGTGCAGAAGGGGATGGAGAGCCAGATGTGCAGGTGCTCCAGCCCAGGGATGCCGGTGAGGAGGCAGCCTGCTGTGCGAGTGTCAGAGTTGTTCACGGTGGCTGTGCCGCTGGCAGATGAAAGGGCCATGATTTTCTTCAGAGCCCTCGCCTGTGCCAGAGGGGAAACATAGCTTCAGACTTTGTATACACTAGCAGAGTAAACAGAAAGTCTTGCAAACAACCACAGGGTCTGTACACACAGGTCCTACAACTCTTATGGGGTGGGCACAGGTATATTCCCTGTAGACAATTACACACGGGCTCTGCACAATGTGCAGTTATAGGCTCTGCCCACAGAAAGGCTCCGTGTTCTTATTCAGAGGTGTTTGACATAGTTCTAAGAGCTTCATAGGGCTGCTTGAAAACCTTGCCAGACTCAGCATAGTGCTACAGGTTCTGAAAAGAACAAGAATAGCTAGAACACCAAAAACAATCTCTACAATCTCTCCAGGTATGTGAACTGTAATGAGCTCTGCAAAAGCCCCAGGCTCTGCACAGAAGGGCCACAGTCCCACACCAAGGAATGGTTACCTCTTCTTAGCAGACCACGTGGAAGAGTAGGATTGGGGGCAGTGGGGACTGAAGACACTGTATCTCTTTCCCCCTATCACTGATGCCCCAACAAGTACAGAGGCAGTGAAGGCAGCTGTAGCATTTAGAAAGAACACTAGACATCATGTGGGTCAGAGATCTGCTCTGTCAATTACACTGGGTAATTTTGGACACCTCACTGTCTTTTCTAAGAAACAATTTTCTGATCTTTTAAATGAGCATGATTGTTGTCCTATTGGCATCACAAGAAATTTTGTCTTTGGAAGCTTTATTTAACTGTGGGGTGCCTTCTGAGTCACCCAGCTGGCTCTGAAGTGTTATGTAGTCACCAGGAACAAGAAGGAAGGTGTAGAGCCATGCTTCAGAAGGAGAGGTCCTCAGATCAGCATCACCGGGGAACTTGCAGATTATTGAACCCTACCACAAATCTCATGAATCAGAACCTGGGCTTCGAGGCAGCCATCTACTTTCAAGCAAGGCCACCAGGTGACTCTGACTCGTGCTAAAGTTTTTGAGCCACTGATAGAAGACCTTTTCCCTTTTCTTCCATATCTAGTCCACATGCCCATTACTTCTGCCAGGATCAATAGCTTCTCAGTTTCTGGTTTCTGCAGCATTCTCCCTGGAAGTGCTCAGACTTCCACTACATCTAAGCGGTGTGATCCTCAGCTCACATGGTCAGGATGTGAAGAAAAAGACACGACCATACAAATAGTCTTTACTACAAATTAGGCCACTTGACCCCTCAGTCCTATGCAATTGTTCTTACAACGAACCTACAACTTTTACCACTGCCCAAATTCCTATTCTTCTACCAACTAAACTTTCCTCCTGTAAAACCCACACCTTATGTCAGAGCCAACTCCTCATATAATTATTCCACTCTTGTAGACTTATCTCATTTCTGCACCCATTCTCCTCTCATTTCCTCCAGTTTTAGAGAAAGTGGTGTGACTGTTTTTCCTGTGCTTCAATGATTCCTTTGTTAGAGCTGGAATATAGTTTACTTTACCTAGGTATAAAAAAGCCTCTTCAAATTATTTTACTGATTTATTTAGACACAATATATGTTAATTGTGATTTCCTATACTGATAGCAAACAACTGGAAAATTGAATTTTAGAAGTTCCATTACAATATAGACATAAAAGCATATACGGGGCACCTGGGTGTCTCAGTAGGTTAAGCATCCGACTTCGGCTCAGGTCATGATCTCATGGTTCGTGGGTTCAAGCCCCGCGTTGGGCTCTGTGCTGACAGCCTGGAGCCTGGAGCCTGCTTCGGATTCTGTGTCTCCCTCTCTCTCTGCCCCCCTCCCCTTTCTCACGCTCTGTCTCTCTTCGTCTCTCAGAAATAAATAAACATTCAAAGCCAGTCCTTCCATACACATCTCTTTAGGCTTTAATGTCTCTACCCTCCACTGGTTCTTCTCCAGTCTCCTGGTCTTCTTTTCCAGTTCACATTAAGGGTGACTCTGTCCCAGCAGGATGATTTACTGGTGGTATTTGCTATAAGGTGTCTCTAACCTCTCCTTACTGCCCACTTGCCCTGGCCTGTCTGGTCCATTGCCTTAGGTTTATTTAGCCTACCTGTGCTAGTACCTCCCAAATCTGTATTTGCGGTCTATATTATTTTCCAGGCTTCAGATCCACTTATCCACATCCTCCCCCCGACTAGTCTGCAGTTCTTCCAGTCTCTAAACCAGACTCTATCCATAAGCTATGTTTCCTAAAGATAATTTTAAGCATGGTACTTACTTGATTACAGATATTAATTTCCCTCTGCCTGAATGATTCTCACAAATATGTTGCCCATGTGCTCTACTAACACTGGATCAAATGCATGCCTCTGAATTTACATTTTGCTTCCTCTATTCCATTCTCACTTTTATTTACCCAGTTTATATTTCTCATTCGGGAAGACTTTCCTCATCCCTCAAGGCCGGGCTATGTGCTTCCTCTGTGCACCTGTGTTCCCCTGCAATGACCTCTCTCACCACTTAGCACATTGAAATACTTTTAGCCCTAATATATTGTGAGCTCCTTCAGGGTCGGGGCTGCGTCTTATTCACTGGTGTCTGGGATAGAGTTGATGCGTAGTGAATGCTATCAAAAATGAGAAAATAGGTAGATTTCCACTCACACAGCTGTGTAAGTTCACACTGTCAGGGACACACACTCATGCCATAAAAATTATGGGTTTGTAATCCCAGACCCTCTGTTCTCATAGCCTCTTCTTGTCCATAGCCTCTGCCTTTTGTGCTCATTCTTTCCACAGCATCACTCACCACACACATCCTCCACTACCTGCTCCCGCCTCCGTGGGTCTCATCGGCCCCTGTGCAGCTTCTTCTCCAGCTTCATTTCTTCTCCTAGATAGTCAACCTCCAAGGCAGGCTTTGCTCACAGTACCTCCCTATCACTAATCCACGGAACTTGTGTTTCACTCCAGTTCAGGCACCCTTGATGTTCCCGCACCCCCAAACTGGGCAGCATCCCCAAGAGCCCCACTTAAAGTTTTCTTTCTGGAAGCTCCTGTTTTCAGATACACACACCCCCACTACTACTTGTATGCCCAGTTCTCTTGCCCTCTCATTCTTGCTTCTCTCTGCTTTGGGAAAATGACCAAAACAAGCGTTCCTTCTATTCCAGTGAATTCCTATCCCCACTTGTTTTTGAATCCTATACCTGACTGCTCCATTCAGGAATGTTATCCTTTATAAATGCTACCCCCACAACTGCAGTAAAATAACATTTCCCCCATTGTTTCTCAATGTCTGAGGATAGAGCTGTGTGTGATTTATGATTCTTGCATGCTCCTTACATGCCAAGGATCATTTGCTCATCAGTCTCGCGTCCTCACCTGTAAAGTGACCCTTCAAACTGCTCTTCCTCACCTCACTCCGCAGAACAAAAGTCACTGCAGTGACTTAGCCCATTCTTCCCCTTCACCCATCACATCTCCTTGAATGTTGCTACAAAGCTGTCTACTTATCACATACCCATTTCCCATCCATTCCTCCATATTAATCACCTCCTCTCCATCCTGAAAATGTGTGATCCAGACTTACCTCCCTGAGGCCTCCTTCTCAGAATCACAGTTTCTCAATTCAACATTTCAAACACAACTCAGGCTTCCTCCATATATAGAGTTGAATCTTGGGCCTTGCTCCATATGGTGTTTATTTCCTCTTCTCCTTTGGGAATGGGGATTCTCTCCTTCCTTGGTATCCCTTTTCCTCCCTTAATTTCAAATCTCTCCCCTGCCATTTAGGCCAATATGCTTCTGTTCAACACAAGGATCTAAGGCAGGCAAGGATATGCTCTGGCATAGAGCCAAAGAGAAGAAATCTATCGACAGACACTCTGAGCTTCTCTCTTCTGCTCATCATTTTGCCTTCCCTGAGGCATTTTCCTCTTGGGCTTCTTTCATTCATTATCTGCCTAGTGTCTGTCTTCAAATCTTGCTTCTTTTTAACCTTCATGCTCTCTTTTCACTCCTTCCCTGCCCTTAAAAATCTATTGCATTCATATATCATCCTGAAGGAAAGGATATATAGGAATTCTTGTCCCTAGTCTTGCTCATTCAAAAATTTGACAAGATCAATCCCTTTTTTTGGCAAGCATTTCAGGTTAGTAGGTAAGGGAATCATGTCCTCTTACCATGAGCGGATACCAGGAATTACAATAATGTGGTGGGTACAAAATGCTGTGGAATCCAGAAGCCAGAAGAACAATTCTGCCTGGCAAAGTTAGGGGAGGCTTCATAAAGTGTCACATTACAGTTGGGGACTGAAACGAATGTGGTGTGCACATATGTGTGTGTCCATGTGTGTTTATGATTTTTTTGAGTGCCTAGACAATGAATGTGAAAGAAGTTTCCATTGATTGAAATGCATATTCCTGCGCTAGCACCACACTTTCTTGATTACTATGGCTTTATAATAAGTTTTAAAATCAGGAAGTATGAGTCCTCCTATTTTATTCATTTAGAATTGATTTGGCTCTTCTGCATCACTTGAGACTCCATATGGATTTTAGAATGAGTTTGTTGATTTTCTTTTTTTTGTTGTTTATTTATTTATTTTGAGAGAGAGAGAGAAAATGCAAGCCAGAAGGGCAGAAAGAGAGGGAGAGAGAGAGAATCCCAAGCAGGCTATGCACAGCCAGCCAGGAGCCCAATGCATGGCTCAAACCGATGAATCGTGAGATCATGACCTGAGCTGGAGTTGGATGCCCAGTTGACTAAGCCACTCAGGTGTCCCCAGTTTGTTAATTTCTATGAAGAATTCTGCCGTGGTTCTTGTAGGGATTGAGTTGAATCTGCAGATCAGTTTAGGAAGTATTGTCCTCTTCACAATGCTGACTTTTCTATCTATGAATATGAGAAATTTTCCCATTTATTTAGATCTCCTTTAATATTTTTCAACAATATTTTCTATTTTTCAGAGGATAAAATTTATAATTCTTAAGCTTCTTCCTAAGTATTTTATTCTTCGTGCTGTTCTGATAAATGGAATAATTTTTCTTTTTTTTCCTTTTTTTTAATGTTTATTTTTTGAGAGAGAGAGAGAGAGAGAGAGAGAGAGTGTGTGTGTGTGTGTGTTTGTGTGTGTGTGAGCAGGGGAGGGGCAGAGAGAGAGAGAGAGATACAGAGAGTCCAAAGCAGTCTCCAGGCTCTGCGCTGTCAGCACAGAGCCTAACACGGGCCTCGAACTCATGAACCATGAGATCATGATCTGAGCTGAAGTCGGACGCTTAACCAACTGAGCCACCCAGGAGCCCCTGAATCATTTTCCTAATTTGTTTTTAGTTTGTTCATTACTAATGAATAGAAATATAAGCAAATTTTGTATATTGATCTTAAATATTGTATATTGATCTACAACCTTGCTGAACTCATTTACTAGTTCTAATAATTATTTTTTAGTGGATTCCTTAAGAATTTCTATATCAAGTTCATGTCATCTATAAATTGAGATAGTTTTACTTATTCTCTTCCAATGTAGATGCCTTTTACTTTTTATTCTTGCCTAATTTCCTTGGGTAAGACCTCCAGCACACTGTTGAATAAAAGTGTCAAGAGCCTGTATATACGTATATGTATCCTGTATATACATACATATATATTCTTTATTATATACAAGAGCCAATAATAATAAACATCTTTTGGGAATTTGCATGTTTTCTAAGTTCAGGAAATAACTCATGTTTGTCAGAAAGAGTTGTAACTCAAGGGGAACCTGGGTGGCTCAGTCAGTTAAGCATTGGACTCTTGGTTTTGGTTCAGGTCATGACCTCAGGGTTCGTGAGTTTAAGCTCCGCATCAGGCTTGTGCTGACGGTGTGGAGCCTGCTTGGGATTCTCTCTCTTCCTCCCTCTCTGTCTCTCCCCTGCTGTCTCTCTCAAAACAAATGAACATTTTTAAAAATTAAAAAAAGAAAAAAACAGTAACTTAACACTACTTATTGCAATATAGCATTCTAGAATGGTATATATCTGCTCCATTTTCAACAAGTCATTTTATAATTACATTTGTTTGTTCTGAAGAATTATAATCTTGATAGTTTAATAAAGAGGACAGACAATAATAAAGATAGTTTCTATGTCTGTGAGTCATTGCTTCTTAGGAATATTTTGTTTACCTGGTTTTCCGCTCAGAGTATATTTATTTTATATTCCCAAATTATCTATATCAAGAACTGTGAGGAGTATGAAATTTTCCTCTACTTGCAAGCTAAAAAGTTATCCATTTCATGGTGGCTGGTAGAAGACACAGGAATCCTGGGTCAGAGACAGGATAATTTAGTACAAGCAGCCTAGTAGATTTCTCTAGATTTAGTTGATGTCCTTCTTCTGTGCCAGACTCCTGTCCAGGAAACCTCATTATATTGATTTTTCATGTCTCTTTAGGCTCCTCTTGGTTTCAGCAGTTTAGTTTTAAAATGTTTCAATGTGTTACTATTTTACTTTTATTTTTAAAAATGGAGTTTTTATGTACACCATGTATTTTTATTTTAAAATGTTAAATTTCTTTTTCTATATTGTTGGAATAAAAGGGTCCCTGTGTGTTCAATTTGATTTTTTGCTACAGAATTTCCACTCTGAACAGTTGAGATGAGAGAAAATCAGTTTCATGTAAGTTGCTGAAAGATCTGCAAGAACTCAGGGACACAGCAGAGTCAAAAGAATGTATTTTTAGAGAAGCAGGAGGTTACTTTACCCGTTTTTCTGAGCCACAATTGATACACCAAGCTAGCGAGCATACAACCTTTAATAGCTGGTGTATTTTCCCTGGAGATATTCTAAACTTGTTATTTTTATCTGATTTAGTGAAATGGAAAGCTTAGTTAGCACCACAAAATTACAATGTATCTTCAGCTCTTTCTGTAGTATGCAAAGCTTACTCTTCCTTATAGATTTATTGTACTGTTACACAAGACAATTCAAGTGTGAAAGGTCACCGTAAGACACTAAAACTTGAGGTAGTTCTTTTTAGCAATGCATTTAACAGAATCAATAAAATGAAAGAAAACAATGGACGTTAGAGAAAAAAGTGGTTTCAAGAATAACTTTAAGGTTTCTGTCATAAGCATGTGAATGTTAATGATACATTTCCAGCCCTGTGGTAAACATTGGACAGTCTGCAATGATTTATGCAAAAGTTTAACTCCTCTTGCTCAGAAGTCAGGTTCTTCAGGCTCTTAAGTACCTCAATGCAGTTACAACTAGAAACCAGAAAGCCCCATTCAATGAGCTAAAAGGCGATGCTCATATCTACAACCAAATCATCAGGACTTACCCACATCCCTAACCAGTCCACTGTCTTTTCTCCAAACATTCATATAAACATCCAGGATCCAGAATTTAAAGGGTTATTATCACACCCTTTTCCCAAGTCAGAACCAGGAGCCTAGCTACTTTAATTTGTTTTTTCTTTCAAAAATTATTTTTGAGTATCTGTAAATGACTAGTCTACACAGGAATTCGAGCACTTCCTGGTTTCTCCCCTCTGTCCAAAACCCTGAATCAAAGCATGTTTATGTACGATGTCATTTCTAGACCAGGAAAACATTAATATAAACATTTACATACTAATACTAAAAGTACTGATTGTTGACTGGAGTCCCTGGAGTCCCCCAAGATTTCAGAGCCCTCGCTTTGAAAAGTTTTTCCATCCCCTGAGAAAACCAATGAGAAATAAAAAGTTCCGCCATGCAGGTGTGTCTGTCTTTCTTGGCTGGAATTACATTTCTTTGTTCCCATGCTTCAACTCTCATCCAGGTACACTTCTTTCTTTTTATATGTGCTCCCCAATGGTGTTACCTCCAGCACCTTTCTGTTCTCATCTTAGACCTATCCTCTGCAAGCCTTTACTGGTTTTCTACCATCAAAATAAGGTGTCTGTGGGTATTACCTGAATGTGGTAACGGTGGTAGGAGACTCGGGGAGGCAGAAAGGGAAGATCCAGGAAAAGGTCATGATAGCGAGATTAATGAATGGCCCTGCAAAGATATGCATACCCTAACCCCTAGAACCTGCTCATAAGTTATTTATATGTCAAAGGAGATTTATGGTGGCTAATCACTGATTTTAAAATAGAGACATTATATTGGATTATCTGGGTGATTCTGATGTAATTGCAGTGGTCTTATAAGTAGAATAGAGAGAGAGAAAAGTTCAGAGTCAGAGAGAGAGATGTGACTACAGAGGTTAGAATCATGAGATTTGAGAAACACTCAATCCACATTTATTGTCCTTGAAGATGGTGGAAGCAATAATAAGCCAAGGATGTGTGTGTGTGTGTGTGTGTGTGTGTGTGTGTACACAGATATTTCTATATTTTCTGGCCCAAAAAGGACACAGTGAAAAAGTAAGTAAACAATGAAATAACAATTTTACTCCTGAGAGTATATGAATGGTTATTCTTGCCTTCTTTTATTCTGGAAGAGACACATGGGAACAGAAAATTTGTCCTCAAGAGGAATTCCCAATCATTAACAGAGGATGCTCACATATCTAGGAAAGAGAATCCAGGAAAATCATGTAAAATTCAATATAGTCTTCTGATTGTTTGTTTGGTAAAATGATTAAGAGCTGTGATTTTTATCAGCAGGGGAACGGACTGCATGGTTTAGGATTCCTGGAGAAGGTTTCCTGGAGACATTAGTGTTTGTAAGGATCAGGAATTTACACATGTTGAGAAAATACAATATTACACTGATGGAAAAAGCAGCAATCCAAGCAATGAGATGTAGGAATGATGGAGAAATCTATGGAGGACTATATGGATGCCTTGTAGGGAAGAATGAGAGACATATTCACATAGGTAGAACTAAAATATGTAAGGAAACTATTGACTCCCAACCAGGAGATAAAATATATTCTGTAGGTGCAATGGGGGCAATTACAAATTTTTAAACAAGGTTGCAGATGTCTTAAGAATTTCATATTTTAAGAGAGCAACCTGGCAGCATGAGATAAAGAAAAAGGCTTGAAAGATACTGAAAGAATGGGAAATCTTACTGCATGGCTCCAATTAGTGATTAATGATTTGAGCAGGCGAGGAAGTGGAGAAGAAATGGAGTAGGTGGAACAAACAGAGATTTCAAAGAGGATCAGAAGAGCTGGCAGATGAGACATAGGGACTGAAGGAGGAAGAAGAGCCCCAGCCAACCCTCAGATCACGAGGCTCCAGGGGTGGGAGAATGATGTGATGACAAAGTGAGGTAGCTGCTCAGGCAGTTGGCAGGTGCAAAAATAATGAGTTGTGGAGAATTGTTGATGAATCAACAGAAGAATATTTAGGTGGAAATTTTCCTCTAGATTTTGAAGAAGTGGGGCAACTAGGCAGCAGTAGACTGGCTCGCCAGAGTCCTAATGATGCACTGGTAATAAAGAATGCAGATTTGCTAATTCACACCTGACCCATTATTTCTTTGAATGGATACCTCAGTAAGATATTACTGAGATTTTTTCAGGTAGGATATTCAATACTTACATCTTTAAGAAATCTCAGACTGAACTTGGAACTTTACTTGACAACAAGTGCCAGTAATGCTCCCAGGTCATGGATCTGGTGGGATGTAGTCCCAATATAGTAACAATACCATTAAGGTGATGTCTATAGATAGGGAATTATTGATTTAATTGATGTCTCTTGGCAGCTTTTGGTAAATGCTGCAGAGATTGTGACAAGAGGTAGGTTGTGTTTGCCTCTGTGTTTGTTATGAGATGGGAACTAAAGTTCTGGGAAAGACTTAAAGGGAATTCATGGCTACTCAGTTCTATTTTACAAAATGTAAAAAAATATTACATTTTGTCTTCAAAGAATTACAATGAACACGATGGCCACATTGAATCTGACAAGTTTCAATCCAGGCTCTTTCATTTTGGTGGGGATCCCAGGGCTGGAGCAATTCCACATCTGGATTGGGATTCCTTTCTTCGTTATCTACCTGGTGGCCCTTGTTGGTAATGGCATCCTTCTTTACCTCATCACTATGGACCACAGCCTCCACGAACCCATGTTCTTCTTTCTCTCCATGTTGGCGTCTGCAGACCTCATATTATGCACAACGTGTATCCCCAAAACACTTAGCATATTCTGGTTGAAAGCTCAGAAAATCACTTTTTCTGGCTGTCTTACCCAGTTGTTCTTTCTTCACTTCAGCTTTTTTCTGGACTCCGCCATTTTGTTGGGAATGGCTTTTGATCGTTACATGGCTATTTGCTGCCCTTTGAGATACACAAGCGTTTTGACACCAAGGACAATTATCAAGATCATGGTGGGCATTGTTGGTCGGAGCTTTGGTGTCATTTTGCCTGTTGTTTTCCTGGTGAAGCGTTTGCCCTTCTGCAAGGCACGTATCATCCCTCACACATACTGTGAACATATAGGGGTGGCCCGACTCGCCTGTGCTGACATCTCCATCAACATCTGGTATGGTTTTGCTGTGCCTATAATGACGATTATCTCAGACCTGGTCCTCATTGGTATTTCCTACGCTCTCATCCTTCATGCTGTTTTCCATCTTCCATCCAGAGATGCCCGCCAGAAAGCCCTCAGCACCTGCGGTTCCCACGTCTGTATCATTCTCATTTTCTACACACCAGCCATGTTCTCTGTCCTCACTCATCGCTTCGGCCACAATGTCTCTCGCACCTTTCACATCGTGTTTGCCAACCTCTATGTGGCAATCCCTCCTACACTCAACCCTATCATTTACGGTGTAAAAACCAAGCAGATCAGGGACAAGGTCATCATCCTACTCTTTCCTAAAGGGATGAAGTGACCCCGGGCTGAGAACATGGAGAGAAAAAATTATGAAAAGTCAAGTAATCATATTGATTTAATAGAATTTCTTATATAATTCAGTAACAGGAAGCCCTCCAACATGGATTCAATTCCCATGAATTTCAAGACCTTAATTCTGTTGGAGAAAAGCATTGGTAGAATTATAGGAAGAAAGGTAAGGATTTTTCAAGTCTCTAGAAAATGGTAGACATCAGACAGAAGTATCCTAATTTTCTACAATCAAAAACATAAATGCAAAATAGGTTTATACTTCCTTTGGTCCTTTTATCCTGTTTCAATGTCCTTTTTAAACAATTCAAAAAGAAAAGAAAAGGAAAGAAAAAATAGTATTTTATTCATAGGCTTCTTTACCATGCAGTAAGCTCATAAATTTAATAACCATCTGCATGCTGAAAATTCCCACCTCTAAAGCTCCACTCCCAATTCTTTCTCTATCCCACATAGACGACTGTATTTGGTAACTTCTTTTGGTTATCCAACTGAAACTTCACAATAAACATGAACCAAAATTCGTTATTGACTATGTCTTCTGAATATCCTTTAAATTCATTCACATGTTTCACATTAAAATATTATCACCTCTCTCTGTGTGTGTCCTGGATCTTTTCAACAGCCTCATTTGGAATTTGCTAACTCCAAATTATTCTCTCTCCCATCCATTTTTTACTCAGAAACGAGAACGTTCTTACTAAACTCCGATTACATCATGTCAATCCTCTACTTAAAAATCATTCAAAGGTCACCTGGATGACTCATTCAGTTAAGTGACCAACTCTTGGTATCAACTTGAGTCATGATCTCACGGTTTGTGGGATTAAGCCCTGTGTCAGCACAGAGCCTGCTTGGGATTCTCTCCCCACCCCTCTTTCCTCCTCACCACCCACCCTCCACTCATGCTCTTGTGCACTTGTGCACTCTCAAAACAAACAAACAAACAAAACCATTTGAGTTACTCATTGTGCTTGGAAGAAAACTCAGATGCCCTAATATATCTTCAAAGCCTTTTACAGCATTGTTGGTGCTAACCAGTGCTCCCTGACCTACCTCTCCCCTTTCCTCCTCACATGCCCCTTAAGCTACAATCACCCTTTATGTCTTATGCTTTTTCAAACTATGTTCTCCTTCCTTCTGGAGTTTCACACATGCTATTTCCTCTGGAATCTGAAGCTAATTTTGCACTTGGGTAGGAAAGGGAGTGAAAGGAAATAATGTTTCAATCCCTTCTTATTGTTCTATTTCATGCCCACCAGGAAAACTGTAATTTTTTTTAAATGGGAAATAACATGTACTGGTGAGGATGTGGAGAATGGAACCCTGATGCATTACTAGTGAGAATGTAAAATGGTGCAGCCTCTATAGAACACAGATTAGCAGTTCCTCAAAAGGATAAATGTAGAATTATCAAATGATCCAGTCCTACTCTTAGGTATATACCAAAAAGAATTCAAAACAGATGTTTAACCCAAAACTTGTAAATAAATGTTATAGTAGCATTATTTACAATAGCCCCCAAAATAGAAACAACTCATTTCAAATGCATGTCAACTGATGAATGGTTAAAACAAATATATTCAATCTAAACAATGGGGTCTTTATCAGCCATAAAAAGGAATGAAGTTCTGATACATAATATAACACAGATGAACCTGGAAAACACTATGCTAAGTGAAAGTAGCCAGACACAGAAGGCTATTTCTGTATCGTGTGATTCCATTTGTGTCAAAAGACTAGA
Source organism: Cryptoprocta ferox (assembly GCA_028646485.1). NCBI lineage: Eukaryota > Metazoa > Chordata > Mammalia > Carnivora > Eupleridae > Cryptoprocta > Cryptoprocta ferox. The sequence goes on from CM053575.1 coordinate 49,717,694, forward strand.
ATAGCCAAATCCATAGAGACAGAACATCACTTAGTAGTGGCGAGGTGACTGCGGGCAGGTGAAATAAAAAGTAACTGCTTAGTGAGAACGTGGTTTCCTTTCGGCGTGATGAAAATGTTCTGGAATTAGATGGTGGTGATGATTGCACAACATTGTAATGCACTAAAAGTCACTAAATTACACACTGTAAAGGGTTAAGATGGCGAATTTTATGTGATGTTGTAAATCTGACCTTAATAAAAAAGTTAAATAATATGGTCAGTATCATATAAATAATATATGATGAGCATAAAGCTAATAAATCTACCTGATTTCAAAGTATTTGCTCTTACTCACTCACTGTCTTAGCTCCCAGTAAGGTGGGATTTCTCTAGTACAGAGACCTCACTCTTTCACATCTTTTCCGAGTTAAACCAAGCTGCAATTTTCAAGCGCATTCTAACCCCAGTGTGTCAGGCCTAAGAAGAGCTGCAATTAGTGGTGTGCTGAAGACTGCTCTTACGGACCTGTGAGAGCCAAGTGTTAAATTTTCAGGAATTTTGCAAGCAGGTCAACATCATTTGGACAGTTCAAAATCAGCTGTAATAGGAGTAATCTACACATCAGGAATCAGCATATGCACAAACTAAATCCTCAAAAGACCGTTGCTGAACATTCACTAGGCACATCACTGGCTACAATCCTCCCGAAGCCCAGTGCACAGGCCTGAATGTGGCTCAGGCAATGATTTCAGACCTTACAGGCTCCAGTTGAACTTCAGCCACTTTTGGGCTTTTTCCTTCCAAACTCTGATTTTTATTTGGTCATTCTCCTCCCCCCCCCAACACCCTTCATATTCCTAAGCTTGATAGTATTGTTGGGAGGTGGGGGAACATGTTCTTTTGTTGTGGTTGAGATAGGCTCTTTCAGATATATGGATTTATGTGGTTATAAGGAGTAGAGTGGGAGGAGAGACAGGAATGGGTACAGGACAACAGCCACCTAAGACTTACAGTTGAGAGTTATGGAACTAGAAGATTATTTATACTGGAAGTTTGTACTGAACATGTGATGCTTTTTTTTTTCATGTTTATTTATTTGTGAGAGAGAGAGAGACAGAGCGCGAGCAGGGGAGGGGTAGAGAGAGATCAGACACAGAATCCGAAGCAGGCTTCACGCTCTGAGTTGTCAGCACAGAGCCTGACACAGGGCTCAAACTCATGAACCATGAGATCACGACCTGAGCCGAAGTCTGGCACTTAACTGGCTGATCTACCCTGGCGTAAATACTCATGTTATCAACCTTGTCCTGAATGCACACACAAAGTGTTCTCAATCACACACAAAGTGTTCTCAGTTAGGAACAGAAGATCATTATTCACTTAAAAAGCAAATAACTGTGTGGGTCCCCATGTCTGATTCTTACCAGTAGGGCTTTACAATGAAGGCTAGGTCACATGTCCTATGCATACAAATGTCCTATATGTACAAAATTGAAGATGAAAGGAAAATGTATTTTCTCTGCTTGTAGAAGCCAGAGAGACTATATTTCCTCCCCTCCTTTCCCCTCCCTTTTAGGGAAAGTTTTCTGGGAGACTGATGAGGAATAAATCTCTCCAAGGAAAAGATAAGACGTTTATCTTCAGCTCTAAACCCAGCACATCTTTGTACTTCTGGAATTAGCTAAATCTCTCTGAAGTTTTCTCACTATCAGAAAATAACTTCCCAAGACTTCCACTTAGCCCAGGATGCCAAGATTTTGGCAAAAGTTCTTCAGAGAACCCAACTCAAGAAAAACAAAAATATTTTCTCTATATCCTCAATATGCCAGGAATCTGAGCAGACAGCTGAGAAACAAGTTCCATGGTTCTGGAGCAAGGTAGAATTTCCTTGAAAATTCCTGTAGGGGCTTCTGAAGGAAGTACAAAGCTAGCCCACACTGCCTGGAACAGGGTCAGTGCAGCCTGAATAACTGAATAGTGTCTGTCGCCATCCCCCATCAGAAGTGGGTGGTGCACCTCTGATAGGGAAAAGCCTTGAGAGGACACCTGTGGCTAGATTCACCCTGCTGGGAAAAGAAGGGAGGCAGGAGATAGAAAGACTTTGCTGTAGACACAGGACAGGGTTTTTGCTTTGTTTTGTTTTTAACCTTTGACCATAAGCAGGGTGAAAGCTCAAACCAGGAAACATAATGTCATTAACGACAGTGACACAACACATTTGTATAGCATTTTGTAATTTCTAAAGTGCTCTAGCACCCAATTTATCTTTGGCTCTTCATATCACAACCCTGTGAGATAGATGTTAAGGAGTCTAAAAATGGGTTGCTCAAGCACAGATTAGGAGGGTGGTACAGGACACCCAGCATCCAAGGCAGTTTGTGTTTCCAAACACTTAATTGCCTTGTCCTTTATTTCCCCTCCCAAATCACATACTCACAGCAGTAAATATTTTCTTTGTTTCAGATTATGCTATCTACTGTCATCAAATATTCCCATTTGTGTTATGAGATTGTGAAGGTTTCTTTTGTGAATAAGATGAGATAGAAGGGGGAACCTCCACATTTCCCTTATTTATGTACAATTTTGGTGTTCAGTCTAATTTGTTTTTTTTAATATTTATTTATTTTTGAGAAAGTGAGAGATTGAGAGTGGGGGAGGGACAGAGAGAGAGGGAGACAGAGGATCTGAAGCAGGTTCTGCACTGACAGCAGAGAGTCCAATGTGGTGCTTGAACTCAGGAACGACTGTTAGTTAGATCATGACCTGAGCCAAAGTCAGATGCTTAACTGGCTGAATGATCCAGGTGCCCCTATTCATTCTAATTTGTATTTGATAGAGCTGTTGTGGAAGACACACAGAGATGTGTTCTATGAATCTTAATTTTGTTTGATAGAAATAGAAATGTTACTATTAAATAGTGAAGAGCCCTATAGACATTTAAAATAGTAGTTTTATGCCTATGAATACACAGGTTTGCAAGAACCTGCTTACCTTTGAAATAAGGGACTCATACAATTTGGGTGATCCCTGTTGAAAGAAAAAAAACTAATTCCATAGCAAGTAGAGCCTATCCTAAATGACAACTTATCTGTTCTCTTTTTTTAATAGGATCCTTCCTCCTCACCTCTAAAAAACCACAATGAGACCCAGTCATCCTTAGCAACACTTCCTTTTTGAAGAAAACACAAGGGCCACCCTTTCATGAATCTGTTTGGTCTTTACTCCATAGATAATTGGGTTCATCATGGGGGAACGAGAACATAGAGATTGGCCAACAGGATGTGGACATGCTTGGGGATTTTTCGGCCAAAGCGTTGAGCAATGACGGTGAAAATCCATGGAAGGTAGAACATGAGGATGACACAGACATGGGAACCACAGGTGCTGAGTGTTTTCATCCGCGCATCATGGGATGGCAGCCTGAAGACTGCCTGGAGAATGAGCCCATAGGAGATGACTATCGTCACCATATCTAGCATAACACTGAGTAATGGCACAGAGATTCCATACCAAATGTTGATGGTGATATCAGCACAAGCCAACTTTGCCAGTCCCATGTGTTCACAGAACGTGTGGGCAATGATGTTTGTCCAGCAGAAGGGCAGATGCTTCACTAGGAAGATAATGGGGAAAACAGTTGCAAAACTCCTAAGCACTACAACCCCCCCTATTTCGCCTATGACACCATGGCTAAGAATGGTGGTGTATCTCAGTGGGTAGCAGATGGCCACATAGCGATCGAAAGCCATGGCCAAGAGAATGCCTGATTCCACTACAAAGGCAAAATGCATAAAGAAGAGCTGGGTTATATAACCACCTAAAGAGATGTCCACATCATCAAACCAGAAGATGCTCAGGGCTTTGGGTACTGTGGATGTGGATAGAATCAGATCCCAAAAAGCCAACATGGAGAGGAAGAGGTACATCGGTTCATGAAGACTGTGCTCCGCGGCCACCACACAGATCAGGATAACATTTCCTGACACAGCCACCAGGTACATCAGGCAGAAGGGGATGGAGATCCACATGTGCAGCTCCCTCAGGCCAGGGATGCCAATGAGGACAAAGGTATCATAATTGACAGTGGAGTCGTTGGGATCAACCATGCCTGAATTATGGTATGGAACCTTCATTACTTGTCTGTAAGGAGAGAGAAAGTTTGAGAGCTAACCCGTCATAATAACCTAGCATATATTTATTAGGCACTGGGCTCAAACATCTGCTACGTAAAATCTCCATTAGTAAGTTCTCTCATACGCAGACCTAATTGTGTGTAGTATTCTATATTGAGGAGAAAGGTTTTAAAAATTCAAGGTGGGATCATAAATTTCATAAAGATGCTTCCGAGGAAAATCCTGAGCCTGATGCTGTTTTCTCACACAATCGTCATAAATGAAAAATGATGGTCATACAAAATTTTAAAACTTGTAATAATAATTTGTATTCTCTGACTAAACATTTTAAGAAATGGAAGAAAATTAAAAATGTTTGTAGAGAATATTAAAAACCAAATAAAAACAAGAATTGTTTTCTGATTGAACTTGTTAAACCACAATCCTGCTGTTATCTAGCACACATATTTACTAAATCAACTATTGATTATTGATCAACTAAACATCTATTACTGACCTACAATATGTATAGAGATAGCTACATGTTCATAAAAGGGAAAAGAGTTCAAAGCCTGTAAAATAGAAATCCTGAACATCAGGGTATAGTTTATAGAACCATGGTGCCAGCATAGGGGTTTTGTGTTTGTTAAATAAATTATTAACCATTGATTACAGATATCCTTTGTTTTGAAGTTTCAATAGTGAAAGATTGTATTAAATTATGAACCACCATCATGACAGGTGGGGATGCTGCTACCTGAGAATGGGTGCAGCTGGTGGCAGCACAAGATGTACTTCTCTGAATCTCAGGATGAGACTCTTGCCTAGATTATTCAAAAGCATTGTTTCTGTCTCAGAATTGTCTTTATTAATACATCTGGCCTTCATTTCTTTAAAGTAACATGATCAGAAATAAGAACCTTGAGGAAGTTAAAAATAGAAATCATAGAAGTAACTGGATGCTGCTACCAATCACTTCTTATTTAAACTCCTTTAAAAATAGATTTGATCATTTCTTTCTTTGTTGGTTTTTAATTCCTTCAAGTTTTATTTCATATGGGCGCAAGTGCTGAATTTGAATAAAGTTAGTAAATAAGAAAATTCTATATTCAGGGATCATAATGCAGTTGACTTTCTTCAACTCCCTCTTCCCGGAGATTTTTGAGCAACCCTCCACCTCGTGCTAAATGAGTTTCATCACTGAAAAGGTAAGAACTAATGGAATATACTATACTCCTTAAAGAAAGTCAAAGTAAAATGTCCAATCTTGCCCTCATTTTGAATGGCCTAAAATCTTCATTAAAAAGAAAGTTAATCTTCATTAAGAAACAAAATTAATTTTCTTGTTAACAAAGAAAAACCTTGTTATTCTGTGTCAGGAAAGATCAATGTATACACAAAGATAGCTTAATTAGTTTATTTAAAAAAATGAATGAACTTAATATTTGACACTTGTTATTAAATTTAAAAAGTTTACAAAATGGTTATGCTTAATGTCATTGTTGAACAATATCAATGGTATATAAAATATATCTTTGCATAGATAGGATTTCTGATGGATAAAACATGGAAATAATTATTGTTACATCTGTGTAGTAAACTAATAGGTGATTGTATTTTATTTTTTGTTTTGTCTTGATTCAATTTCCCATTCTATGGAAAAATATATTTTTTTACTATAGTAAATATATGACAATAATTTGATGTTGTTTTGTTGTTATTAAAGAAAGCGCTAAAAATGCAAGCTTTCATTAAAAGGGATTTAATTTATATCTTCCATCTTTAAAAAAATTTTTAAACGTTTATTTATTTTTGAGAGAGAGAAGGGGGGCACAGCACGGAGAGGCAGAGAGAGAGGGAGATAGAATCCAAAGCAGGCTCCGGGACCTGAGCTGTCAGTGCAGGATGTGATGTGGAGTTTGAACTCACCAACTGTAAGATTGTGACCTGAGGCAAAGTAGGAAGCTTAACTGCCTGAGCCACCCAGGCGCCCCTATATCTTCCCCCTTTAGAGGAGTTTTCCCCATATCCTTTCTAATCCACAGTAATCTAACATTCTGTTGGGCTAGCTTCAGGCCAATGACCCACCTATAGTTTCCCTTGGACTGTTTAAAACAAATTGGTAAGTTTACCATCACTTGAAATATTCATTGGCACCATAAATTGGCACGGCAAAGAATAGGGAATTACATTTACCAAAGAAAAAAGGTGTGTATAGAACAATACATAATACACTTGTTCTTTACTTCATATTAAGATATCTTCCTAATATTATTTAATGTTAAAAACCAGACCATTCTCCTTACTTACAAAGATTGAACTGCTGAACAAAATAACACGTCTCATATAGTGTCTCATGCTTTTAAAATAGAAGAAGATATGGGCATGAGCCCGGACTTCATAGACAGGCAACCACTAAGTCAAAGTCAGGGTTTAGCCACCCACAGAGGATAAGATTTGAGGAGCAACCATAGAATCCATAACTGTGATTTATCAAGAGCTCCCTTTCCCCAGACCACCCACTCAGGCACAGCTCAGATCTGGAGTCCCACCTAGGGTTAAAAGATCAGAGCACTCTCTTCAAATAGACCCTGTTAGGAGACTGTCTCCTTCTGGGGTGGACTGCTGCTGTCCTTATCGTGCACTCATCTGTGAGAAGCAAACTAGAATGAGATCATCTAAAATATCACTGCAGGAGGCTCAGAGAGCAAGGTACAAGTGTGATTATTATTCTTGGAAACAGCAAGAGGAGGCTGAGCCTAGAGGTAGGCAGAAATTACTGCAAGGAGAGCAGAGGGGAAATGCAGATCCAGAGAAAGAAGATCATGGGGAATGGTAGTCAAAAAAGTACACTCTAAAATAGTTACTTCTTTTACCTCCGACTCACGTGGCCAGTCCACAGACACAGGAATGGCTTCTTGCAATGTAAGTGATTACAGTAACCACTATATGTCTGGGTCCAAGTTCACAGGAAGTGGTCCAACCTGTTAGCTGTGCCACCTAGCTCAGTCACCTTCATCCATTCCCTCAACAGAAGGGAGACTCCCACTGCATAAAAGGTAGAATGAGCCTAGGATCGTTTTTGCTCCTGGAAAATTCCAAGGGAGTGACCACTGGGACTTGGTTCCTGGTCCTGCCTCCCTTAAACTGCAGACAGGGACAAATGAGTCAAGAAAATACTTAATTCCTTTCCTGCTGAACTGGCAAGAATACCTTGAGCCCCATAGAAGTGCCTGGGGTGGAAAACTTAAGAGAACACTTTAGACCTTAAGAGTGAATTCAGCCTTAAAATTTGCATCCTTGGCACCTCCCTAGCCTCACCCTAGTCCCAGCTCTGGAGGCAGCATTATTTATTTAATTTATTCTTGCATCCTCTCAGCCCACCTAGCTCTTCATCATCTCTGCCTAGACTCCAGTGAAAGTTCTAAGACTAAGTTTGCTGCCGCTAAAGCTTCATTCCAAGTGCATCTTACTCCATTCCACCAGCAAGTCCATGTAACAGCCAAAGAGGACTTTCCAATATATCAATTTTATTCTGTCTTCTCCAAAGCAAAACCTCCCATGATCCCTTTCATCCCATAGCCTTGAGAATAAGATCCAAGTTCCAGAACACAAGGGGCAAGTTCTTGCTGCTCTTTCCAAATTCTTATGATCTCCCTGTTATCTCTAAGCCTCACCCACATCCAGATGTTTCTCCACTCTCACCATGTTCTCATTTGCTGCTGCACATTTGAAACAATGTTCTGACTAGTATGTTTCTAATCCCATGATTTGCCTGTTTTTCCTTCAAAACACAGCTCTAACATAAAATTTTTCACTAACTTCCTCTCTCCTTGAATTATATCAGCATCCTCCTCTGTATCCTCACAGCTCCCTGTGCCTTTTAAGGTCATATTATCTTGTCACTCTGTCCTGGAATTGTCCGCTTCCCCATGAACCTGTGATCTCCCTGAGGACAGTAAAAAAGAAAAAAAAATGCCTTGGCCATATCTGCATCCACAGCCCCTGTTACACAGTTACTAGAACAAAATAAAAAATTTAAAAGTGATTGTCATGTAACGTCCCAAACAGGTGCAAGTGCCTTACATACTGCATCACAAATCACTTTTCAAACCTTGTGAGCTGGGAAGATCTCCATGCACATACGAGGAGCCTGGAGCCTGGATGTTTAAATGCACTTCTTGATTCATCCAACGTGCCTGCTGGAATTGTACACTGCAGCCAGCAGTCAGTGCTTGGCCTCAAGCCTTTCTCCTCACTGCCTCCTCTATGCTGTCCCATAGACTTCACCAAGAGATGGTGGTTGGGTGAATTCATACAGGAGAATGGGAATCTGGGGCAGAGAATGTACTCACTAAGCTGAATGTCATCTTTCAAGATGGTTCCTTGAAGGGGCTATTCACCTACTAAAAATGGGTTCTATCATCCATAACTTGTTATACTCCTATTCAATTTTAAGTATATGAACCCATCTGAAAACAAATTACTTGCTTCTAAGGAGCTTGTATTCACATCTTCCTCCTTCTTGTCTAAGGGTCTTTGCATATACTTTTCTCTGCATCTGGAATGTTCTCCCCTTTTCCTTAGCCTACTGGAGATAATGTGGTATAATGTGAAGCAGAAGTAGGGTTCAGGAGCCAGACTATCTAAGGTAGGAAATTCTCCACTTAGCAGCTGAGCAACTGGATAAACTTTCTGTGTATCATTGTTCATATCCGTAATATGGAAACAATAAGGAGATCTACCTCACTGGAGGGAGGAAGGACTAAATTTGATAATGTTTCTAAAGGATTTGGCCCTGTAATTCACATATACCAAGAACCCAGTAAATATTATCTATTTTATTAGCTTTTAGTTAATTTTGACATCCTCTTCAAAATACTTTTCTTACAGAATCTTTTCTTATCTTTCCCAGGTCTGACCAGATACCTCTGTTAATTGACTTTCATAACATCCTACAAATTTTTGTAACAGTTATCAAAGATAGTGATTATTTTTACACATATAATCTGTTGATTATTTGAAGAATATATTCTTCCTCAATGGATTGAATGCACAGTGAGGAGAGGTATTGCACCTCCTGGAGGCTAGCAGAGTGCTTTGCTCATAGCAGGGACTCAGTATATCTGTACTGAATGATTGTATGTGTGCATGATTGGTTGCCTGCCCCCCAGGCTAGTTTCATTTTCAGCACTTTAACAAATGTACCTGAGTCTGCTAAGTAACACACACAACCCAGGATGTCCCAGGGTCTGCTAAGTGACACTCATGTCCCAGACCACATTGTATCCCCCCACACCTCTAATCTTTTGCACTTGCTGGTCTCTTGGCCTGAAGTGTCTTTTTTTTCTGCCTTCCTTTAACCTTTTTCCATCCTCAAGACTCATATTAAGTTCACTTGTTCCTTAAGTTCTTTTCTTACCCCCGGACTGTGGTATTAGTCCTCGGTGCAATTTCCATGCACATCTTTGGGTTTCCTATGAGTCTCATTCTGTATTGAAATTTCATTTTAACAAGTCTGTTGTTGACCTTAGTAGACTATGCCCTCAAGTGAAATACTTATATTTATTTCTGTAGCATAATCCCTGGTTTCCTGAGACTGACATATTATTCTTATCATAATAAATGTTTGTTGTGTGAAAAAAGTGATCTTGCAAACCTTTTACAGAGATCACATCATGCTTAGTCTTACTGTATCTCACACATACTGGTGACCTCGCCTGTTGAGGTAAGTTTCAAAGGGGGTGATTTAAACAGAAGTGTAGTGGATTATCTGTAAGTTGCCCAGTGGTTAGTAACAGCAGTTACGATGTCCTGACTTTTAATTCCTTATCCATAGGTAGGACTATGCAGGATAACCTGTGTTCCTTTTCATATCAGTTATCTATACTGTGTAAGAAGTTACTTCAAAAATTAACAATAAACATTGATCATCACAGTCTCTGTATGTCAAGAACTCAGGAGCATTCTGCCTAGAAGGTTCTGTCTTGGGTCTCTCACTGGTTGCAGTACGGAAGTTGCTGGGGTTGCAGACGTTGGAAGGCTTGGCTGATGCTGGAGGAGCTGTTTCCAAGAGGATCACTAGGTAGCGTTGTTTGTTCGCAAAAACGGTTCAGCTCCTCCTCACGCTTTTCCCAGAGTGGGCAATTCAGGAGAGAGAGCAGAAAAGGAATCCTCAATGTCTTCCACAGCCTGCTGTCAGAAGGCATGCATCCACCATATGCCATTTGTTAGAGATGAATCACTAAGTCCGACCCATACTCAATTGAAGGGGAATTAAGTTCTATCCCTTGAAGAGAGCAGTATCATAAAATTTGTGAACATACTTTTTTTTAAGTTTAGTTATTTATTTTTAGAGGGGGGAGCGGCAGAGAGAGAGTAAGAGAGAATCCCAAGCAGGCTCCGTGCTGTCAGTGCAGAGCCCAATATGGGGCTCCAACTTACAAAGCATGAGATCATGACCTGAGCGGAGATCAAGAGTCAGAAGCTTAACCACTTAACCAACTGAGCCACCAAGGTGCCCCTGTGAATGTATTTTGAAACCACCATTCTTGTTTACATATTTTTTAAATTTTTAATGTCTTATTTACTTTTGAGAGATAGAGAGAGACAGCGTGAGCAGGGGAAGGTCAGAGAGAGAAGAGACACAGAATCTGAAGACAGGCTCCAGGCTCTGAGCTAGCTGTCAGCACAGAGCCTGACGCAGGGCTCGAACCCACAAACCACAAGATCGTGACCTGAGCCGAAGTCGGACGCTCAACCAACTCAGCCACCCAGGCGCCCCATTCTTGTTTATATTTATAACCTGAAATTTTTGTCTTTGTGATGTTTTGTCATCTGACCTTGGGGGCCCCCACTTAAACTGGGCTATCAGCATTAAAATGCCCTAGCCTCCACATATAAATCATGATGCCCATACTGTGTTTGGCACCATTGATTCTACTCAGAATAACAACTATTTCCCAAAATATGCTATATGAATAAATAGGCATTTATAGAAAACATGGCAAGCACTTCCCTAAGGACAAAAGTAAATCGAGGACAGAAATTAGATGCCACAATTCTTTATTTCCTCCCTACTAATCATGCTTGTCATGGGACTTTTCCTTCTGAAAAAGAAACTGGTACAAGGTAGGGGTTTGAACTGAAAGAAGACATAGAAATGTTATAATAAAAGAGAGGTTTTCATGTAATGTACACTTCTGTGAAAATATTCTACTTAATCTGTTTTTGATATCACTGTAAACTAATCAAGTGTTTCTTAAGATTCAGCATTTAGTCCTCTCTCTTCTTCTCTATATTATGCTATAACTTTAGGAAGACAGTGACCATGAAGAGTTTGTGAAGAGGTGGGTGATAAGGGAGTGGGGATATTTGTAAAAATACAGGTATACATTTCAGACCTTTTCCAGATGCATCAAGCAATGTAAAATTAGTTTCTAATTGGTATGTAATAGTAACTTCAATGTATAAAATGCTGTAAATAAATGTAAAAATAGATGCTAATAATATTGCTTTTTACTATTAAGTGAGAACGTATTAGTGAATGCCTACTTTGTGAACAACCATAGAAATCTGATGGTGAACGTCAGAAGTAAGATCCTTATCATACAGAAACTTGCCTTCTAGAAGCAGAAACAAAGAGCTTAACAGATAATTGTAACATAGTGTGATTAGTGCTAAGGCAGGCGTAAAGTCAGGGGGACATTATGGGATAGGGGTTATTTTCCAAATGGGTGATGCTAAATTTTAAGCTGAGTCAGACAGAAAAGAATAGGAAGGGTATTCTAATTTTTTTTTTTTTTTGCTGTTTATTTTTGAGAGAGAGAGAGCGAGAAAGAGAGAGACAGAGAGAGAGAGCACTAGCAGGAGAAGGGCAGAGAGAGAGGAAGACACAGAATCTGAAGCGGACTCCAGGCTCTGAGCTGTCAGCACAGAGCCTGCTGCAGGGCTCGAACTCACGAACTGCAAGATCACGCCCTGAGCCAAAGTTGGATGCTTAACCGACTGAGCCACCCAGGTACAAAATAGGAAGGGTATTCTAGAAAGAAAGAACACCGTATGCAAAGGGATAATGCTTGCAAAATTTTAATGTGTATTTGAAACTCCAAGTAGATTAGTATGGAATTTAGGGTGTTTGAGGTATGAGTGGCAGGAGGTGTTGCTGCAGAGGAAGTCAAGGGCCTGAAATCGTTAGATCTTGTATGTGATGCTAATGGGGATTTCTTTTATACTAAAGCCTTTATCAACTTGGCAGGAATGATGATATTTCTATTTTAGAAAGGTTATTATGGCTTGAGAGGAGAGGATGAATCGGCGTGGTGGAACTGAGATCTTTAGATCAATGAGGAGGGTCCAGTCACAAAGAACACAAGGGACTGAAGAGTAGTGACAAAAGAGAAAGGTGGTTCTAAAAATATTTTAAAGTGTCAGTTGCTAAGGCTGGCCAGCATGTGTATAAGGAGTTTTACATGATAGTTCAAGTGTTTGATCAATAGGACTGATCTCTGATAACGAAGACATTCCTTTTTTAGGCCTGAATCAGAAACCAAAATCTGTACCCCTCCTCCCACAGCTCTATTTACATTTTCATACTAAAATAACCATTACATATACTTACCCAACTGACTGAATGCTTATAACGTAAACACAGTAACTCACAGACACATGCAAATCCTCTCTCTCTCTCTTTCTCTCTCTCTCTCTCACACAGACACACACACACACACACACACACACACACACACACACACACAGTGGCTGAGAGTGGCTTGCCATTTTGCAAGCCCGAGGGGGCTCTGCTGGCTCATAATACTGCCTGTCCTAGAAGACAGGAGTCTGCAGGGACTCAGACCACCCCGGCCTTCAGGACCTCAGAGTCTCAGGAGCTAGACGCCTGGGAAGTGCTTCCTGTGCAGTCCACAGCTCACTGATTGGGTGTGTGGCTGTGATCTCTCAGGGGCCCACAATTTTTGAGTGTCTGAATCCAGGAAGAGGAATAAGAGGACTGGTTGCCTGAAGCTGCCATTTCTGTGCATCCTTGGCCCTCACCAGGGGTCTGGGTTTGGTGAGTGTTGGGGAAGCAAAGGCAGAGCTCAGGTTGGGATCCTGGGACAGCTAACTGAAGGACATATGGGGGACCCAAGAGGAGGGGCAAGGAGATGCTAGGAAAAGACAGGGTGGGCTCAATCCAGTTTTCCCCATGAAATACAGTCTGTGGGCCTGGGTGCTGGATTTAAACTGTCTCAGGGGTTGCCCTGAGGGTGGACAAATGGAGCAGGAGGGAACAAGTAAGATTGGCACTGTCTTCAGGACAAAATCCAATCTGGATTCTTAATCCAATCTGGGTTCTTAAGAAGTAGCAATGATGTGACTTTGTGTAAACTTTGCCTAGCATTTCGTGTTTATGTGTATGTGGGTGTTATACTTCACTCATTCACTTATCATTTTAGCCACTTATTAAACTGTACTTTAATGGAATATAAATAGAAGGGAAAACAGAGGTGGGGTAGGGAGAGCCGTGGCTTAAAAAATACAAAGGTCTCTTTTCAAACAGAAGCTTGTGTGCAATGATTTAAACATCATGTATTTAATAAATAATGAGTTTAGAGAAATTAAACTAGAATCAAAAATAAAATTATTTGGGGCTCCTGGGTGGCTCAGTTGGTTGAGCGTCCAACATTGGTTCAGGTCATGATCTCACAGTTTGTGAGTTTGAGCCCTGCGTGGGGCTCTGTGCTGACAGTTCAGAGCCTGGAGCCTGCTTCAGATTCTGTGTCTCCCTTTCTCTCTGCTCCTCGCCCGCTCATGCTCTGTCTCTCTCTCTCTCTCTCTCTCTCCCTCAAAAGTAAATAAACTTTAAAATTTTTTTAAAGATAAGATTATGATTATGAAAATGTCTTTACACACCTGCTCTGTGTGTGTGAATAAGAGGACTCAATCTTGTGGTTAAGAAAAAATTTTCTAGTGGAATTTTCACCTCAGCTGAAACAAAGGGGTGGGCAAAAGTGAACAGCCTTATTTCTATGGATAAAACTTCTTGAGCCATGTTAACACAACTGTTATGATAACCATGATCTTTAGTGGAAATGCCTTTAACATTCTTCTGGTTTGGCATCTTATTGGCTGCCAGTTTGCATAGGTTTATTTTCCTTTATTTATTCAAGAATAGATATTTAATGATTTTAAATGTATTTCCAGAGAATATTCTTTTTGTCTTGACTCAACAGCAATATTCAGTTCCAGAAATATTGACTGAGCACTTTTTAAGTGCCACCATCATGCAAATATTGAAAGCATTTTTGAAACAACAATAACAACAAAAGCAGGAGGAATAAAATAGGCATGATCTTTGCCTTTACAGAGACTGCAGTCTAGGAGAGAAAATAAATAGTAAACAAGTGGTTGCAAGTGCAATGAATTTCAGAAAAGAAGGGATATAATTTGGAAACAGAATTTTCTAGCATAGAAAGATCAGGAAGACTGTACCAAGGGAAGTAATATTTAAGTTGAATGAAAGGAGGCTTAGGGACCTGAATGATAAGTAGAACCTAGCATTGCTTGGATATAGGAAGAGGGATGAGGATACTTGTTCTAAAGTCAAGGAGGAAATATGTGCATAGATGGTCATAGAGTCAGGAAACTGGCACTGAGGGAACATGTGTTAGCTCACCTGTATTTACAATAACACATGTTACCTGTTAGACTTCTACTTATCTACAATGACCATTGTTCAGAGAAGTGCAGTATCGATGCATGACAGATCACTGCATGGGTACCTCTTTGAGTACCTTGCATTAAGATAGCTTGCCTGTAGGGAGAGCGGTGGTCTCGTTTGTCTTCATCTTGTGGCTTTCCAATATCTCTGGCCTCATTTCTGTTCATCTGTCAAGAAGAAGTATGAGTCTCAGTAGATACCTAAGTCAAAATTCGAGGATATACATAAATCCTAGGGTTGGAACCCTGGAAATAAAGTGGTGGAGGAACTTACCATATCTCTTATATGGAAATTGCTTTTAACATGCACATTTTTAGAAAAAGCAGAACTTCCTTTTCTGGCAAACATTCCTGAAGTGTAACAGGAAGACTGAAGAGGTAACAAGATCAGATTGCAGAGATCTTGTTAGCTATGTTGCAGATCTTTAATTTTGATTCCAAAAGAATTGGATCTGTGTAATTGATTGCACATGGGGGATTAAAAAGAGAAAGGTATAAATGGTGAAATTCAGATTTTTGCTTTGGGTCATTTAGTGGATGACATTGACATTCTGTGAAATATTAGACACAGTAGGGGCATCAGGTTTGTGAAGAAATATGATGGGTTTTCATTTTGATTTTTGAGAATTAAATTTGAGTGCTATGAGATATCCCAAAGAGGATATCCAGAATGGAATTGAATGTATGTCTTGTAAGATGTAAATGAGAGGTAAAGAATGGGTAGATGTCATATATAGCTATTATATATATGGATATATACAGATCAGGAAATACAGATCTGGATACTAGATCAGGAAAAGTGTGAAGAGAGGAAAAGGGGGCTTAAGCCGAGCCTTGAGGAACCCCAGGACCTAAGATACACAGAATAGAAAGAACAGGCAAAGGATGAGATGAGATGTCGGCATGGTTGAAGAAAAACTCAAAGTGTTGTAATCAAACATTAAGACAGTGCTTCAAGGTTGAGGAGGTAGGGAATGGTGTCAAATGCTGCTAAGTCCAACAAGGACTCAGTGTGGGCCATGGATTTCATTGGCAATCTTAGCAAAACTGCTTTGGTGGACAGGTGAGGACAGAAATAAGATTAACATAGGTTTAAGGGTAAGCAGGAGATGAGAAGAATGTAAGTGGTGTAGACAAGTACTTAGCTAGCTATGAATGAGAGAAGATCATTGTTTCAGTGTAATTTAGACCAGAAGATACTCGAGCACATTTTAATTGTTTAAATGTGGAAGGAGTAAACTTTTTGAAAGGCTAGGTTGAAGTCAAATGCATACACACACACACACACACACACACACACACACACACACACACAGATGTGACGCTGTCTTACATGATTTCACATACAATGTCTTTGAATTTTTCTGTGAAGTAAAATGAAAGATTATCTATGGAGAAAGAGGGAGTTGGGGTTGGTGGCTGTGCTTGGAGAAAAGTAGGAAAAAAAATCATCTGGGGAGACTGAGCTGAACACAATCATGTTGCTGGGTCATCGGGCAGTGTTGGGGGTGAAGTTTAAGGTTGATGATCATGAAATTATGGGGACACAAACATGTCTAGTTGAGTGCCTTTCCATCATGATCTAAAGGACTTATTAGACTGGTGAGGCTAGGAGTTGAGTTTTGCATACATACGTGATGGAAAGTCAGTGGATCAAGGGCAAGCAAAACATGTGTAAGAGAGTGCTTGATGTGATTAATTAGAATTTAACTTAGGGGAGCCTGGGTGGCTCAGTCAGTTAAGCGTCCAACTCTTGATTTTGGCTCAGGTCATGATCTCACGGTTTGTGGGTTCGAGCCCCACATTGGGCTCCACATGGGCAGTGTGGAGCCTGCTTGGGATTCTGTCTCCTTTCTCTGACCCTCCCCTGCTTGCTCTCTCTCTCTCTCTCTCAAAATAAATGAAAAAAACATTTTAAAAAATTAAAAGAAAAGAGTTTAACCTAGAAAAGATGAATACAGAGACACCAGGATAATGAATGAAAAGTACTGAAAGCATCAATTTCTTGGAGGGCTCAAGGTTGTTGAAGAACAAATTGGTAATCACTAAACCACAAACCTGAGCAGACACAAGTAGCATGTCTACATGTGTGATTTATGAGACAGGTCAATTCTGCGTTCTAGTACTCCAAGACACACTCCTGGAATTGGACACCTGACTTTGCAGTAACAAAATGAAATTGTGTACGATGATGTTATGCTAAAGTGAGGGGAAAGTTTGGGGTAGATGAGTGGCAAGGATGTTAAACATGGTGCAAAATGATCACCGCAATACACCTACATACACGTTAGCACACATAGTTGCAAATTTTTTTTCCTGTGATGAGAATTTTGAAGATCTACTCTCTTAGCAAGTTTCAAGTACACAATACATTTATTTATTTATTTATTTATTTATTTATTTATTTATTTATTTATATAAATTTACATCCAAGTTAGTTAGCATATAGTGCAATTATGATTTCAGGAGTAGAATCCATGATTCATCCCCTGTGTATAATACCCAGTGCTCATCCCAACAGGTGTCCTCCTTAATGCCCTTTGCCCATTTAGCCCATCTCCCCACCCACAGCCCTTCAACCAACCCTCAGTTTGTTCTCTGTATTTAAGAGTGTCTTATGTTTCGTCCCCTTCTCTGTTTCCATATTATTTTTACTTCTCTTCCCTTATGTTCATCTGTGTTTACATTACATTATTATTAACCCAAGTCACCATGCTGTACCTTCCATCCCCAGGACTCATTTACTTTATTTATAACTAGAAGTTTGTGGATTTGACTACCTTTACCCATTTCCCTCACCTCCTATACCCACCTCCTTCAATCACCAATCTGTGCTCTGTGTCTATGAGTTCCATGCTTTCATGTTGTTGTTGTGTTTGTTGTTTTAGTCTACAAACACAGCATTTGTCTTTGAGATCATACAGTATTTTTCTGTGTTTTCTTTATGTCACTTAATTTTATATCTTCTGCTGTACAGATATATCATGTATGTGCCATTTGCCATATACTCTACAGAGAATTTTGTTATGTGACAGTTTATGTAAAGACTTCTTAGTTTTTATTCAGAGCTCTAACATTTGCTTGTCATGTGGCCTTCAGAAGGTTACTTAATTTCTCTGTGCCTCAGTTTCTGCACCTTCAAACTATAGGTAACATTATTACCTACCTCATACGGTTTTAAGAGGATTATGGAGGTGATTTCACCTAACATAAGATACACTTTACATAAGTGTAAAGAACTTCAGACTTGTGTAGTATTGTGGAGGTTTCCAAAAATATTAGTTTTGTTATAGAAATTGCTTGCTTTTGTCTTGACCTGGGATTTAGAATGTAGCAATTCTATATTTCTTCCACTAGAGGTCCCTCAATCACTCTCTTTGAACACATGTCTTTAAAAGTTGTGTGTTTTGTTTTCTCCCCTTTTCCTTTTTTTTTTTTTTAACCACATATGTATAGTTTGGGGAAGAAGTATGATAAAATAGTTTAAAACACACAATTTGAAGTCAAAGCTATCTGGATTTTGGTCTTACTCAAATAGACCATTTATCATCTATATTAGTGTCAATAAAAGGGGTATAATAATGCTACTTAGGGGCTCCTGGGTAGCTCAGTTGCTTAAGTGTTCGACTCTTGGTTTCACCTCAGGTCATGATCCTAGGGTCATGGGATCCAACCTTGCTTTGGGCTCCACACTGACTCTCTCTTCCTCTGCTCCTCTCCTCTGCTTGAGCTCTCTCAAATAAGTAACTAAGTAAGTAAATAAATAAACAAATAAGTAAGTACATAAATAAATAACACTGCTTATATCATACTGCTATCGTGGATAGTTAATTTTCATTCAAAATATTATAAAGATTCTTTTTTCTTATTCTAGGAAACAATGATGATAGATGGGCTCACGTGACAAAGTCAACTACAACATTTTTATATGTAAATTAACCTCTTAAAATATTATTTTAAAATATAATAATATAAATACACATTTAATGACAAAAAAAAAGTGCACTTAAATCAATTTCCTCAGTAAATCCTAAGAGGGGGGCTGGAGGCTGAGCTATATATCTATTTCCATGTTGTTCTCCATGGTGAGGCACTAAACATCAGTCTCAGGAACATTCTGGTTGGCAAATGCCAGGAACTATAGTGTAAGGGCTATCAGGAAAGTAAGTGCAATCGGCATCGGGTTAGTGTGTTGGACATACTGCAGTTTGAGTGTTAGGCTTTTCCTTACTGTGGTCTCTACAACCCATGCCTCTTCTCAGTCCTTGGCACCAGCAGTGTCATCTGAGGCAATTACCTGGCGTGGCATCACAGCACAAAGGAATACTACCCAATTATCTTGGCTCTGCCAATTATTAGAGATGAGATCTTAGGTAAGATTATCTCTCAGGTTTCAGATTCTGTAAAAAAAAAATAGGTGGATAAAAATACATATCTCAGACTACATCCATAGTCATGCTGAAGCATGAGTTCTCTGTGGACATGACCTATGAAGGCTGCTCTAAAGCAGTAGCAGGGTGCTCAATAAGTTGGGAAGAGTTGAATTTGACATTGACCTGCTCAACAAGAAGGTTGGCATCAACTCTGAGTGCAGTGTGAACACTCTGCTGGAGACCCTGGGAAGAAACACTAAAAGAGTGTGAACACTCTTTCTTACCTGGGCTCCAAGTAGGGAGGGCCTGGATCCCTGGTCCCAAAATGGACCAAATGGGGCAGGACGCTGATCCTCTCCTGCCTTTCAGACAGACCTTGGCCTGACAGTCCTATGCAACAGTGGGAGTTCCTGCAGAGACCCTCACTTGCCCTGCTCTTCTTAGCTTTCTTGCAATAAAGTT
This sequence comes from Cryptoprocta ferox, assembly GCA_028646485.1. NCBI lineage: Eukaryota > Metazoa > Chordata > Mammalia > Carnivora > Eupleridae > Cryptoprocta > Cryptoprocta ferox. Next base: position 49,737,338 of record CM053575.1, read on the forward strand.
CAGCTGCTTTTGTTGGGAAAAAAATAGATATGTCAGATGACTGTTCTAAATGAGATAATACTTTGTAAACATGGGCTCTTATTATGTAATAAGAGTCATATTGTTAATTATCTCCTTATTTTCCCAATTGTCCCCCACTTTCTTAGCTTCTTTGTTTCTCTGCATGTGGTTAGATTGTTTTTCTCTATATTCAAGTCCATTTAGAAACAAATTACTTTGACCCAAGGAACACTTGGTCATTAACATGGGAATATAATTTTGTGCAGTTGGAAGATTCCAGAGTGACTATGTGATTACTACCAAGAGTGTCATGTCTGGGGAATCTTTTCTCTTCTTCTCTTTCCTTTCTTTTCCTTTCTTTTTTTTCTTTTCTTTTCTTTCATCTCTTTCGTTTCTTATTCTTTCCTTTTTTTCTTTTCCTTTTTTTCTTTTCTTTTCCTTTTTCCTTTCCTTTCCTTTGCTTTCCTTTCCTTTCCTTTCCTTTCCTTTCCTCTTCTTTTCTTTTTAATGAAGAATCTTTTTCAAGACATAGGTATTGCTCCTAATAGAACTGGGAGGTTCTTTTTTGGCAGATAGGGAAGAGGAGAACTAGCCCAAAAACGAGAGTGGAGGAAGAATTACCATACACTTTTCTCAGGTTCATTACACACAGTTTGTTTTTCAGATACAGAACTATTCATTGGACCACACCGACCATGTACAACCTGAGTAGTGATGACACAGGCGACTTCACCCTTTTGGGCATCCCCGGCCTCGAGCGGTACCATGTCTGGATCAGCTTCCCCTTCTGCTTTATCTATCTCATGACCATTGTGGGCAATAGTATCCTTCTCTACCTCATCACTGTGGAGCACAGTCTTCATGCGCCCATGTTCTTTTTCCTTTCCATGCTGGCCATCACAGACCTGATACTGTCTACCACTTGTGTCCCCAAAAGCCTTACCATCTTCTGGCTTGGTCCCCAGAAAATCAGTTTTCCTGGTTGTCTGATCCAGTTATTCTTTCTACACTGTAGCTTTGTGCTGGACTCAGCTATACTCTTGGCCATGGCATTTGACCGCTATGTGGCCATCTGCTCTCCCCTGAGATACACCACTATTCTGACCCCCAGGACCATCATCAAGATTGCAGTGGGCATCTCCTTTCGAAGCTTCTGCATTATCCTGCCAGTTGTATTCTTGCTCACACGCCTGCCTTTCTGCAGGACTCACATCATACCGCATACATACTGTGAACACATAGGTGTGGCCCGGCTTGCTTGTGCGGAGATCTCCATCAACATCTGGTATGGCTTTTGTGTCCCCATCATGACAGTCATTTCAGATGTGATTCTCATTGCTGTTTCTTACAGCCTCATCCTCTGTGCTGTCTTCCGCCTCCCCTCCCGGGACGCCCGCCACAAGGCCCTTGGCACGTGTGGTTCCCACGTCTGTGTCATCCTCATGTTTTATACACCTGCTTTTTTCTCCACCCTTGCCCATCGCTTTGGACACAATGTCTCCCGCACTTTCCACATCCTGTTTGCCAGCCTCTACATTGTCATTCCCCCTGCACTCAACCCCATTGTCTATGGAGTGAAGACCAAACAGATCCGAGATAAGGTCATAATTTTGTTTTCTACCAAGGCTACAGAATGATATTCCAATGTGCTATGGAAAAGCTGACATCATTGTATTGGGGATATTAATGTAGTAAGATAGAAAACAAACTAATTCTATTTAAAGTGAGAACTGCCTGGAAGTGCTTTTATGTACCAGGAAAATGGTGTGGTCTCTATGAAGGAGACAGTTCTATGTGTAAAAATTCTTGATGACCTGTTGCTCATGGAACATGAAGTTGCACAGAATATGATCAGGAAGAAGAGGTGAAAACAGAGAGCTGACTCACTGTAAATGGACCAAGCAATACAAATTTGGAAATTGAGATTTGCAAGTGGGGGGAGAAAAATTTGTTACATGAGGCAGAGAAACAGAAGAGAGACTAAAAGTGAAAATAGCAATGAGGAATTCTTATTGAGGGCATTTGTAGATGAATGAGGAGCATTTGTGATTATATTCAATAAAATTATTGTCCATGATATGCTTCCGCAGTTCCTTATCAATGCACCTCCCTCCCCACCATGCACACATAAAATCTTTCAGTACTAGAGCTAGGAGCTGTGTGGTCTACCAGCAGTGCTGTAATGGGGAGGATAGAACCATGTATTTCTCAACATCTGCATTCTAGCCCCAGTGCTGGCAGAAGAGAGGAGCTTCTAGGTTCTGAGACACACTGAGAAAGTGAGCTGCAGGGATTGTGCCAGTAGCTTTACTGTCACTGGGACAGTAAACTAGATATCTGACCCCACTGGCCAACTGAGGCCCTTATCTACAGAATGTGTTTCCCCGACTGGAAGAGAGAATCAATTACAAGACATGTCAGTGCAGTGAAGGGGTGGGGGAGGTGAGGAGAGGAAGTCTACAAGAAAATAATGTGTCTATGATAAGACGCATTTAATTCCAGGGACACCTAGGTGGCTAGTTGCTTAAGTGTGAGACTCTTGATTTTGACTCAGTTAATGATCTCAGCATTTGTGAGTTCAAGCCCTGGATCTGGCTCTGTGCTGATGGTGTGGAACCCACTTGAGATTCTCTTTCGTTTTCTCTCTGCTCATACCCCACTCAAGTGATTCCCCCCCCCCACAGTGCTCTCTCTCTCAGAAATAAATAAACATTTAAGAAAACATTTTTTAAAAAGTATCTAATTCCACAAGGATTTGATTGGAGGCAACACTGTATGTTGCGTTAAAAAAATCTAGAGTTCTTATAATAAATCCTTTTTTTTGGCAATTATCTACTGACTTGGAATTATTTGTTGAGTACCCACTGTACTGCAATATGGTTCTAAGCATCCGGGAAATGAAGGTTAATAATACAAAGACTCTGCCCTGCATCTGTAGAGCTTATCGTCTCAGGAGAGTGACACACAAGAAACAAGAGAAGAAATTCTACACTTTCAAGGAGTGATGAGGAGGAGGACGGGGCAGAGAGGACAGCAAAGGCAAAGGCCCTGGGGCAGGACACAGTGTGACCTGACTGTGGACAGAGCAGAGGCCAGGGTGGCTGGAGCAGAGTGAGGCGGGGATGTGGGGCAGGGAGGGGAGGGAGTGTGGCCGGGTCCTGTGGGGCTGGAATCATCTGAACCTCATTCTAGGAGGAGGAACCTGAGGCCAGCAGAGTGAAGGAGACTTTTCCAAGGCACACAGCAGGGCAGTCATCAATGTGGAGCTAGAATAGAATCTGCCAACCCCCAGTTCAGAGATGTTCCCACTTGACATAACCTCACTCTCGTGAAAAAGACAAAATGACTAGGGATATTGGAGCCTGTTTTTCTTGTTTTTGTGAAGCCTCGTTGTCTTAAATTAAGCCACATCCTTCTAATGGAGGATTCTGATTTCTGTGCCAGCTTCCAAAAATGCCCACAATTCCTGAAGAGATGATCTCTTATTCTCTCCTGGTCATCTCCATCCTGCTGAGAACATGGATGGCCAAGAGCTGATGTTTTTAAAAGTTTACTGAGAGAATAGTAAATAAATAGACTGAGCTAATTTAGAAGTACATACTCAGGTGGCTTAGTTGGTTAAGCATCTGATTTCAGCTCAGGTGATGATCTCATGGTTTGTGAGTTCAAACCCCATGTTGAGCTCTCTGCTGTCAGCACAGAGCTTGCTTTGAACCCTCTGTCCCCCTCTCTCTCCGCCCCTCCCCCACTCTCTCAAAAATAAATATATTTTTTTAAAAGTACATACTCGTTTCATTCTGGTAGGAACTCAAACCCATGGTTATTCATGACGACACACGAATGGCTCCCACAAAAACATAATGACCTAGAAAAACCAATGAAGTAAGGGACTATCTCCCGCACTGTCTCCCTCACCTTCCCCACCCTCTACCTTGACCCAGTTATCTGTTATTATGTTTCTACCATTCCTCCCCAGAAGAGTTCGTTTATTTTTATGAATTATGGTGTCTTTTCTGGTAACTCTGTGTCCTAGCATTCATATATATTCTTTCTGAGAAATCTCAGTGACTGCTTTCCTACCTCATAGGATTGGTATTAGGATTCAACAAATAATGTACATCTCCTGCTTTGCAGACTGGAAAGTATCAATCTAATGTTAGCTGTTGGATTAGTATTTCACTAATTACCACTGCCATTCTCATCTGGAAGGGGAATCTCAGCAGCATGTTCAACTCTGAGGTCATCAACGTCATTTAAAATCCTCCCTATGGGGTGCCTAGGTTCAGTTGGTTAAGCATCTGACTAGGCTCAGGTCTTTATCTCATGGCTCATGGGTTTGAGCCCCACATCAGGCTCTATGCTGAGAGCTCAGAGCCTGGAGCCTGCTTTGGATTCTGTGTCTCCCTCTCTCTCTGCCCCTCCCCCACTCATTCTCTCTCTCTCTCTCTCTCTCTCTCAGAAATGAATAAACGTCAAAAAATTTTAAATAAATAAATAAAATCCTCCTTCCACTGTACTGTTTATGGGAGAAGAAAACAGGTTAAGCCTGGTGTTTCTCTTCCCTCAAGGTCAAATCTACTGCCGCAGCTGCCAATGGGTCTTAGTGAGGACACTGGCTGCAAACATTCTGTTCCAGTTTCAGACCATGAATGAAATTACATGTTCTCATTGATTTAAAAGACAATGCTTATAGAAATATCAGCAGGTAACTTTCTCATACATAAATTGCCTTATCCTATATCTTTCCTTTTTTGCAAATTCCTCAGTCTTTATGTTAGTTATGAGATATTAAAACTGTACCAGTAGGGGAATTGAACTCTTTTACCTTCTCAGCCTTAGAATTTAGAGCTGTATTCTACAAAGAGTAGGGATCCACGAATGTGTCCCTAAACCCTCTCTTCCAGACTTTCCACATGTCACCATTCCTTAGGTCTTTGCAATTGCATTTTTGTTGCCTCTTAGATTTTAGCCCTACTGACTCCACCATCCTGTTTACCCCCACCTTAGCCAGATATTTACCCAGTGTCCCTAGACCTGATTGTGCACATATGTTTTGTTTTATAGGTCAATGACAACTGGATGTAGTTATTATGTAAAGAAGAATAAGGTAGACCTTATAAAAATGATTAATGAAATGGGTTTACAATGTTTGTCTTAGGAGAGAGATTTTAGGTCTTGCACCTGCCATTTTGAACCTATGCTATTAAAATAAATAGACAGTGATTTATCTGTCATAGTTTCAGTACAGCAACATTCATAAAGTACTTATTATAGGAAATAAAATGCATGCAAACTGCCAGTACTATTATGTAGCAAATACTACCCACCACTACTTACAATCAGAGAGTTTCTAGGTTGGTAAAAGGAGTAGATCACCTATACAGGTACTTTGCTTAGTTATCTTATGTGTTGCAATGAGTGGTGTAGAGTGTTAGTGAAGCACAACAGAAGCATATTCAGTCATTCCTTGTAGTTAAGGTAAGCTTCTTGGCAATGTTCATTTCTGTGATGGTCTAGAAGAACACAAAGACATTGAGCCTCAAGAATAAGGGGAACAGGACCTACCAGCCAGAGGGGAATCTCCTGAGCCTAGATGGAAAACCATTTGTTTCAAAAATCTACAAGTCTAGTTTGATGGAGGAATCATGCATAGTGATGATGGCATTGCTCACAGGGTTTGAGCAGTGAGAATAGGGGGACTCATAACCTAGTTTTCTGTAGATGTAGGAAGCTGGTTGGAATATCAGTAGATGGGGTTCGCACACTATCTCATAGCTTAATGCTCTTTTTGGCATTTGGAAGTTAATGATTTATCATGCATTCTTTAGGTCCTCTTGGAAAGTAACTGGGGATAGGCATAGGAATCAAACGAGTTGATATACAAATATAAATGTTATTTCTAGTAGTGCCAAATTCATGACTGTGATATGAGTATGTATTCAGGTTGACTTCCTACTATTTTAGTTTCAGGTGTAAACTTGGGAGAGCACATTCAAAAGTGAGTCAAGATCCACCAACCACCTTGGCTCATTCTTTGCTGAAAAAAACCATTGAATCATCAAGGTGGACTTACTTGTATGTGGACATATAGACAGAGGCCTCTAGAAAAGCTCTTCTCAAACTATCAATAAGAAAGGACCACTGTTTAAAAAATTTCCAACTATAGATTAAGGCTTTTTAGGAATAAAATAAATTCCTAAAAATATAAAAATTTAAATAACCATAAAACACACCTTATTGAAGATTATACTACAATAAATATTGCTGGAATAAATAGAGGAAATAAATGAAAGGCCTGCAGAAATGTACACTGTGTTTCTTAAAAGTGTGCATATTGGTGTTTACTATAGAGAATTTATGTAACATCATGAAATTTGACATTCTGCAGTTATAGTTAAAGAAAAAGGTATGAGTCGATAGTGAAAACCTTGTATTAAAAGCCTACATAAACCTTTTGAAACAATACCATGCTGTGCATATCGTATTTAAAATATTTAATGTATCAAATCAGCTTATATCTTTCTTGTTAATTTATCTAATACAGTTTGGCTTGATGTCAGTGGTACTTGTAGTCACCAATTTATGATTAAGCCATTTTTCGTGCATGTATTGTTTACTTAGGTTTTGCTTTTCTACCACTAGTAGTAGGGAAATATGTCTGCAAAAGGTTTATTGATAATAGTAGAAGACATGAGAGGTCTTTTAACAATGATAGAAGACATGAAATTAAGGGCCAACATCTAAGGACATCATTTCATTATTTTAAGGACATTTATTTCTTTCATGTAGAATTAGGCAAGCAATGTTGTATTTTCATTATTTACCTTCCGTGCTTCTTTAGTGTCCACTTCCTTCATTTATCCTAGATATTTACATGAAATTCAAATGATCCTTCAATGAAAGAAATGGATTCAGGATTCTTGAATCTCCTTGATGTAGATATTGTTTAATGGAAAGTAAAATTCAGCATATTCTATTAAATTTGTATGATGGTAAGTGATGAATATTTTCAGATGCATAGTATACATCCGTTTACTCATTGTATTGAAGATTATTGTTATTTTAAGAAATATGTCATAAAATTCTGTAGAAACTCTGATGCTCTAAACTTCTAACTTCTGTATTCACTTCTAAAACTCATCTGCTAGTGAAAAACATGTGGCATGAAACTATTAAGCATACCAAAGATAGTCAAATAAGAAAATCTGGCTGCTCTATTCATATCCTTAAGAGGTGGGACCAAAAATGTTTCTTATTTTGCACAAACCCTAAAAGTTCATTCCATAGTTCAAACATCTCAGTAGAACTTCTACCCCAAATAACCATTACTCTTTATCAAGCAGTTCCTCTTGTTCCAGGAAATCACACAATGAACAGAATCATCTTGAAGTTAGCACGTCAACTTTCATGCAATTCCCAATTCTTGCTATAGCACTCACCACCTTTTTAAGTTTAGCTGACTTATGTTTTATACCAAGTGTTTTGATTTATGCTCTGATATAAGTTCCATAATCTTGTTAGCTACTGCAGTGTTTATCTGTTCCTATCACTATTCAATCAGAACATACTTCTGCACTAAACATAAAACCTAAACTTTGTTACTGTTGATATTGTATCCCTCATAGTTTTATAACAGTTCAGAGTTAGTTGGGTTTATCAAGAAGTGTTGAAACAGCCCAGACTCTTCCCACCATACTACTTTGTCTGTTTATAGGGCTGGGGGCAGAAACGATGCGAAGTGACGATGACTGTCTATGTATAGGGGGCACTTGGGTGTGTTATTTGTGTATGATGAGGCACATCTCCATCTGAGTTTGCTGTGCCCCATCCAGTGGTTCTGCAGAGACCTCCCTTCTCAGTCTTTTCCTCTCCCGGGTCCTGAGCACGTTAGGCATGGAACCCTGGGACCAGGAATGTCAGCAGACAGGACTGCAAACCACTGCTAATTCCTTATTAACAGTGCACAGCTGTAACTAGCAGGTTCTCAATCCCCCACCAGGGACACAGGGTCCATGCCCCCCTGAGGACTCCGAGAAGAGACCTATAAGTCCTTCACACCCATCCCTCCTCTCCCCCAGGCTTGCCCCGGGAGCACCTGTGGAGTCTCCCAGGTTACCAGTGCATCAGCTCCTGAATGGACCAGGTGGAGCAGCAGGGACTGGAGCAGCACTGGGTACTTGGAGCCTGGATGCCTTTCCTCATCTCTAGTCCCACCTCCCCAGCAGAGAGGTGAGAGCTCCTGAGCCCTCAGCAGCAGGAATTCATCAGCCAAGATCAGGCACACCCTAGACAGGGTCTAGGGGCTCCTGCAAAGGTCTCTTCCCTATGCCCTACCTGGATTTAGCCCATAGTGAGCCAAGCACTGAAGGACCTGCTAAAATGCCAACCCCCATGGGATGGTCTCAGAAGCCTCTTTGTCTTGAAGGAAATAAGTTGTTCAAAGAACAACTTTGGGGTGCAAAGGAGAGCGTGTGGTAGAGGCCATCATGGTTGTTAAGTTTGAGAACTGAGGGTGAGGTATCACCACCAACTTCTCACCCTTCCTGAGTTAAAAAAAATATGGAAAGTGCAGGCTGGGGACCAGGAGTAAGGATTAGAGGACAGCGCCACCACATTCTCTATTTTATATGGAAGCAGTCTTGTATTCAACTCCCCAACCCCCTTTTCTTGGCTCCATTGGCAAAGGAAGTTCTTTCTCATTCTGATCAGTTCTAATCTTATACTTTTAGCCTGCCTTCGAGCCACAGTTTTTTCCAAGTTCAGGACCCCTGTGTTTTCAGTACTCTTTAGTTCAATTCCCATCTCATCTTTTTGTTTTTTTAATATATATTAATGCATGGTTGATCAGGTTATGAAATTGAAACTTGAAATGCAGTGGAAGGGAACTCTAAAGGAATGGGTTCAAGTAATAATACAAGTGCTAAAAGTAATAAATAATTACAATTCTATATAACATGCTGGCGATTCGATGTGTTTCGCGCAGATTGTTTCATTCATTTTTTAAATTTTTTATTGCTTTTTAGGTGAAAACATCATTTCATAATTCAATTCATATACTTTAGATCAAAAACTCTTTTTGAGGTGGCCTCTTCTCTACGATTATCTGTGGAGACCCTGTTCTTCTGGCCTTTGGCTCATTTTGTGGGGTGGTAACACTGATGAGAGTGTGATTTGGCATGTCTGTGGATGAGGTGAGCTCAGGATCCTCCTACTTTGCTATGTTTCCAGAAGTCCCAAAATTGCTTTACATGTTATTTTATTTATCCTTAAAGAATTCCTGTAAAATTCTTATCTCTAATTTAGGTAAAACAGATAAAGTTGAGAGGAGTAGAGAAGTTGAGTATCTTGTCCAATGTCACACAGCTCTTATTGGAAGAACGAGAATTTGAACCTAGACAATGTGACCTCAGAGCACACTCTAGATCTGAACCGCTATGCTGATGTGGGAATACTTGGGAACAAGAAAAATAAAATGTCATGTCAGGTTTCCCTCTCACTCCTCCCTCCCCACAATCAGGATGGTGATCTCAAATTCTGAATAAATGGAGGTTCAAAGTGCTCAATCAATTCAGCCCAAATCCTATTACAAAGCCAGGACTGAATGCATGTTGCTGGAGTTCAGTTCTGGAACTCTTCCGTTGTGACTTCTTTTTGTCTTACTGCTTCCGGCTGCATTTAATATGCTCTTGTTCTTTTCTCCCCAGTAGGGAATACTTGTCACTCAAGCCTGTGCAGGACACAGTATGTGAACCACTCTGAGGACAGGTAGGTTCTTTGAGAAGGATCAACAGTGAAGGATGAGTGAGGACATGGGCTCTGGCTTCGAGCCCACAGGGTTGAGGCAGCAGATGGAGAGAGATGGGTCTTAGTTTGCAGTGGGTTCATCCTGAGGTGATAGGAATAAAAATACATATCTCAGGATATTGTTCTAAATGAGATAATACTATGTAAAGCCTATCCTCTAGTAGGAGTCTGTAATAGTTAATTATCTCATTTTTTTCCCATTGTGCTCCACTTTTCTTAGATTCTTTATTTCTCTGCGTGTGGTTAGGTAGTTTTTCTCTATACTCATATCTACCGCAAGAAATTACATTGACCCAGGGACACTCAGTTATTAAAATGGAAATAGCATTTTGTGCAGTTGAAAGAAGATTCCAGAGTGACTGAGTTATTTGTGTGAGGAATATCATGTCTGGACATCTTTCTTGAGGACACGAGCATTGGTGTTACCAGCATTAGAAGGTTCTTGTCAGATAACAAGGAGAAGAGCTGGCCTGAAGGAGAGAGTGGAGGAAGAATTACCATACACTTTTCTCAGGTTCATTACACACAGTTTGTTTTTCAGATACAGAACTATTCATTGGACCACACCGGCCATGTACAACCTGAGTAGCGACGACACAGGTGACTTCACCCTTTTGGGCATC
>CM053575.1:49769417-49780152 GCA_028646485.1 Cryptoprocta ferox
CGTGGCCATCTGCTCTCCCCTGAGATACACCACTATTCTGACCCCCTGGACCACTGTCAAAATTGTTGTGGGAATCTCCTTCAGAAGTTTCTGTGTTATAGTTCCATGTGTTTTCCTTGCAAATCGTCTACCCTTCTGCAGGACCCACATCATACCACACACATACTGTGAACACATAGGTGTGGCCCGGCTCGCCTGTGCTGACATCTCCGTCAACATCTGGTATGGCTTTTGTGTCCCTATCATGACGGTGATTTCAGATGTGATCCTAATTGCTGTCTCCTACATCCTCATCCTCTGTGCCGTCTTCCGCCTCCCCTCCCGGGACGCCCGCCACAAGGCCCTTGGCACGTGTGGTTCCCATGTCTGTGTCATCCTCATGTTCTATATACCAGCATTCTTCTCCATCCTTGCACATCGCTTTGGGCGCAATGTCCCTCGCACCTTTCACATCATCTTTGCCAACCTCTATGTAGTTGTCCCACCTGCACTCAATCCTATTGTCTATGGAGTAAAGACCAAGCAGATCCGGGACAAAGTCATCTGTCTGCTCTTTTCCCATAGGTCCCAGTGATGCCTGCCTGATGTCCGGGTGGGCAGGGACAAGTCCCTAGTGTATATCAGCTTAAAGGCTGAACCTGTAGCCAGTGGCCCAGAGAAGGAACAGATCAAAAAATTCTTTATTAATAAGAGCTGTGGTTTTGCCTACTCTGTTATTTTAGTCAGAGTTTTTCTCCTTCATTCCAGTTGCAAAAATCTAAATTCTGTGTCTGGGAAACAGTGTATATCCATTTTCAATTTCTTGTTATTGTTATGAGGTGATTATAAAGCTCTTAATTGAAATAGTAAAATAATCATAGCTCTTGGGGCACCTGGGTGGCTCTGTCGGTTGAGCATCGGACTCTTGATTTTGGCTCAGGTCATGATCCCAGGGTCATGGGATTGAGCCCTGCATCATACTCTGTGCTGAAGTGGAGCCTGCTTAAGATTCTCTCTCACTCACCCTCGTACCTGCTCATTCTCTAGCTCTAAAAATTAAAAAAAATTAAATTATCATCTTTTTTTCATGATAAATATGTTTCTAAGGAAACAGAATTTTTTTTCCCAATTCTATATATCTCAGTAGTTTACACGTCACTGAAGATCACAGAATTTTTATTGTGATAGCTCTGAGGTTCTGGACCTTGACATTAAGTATGAGCCCTCGCATGTAATACATGCATAGGTAATGTTTATTACGTATATGAATGCAAATAAGCATGCAATTTAAATTAAGAGTGCAGCCGCATATTGTGGACAAAAAGAAGGCAGTGAGGAATCTAAAGCTGATTTTTCATTCAATCTTGAGGAAGAAAAATGTGTTGTGACGGTCAGAGTCCTCTGAGAATAAAAATAAAGATGATGCTAACCTTCTTTGGCCAATGAAAAGGAAAAGTATGAGAAGGAAAAGATTGAGATTGGGGATAGAAAGCTGGACAATTGGAAGAACTGGTGACCCAAGTCTCTTCTTCCTTCTCCAATCTCAAAAGAAATGTAGTCCAGTGCTAAATATGTATCTTTATTTGTATGATTCACTCTTTTTTGTATTTTTAAAAAAAAATTTTTTTAATGTTTACTTTTAAGAGAGAGTGAGACAGAGGAGGAGCAGGGGAGGGGCAGCGAGAGAGGGAGACACAGAATCCGAAGCAGGCTCCAGGCTCTGAGCTGTCAGCATAGAGCCCGATGTGGGGCTCCAACTCATGAAACGTGAGATCATGACCTGAGCCGAAGTTAGATGTTTATCTGATGGAGCCACCCAGGTGCCCCTGTATGATTCATTCTTTCTTCAAATCTAGTATGTCTGATTTGGTCAGAGGGAGTCACTCAGGCACTAAATTAATTAGTCAAAGAATAACTATTTTTGGTGTTTGTAAAGTGTCAAGGATAGTTGACGTCTGCTTTCTCCCAGATCTAAGATGTCCTCAGTGTTCATTGCTTTTTTATCAACAACCTCTTGGAGTCACCAGTGAGTGTGAGCACCCTCTCCCACCCCTCAGTGGTCCCAACACACGTCATGTTTCCTTTGAATGAAATTCCAGAGTTCTATGTGGTCTCTCTACTTCTATTGCTTTCCTGCCTCCATTCACATGGGATTAGATTAACCATTCTCCAGTAACTCTCAACATATAATTTTAGTAAAAAAGATACGTTTTTGTGGACACGGAGACTATAGTTATAGTTTGAGTATATGTGCTTTTACACATGACAGCAGTCATATATATTTTCTTCCAAAAGTATTTGATGGATTTTGAATATCATAAGAGGCTATGAAGTATAAGTAGAAAAGATAGTAGAGGCAAAACAAAAAAATACTTGAAGATTTTTTTAAAAAATAAGATAAGAAACAGGCTAATGTACTTTTATCTGCATGAGTTCCTATTCTCTTATTATACATGGGTAAAGCTTTGGGCTCTAGTGTATGCGAGAGATAAGCATGATTTAGTTTCATAATTCACACTGCATATAAATAAGAAGACAGTGTGATGGTCAGAGAAATGCAACTATCCTTGTTATGAAGAACAGAAAGATATATCATCAGAGAGCTCTTAGAGAGAAGCTACCAGTGAAGTAATTAATCGCATTCTTACCAATTATAGTTTCATGGGACTCCTATGTCCTTCATCTCAGTATAGAGCAGTAGAACATCCTAAATTTTCATTTAGTAAAGGCTGAAGATTTTGTTGGGGGTCAATATAATACATATCTGCTTAGGTCTAGTGTAGTCCAGATATTCTAGAACATTCTGTGTACCGAGAAGATTCCAGTCAATCTTCATTCATTCATTCATTCAACAATATTTACCAAATATTTGACAAATATTTCCTAAATCTGCAACACTGTGTTAGGTAAACTGTATCTTATGTTGGCCAAAACAGAGATGGGAGTTCTACTCTTGGTGTTTGTAATTTAGTGAGGGAAATGAACCTAAATCGTGTGACCAGACCAATGGACATGTAATTTCAGGTTGTGTTAGGTTTTAGGACACACAGAAACAAACAAATATTTTAAAATGGTGCTCTTGAAGACAGACTATCAGAGGAAACCAGCTTTCACTTGGGAGAGCAGAAAGCTCTTCCTGAAAGAAAGGATATTTTCTCTAACAAGACCTGTACACTGAAAATTGTAAGACTTTAATCAGAGAAATTGAAGAAGATTCAAGTAAATGGAAAGGTATCCCATGTTTGGATTGGGAGAATTCATATTAATAAAATGTACATGTTCCCCCCAAAATCCACAGGTTTAATATAATCCCTATAAAAATACCAATGGCATATTTATAGAAGTAGGAAAAATAAGCCTAAAATTTGTAAGGAACTGCAGAAGATCTGTTAGCCAAGCCATATTGAGAAAGAAGCACAAAGCTGGGGGTATCACATTTTCTGACTTCAAACTGTCTTACAAAACTATAACAATCAAAACATTATGAAACCAGCATAAAAACAGACATATAGATAAATGGAACAGAATACAGAGTACAGAAATAAACCCATGAATATACTATTAACAAGGACGCCAACAAGGAAAGGATAGTCTATTCAACAAATGGTTTTGGGGAAAGTGCATATCTACATGCAAAAGAATAAAACTAAACCATTGTCTTATACCACTCATAAAGCTTTACTCGAAATGGATTAAACACTTTAATGTAAGACCCAGAACTATAAAGCTCCTACAAGAAAACATGGGAGGAAAGCTTTTTGACGTTGCTGTTGGCAATGATTTTTTGGGTATGACACCCACAGCACAGGTAAAGCAAGTAGAAATAAAATAAGTCATAATACAACAAACTAAAAAGTTGCTCAGCAAAAGAAACATAAACTCAAAGAAAAGGCAAGTATTTACAAACCATACATCTGATAAGAGGGTAATTTCTGAGATATGTAAGGAATTCATATAACTCAAGGATAAAAGACTGTCTCTCATACACTTTTTTCCTAAAAGAAGACATTTTTTGAGGTTTGTAATTCATCAGTATCTTGATTTTATTAGTTTTTTAAAATTTCAACCATACCGAAATGTAGAGAATAACATAATAAATACCCATGTGCTACCATTGAGCTTAAGGGAAAAAATATATATAATTGAAGAGTGTTAACCTTCCTTCCTTCGCAGGGGTCATTACTATCCTAAATTAGTATGTAACACTCGTACTATATATATCCATAAACAACATATATTGCTTTGCATGTTATTAAGCTTATCATTAATGATATGTTTATTTAAAAATGTGTATATCCTGCAACTTGCTTTTTCATTTAATAGTGACTTATAAATTTTATCTGTATGCCTTGGGATAGCTTATTCATAATTGCTGAAGAGTAGTACATTCTGTGATATACTACTTTTATTTATTTATTTATTTAAACTAATTTTTAAAAATTTACATCCAAGTTAGTTAGCATTTAGTGCAATAATGATTTCAGGAGCAGAATCCAGTGATTCATCTCCTACATATAACACCCAGTGCTCAACCCAACAAGTGTCTTCCATAATGCCCCTTACTCATTTAGCCATCCCTCCACCAGCAACCCCCCCCCAGCAGCCCTCAGTTTGCTTTCTACATTTAAGAATCTTTATGTTTTGTCCCCGTCCCTGTTTTTATATTATTTTTTCTTCCCTTCTCTTTGTTCATCTCTTTTGTTTCTTAAATTCCTCATATGAGTAAAGACATATGATATTTGTCTTTTCTGACTGATTTCGTTTTGGATAATACCTTCTAGTTCAATCCATGCTGCTGCGTATGGCAAGATTTCATTATTTTTGATTGTCGAGTAATACTCCATTGTATATACCACATCTTCTTTATCCATTCATTCATCTGTCAATGGACATTTGGGCTCTTTCCATACTTTGGCTATTGTTGATAGCACAGCTATAAACATTGGGGTGCATGTGTCCCTTCGAAACAGCACAGCTGTATCCTTTGGATAAATACTTAGTAGTGTAATTGCTGGGTTGTAGGGTGGATATTTTTAATTTTTTGAGGCACTTCCATACTGTTTTCCAGAGTGGCTGCACAGTTTGCATTCCCACCAGCAGTGCAAAAGAGATCCACTTTCTCTGCATCCTCGCCAACATCTGTCGTTGCCTGAGTTATTAATTTTAGCTACTCTTACAGGTGTGAAGTAGTATCACATTGTGGTTTTGATTTGTATTTCCCTGATGATGAGTGATGTTGAGCATTTTTTCATGTGTCAGTTGGCCGTCTGGATTGTCTTCTTTGGAGAAGTGTCTTTTCATATCTTTTGCCCATTTCTTCACTGGATTATTTGTTTATTGGGTGTTGAGTTTGGTAAGTTCTTTGTAGATTTTGGGTACTAACCCTTTGTCTGATATGTCATTTGCAATTATCTTCTCCCGCTACCAGTTGCCTTTTCGTTTTGCTGATTGTTGCCTTCACTGTGCAGAAGCTTTTTATCTTGATGAGGTCCCAATAGTTCATTTTTGCTTTTGTTTTCTTTGCCTCCAGAGACATGTTAAGTAAGAAGTTGTTGCAGACAAGGTCGAAGAGGCTTTTGCCTGCTTTCTCCTCTAGGATTTTGACGGGTTCTGTCTTACATTTAGGTCTTTCATCCATCTTGAGTTTATTTTTATGTATGGAGTAAGAAGGAAGAAGACATTTGAGTAGCCAACACGTACATGAAAATGTGCTCAACATCACTAATGGAAATGCACATTATGCAAATGCACATCAGAATCATAGTCTTATATCATCTCACACTTGTTAGGGTGATTAATATCAAAAAGAAGATAACAAATGTTGGCATGGAAGTGGAGAAAAAGGTATACGCTGCTGGCAGGAATGTGAATTGTTATAGTCATTATGGCAAACAGTGTAAATGATCCTCAAAAAATTAAAAGTAGAACTGTCATATGATTCAGCCATATTACTTCTGAGTATATATAGGATGAAAACAAAATCTCTCTTGAAGAGATATCTGCACTCCCATGTTCATTGCAGCATTTTTCACAATAGGCAAAATATGGAAAAAACTTGTGTCCACGTTTGGATGAGTGGATATATGTACATCACATTTTATACAAAGGAATATTATTTAGACATGAGAAAGAATGAAATCTTGCCATTTGCATCAATATGGATGAAGTGTATGAAATGAGTGTAGTGAGTGTGAAATGAGACAGAGAGAGAAAGACAAATACTGTGTGCTATCATTTACATGTGGAATCTAAAAATAAAAAATCAGGGGCGCCTGGGTGGCTCAGTCGGTTAAGCGTCCGACTTCGGCTCAGGTCATGATCTCACAGTTTGTGGGTTCGAACCCTGCGTCCGGCTCTGTGCTGACAGCTAGCTCAGAGCCTGGAGCCTGTCTTTGGATTCTGTGTCTCCCTCTCTCTCTGAACCTGCCCTGCTCATGCTGTCTCTCTCTCTCTCTCAAAAATAAATAAAACATTTAAAAATTTTTAAAAATAAAAAATCAAACTCATAAAAACAAAGAGTAGAATGATTGTTCCTGGGGGCTGGGTTGGGGGGACATGAGAAGATGATAGAGAAAAGGTCCAAAATTTCACTTATAAAATGAATAAGTTCTGGAGATTTAATGATAGACACAATGACTATACTTTATAATACTGTATTGTCTCCTTGCAATTTGCTAAGTAAGTAGATGGTAAGTGTTCTCACCAAGTACACACACATACACACACAGACACTAACTCTATGACATGTTAATCAACTTGATTGTGGTAAAATTTCACAATGTATATGTATATTAAATCATTACTTAGTACGTTTTAAATATATATAATTTTATTTGCCGTTTATACCTGAACACATTTGAAAAAATAAGAAAATAAACATTTATGGATGAGTAGACTGTAAAATGCTTGTTTAGAAAGAAAGAAAGAGAGAGGAAGGAAGGAAGGAAGGAAGGCAGGCAGGCAGGCAGGCAAAAAAGGTAAGGAAGTAGCACATGTGAAGACACAGAGCCAAAAAGTCTCCGTGCATTACAGGAACTGGAATCTAATGTGGGGGGAGGGGTTAGATAGACTGAATACCAAATGGTAAGATTTCAGAAGATTGGAAAACCCAGATCATTTTAAGGAGTGTAATATTCTAAGAACAACGGGAAGTTATAGGACTTTTACAATTTTTTAAAGTTTATTGATTTTGAGAGACAGAGAGAGAGAGAGAGAAGAGAGAGAAGGGGGATCACGAGCAGGGAGAGGCAGGGAGAGGCAGACACAGAATCCCAAGCGGGATCTGCCCCATTATTGCAGAGCCCAACACGGGGCCTGATCTCACAAACCATGAGATCATGACCTGAACCAAGATCAAGAGTCAGACACTTAACCAACTGAGCCACCCAGGTGCCCCCGAAGTCATAGGAATTTTAATCAAGGCAGCAACTAAATCCAAAGGATATTTTAAAGCATTATTCCTAAATCTATTGTTTTTAAGGGGTTTGTGATAGTTTGGGGGTGGGGGTTCACTGGACTCGGAGGCCACTCTATTGCCCGTTCTAATACATTTCAACCCTCAGGCGGTCGGCAGCCTTTTTGATCAAGAAAAACTTAATCCTCAACTGCCTGAAGAAAAGGCAATGTCACCACAAATTAGAAACAAACCAATAGAAAAGCTTTGCCAAGGCTAAGTGAAAAAACTCTGATTTCATTCTGTACGAAATAGTGAAATGGCAGTTCAAGTAATTGATAGGGGCCAAAACTAACATGTATAAAATGTTCAAACAGGCATAAGGAAATTTCCTACTCACTCACTTAACCACTAAATCATTTTTTAAAAAAGTAACATGGGGGTGCCTGGGTGGCTCAGTCGGTTAAGCGTCTGACCTCGGCTCAGGTCATGATCTGGCATTTCGTGAGTTCGAGCCCAGCATCGGGCTCTGTGCTGACAGCTTGGAGCCTGAAGCCTGCTTTGAATTGTGTATCTCCCTCTCTCTCTATCCCTCCCTGACTTGCACTCTGTCTCTCTCTCTCAAAAATAAACGTTTAAAAAAAATTAGAAAAGAAAAAAAGTAACATGATTTTAAGTTAAACAAATTGCTATAGACATGGTGGTGATTGAATTGTAGAAAATACTATTTTGAAATAGTTGGTCAGGACTCCTATGGGGCATCCTAGACAGAGGGCCAGTTGTCTATTAAGGTGCTACTCTTGATCATGAAATAGAACCATAATATTTGTGTGTAAAATAATAGTTTGTTGCTGATATTTAAGGAAGTGTGGAGGCTGAGGGGTGTAACTCAATTATTTAAGAGGTAGATTATGAATAAAGTGGGAAGGGGCACCAGAGCACACTCCTACTTAGTCCAGTGGAAATCATTAACTGAGACAAGGAAACTATTTTTATTGGCCCAAGCTGTGACAACATTAAGCTGCAAGTTCTGCATAACCTTCTGACTGGACCATGTGTTCAAATGAAACACATTCAGTTTTCCCAGAACCAGCTCTGTTCCACATAATCAACACAGGAAGGCAGATGTCTCCATAAGGGGACAGATTACACTAAAGGTAAGAACTGTAAATTTCCATGACTAAACATACCTCCTCTTCCTGTAAAATATTGGCCAAGAAACTTCCACTTCTAGTACATCAAACAAAACACTATTGTATATTTGAGTGTTATTTTCAACAGTCTTGCGATATAGGGTTTAAAAAGATAGCCATCGGAAATGAAAGTTTTGTACTGTGTGTCCAACCAAAAGGAAATACGCCTGTGGATCAGACAAAGGCAGACATCTGGGAATTTGGAGGTCCACTACTCAGGGTTATTGACCAATATCTGTGCAGGCATAGAGACAGAGGCTCTGGCTGTGCCATCCTAGGGACAATGACCTGGCTGCTGATCTGAGGAATAAGCGCCTGTCAGATCTAAACAGACCTGGGCCTCCAAGCCCCCAAGAATGTCAGAGGGCACATCTGACAGTGTTCCCACAAGGTTGTACTTTATTATTCATATTGGTTGTTACTAATAAAAATTATATTATTGTTTCAATTGCAATTGAGTCGCATTGAGGAAAATGTAAAGATAAGATGAAGATAAGGATGAAGGCTGATAAAACTACAGGAAGTAGCAGATGCCAGGACTCAGAGGTGAGAACAGAACGGGATTTAAGTGAAGGGAGGATGTGATCAGACACACAAGGTAGGAGGAGCAGTGTGCAGAAGGGAAGGGCAGGAGGTAACACAAGGAAATAAACCGATCCTTTAGGAAGCAATGAGTGTGATGTAGGTAAGAAGTGAAGGTAGCTGGACAATGGGACAGAGAAGACAACGGCTTGAGGGGATTTTAAGAGGGAACAGCAACACATTTTTGTAAGAAATCCTCAATCCTCCTGAGTAGTAAAGTGACATTTGCTGATCCTGGGAGCACTGAGAGCAGGGTTAGGGTGCGGAGTGGATGAAGTTTGGGAAGCGATGGATATCAAGTAAAAATGGGATATTAAGCCAAAGATACTGCAAAGTGGCAGCTACTGGATTGCCAAGGGGAACACACTGACTTTGGCCGTCAAAGGAAATAGCATTCAGGATGAGGTCCCCTCCTACCCCAGTAGAGGCAGTGACAACCCACTTTCCTGTTTTCTGGTTTTAATGCTCACATTGACACATGCACTGTGTCCCCAGGGGAAAATAAGGCACAGGATCCACTGTAAAACCTATGAAAGCAGATGCCAGGACTGCACTTTGAAAGCAGTAGAGCATCTTGATGTGGGCCATGTGATCAGTTTATCAAGGGCTCACTGAGCCCACGCTGTGTCAGACATTTTCACAAGCACCATTCTATCTAGTTTGTCAACTCTTCTATAATCTCAAGAGGTAGGTACTATATTACCACCTTCTTACACACATTAAGTGTGTTGTCCAAGCCCTTTACCAGAGAAGTGAGGGCATGAACTGGAACCCGAGGAGATGTGGCAGGTGGACATGTGCACAGCCATGTCCCGCAGGCATACAGGCCCACACGTGATGCAAAACCTAAAAATAAACAACTGTAAGCAGTAGGAACAGCCAGGCATGGACAGGGTTAACATGAACTCCTTTTCACTCTCCCCTTGAGAGTGATAGGACACAGTCCCTCAGGCCCTAACTTTTACTTCTTCCCCCCACTGAATATCAACCAGAAATAATAAATGAGCCCAGAATCTACCCGTTCACCAGTCCCGGCCTTTCCCCTCCATTTATTTCTTTGTTTGGTGTGTCTGCCCTTCCTGCAATTTCTGGTTGTCTGTCAGTACAAACTTTCTCCTTCTCATCTGGCCCAACCCCACAAGTAGGTGAGTTTTGGCTGTTTGTGGGGTGTGGCCTGGACCAGGACTAGTCAGAAAGGGGATGGGTGAATTCTCAGGGGTCTGTTTCCAGGAGCCATGCACTGAGACCACTGCTTCCTTTCTGGGGTGACTTCCACTTAGGAGTCCATGTCATCATCACCAGACTTGCATAGGTGCTCCATGAAATGGACCACAATAGATTTGAACAGATGCACAATTATACACCTGAGTGAAGCTTGGCCAAGTAACTGATGTTCAGGAAACTTCTGGGTCAGTGATGTGACAAGGACTCACTGCCCTGACCTGAAAAGTGGGATAAGTGTCCAGATGTGTGTGTGTGTGTGTGTGTGTGTGTGTGTATCCGGGATGCTCTGATTAGTTTATATGCATCTGTCTGTCTCTCTTGTCTCTTCACTGTGTGGTCAGAGTGAGAGGGATGATACAGATGA
>CM053575.1:49780652-49824754 GCA_028646485.1 Cryptoprocta ferox
GAGAAGAGACCTATAAGTCCTTCACACCCATCCCTGCTCTCCCTCAGGCTTGCCCTGGGAGCACCTGTGGAGTCTCCCAGATTACCAGTGCATCGGCTCCTGAATGGACCAGGTGGAGCCGCAGGGACTGGAGCAGCACTGGGTACGTGGAGCCTGGATGCCCTTCCTCATTTCTAGTCCCACCTCCCCAGCAGAGAGGTGAAAGCTCCTGAGCCCTCAGCAGGAGGAATTCATCAGCCAAGATCAGGCACACCCTAAACAGGGTCTGGGGGCTCCTGCAAAGGTCTCTTCCTTATGCCCTACTTGGATTTAGCTCATAGTGAGCCAAGCACTGAAGGACCTGCTAAAATGCCAATCCCTATGGGATGGTCTCAGAAGCCTCTTTGTCTTGAAGGAAATAAGTTGTTCAGGGAACAACTTTGGGATGCAAAGGAGAGTGTGTGGCAGAGAACATCGTGGCTGTTAAGTTTGAGAACTGAAGGTGAGGTATCACAACCTCCTTCTCACCCTTCCTGGGTCAGAAAAATGTAGAAGGTCCAGGAGTAGGGATTAGAGGACAGCACCACTACATTCTCTATTTTATATGGAAGCAGTCTTGTATTCAACCACCTTTTCTTGGCTCCATTGGCAAAGGAAGTTCTTTCTGATCATTTTTTTAACTCTTTTTTATTTTTGAGAGAGAAAGAGAGAGAGAGAGAGAGAGAGAGAGAGAGAGAGCAGAGTAGGGGCATAGAGAAGGGGGGCGGAGGATCCCAAACAGGGATTCATGCTGACAGCAGAGAACCCAATGCGGGGCTTGAACTCACCAACCATGAGGTCATGACCTGAAGTGAAGTTGGATATTTAACTGACTGAGCCACCCAGGTGCCCCTCATCAGTTCTAATCTGATATTCTCAGTCTACATTTGAGCCATAGTTTTTCCAAGTTCAGGACCCTGTGTTTTCAATACTCTTTAGTTCAGTTCCCTTCTCATCTTTTTTATTTTGAAACATATTAATACCTGGTTGATCAGGTCATGAAATTGAAACTCGAAATGCAGTGGAAGGGAACTCTAAAGGAATGGGGTCAAGGAATAATACAAGTGCTAAAAGTAATAAAACAATTCTATATAACATGCTTTGGGGATTCACTGTTTGTGGCAGAATTGTTTTATTCATTTTTTTTTTTTTTGCTTTTTAGGTGAAAACATCATTTCACAATTCAATTCATATACTTTAGATCAAAAACTTTTTGAGGTGGTCTCTTCTCTACGATTATCTGTGGAGACCCTGTTCTGCTGGTCTTTGGGTCATTTTGTGGGGTGGTAACACTGATGAGAGTGTGATTTGGCATGTCCATGGGATGAGGTGAGTTCAGGATCCTCCTACTCTGCTATCTTCCCAGAAGTCCCAAAATTGCTTTACATGTTATTTTATTTATGCTTAAAAGATTCCTGTAAAATAGGCACATTTATTCTTATCCTTACTTTAGATAAAAGAGATAAAGGCATAGAGAAGTTGAGTATCTCAACAGCTCGTATGTGGAAGAAGCAGGATTTGAACCTAGATAATATAGCCTCGGAGTGCGCTCTAGATTTGAACCCCTGTGCTGATATAGGAAATACTAAGGAACAAGAAAAATGGACCTTTGTACCAGTTCTCCCTCTCACTCCTTCCTCCTCCACAATCAAAATGGAAATGTCAAATTCTTTTTTTTTTTAATTTTTTTAATGTTTATTTATTTTTGAGAGACAGAGCATGAGAGAGGGAGGGGCAGAGAGAGAGACACAGAATCTAAAGCAGTCTCCAGGCTCCGAGCTGTCAGCACAGAGCCCAGTGTGGGGCTTGGACCCACGAACCATGAGATCATGACCTGAGCTGAAGTCAGAAGCTCAACTGACTGAGCCACTCAGGCATACCTGTCAAATTCTGATTGAAAGAGGTTCAAAGTGCTCAGTCAATTCAGCCCAAATCCTATATCAAAGCTACAAATCCTATTACAAATTACAAAAGGACTGAACACATGTTGCCAGAGTTCAGTTCTGCAACTCTTCCCTTCTGCCTTCTTTTTGTCTTACTACTGCCAGCCACATATAATATGTCCTTGTTCTGCTCTTTTCAGGAGGGGATACTTGTCCCTCAAGCTCCTTGGGCAGGACACAGTTCGTGAGCCCCTCTGAGGACAGGGAGGTTCTCTGAGAAGGATCGACAGTGAAGGACAAGGGATGACACAAGCCCTGGCCTGGAACACATGGGGCAGAGGCATCGATGGAGGGAGACGGGTCTCAGTCTGCAGCGGGTGCAGGCAGGTCTCTGTGCCCCCAGTGACCCCTGCTAGTATGAAGGTATGCATGTATGAATGGAGTCAGAGTGAGGACACCCTCGGCGTGGGAGTGAGACCTAGGACCTTAGCTTTTCTGTGCATTGGTTTCCTGATCACAGGAAGGGGCACAAGACAGGGTGATACTGTGCATGCGGCAGCACATAGGAGAGGCCCCAGGACTCCAGCCCATGGCTCAGAGACACTGTCCTTCCTGGAGCTCAGGAGGAAGGGGATCTTACTCCCACCCCCTCGGCATGTCCCTTGTGAACCCCTGACTCAGAGAGGATGCTGAGCTGGGTGAGGCCTGGAGACCATGTGAGACTGGGTAGAGAGAGCAGGCAGTGAAAGATGAGAAGTCGCAGCTGTATCTATAGAAAGCCAGACACAAAGCAGAGGCTGAGGCTGAAGGTTGAGAACAGGGTCTCTGCCCCTTCCTCCCCCCTTTCTCTTAACCTTTGACAGGAGATGGAAGGAGAAGAAGGGTGGACTGTGGGCATGTGGGATACGGGGCAGTTGTCCCTGGAATTTTGCCATAAGGAAGTGTGTTGATACCCACATCCTGAGTTCAGGACTTTTTTATGGGGCCCCTACTTGGTACAGGTCATGTTTGCCTGTGGTTTGGGAGAGACATTTCCAGGTCCTGAGGGTGTTGACATCTTTCTTTTCTCAGAAAAGCTGGCCCTCTCTTGTTGGTGTTAGAATGATGTTCCCAGGGTGCAGAGGAGGCCATGGGCCCCTCACCATGAGAGTGGAAAGACCAGACCCCGTGACTAGGCAAAGCCTCATTCTTCAGAAGGAAATTCTGGTTTCTAAACCAATAAGACTTTTATTTGGGAAAGTCTATCCTAGTTTATTACCTAACTCTTCACTTCAAGAGTCAAAATGTAGGGTTGTGGAAAAAAGGCCCAGGAGACATTGCTGCAGAGAAGCCTAGAGCACACACGCACCATGAAATGCTTGATAGCCACCCCTTGCCCCCGTGCCCAGGCCACTGTATTCTCTGTTCACCTGCTCTTTCACTCCCTGGAACAGCTTAAAATACCAAATGCAGTATCTCATGAAGTTCATGGACATAACTGTGGTCTTTAGGCAGAGCATGGAAGGCACATTTTAGCTTGCATCCTTTTTCTAGGCTGTTCCTTATCCACCTAAACCCAGGTAAGTAAAGTGTGTCCACCATTTTAACCTGCACTGTCACTGTGGTATCTGACCCCAGTCCCTTGCATTACAGCCCAACCTTGATACTCTTCTGTGTCCTCTGGGTGATCAGAACTTTTCTAGACTGAACTTTTCAGAACCCAAAGGGTATGTTCATGGACAAAGAACAGAAGAAAAAAGAGCCACAAAGCTGAGTCAGGGAATGAGTGTGTATACTGGTCAAAGCAGGGATTAATTTTCACAACCTGGGCACTTAAAACTATTATGAATAGAGATGGAGGTAGGGATGTCAAAGCCATTGGCAGCTGGGATAAAATACAGACAAACTGGAAGGAATACAGTTTGGGAGAGTAGGTGAGCTAATAAAGTGGCTTCTAGAAAAGGACTTTGGAAGAGGCTTTGTCTGAGCATCTGTGGGTCAATGAAGGAAAAAATAGCCATTCCATATATCCTTCTTTCTGACTTACAGCTTCCCTGGGGTAGAGGGGGCACAGAGAATGTTGGCAGGATTGGGCTTAGATGACACGAATAATTTCCTCTGGGACAGGTCATTAGGAAACGCATATTCCAATGCTCTGTGTGCCTGGGCTGTTGAGGAGACATTCCACCCAGAGATGACTATCAAAACAGTGTGGTCTGTAGTCAGATAAGTTTTGATTCAAATCCTAGTTTTATTGACCAGATGGGTGTCCTGGAGTAGGTCTGTTGACCTGTCGGAAGCCAGATTCCTTCATTCATCATGTGGGAAAATTAGCAAACCCAAGGGAGCTAGGGAATCCATAGGTCAGCATATGGCTCTCAGCAAATGCTCTAACACCCAAAGCCTGGACCCTCACGCCCACCTATCTGAAATCTCTGGGGAACTGGTGACTGCTTCTCACAGGCCTCGTTCATACACTGCAGGGACAGAGCCAGGCAGAACCAGGAAATGGAACCGGATCCTGCACGGCCTTGCTCTCAACCAGACTGTGATCACCTCTGGGCCCGGGGCCCTTTGTCCTGCTGGGGGTGCCGGGACTGAAGCCCTTGCATGCCTGGTTTGCGGGGCCGGTATGCCTGCTGTACATGGCTGCTTTGGCAGGGAATGCCCTCCTGCTGGGGCTGGTGGCAGCTGACAAAACACTTCGGGCACCCATGTACAGCTGCTGGGGCTTCTGGCAGCTGCTGACTTGGTTCTGGCCACATCCACGGTACCCAAAACTCTGGCTGTGCTGTGGGGCCTGTCAGCTGAGATCTCTTTCGTGGCCTGCCTAGCCCAGCTCTTTGTTACACATGTGACCTTCATTGCTGAGTCTTCAGTGCTTTTGGCCATGGCTGTGGACTGTTATGTGGCCACCTGTCAGCCTCTGCACTATGGGGCATTGCTGATGCAGCGTGTGGTGGGCCTAGTGGCAGTGGCTGCCGTGATCCGTGGTGCCCGTGTCATGGCACTCCCTGTGGCCCTGCTCCAAATACTGCCTTACTGTGGGCAGCGGGAGCTCCCCCACACCTACTATGAACACATGGATGTGGCTCGGCTGGCATGTGGTGACATGCGCCCCAACGTTTGGTACGGACTAGCGACCACACTGCTGTCTCCAGCTCTGGACTTAGTGTTCATTGCCACCTCCTATGCCTTCATTCTCTGTGCTGTCGCCTGCCATCCCATAGTGCCCACTGCAAAGCCTTGGGTACCTGCAGGGCCCATGCCAGTGTCATCACTCTCTTCTACACACCCGCCCTCTTTTCTTTCCTGACCCACCGTTTCGGCCACCACACAGTGCCCAGACACATCCACATCCTACTGGCTAACCTGTATTCGGTGGTGCCCCCTCCCCTGGACCCTGTGGTCTATGGAGTATGTACCCAGCAGATTACTCAGAGGCTCAGGCACTTGCTTCGACTGTGCTGGGCAGGGGCCATAAGGGGTGTGGACCTTGAGACGGCCTCCCATAGCAGTGAATGAACACAGGCTTTCTGCCGCCTGTGCCCTCAGATGGCCAAATATTGCTGCAGCAGTCCTCTGCGCAGAGCTCTGACCAAGGCATCTTCATCGTCTGCCGATAGGTGGCGCTATGGTCACCCCAGCCCTGTTCCTATCACGTGGACAGATTGCACACGGAACACATCTCGCCCTACTGGGGTCAACTTAGTCTATAGACTTTTCCTGTTCTTTCTGACTCTGTATTGATAGCCACAGTTGCATCTCATATACATAGAACAGGCTGGGCCTGGACTGTGGCAAGCAGGGAGGCCCAGGATGCAGCCTGGTGATCAAGATCTCATCTTTCCCCATCAATCTGCCCAGCCAGGGCCAGATTAGTGAAAAGTTGCTCTGAGTGGGGTCTTTTGTATAGCGTGTGACACTAAGCAGGATCTCCATGTTTGCTGAAGGGATGAAGGCAGGAGGGGCTGAAGAAATGGCACAATATAAATAAAAGAGCACACAGCTCTGGAAATTGATGTGGTTTCTGATCTGGGGACTAATACCTAAATCTTGGAAGAGCTGCCGGCTCTGGGAGGGAAGGCAATGGACTACCCCATGCTGCCCACCTAAGCTATTTCTCCTGTCTTGCTCGTGTGCTGGGCCTTCCCCTGCTCTCTCAGTTTTCTCTCACTAGTTTTCATTGGCAGAATATAGGAAGATGACCCCAGCACTAGTTGTCATGCTTCATGCTCTGTGTTCTTTCATACTTCCTCCTTTCCATCCTTCCTTCCATAATGTTCTAGTAACACCCATCCACACAGTGATTCAGGATAGGTTTCCTGCTCCATGTAGCTTAGGGTTCCCAACTCATTCCTCTCATACCTCCCTAACCTCTGTGGCTCCTCTGGACCAATGGCTACAACAAGGCCAGGCCAGAAGAGCTGATGGAGAATGGATCCCAGGCTGTGAGCAGGGAGTCAGAAGGTGAAAATCTGTAAAGCAAGATGAAGGTATGGTCTCTCATCAAGGATTGCCCAAGAGAGCCTAAAGCATGTCTTCCTGGAGTCATGAATTCACTTAAGTTCTCCCATCCTTTCCCTAGGAGGAAAAGTAGAGACTTCATATGCCTTTCTCTAGTAGGTATTATGTGCTGGGCAAAGGGCTATAAAGGATGGGATGCATTAGCAAATGGCCTTTATGCTGAATGCTTATGATATCTGAATTGGGGAAGCAATGACAAGTAGAGAAATAATAAGAGCTACAAATTTCTCAATGGAAAAATGGGGAAAATGCAGTCTTCATAGGAAATCTGACATCCTCTTAGGTATTTGGGGGTTTGAGACTCACCACTGCTTGGGAAGTACTCAAGAGACACAGTAGAAGAGAAAAGGGTAATTTCTAGTGACCAGCCCTAGGAATGCTGAGCTATGACTCAGGAACCAATTCTTCCTTTTCTTTAGGGTACCCCAGGTACCAGGCCCAGAGGACCAGAGCTTGACAAGAAGATATTGGAAGGGGTCTTTCTTGAAGGACAGGTAGTGGAGACTGCTGATATCTGGAGCTTGAATTAGCAGATACATTTGAATACTAGTTGCATGGAATGGAAACATTTAGAGTGCTCAGAACAATGAGGAGGACAGACTTCTAGGTGTGAGGGAGGGCACAGAGCAGAGCAGCACTGTGCTGCTGAAGCAATCCCCCCAGGTTCACAGGTTGGCTCTCATCCACGGTCACTTAGTTAAGTAAATGACTTTTGTCCTGGAGATGAAACGGGTAGGGTTACATTTTCCTGTAGAGTATTCCTCCCTTAAAGTTGAAGGAAAGACCATAGTCCCCCCCCCGAAATGGGGACCCCCCACCCATCCCAAGACCCCCACGGTGTGTCTCAGGTTAGCCTTAATCTATTTGGACAGGAGGGCCCAGCAGATTGAGGACAGATTTCAGCTCGAGAACATGATGAGAAAGACCTTGTTTGTGTAAAAAAGTCACTTCCAGCCTTTCTCTGGAAGCACGAGTGTGTTACAGCCCTCTTCTCCCATGCCCCGCCCAGGCCCTGGCCTTTTCCAACCCCACTCACACCCTCAGCCCTTTCAGATGTTGAAATCTCCCATATCTCTCCTGCTGAGACCATTCACATGGACCAGAGATAAAAGCCTAGGGGAACTCAAAGGTCTTGCTCCCTTCCTGCAGCAGATGCAAAATGCAACCTTCCCTGGCCCTCCTGATAACCATCCAACTGCTGCCTCTGGTGCTCCCAGGACAGCCTCAGGTACAGACAGAGGACGGAGGGATCTCAAGTGGGTGGGGAGATGGTTCTGGGCTCTGGACTGGCTTTCCTCACACTCTAATCTGTTTCAAGAAGCCCCAGGTTCTGAGAGAGAGTGAAGGTGGGGAGACCCAGGGATGTCTGAAGGAGAATGGGGTACCCAAATGCCCTAATAGTTGCTGGGCTTGGGTAGGCATAGGGTGAGAGAGGGAGAACAAGGATGAATTCTGGGCTGTCCACCTTGCTCTTTTATGAGGCCTTACTTCCTGCAGAAATATGTCACCCTTTTCCTGTGTGAAGGATACTGGAGCTAAGGGAGGCCAATCTGGGCTATTGTAGGCATCTGCCCTTTGGGTCATGATCCCCAAAAGCTAAACCATTGGGCTGGAGTTTCAGACTGAAGACATAGCGAAATTAACTTCCAGAGCCACAGAAGATATGTGTGGGACTATTCAGAGAAAGACAGTGGCCACACATCTTGATTCTTCAAGAATCTATATGGAAACCCCATCTGGTTCTTTTTTTACATTCTCAAAACCTCTGGTTTTTCAACTATAAAATGAAGGATTCAAGTCATACCCTGTCGTATTCTTGTGAATGCTAAATATCAGTCCAGACTTTGGTGCCTCATGGTGCTGTTAATATTCATTCCCCTTCTTTGACAATTTGGAACTCTCTGTTCCTGCTGTCTTCAAGACAAAGTGAACTTGTGGGACTCTACTAATGTCCAGAGTAGAGGTACTGTGGCCACCAAGCTCATCCTTGAATACTTCTTTTCAGATCAGCTTTCCTCTTTTCCACAGAACCTCAGAGAAGAGTCTACTCCCAGTTCTGTGAGCTGCAGCCAGATCCAGTCAGTGCATGAGGTAGGGTGAGGATGGTCCTACCAGTAGTAGCTGGAAGGGGACTGTGCCTCAGCTCTGGGAAATCAAGGGAGGGGTCACTCAAACTCATGGCAGAAGGAGACATAGACAGTCATGAAAAATCTCCTGTGCAAAGAGAGCTCTTCTCAGACACTCCAGAGTAGGGTCAGCTCTTCAGCTTCATGTTCCTAATAGTGCATCGTGCTCCAACATATTTCATTATGCTTAACATGCCTATGATCTTGCTTTGGCAGCTGGTGCCAGGCTCTATGGGTGAGGATGGCCTGTGCCATTGTGTGGTTCACCTGACCAATGACTTCATTCCCCTGAAGGAGCTGGAGCAGCTACAGAGTACAGCCCAGCAGCTCATGGACAAATATGATCAGGAGTTCTCGAAGGTGAGTGCTGGAGCTGCAGGCTGAGGCTGGGAGTTACATGAGCACATTTTCTCCTATATCCAGCATGAGGATGAGCTGGGCGGTAGAGAAATTGCTGGAGAAAGCATAGCCCTCATCTTTGAGATGAATCCTAAGTGTGAAGGAAAAAATTAGGTATTGTCCTTGGGATTCTCAGGGGCTGTCACCATATGGAGAGGTTTGTGAAGGATGTGCTTTCCCACATCAACAGGCCACTTTGTGGGTATAAGTGCAGTGGGGTATGGGAAGAGGTTAGAGAAGAAGAAGGAAGTGGAATGGCCAGTGCAAAGGAGACAGAAAAGAGTTTGAGTTGAGCTAAAATAGGGCCAATATCTGGAGAGACTTGTGGGCCAGGCCAGTGATATTGAAACCAATGCTGTCAGTTGAGTGAGGAGTGAAGGGAAATGTGGCATCCAGCATGTGATATGGGTAGTTGCTTTTCGTAATGGGCACTCGGGGAACGTTGATGGGTGAAGGCCTGGAAGCTAGCAGTCTGTGTCCATTCATTCACTCACCAAGATGCTCCTGAGAGTGTGACTGTAACCAGGAAAGAGCAGAGAGAACCTGGGTATACAGAGGAGAGAGTCATTTTTTTCTGCTGCAAAGAGGGACACAAGTGTCCTCAGCTGTGAAATAGAAATAACACTAATACTTACCTCAATGTCTGTTCTGTTGTTGTTGTTGTTGTTGATTTTTGTTTGTTTTTTTACTTAAATCCAAATTAGTTAACATATAGTATAATAATGATGATTTCAGGAATAGAATTTAGTGATTCATCACTTACATATAACATCCAGTGCTCATCCCAACAAGTGCCCTCCTAAAGCCCATCACCCATTTAGCCCTTCCCCTGACCCAGCACCCCTCCAGCAAACCTCAGTTTGTTCTCTGTATTTAACTGTCTCTTTGGTTTATCTCACTCTCTGTTTTTATTTTATTTTTGCTTCCCTTCTCTTTGTTCATCTATTTTGTTTCTTAAATGTCACATATGAGTGAAATAATATATTTGTCTTTCTCTGAGTGACTTATTTCACTTAGCAGAATACATTCTAGTTCCAACCACATTATTACAAATGGCAAGATTTCATTCTTTTTGATCACCAAGTAAAATTCTTTTGTATATATATAGCATATCTTCTTTATCCATTCATCAGTTGATGGACATTTGGGCTCTTTCCATACTTTGGCTATTGCCGATAGTGCTGCTATAAACATTGGGGTGTATGTGCTCCTTCAAATCAGTACTCTTATATCCTTTGGATAAATATCTATTAGTGCAATTGCTGGGTTGTAAGGTAGTTCTGTTTTTAGTTTTTGAGGAAGCTTCATACTGTTTTCCAGAGTAGCTGCACCAGTTTGTGTTCCCACCAGCAGTACAAAAGGGTTCCTCTTTCTCCTCATCCTCACCAACATCTGTTGTTGGCTGAGTTGTTAATTTTAGCCATTCTGACAGGTGTGAGGTAGTATCTCATTGTGGTTGTGTTTTATATTTCCCTGATGATGAGTGATGTTGAGCATCTTTTCATGTGTCTGTTAGCCGTAGGATGTTCTTCTTTGGAA
Source organism: Cryptoprocta ferox (assembly GCA_028646485.1). Lineage (NCBI taxonomy): Eukaryota > Metazoa > Chordata > Mammalia > Carnivora > Eupleridae > Cryptoprocta > Cryptoprocta ferox. Next base: position 49,791,124 of record CM053575.1, read on the forward strand.
AAGTGTCTTTTCATGTCTTTTGCCCATTTCTTCACTGGCTTATTTATTTTGGGGGTGTTGAGTTTGGTAAGTTATTTGTAGATTTGGGGTACTAACCCTTTATCTGATATGTCATTTGCAAATATCTTCTCCCATTCTGTCAGTTACCTTTTAGTTTTGTTGACTATTTCCTTTGCCATGCAGAAGCTTTTTATCTTGATGAGGTCCCAGTAGTTCATTTTTGCTTTTGTTTCCCTTGCCTCTGGAAACATGTCAAGTAAGAAGTTGTGCATTTGAGGTCAAAGAGGTTGTTGCCTGATTTCTCCTCTAGGATTTTGATGGCTCCCTGTCTTAACTTTAGGTCATTCATCCATTTTGAGTTTATTTTTGTGTATGATTTAAGAAAGAGGTCCAGGTTCATTCTACTGCATGTTGCTGTCCAATTTTCCCAACACCATTTGCTGAAGAGACTGTCTTTATTCCATTGGATATTCTTTCCTGCTTTGTCAAAGATTAGTTGACGATATGTTTATGGGTCCATTTCTAGGTTCTCTATTCTGTTCTATTGATCTATGTGTCTGTTTTTGTGCCAGTACCATACTGTCTTGATGATTATAGCTTTGTAATACAGCTAGAAGTCCAGATTTGTAATGTCATAATATCCTGTCACTCCTTTCTGGCCTGACAAGTTTCTGTGGATAGGTCTGCTGTGAACTGGATCTGTCTTCCCTTATACGTTAAGGACTTTTTTCCTTGCTGCTTTTATAATTCTTTCCTTGTCTGTGTATTTTGTGAATTTGACTATGATATGCCTTGTTGATGGTCGATTTTTATTGAATCTAATGGGAGTTATCTGGGTTTCTTGGACTTTGATATCTGTGTCCTTCCCCAGATTAGGAAAGTTTTCCACTATAATTTGGTCACATAAAACTTCTGCCCTTTTTTCTCTCTCTTCACTTTCTGGGACTCATATGATTCAGATGTTATTTTTTCTTAATAGGTGACTGACTTCTCTAAGTCTTGTGTCATGCTTTTTTGCCTTTGTTTCTCTTTTTTTCTGCTTCATTATTCCCCATAATTTTATCTTATCACTGATTCATTGTTTTTTTTCATCCATCCTTGCCATTATGACATCTATTCAAGATTGCATCTCGGTTATAACATTTTTAATTTCAGCCTGTGTAGATTTTATTTCTTTTATCTCTGCAGGAAGGGATTCTCTGGTGTCTTCTATGCTTTTTCAACCCCAGATGGTATTCTTATTATCATGGTTCTAAATTCTAGTTCAGACACCTTACTTATATTTATGTTGATTAAGTCCCTGGCTGTTATTTTTTCCTGTTCTTTCTTTTGGCATGAATTCCTTCACTTTATAATTTCGGAGGAAGAAAAAATTAATAAAATTAAAAATTAAAAATTAGAAAAACAACAAAAAGTCAAATAAAGGAACTAGATCCTAGGTGTGTTTCAGTCTGTTTGTTGAAAGGAGCTTGATCGAATAGAGAAAAAGGGGAAAGGAGAGAAGAAAACAGTAAGAAAAATTTAAAAAATTAGAAAAAGCTATAGAATAAAATAGGATAAAATAAAATAAAGAAAATGAAATACAATAAAATGTTTTTAATTTTTTAATGTTTAAGACAGAACATGAATGAGGAAGGGGCAGAGAGAGAGGGAGACACAGAATCTGAAACAGGCTCTGAGCTGTCAGCACAGAGCCCAATGTGGGGCTCAAACCCATGAACTGTGAGATCATGACCTGAGCCAAAGATGGATGCTTAACCGACTGAGCCACCCAGGTGCCCCTAAAAAACTTTTTAAATAAAAAATAAAATAAGGTAAAAAATTAAAAATAAATTTTTATCTTTCTGTATCCAACAAAGAAAAACAAAAGAAAGAAAAAAGAAAATAAAGTAAGCAAAAACAGAAGCAAAGAAAATGAACAAATAAATGAACTAGTGAATACAATGAAACTCGAATGAAGTTACATCCAGTTTCCCCTAGAACTTATACAATGAAGCACTGTTCATAGTGCTTCTCTGAACCCCTGCCACTGCAGGATCACACGAACATTTTCTGGGGCAAGCCGGCACCCAGCCATTGCTCAGTGAGACCCTTCCCCAGAGTATCAGTGGGACCAAGTAAAAGGGTCTCTTAAGTGTTGGGTTTTGAAAAAACCCCATCTGAAATAAAACTCTGGAGGGAGGTACCACCAGGCTTAGACACAGACAAGGTAGAGGTAGGGAGTGAAGGAAGGCCTGAGACAAAGGAGGGATGCTTTATCATGGGTCAGTGAGGGCGGGAAGTTCCTGTGCCACAGACTAGGAAGCTTGGTGAAGCCATTTCCACCTCTGTTGCACACGCACATGATCCACTCCAGTAAGCTAAGCAATGCTGCCTAGTAGAGAATGGAACCATTACACCAAGCCCGACCTAACTGTGCCCTCCAAACTCATCCTCCAGAAGACGATCACAAGTCACTCCACCTGGTTAGTGTATGAACTATACAGTGCTTCCTACCCCCCAAGGCTTTTCTCCCCCAAGTTCACCTCTCCACATCATGTACTTGCCAAGTTCTGTAGGTCAAGGTTGTTGCATTAATCCTCAGATCAATTTCCTAGGTGTTCAAAATGGTTTGGTGCTGATCTAGCTGCGTTTCAGGGATGAGATAAGCTCAGGGTCTCCATGCTGCTCCACCATTTTAACTCCTTTCAAGGGCTGTTAATGGAACAAAATAAAGTGACAAACCCAAGAGAGTATTTTGTAGGCTATGTGGCACCAGGGGTATGCAAATAAAAGAAAAGAGCCATGGGTGTTGAGGTTTGAGGGAATTGTCTGTCCATGCCTCTGCACCCAGGTCAGTGAGTACGCATGCACCACTGAAGGTCAGAATAACCAGGTCCTGGAAATGAACTGTGCCCTGCAGTCCAGGAATCCCACTGCCCTTGCTTCCTCTTAGGAGGCCCTAGCCTACAACCTGCTGTGCCTGCAGCTGGAAAGAGCATGGGAGTTGGTGACCTGGCTTATGGCCAAGGGAGGAGTTAGTGAGGCTGAGGGCCTCCTCTCTCAACTCTAGGGTCATGTACATGAATAGATTAGAGAATCCCTCTGCCTCCATAGTCTCCTGTCTTACTTAATTTCATAAATTTGATGATTTCCAAAATCACTTATTTCTGGGAAAAAAAAGACACAGAGCTGAGCAATACCGGAGCCTGACATCAGTTCTTAAGAGCAGTCAGTGACCCATATCCTTGGCATCTCATTTCCATAGGTGACTAATGCCAGCCTCACACTCAAGCTGCTGGCTGACTCAGACCAGCGCGGCCTCTGTGCTCTTCGCCAGGAGATGGATATTCTCAAGAGCCAGCTAAAAGAGTGTGAGAGGGAGAAGCAAGAAGAGGCCTCCAGACACTCTGGTCCACTCCTGCCCCCCGGTGAGGCATCAGACTGAATTTCTGAAAATCTCTTCCCCCCAAAGACAGTTTGGGAATGCAGGGTTGGTTAGGGTGTACTGAGGGCTGGACAGTGAATATCTTGATTTAGAATAAATGTTTCATTTCCTTGTTTGGTGCATCGCTAAGCAATGCAGACAGAGATAGGTATACTCTCACATACGGGCATCCTAAAATCAGACGTACAAACTGACATCTATTTGTGCAAAGTCACACCTGCTTATACAACTGTGCATTCCCTCAGGTGTATGGACACACACTGAAACACACACATTGTTATTATACTCTCATTGCCCCCTCCCTGTGGGTTTTGTGCTTCACTCCTAGTTTCTACCTTGCCTCTCTCTTCTCTAGGTTCTTGTGCCCATGGAGGCCTCCAGAAAGTCAGCAGACCCTTTGTGGTGCAACTCAATTGGAGAGGCTTCTCATACAAGGCGGGTGCCTGGGGTCGAGACTCAGCACCCAATCCAGACTCTTCCCTCTACTGGGTGGCCCCTCTGAGTGAAGATGGCAGGTAAGTTCAGGATGGCTTCTCCCTTGTAACCAGGTTCATTCCACATGTTTTCTATCCTACCCTAGCAGGTTTCTTTGTGGCCCAGCACAACTTCCTCTCTCTGTTTTAGGTATGCCCCTGGACAAACTTAACCTAGGTCTGACACCTCCTAGAACTCCCCTCATGATTAAGAATGGCCCAGATGGCCATGATCTCCTTCTCAAACCTGCTGTCAGAAATTTCTAATCCCATCATAATCCAAACTGGTTCTATCAGTATTCTGATCTTATCTCAAGAACAAACTGTTCTCTACCTGGGTTTCAGAATCCTAGCTTCTTCTCAGAAGAAGTTTAAAGGATGAACTTGACTATACTTGGAACTTGGACTCAGACAGAGTTGAATTTGAATCTGAGTACTGCCACATAAGCTAAGTGAACTTGGAGAAGTGCATGAACATCTCAGACCCATTTTAGCCATTTGGAAAGACTAAATCCCTTTCCAAATGGAAAGTGAGGATAGTTAAATTAGAGAATATCACATGAGATTATATAGAAAAGTGTGGACAGCATAGTCAGTGCTGATAAATGGTTTGTTTGTTTGGTTGGTTGGTTGGTTGTTTTTTACATAAAAAGACTGCTAACTGAATCAATGAGTAAATGAATGAGTCCTTAAATAAACTGGCAGCCTGGTTAGCAAGCTAGACTCAACTCTCAGGCAGGGTGTTTAAAGGTAGTCTATATGGAATATGACAAAGATCCAACTGAGTGGGACACCACAGGAAGGAAGGATGAACATGGCTTAAACCGTCAGTGGAGAGCCTCAGTGGAAGCTCATCTCAAGAAGATTAGTGTTACTGATCATATTGCTCCTAATTCCTATAGGCACTTGGAACACCTGAAGCACATTTACATGCCTTTGCTTTCTAAATCTTCTCCAAATCTCTGTGGGTAAGACAAGACTTACTGACGAATGTCAAGCAGTGACAACACTCATCATTCAGGGATGATTTATTTATTTTTTTATTTTTAAAAGTTTATTTATTTATTTTGAAAGACAGAGAGAAAGTGTGTGCAAGCAGGGAAGGGCCAGAGAGACAAGGAGACAGAGAATCCCAAGCAGGCTCCAAGTTGTCAGGGCAGAGCCTGATGTGGGGCTCAAACTCAGGAGCCATGAGATCATGACCTGAGCTGAGATCAAGAGTTGGACGCTTAACTGACTGACCCACTCAGGCACCTCAGTCAGGGATAATTTAAAGGACTTTCCAAAGTGACCTCAACGAGCATAAATCTCTCCAAGTCCAGCTCCAGAACTACATCCTGCCACAGGACACTGGTGTCTCAGGGGCTGATGGAAAACAGTGGAGTCTAGGTACAGAAGGACATCCATAAAGAAGAAAAGAATAATAGCCATCTCTTGTTGATTGCTTACTTTGAGATAAATATTCTACTAATTGTTTTATTTGCATTATTTCTGTCAGTCCTGACAATCAATGAGATAGATTCTTTTGTTATTCTTTTAATGGATTTTAGTTATGAGCTGAGGGATTTAGTCTTTCTGAGACCCAGTCTCCAAATCTGTGGGGATAAAACCTGCCTTATGGTACTTTCACTAGAATTAAATGAGATAATGCACGCACAGTGTCCATGAGGCATTGTTGCATTTGATGTTAATGTTATTGCTATTACTGATTTTCTTACAGTTATTTTTTGTCACAGTATGTTGTAAGTAGAAGAAGAGAGATTACCAATCGGTTCTGTATGATTCCAAAGTTCCCGCTATCAATTTGAACACTAGCCTGCTCATTTTTATTAACATCATGAACCCTGATAATTCTGGTGTGGACCTTGGTCTAGGTACTTTGACTACTACCAGCTGTACAAGTCCTATGATGACCTGGTATTGATGAAGAACTATGAGGAGAGGTCAATGGGCTATGGCGATGGCAGTGGTAACACCGTGTACAAAAACTTCATGTACTTTAACTACTATGGCACACATGACATTGCCAAGGTGGATCTTTCCTCCAACACCCTGGTGCTACGACGCACATTGCCCAGTGCCACCTACAACAACCGCTTCTCCTATGTTGGTGTGTCCTGGAAAGATTTAGATTTTGCTGGTGATGAGAAGGGTCTGTGGGTGCTCTATGCCACTGAGGAGAGCAAGGGAAACCTGGTTGTGAGTCGCCTCAATACCAGCACCTTAGACGTGGAGGAAACCTGGCACACCAGCCAGTACAAGCCAGCAATGTCAGGAGCATTCATGGCCTGTGGAGTGCTCTATGCCTTACGCCCACTGAGTACTCGCCAAGAAGAGATCTTCTATGCTTTTGATACCACCACTGGGCAAGAGCGCCATCTCAGCATCCTGCTGGATAAAATGCTGGAAACACTGCATGGCATCAATTACTCCCCCTTGGATCACAAGCTCTATGTCTACAATGATGGCTATCTGGTCAATTATGACCTCAGCTTCCAGACGCTGAAGCATAGGCCATCAAAGCTACCAGCTGAAAAGCTCTCTTGGTTTCCTACTGCACCAAAGCCTATCAAATCCAACTAAACTTCCAGTCCCTGAGACCCCTGGGGCAGAGTATTGGGAGAAGCATATGTCCTCCTCCTCACCCTCCAGAAGGATCATCTCCCTTCCAAAAATGGCCATCAGTCCTACTGATTAAGAAACGTTGATTATATTTTTATGATTGATCATTCTTTATAATTAATTCTGTAAAACTGATAACTCAATCATCACATTAAAGTTCTTTTTAATAATGGTCTAGGTGGATTTGATTGGGGTTTGATTAGGAAACAAACAATAACCCTAACAAGACACCACTTTACTCCTACACCACAATTGTAGGAGCTGCACTCCAATTTGTAAAACAAATCTCCTATTCTGTGCTTTGAAAACTGTGAATCCAGCTCCTACAATTATAAAATTCTGTGAACTAGGCTTAGAATGACAAATCTTAGGTTGAGAGCTTCGGTTCCAGTGCAGAAGACTCAGAACAGCTTGTCATTAGAATAGGATGTAGAGGCCCCCTTTTTTATCCTCAACCTCTTCCAGGGTAGCTGGGGAGAAAACCGCAGTGTGTTGGTGTAAAAATCAGTGTTTCACTGTCCTGACTCAATCTCACTCTGAGTGCATCTGAGAGAGGGGCTTAGGCTTGAGTTCCATTCTAGGAGGTGAGCAACTAATGGCTGAGCATGAAAATTGACATGGACTGAGCAGGTGGTCTAGACATTCTCAATAGAGAATCATTTGGTGTGACACAGGAAGTCTCTTAGGCAACCATCTGTAATTTCTTTGCATACAGATGAGAGCATACAAACCCAGACACTCCACCTGTTACTTATCTATCTGCATGGTTCACCTCCTTTCCATGCAGTGGGATGGAGTGTTCAAGGTTTCAGATCCCAAAGTCTTCATAGTCACATGATGGATACCAGAATACTTTATACACCCTGTCTCATGCTTATACTTCCCCATATATATACATTCATAAATGTACATCCAATCAGACATATATACAATATTCCATCTACATAGACATAAATATATATATATTTTAACATATCTATTAACAGAAAATTCATCTGCTACCCAAATAAAGATCAAGCACCATCCTCTAAAGCTGCATGGAACTGAGAATCTCTTCTAGTTTCCCTGTTAGGAATCTCGCTATGAATCACCTCCCCCATCACCTCTTGATTTACAGGCATCTCTCCCCCTAATGCTCTGACACAAAGGTGGGCACTGAAGACTGGGCTAAGACATTGAAACAAATCTTTCTTAAAGTTCTGCTATAATGACATGTAGAAAAGACCAAGTGATAGACGAATAAAAAAATACTTTGCAAGGAAGGGCTCACTCACCTTTAATTGTAAATGACCCTAAAGGAACCTCCCCAATGAGCCCTGCCCATGCTTCTAGGATAGAGGAAATCTTTCCCCATATGGGGGCACTCTCAAATCCAGAATCCCTAAGCCTAGAGCCAGAGAAAAACATGACCTCCTCTTCCCCTTATGAACTTTGTTCTTGCTCCATTTTATTTTGTAAGGCCTCACTTTTTCAAGATCACTAACAAAAGTGATAAGATCCTTCCTATAGGAGAGACTTCATTTTAATAGGTATGTAGTTTTATCTATGGTTTCAATAAACTCAACTTTCCATTATAACAAGACTATCATTCCAACAGAGACCCCCACACAGCCACACATAGAAACACATCTCACATAAGCAATCTGGTCTTTCTTTTTCTTTTTTAATAGTTTCATCCTAAGAACTTTGTCTCCTGTTTTCTGGAAAATGACCTTTTTAATTTTACTATGGAGACCTGATGTCCCCCAACCTCACACAAATAGGTCTTATTTCCCCAGCTAGTCCTGGGAGAGGCTGTGAGACTAGCGTTGACATCACAATATCCCTTTTTTTGAAGAGGTTGCGGGTATCTGTGGGTGGGGCCAAAGGGAGGGGCATCCCTGGGTGGAGTCATCTTTACCTAGCCCACCTTGTACTAAGTATGAATCAGTAGCCACGACAGGCCTCAGCTGGGCCACATCTGGAGACCTGGGGTGGGGGGGGTATAACATCACAAAATACCTGGCCCCAGCCTCATCACTCATCCCTTTTTGGGCAACAAGGAAACTAGCCTTTGGCCTGAAAACACGACACCTGAGACGAAGGACAGCAGAAACATTTGTCTGCCCTCACCCCTTCTGCCCCAGCTTCCACCTGCTCACCATCTGCCCTCCTACTAAGGTCCATGCCGCATGTCATCTCTCGAACACCCAGGATGGCCCAGAGTGGGCATCCTTCAGGTTTGCCTACAGACAAGAACATCTCTCCAAGTGTTACCCGAGTGATAGTGAAGACAGCAGGTAAGCCGGAGGAATTTATGATAGCAGACGACACCTCGGTGAGTCAGTTCAAGGAGAAGCTATCCGCTCACTTTAAGTGTCAAATGGACCAACTAGTGCTGGTCTTCATGGGCCGCCTTCTTAAAGACCATGACACACTGAGCCAGAGGGGCATCCTAGATGGCCACACCATTCATTTGGTTATCAAGTCCAAACACAGGTCCAGATCCCTAGTCCATTCTGCCCGGAAACTGCTGACCAAAGATCCTTGCCACCGGGACAGAAACACCAAAGGAAACAAAAATGGGGTACACCAACTTGCTGATGTGAGTCACACCTCAGTGGAATCAGCCCTCCCTGTGGAGCCTGATGTGCCCAAAATGCATACCCAGGATCTGGAAGTGGGTAGTCCAGAGTGCATAGCACAGATGCTACAGAATCCTAGCATCCAGCAGCTCCTGTCCAACCTGGGCCTCATGAGACAGTTCATCTCAGAACACCCAGACATGCAGCAGCTGATGCAGCAGAACCCGGAAGTCTCTCACTTCCTTGACAATTCTGAGATCCTATGGCAGACTCTGGAGCTGGCCAGAAACCTTGTCATGATTCAGGAGATAATGCAGATTCAGCAACCTGAACAGACTCTTGAGCATCCACTGAACCCACAGTCATACCCGGACTTGGAGACAATGCCAGGTGGGGACAATGCCCTGGGCCAGAGTTCTGCTGATTGCAATGACCACATGCTCAACAGCTTGCAAGATCCCTTTGGGGGCAACCCTTTCACAGCTCTCCTAGAAGGACATATTTTAGAACCAGTTCAGTCCTTACCCCCATCTCCACCACAACCCCAGGAACGACAGGACCAGCTCCCACAGCTCCCTACCACCCGAGTCATCTATACTAGTTCCTGTGGTTTATCCTCCATCACCTCAGCCAATGTTGACCCCAACAAGGTGAACCACACTTCCAGTGCCAGTATTACCGCTATCTCCACCGAAGGCCAGAGTCATAACTGTTCCATACAGCAGCCGGCAGGCGTACCAGCCCTACCGAGCATAGAGCTCACCCAGCAGCCCCAGGCAGAGGACAAAGATGCCACCATCTCTCTAAATAGCTCTGACCAGAAATTAGAGGGAGACCCCCAGCTGTTGGATGAGCAGACCAGCTCCCAGATCACAGGACGCATGATGCAGTTGCTTTTGAACAACCCCTACTTGGTAGCTCAGATGATGTTGTTCATAAGTATGCCCCAGCTGAGCGAAGAGTGTAGGCAGCAGCTGCCCACATTCCTGCAGCATACACAATTTTCCGACACGCTTCTAGCCCTAGCCAACCCGAGAGCATCACAAGCAATACTGAAGATTGAGCAGGGTCTGCAGCTGTTGGCCACAGAGGCTCCTGTTCTTTTACCCTGGGTTGCACCCTATCTGTGGGGCCTGGGTTGGCTTCCTTCACCCAGCTGCAGCTACCCTGACACAGTGCCCCGGGCCTGGGACATGCCAGATATGGCTGAACCCAAAGGTCCTGAGTGCTGCCACAAATCCGGAGCAGCCCTGCAGAGGCCACAGTCCTTAGCTGGAGACGCTTCTCACCCTCCACAAGCCCCTGAGATTCGTTTCAGCCAGCAAATGGAATCTCTCCAGGCCATGGGATTTGGGAATCACCATGCCAATCTGCAGGCACTCATTGCTACTGAGGGGGACACCAGAGCTGCTATTCGCAAGCTCAAGAGATCCCAGGGATTCTAACCACCATGACTGCTTCTGTGCTTGTCACCTGCCTGCTGATCCATTTGACTACATCATCTGTCCCTTCCACCTCTTCTGATGCTTTCAGCCAGGAAGCATTGGCCATGGGTAGAAGATCTGTCAATAAAATGGCTACTCCCACATGTCCCTATCTGAGGTTTGGCTTTGTTTCTTTTGCAAGAAAGGCCACCATCTGTGTGTGATATCCCTGTCTCACTTACAATGCAGAAATGAGAGTGCGAGCACACACACATACACACACACACACACACACATTCCATGCATATATTAATATAGAGATAGAGAAGTATATTGCACTCATAGAACCACAAGCACAGATATCACACATACTCTCATACCCAAGAACGTGTATATGTAGCCCCAGACAGGTGTGCTCACATACACAAGATCACATAGCCAAAGATTTACATAGAAAGGCACATACATTCAACACACTGCATAGACAGCCATGGGCATGTGCAGCAGCACACAAATACCTAAAAATACAACACAGACCCACGTGTAGAGGAAGAAAGTCATAACATAACAAAAAGGGGGAAATACTATAGATAAACACAGCTCTTTAGTCATAAAGACTTCCTCAATATCTCAAGTTCCAACTGTTCAAGACTAAAGGTGGAAGAAGGGCCTGGTGAGTCAGAGTAGGAAAAGTCTACATTTCAGCCAGGTCTTGGTAAGTATTTGTCCTCTTAGGAATTTCTTACTAATTGCCAATGTCAGAATCATAGGACTTTGCTGGACTGTTACCATTGTCTCGCATAGAGAGATACAGTTGCTTACCCTCACTGCATATTCTCATCACCAAAACCCAGCCTCGAGGGGGCATAGCACCTTCCAAGAATATCACGTCCTTCAGCATATCTAAAGTTCGTAACTTGAGTTCTCTGTAGTTAGCCACGGTACCATCTCTCCCTCTCCTGGCCTCACCAAGAGTTATCCTAGCCAATTGGCATGTAAACACTTGTGGTAATTATTCAATAACTTAATAAGTTAAATATTGTTTTAGGCATTGAAGAAATAGCAGTGACCAAATAAAGTTTATTTATGGAGTTTACTTTTGCAGGATAAGACAGTCCTCTACTTAACTTATGAATAAGTGCTATGAGGAAAAATAAAGCAGGATCAGCTCTTCTACATAGAGGGCAATCCAGGAAGGCCTCTCCGGAAAGGCAATAGTTGAGCAGAAACCAGAAGGAATTGGGAGAACCGAGAACACACTCCCTTGGGAGAAATATGTTCCAGGCAGAGAAGGCGACTTAGGATAAAAATGTGAGGTGGGAGTATTCTCGGTGTGTTTGGAAAGTAACAAGGAGACGGTGTAGCTGGAGTGGAGTGAACAAAACAATGGGAGGGAAAACAGGACATCAGAGAAATCAGGACGAGCTTTGTAGGTCTGGTGAGGACTCTGGATTTTACTATAAAAGCAGCTAAAAATCACTGCAGGATTTGGAACAAACAACGGAGGTGTTTCAGTGGATGGTCCGGTGTCTAGAGGGGAAAGATGGTGGTAGAGGCACAAGTAGAAGCAGGAGAGCGAGTGTGGCGGCTCTTGCGGTGGGAGCAGATGGGAGATGACGGTCTCAGGAGCAGTGGAGGTGGTGACATGTGTTCAGATCCTGGTCTGCAAAGGGTCCCCACAGAATTCCGCATGCTCCTCACAGACCACCCTCCTCCAGCCCTGACACTGCTATCGGCGAGAGTGGAGAGTCCACCAAACTCCGAGTTCTCCTGATGATCTACTGCCGGAATCCCACTCTACCCCCTCAAACTAGCAAAAAGACCAGTCTCAGGAAAGACATGACATCTAAAATGGGTTTTCTCCTTTAATGTTAAGATGCCTCCTTCCAATCAATTAATCTGATTACGCTTTATACCCCATTTGCCTCAGGTTACAGGAAAAGCCCAAATTGTTTTGAGTTATCGTTCTGATTCTTATCCCAATATGCTCTGAAAATCCCTCATCTGACCCAATTTTCCACCTGGTCATCAATTCTCCAAACTTTTCCACCCTACCATTTAGAATTCATAATTTAGCAACAACAAAACCCTACTGTATCTACAACTTTTCTCTAAATGATCCTCACCTTTTTGCCATGACTGAGATCTGATGTGCACTGAGAGCCCTCATGCTGTCTGCTCCATCCTGTTGTAATGCATAAATTGTCTGTGGACCCAAATCAAGCTCTCCCTTTGGGCACAGATCCCAACCTCTCCAATCCATTTATTCAACAGCGTACTCTTGCAATCATCTTCTCTTCCTTCTGCATCATTTTCCCCTCCTCGCCGTATTATATCCACCAGAAGAAAAACATGCTGTAACATTCTCAGTTTAAGAAAAAACAAAACAAAAATGTCTTTATCCCCACATGCCCACACAGCCATCATACCTTTTCTCTTACATATAATACTCTTATTGAATCCACTTCCTTTCCAACCCACTTGCTTTGAAACTCCCTCCAGTCAGATCTCTGCCCCCTCCACTCTTCCAAACCTGGGCTTATCATGCCCCCACATTCTTCTGTCAAACCCGGCGGTCAGTTCTCATCCTTTATCTTCCTGACCTACTGGCATCATCAGACACCATCAGTTACTCTCTTTTTTGAAACTCTTCTTCATTTGCTTTCTTTCTCTCCCTCTGTCCTTTTTCTGACTTAATGTTTTATTTCCTCTCAACTTCCTTTGTGGAACACATCTAATATTCCAGACTTGAAAATGTGTAGTTCCCATGTCTTGGTCTTTTTACCTCTATCCTGTTACTATACTCACTAATCTTATGGTTCTAAATAGTCAGTGCTGGATAACTTTAGACTCACAATAATGAACTCTCTCCCTTCCTGTCCATTTGTCATAAAACATCTCAAATGTATGTGACACTGAACTCTGGGTTTTCTGTTTAACACTTTATTCCCTGGTCTTTTTTTTTTTTTTAATATCAGTAAACAGCCAGTTCATTCTTTGGTTTCTTCTAGGGAATAACAATAATACTTTTAAAAAGTAAAATCAAAATTTCTTGTCATTTTTGGACCCTCTCTCATGCTCTAGAACCTGCCCATCATAAAGTCAATACTCTGAAAATATATAAAAAATTCATGGCTCATGTTAAATCGAAGAGAGTACAGAAACATAGAATGCCAAGAAGAGCAATTCAGGGTGCGGCTGAATTTGGTCTTAACGGTGACATAGGGGGCTAAGCCTTTCCTAATTGCCCAATCTGAGGCTGAGGTCCCACACACCACATACAGGTTGTGTGGAAGTAGGACTCTCAGCCTTCGATGGAACGTTCAGCCCAGGCCCCTCACTATGAAGAAGCCAATCAAGATAAAGGAAATAGAAGAGGTAAAGGTCGGGGGAGGGGGGTTGGAGTTCCTGGGGATATGGAGCACCTTGGCGAGGTCTCCAGAATCCGTTGTGTGAGGCTGTGATGTCAGTGCTGAGGTCACAGAGGTGACCTGATGGAGTGGGTTCCAGCCCAGAAGGCTTCAGGGGTGGCTGTTAGCAAGATGAGGGTGGTTTGGAGCCCTGTATAAGAGGCGGGACGGGGTCACAGCTGACTGGTACGTATGCCCCGACCCAAACCTTCCTCCTACCTTTGCCTTTCACTTGTCAACCATAGACCTCTTTCTCAGGGCACCCAGTCTCCTCTCCTGACCCCAGCACCTCTCAGACCCATAATCCTCCACAACCATCCCATCCCAAGGACCTCATTGCCCCTTCCATGCTCTTACCCTCAGACTCCAAGCCCTCTTCCTGCTCACCTTTTCTACTTTCGCCACTGCCTGAAAGGATGATGTTGGTACCCCATCCCCACCCCCCAGCTGTGTCCCCACAGACCTGGGCCTCCTGCTGCCCACCATGGCCAAAAGCGGAGAGGCCCTGCCCCAGGGCAGCCCAGCGCTGATCCCGGACCCCCACCTCATCAAGGTGACAGTGAAGACGCCCAAGGACAAGGAGGATTTCTCAGTTACAGACACTTGCACCATCCAGCAGCTGAAGGAAGAGATATCTCAGCGCTTTAAGGCCCACCCTGATCAGCTGGTCCTAATCTTTGCTGGCAAAATCCTCAAGGACCCTGACTCACTGGCACAGTGTGGAGTGCGAGATGGCCTCACTGTCCACCTGGTCATCAAGATGCAGCGCCGCACTGTGGGCACTGAATGCCCAGTTGCTTCAGTCCCTGCCCCAGCCCCCAGCCCTGGATCATTTCAACCAAGCTCCATGTATCCAGCAGATGGGCCACCCACCTTTAGCTTAGGTGTTCTCACAGGCCTCAATGGGCTAGGCCTGACCTCCGGTAGTTTCCCTGACCAGCCAAGCTCACTGATGTGGCAGCATGTCTCTGTGCCTGAGTTTGTGGCTCAGATCATTGATGACCCTTTCATCCAGGGTCTGCTGTCCAACACTGGCCTGATGCGCCAGCTGGTTCTTGATAACCCCCATATGCAGCAGCTGATCCAGCACAACCCCGAGATTGGGCATATTCTCAACAACCCCGAAATCATGCGGCAGACACTGGAGTTTCTACGCAACCCAGCCATGATGCAAGAGATGATGCGTAGCCAGGACAGGGCACTCAGTAACCTGGAGAGCATCCCTGGTGGCTACAATGTGCTTCGTACCATGTACACGGATATTATGGACCCGATGCTTAATGCAGTACAGGAGCAGTTTGGTGGCAATCCCTTTGCCACTGCCACTACTGCAAATACCACCAGCAGCAGCAGCCAACCATCAAGGATAGAGAATTGTGACCCTCTCCCCAACCCATGGGCTTCCACATATGGAGGCTCCATTGGCAGGCGAGGCAGGCATCCTGGGGACCAGGATGGATCCGAGACTAGAAACAGGGTTCCCACCATTCTAGGTAATATAGGGCTCTATGACTATCTTCAGCAATTACAGGAGAACCCCCCGCCCTTGGGAACCTATCTGCAAGGGACTGCATCCACCCTCAATCCAAGCCGAGAAACACCACCACCAGGAAACCGAGTCCCCCCAACTTCATCCTCCTCCCAGGAACGTGAACAAGGCCAGCCTCTCTCTAAGGAATCTGTAGCCATCAAGGGAAAACCCTCTTGCCCATCGTTCCTGAGATATCCCCCAGAGAGCAGTACTGGGCAAGATGGAGGCCAAAGTGGTGCAGGGAATGGCTCCACTGGCCACCGCACCAACATGCCTGATCTTGTCTTAGGGCTGGGGGGTTCTGCCAACAGGACCCCATTCGTTCCTTCACCGCCTTCCCCTATGTCAGCTCCCCCTGGGATCCCTGAGCATGCCTGGCTGCCACCAGTAGCTTACCCGAGATCTCTGAGGCCCTCCAGCACGAACCAGGTCCCACAGTTGCAGGACGAGATGCGCCGGCAGCTGCCCCTGTTGCTGCACCTTCAGGCAGCCATGGCCAACCCTCGCGCCATGCATGCCCTGCTGCAGATCGAGCAGGGTCTGCAGATCCTGGCTACTGAAGCACCTCGCCTCCTACTCTGGTTCATGCCTTGCCTAACAGGGCTGGGAAGTATGGCAGGGGTGACAGAGCCTAGAGAGGGTGCCCTTATGCCCGAGGATCAGCGCCCAGCCCCAGCTCCTGAGGTTCCCCCAGCACAGGGCTCTGTGCAGCTGGGCCTCCGTTCCACCCCTTTCCTCCAGATGTTGCAAGCTCTAACTGGTGCCAGTCCCCAGCAGATGCAGCCCGAGGTTCACTTCCGGGTGCAGCTAGAGCAGCTGCGAGCAATGGGTTTCCTGAATCCCGAAGCCAATCTCCAGGCCCTCATAGCCACTGGGGGCGATGTGGATGCTGCTGTGGAGAAGCTGAGGCAGGCATAGGAGCCCTGGTTGTTCAGACCATATCTTTTCCTCTGTGCCCTTTCCCCGTACCCCACTATCCTAACTCCTCCGCTCTTGAATGCAGCTGAACTATGAACCAAATCCACTATGATGCCCTTTACTGTGGAGACAATGTTGTTCCAGAGTCAATGAGGAAGAATCAGAGCCAGAAACAGGGTGGGGGCGCTGTGAGTGACCCAACCACCCCTGCCACTGTACCAGCTTGGGGCCCCGGTCTGAGCTCTGCTTATGCCTATCTTGAGATGCAATTACATCCAATCTCCAGTGTCTGCCATTGCCTGAGTCTGATTCTTTCTGGGTTTGGTAAAGGGGAGGCTATGGGAGGAAAGGTGGTATTGGAGCTGTCTCCGCATGGGGGCGGGGTGGGGCTTGGAGGGGAAGCTCAAAAGTCTGAAGTTCAAAGATTCAGAGATATAGAGAACAAAGGATGGTGAGCTGAGGCCTGCAGCTTTCCTGGTGTCCTTCCAGAGGTCACCCAGATTTTGTGTCCTGTAGAAGTTGCCACAATGTACTCTGTTCTTTGGAGCATTCCTACTACCAGCCTGATCCAGAAGTGGGCACAGTTTCTTATTTCTATCACCCCTGAAGACTATCCCACAGGTGGCTCTCACTTTCTGGATTTGATGCTGATTCCTGAGTAGGGTAGGGAGCCCTAGGATTTCAGGCTGAGCTTTAAGATTCCCTAATCTCACCAACATCACGAAGTCCTGTCCCTGATGGGCATCCTGGATGTTGTCTTTCTTGCAGCTGGCAGCTCAGAAGTGGAGGACTCACCCCACGCTCAGCATTCTGCTCGAGGTTAGAAATTCAGTGTGAAACACATGATCCTCCTTCATGAGGTTATGGGCTGGAGGCATGGAGTGTTCAAACTGTACTTGAAGAATACTCATTACATATAGTAGAAACTATGATAGGTGCTGTAAGGGGCAGGAGCTATGAAATGGCAAACAGGCTTGATCTTGTCTAGGGAGACAGGGGAGGCTCCATGAGTTTGTGCCCCAAGAGGACATCTTAAAAGTGGTAAGAATGAAGGAGGCAAAAATGGAACAGGGGAAGGAAGAGCATCCCAGCAGCAGAGCCCCTGTGGACAAAGGTGCTGAGGCAGGCTGTGCACACTACACAGGAGGTGCTCTTGGCATCTCACACTAAATTCTTGTTTGCACTCAGAAATGCTTCCTGCTACCCATGTACTTCCAGGGTCAGAAGGATGCAGTTCATGAATCAAACAAGCAAACCATGCCTCCCCCACACGAGTGCACACTGTGGAGAAATGTACCAACATCTAGTGCGTATTCACACTTAAATCCATCACACGCAACCACATCTGTGTGTGTGTGCTCACACATACACACAGAACACAGTCTGTTAAAGTTTCATCAGAGATGGAGGTGTAAACACAAATATTAATGTTACGTTCCTATCAAGGGAAGAAAAGGGTCTTTAACAGAGGGGAACCACTACGGTAAAAGTGGCCATGGTGTGTACTTACACAGCAGAGACCCAGCACTGGGGTTCCTTTTAGGAACTTGGACAAACAGAACCTCTACCTGGGACCCAGGATGCTTGCACCAACCAACCCTTCTTACCTTTTAGTGGCCAGCATGTGTCAGAGATGAAACGAGCTTTGGGGGCAACTTCTTCTCCTGATTTTGGTTTCAATCTCTAGGTGAAGCAGGAGGCTTCCAGCCTCCCTTCTGCCTCCTATTCCCTCCCCCTCAGTGGGGAGAGTTGTCCTGATCAAAGGAACTACTCCTTATAGTGGTGCTGGGGATAAGCAGTTACAGTCTGTTTCCTGTAACTACAATGCAGGTGCCGTGGGCTGCTTCTGACTGGGGAGGGTGTACAAGGCAATCTCTAATTCCAATCCCCAGAAAGCCAGGTAGGTCTGACAAAAAACCTCAGGGAAAGGTATATGACTTTCATTTGTCTTTCATATGGGCCAAAGGAAGCATGAGGGCTCATTTGGAGTAGGTCCCAGGGCAGACAGCAGGTGACAGTCTGGGTCTAAAAGTTCTGGCTAGGGAGGAGAGTTCATATTTAATAGACTGTTTTCTGACCATATCGTAGGAGAGCCCTGGACAGTGGATTGGGTGTTTGGAATCTTTCCTCTAGCCTCTTCAAAGACTGAACTCATTAACCGCATGTCCAGCTCCATGGCAGTGTCCAGGAGGAAGGGGGTTCCTGGGGCAGGGAAGGTCCCTGTCGGCCACCTAGGATTCCACCTAATGTAGGGCCTGGCACATGGAAAGCTCTCAAAAAGGTTGAATAAATGAATGCCGAATGATGAGTGAGGAAATGAGCAAGCAAATGAGAAAGAGGTTAGGGAGAAGAGGCAGAGGGTACCACAGGATGGGGCTCGGGGGAATTGGCAACAGTTGGAGTTTGGGGAAGAGGGGATCCCAACGGGCTTATGTTAATGAAAGGGCAGGTCTTCTGAGATGTCCCATTTGCTCCCTGCTCTGATTCCTCTGTTAGAAGAAGTCCAAGACCAAGAAATTTGCTAGAAATAAAAAAAAAAAAAACACACACACACACACAAAACACACAAAAACAAACAAAAAAAAAACCCCAAAACCCCAAAAACCAAAAAACCAACAAAATAAAACAAAACAAAAAACTTCCAGCATTGAAGCCTGTAACGCTGCATCACAAATAGCCAGCCAGGTAGGTTCTCGACAGCAATTTAAGAGGAAGGTGTTCTTCAAACAACAGAAAGTGTTTTTATGCACCTGTTTTTTTTTTTTTTAGATACTCTCCTAATACCTCTGTCATAAATACACACACATATTTTTTCTAGATATTTTAGGGTTTTACTGCTTAATTTTAAAAGTTAACACTTACTGAGGCTCTCCAAATCCTAGCGCTGTTCCAAGCTCTTCCTATCTGAATCCACACAATAGTCCTTTAATGCAGGTGCTGTTACTATCCTCATCTTTCAGATGAGAAAAACTGAGGCTTAGGGAGAGGGGAAAGTACATCACTTAAAGTTGTGTAGCTCCCATGTAGCAGAGGCAGGATTTGAAATTAGTCTATTTCAGAGTCCACACTCTTAACCATTGTACTCAGTCAAGTTACTACATGCTTTTATCCCTACCCAAAAAAGTAAAAAGGGCAGGGACTTGTGGTATTTAATTGGAATTTTTGCCTCTCTGAAAATATCTACAGTGGATTCAATATTTCCTTTGCCATATCTTATATATATGCTTATACATGTGTATTCATGGTGTGTTTAAAACAATCTACTAGTGCCACTCTTCTTAAACTGTTTTAATTTAAAATATGTTTAATTTTTTTAAAACGTTTGTTTATTTTTGAGAGAGAGAGAGAGAGACAGACAGACAGACAGACAGACTGTGAGCAGGGGAGGGGCAGAGAGAGAAGGAGACAC
Source organism: Cryptoprocta ferox (assembly GCA_028646485.1). Lineage (NCBI taxonomy): Eukaryota > Metazoa > Chordata > Mammalia > Carnivora > Eupleridae > Cryptoprocta > Cryptoprocta ferox. The sequence goes on from CM053575.1 coordinate 49,810,902, forward strand.
AGAATCTGAAGCAGGCTCCAAGCTCTGAGCTGTGAGCACAGAGCCCAAAACAGGGCTCAAACTCATGAACCTGAGATCATGACCTGAGCCAAAGTCAGACGCTTAACCAACTGAGCCACATAGGTGCCTCTTAACTTTGAAATACTTAATAACAAAGTGTTCAGTGCTTGACTCTTTATTCCTTTGCAAAATGTCATTGTCTAATTTTGTCTTTTTCTCTGCATACACTTAGAGTAAATGTCAAATTTCAGAAAAGGCCAAATGAGATCTTGATTAGCTTTCCACTACATTATAAATTAGAGAGAATTGACAGTTTTACAAATAGGGACTCTTTCCTTTTAGAATAGGGAATGTTTCCATTCAAGTTTCCTTTGTTTCTCTATAAAGTGTAGTTTCTCCAACTGCTGGTTAACCGAGGGGGAGGGTTTGGGAGCAGGCAAAATGGATGAGGGGGATTAAGAGGTATATAAACCTCCAGTCATAGAATCAATTAAGTCATGGTAATGTAATCTACAGCACAGGGAATGTAGTTAGTCATATTGTAATAGCATTTGGTGACATAATGTGTAAAAATACCAAAGCACTATAATGCGCATCAGAAACTAATAGGATATTGTATGTCAATTATACTTCAACAACAATAACAAGAGAACTATAGTTCCTTTATGTAAGTGTGGCATATTTGGGTTTATTTAAATGTTACATTTTCCTGATTATTTTGAGTGAAATTTTTTCCATTATATTTTCAGGATGGATATGGTTGTGACGAAACTGTGCTACCACTGGTTACATTACAAATCCTTATTTTACACAGGTGTTTTGCTGATTCCCATACAAACAAGTGTATGCTTCCTTGAAAAACAGTCATGAAGGCTCTACTGTTCTAATAGTTAAGCTGCTTTTCTAAAATGTAATTTGACTTGTTTTCTCAGTTTAAAAGCAACATAGATGTACAGCTGCTCCTTGAACAACAAGAGCGCAAAACTTGTGGTTCTACTTCTTGGGAATTTTAATTTTTTTTTAAGAGTTGAGAGCAAAAGCCACAAGGCATTTATTTACCACTGCCCTCCCCAGTCCCTGTGACACCCAATACAAGGCAGTTGGCACAGAGGTCATAACGGCTGCCTTCTGCGTACCTTGGGTGGCCCCCAAGGCCAGGACCAGGCTGGGCTGCAGGTCCTCCCGTGTGCTCAAGGCACAGTCAGGTCCAGCCCTTGACTGCTCACGGGGAGGAGGCTGGGCTGAAGTGGAGGAAGACACCCAGAGGACAAGGATGGCACTGTGCAGGGAGCCCTGCACCCGGTGTCCCCCCCCCCAACGCCCTCCCCCTGCCCCGAAAGTCCAGCGCACTCACTTGGGGCAGCAGGTGCAGATGGCCAGGAGGGGTGGGTGGTACAGCTCCAGGCAGATGGAACAGCTCAACCACCTCCAGGCTGTTGTTGCTCACCACAGTCACCCCAGAGGCCTCTGCCCAACGCTGCCATCTCCGGCCAGGCCCAAGGCAGCCTCCCCTGCCCAGCCCGACATGACGGCTTGTAGGCAGATTTTTTCAATCAATATACATACGATACTGTCAATGTGTTTTTCTCTTATGATCTTACTAATAACGTTTTCTTTTCTCTAGTTTATTTTATTGTAAGAGTATAATATATAATTCATATAACATACAAAATATTTACTAGTCTACCATTTATATTATCCATAAGGGCTTCTGGTCAACAGAAGGCTGTTAGTAGTTAAGTTTTTAGGGAATCAAAAGTTATATGCAGAAGATTTTTTATTGCACGGGATCAGCACCCCTAACCTCTGCATTGTCTGAGGGTTAACTGTATATATCGGATAATATAGATAAGCCAAGTAAGACTATAAAAACCAGAGATGCTATTACCATGATGTTTGTCCTTCCATGTATTTTACAAAACTGTGATTCTATTATCCATAATGTTTTATAACCTGTCTTTTTAACTTGATAATATATCATGAAGAGTTTTTCCAAGTTACTAAGTATCTTTTGCAACTCATAGTTTAACCAATATTTCCTGAGCACTTCTTAATGCCAGAAACTGTGGTTGGTGCTAGGAATTCAATGGTGAACAAGATAGATAAGGTTTTTGCCCTAAAAAGCGTACAATATAGTGGAGATAAGAGACTTCCAACAAACAGGAAATAGAATAGCTAATAGAATACTCACCAAGAACTAGGCACTGTTCAATAAGCGTTATGCATATTAACATTTAATTCGTACAACAACCTCCAAAAGTAGATACTATCATTAACCAATTTTACAGATAAATAAAGGCATAGGAATGTTAAGTGTCTAATCTAAGGTTGCACAGGTAGTAAGTGGTGGAGTAGGAACTGGGATTTGAGCCAGTGTTTGTAGAGGCCACACTTTTTTTTAAATGTTTATTTATTTTTGAGAGAGAGAGAATGGGGAAGGGGCAGTGAAAGAAGAAAGAGGACCCAAAGCTCCACTCTATCAGCACAAAGCCCAATGTGGGGCTCGAACCCCGGAACTGGGAAACCCTAGAACCATGAGATCATGACCTGAGGCGAAAATGAAGTCAGATTCTCAACCCACTGAGCCACCCAGGTGCCCCTAAAGGCCACGCTCTTAATCTCTATTCTATTGCATATAATATATGTATATATTGCATGTAGAGAGAGGAGGAATATATTTTTAGAAGAGCGCTCTGAGTGTCTCTCTCTGGAGGGAGTATTTACATAGAGACTTGAAGGGTAGGAGGAAGTCAGACATTCAAAGAGCTGGGGGAAGAATGTTCCAGGCAGAGGGGAAACTGTAAAGGAGATCCCTGGGTTAAATTATAGTTCAGGGCACCTGGGTAGCTCAGTAGGTTAAGCGTGTCTAACTCTTGATTTCTGCTTACGTAATGATCTCAGCATTTGTGAGCCCTGTGTAGAGTCCTGCACTGACAGTGCAGAGACTACTTAGGGCTCTCTCTCTCTCTCTCTCACTCCTCCTCTGCCCCTACCCCATTCGTTCTCTCTCTCTCTCTCTCCCCCCCATCTCAAATTAAACATATTTTTAAAAAATAGACTTCAACATGTTTGAAGAAAAAGGAATGAAAACCAGTGTGTCCAGAGTACCGAGAACAAGCGGGAGAGAGCTTCAGGGTGAAGTGGGAGAGACAATGAGCAGGAATAGTGAGCACAGGGCTTTGTTACCTCGGCTGGAGTGGTGATTTCATTGCCTTCTCTCTGGAGCATGGATTAGAAGGTGGCAGGGGTGGAAACTGAGTCAAAACAAAAGATCCTGCCATCATCCAGCTGAGGGATGGTGTTGCACTTACAATAGGGTTCTCCACAAGGGCATATGGCAAAGAGTGGACAACTGAAGAACTTTGGAGATGGAATTGAAAAAACCCTTCTGATGTGCTGATAAGATTGGACGTGCAAGGTTAAAGAAAGGGAGGAATTAGAGATTCATTTATTCAGCTAACACTAACTGGACACTCTATCTCTGTCAGGTTCTGTGCTGGGTGCCGGAGATGTTAGGTGTTCTAGATCACAAGGCTCTGCCTTCCTGGAGCCAACAGAGAGGAGGCAGACATCGACTAACTACATAATGTGATTTCAAGCAAAGGGAGAGGCTAAGAAATACAGAACAAGGAGACCGAGATTGACAGAGGACTCTTCTGAGATTGTAATCACCAAGAACATCACTGAAGAGAGCATTTGAGCAGAGATATGATCAGTAAAGGGAGTGAGCTAGTGAAAGTTAGGAGCAAGAGTTCCCACACAAGTGGGATGTCAGTTAGAAAGCAAGCATGAGCTGGGTGTGTTCCAGAAACACAAGGAAGCCACTGTGCCCTGGGCAGGGTGCTTAGGAGATGAGTGAGGTGGTCAGCCTGAGGCCAAACTGTCAGAGCATTTTAGTCTTGGTAAGGCATTTGGATTAATCCAAGTAGAATAGGAAAACTTTTGGTGGCTTTGTATAAAGAGGTGAGGTTTGGGGCGCCTGGGTGGATCAGTCAATTGAGTGTCTGACTTTAGCTCAGGTCATGATTTCACGATTTGTGAGTTTAAGCCCCATATCAGGCTCTGCTGTCAGCACAGAGCCTACTTAGGATCCTTTGTCCCCACTCTGTCTGCCCCTCCCCCATTCATGTTCTCTCTTTCCCTCTCTCTTTCTCAAAAATAAATATTTAAGGGGCACCTGGGGGGCTCCGTTGGTTAAGTGTCGGACTCCGGCTAGGTCATGATCTCACAGATCATGAGTTCGAGTTCTGCCTTGGGCTGTGTACTGACAGCTTGGGACCTGGAGCTTGCTTTGGATTCTATATGTCTCTCTCTCTCTGCCCCTCCCCCACTTGCACGCTGTCTCTCTCTCACTCTTTCAAAAATAAACATTTTAAAAGCAGAAAGAGGTGAGGTTAATTGATCTATATTTGCTACTGTGGGAAGTGGTGACTCTCATGAACCAAAAGAGGAAATAGGGAAACCAGCTAGGAGGCTATGGTGGTGTTGAAAATGTCGAGGTGATCGGAGTCAGGATACACGTCAAAGAAAAAGGCCTTAATAATTGCTGATAAATTGGGTGTGAAAAGAAAGGATTCGGGGGTGATTCCTGTGTTTCGAGCCTGAACAACTAAATGATTGATGATCTTCTGAGAAGGGAGAAGGGGCCGAGGGGAGCAGTAAGTTCAGATTCTGTTCTGACATTAGCTGTCTTGTTTGTAAAACTAGCCAAGATAGGGAAGACTACGGGAGAAACAGGCTTCACTGTTTTATATGATTCCATTTATCATGACAGCAAAGGATTCTCATACGTGTCTGCTCCACATTCATCCTCTTGTTGGATTTTATTTAGGTGAGCAAAACATCACAAACTTCCTTGACAATAAGTCATTGTGTTCGTAATTCAATTTCTCCTTCTGCCTCCTTCTCTTCCTCATTCCCTCCCACCCTTCCTTTCTTCCTTCCTACCTGTATTTTATTTAGGGCCTGCTGGCAATGGGATTACAATAGCAAATAAGATAAGGTCCTTCTTCTCATGGAGCTTATATTCTAGTGAAGGGAAATGGAAACATAAAATGAAAGTCAAGAAGAAATATGACCTAATAATAAGTTCTGTGCAGATAACTAAAATAGACTGAGAAGATACAGAATGGTTGGGAAAGGCTTTGTGAAGAGATGATTTGAAAGGTAAGAAGGATGAACCTTGTAAAGATTAGATGGACAAGCATTAAAGGTTTAGGAAACAGCAATTGCAATGGCTTTAAGTATAGTGAGGCACTTGGCCTGTTTCAGATATAAGAGGGAGACCAGTGTGGCCAAGTTTTGTAGGGAAGGAGAAAATCATCATCAGGAAGTTAAGGAGAAAAGCAGGAATCCAAGGCTTTGTAGATAGACAGTGACGTTTGGATTTTATTGCAAAGCCAATATGGAGATAGTCTTTGCTACCCCTATCAGGGGGACTTCTGGGGTTTAGTTAAACAAATTTATAAGATTATCATAAATCACACTTGGCTGAAACCTACTCAGAGGAGTGTAGGAAGGAAAATAGCTCACTAGCAGGGCAGTGAGCCCTTGTTTCAGGGGAATCCTTATAGCAGTCCATGTTCAGTTAGCATGGACACCAAGAGCCATTTACTCCCACGTGACAATTTTTGGTTAAAAAATTAAACTCTCATTAGATTTTCCTGGAGCAAACTGCTGACACAAACACTGAAGGTGCATTTAATACTAAGCTTTTCATAGAGTTTGATGTCTAATAAAACTGTTATTGAGATGGGAAAACTTTAACCAATCTCTGTGAAGAATATGGGAATGTAATATATTTTCCGGAAATTAGATCTTAATATAATAAGCTTTAAGGCAGGTGCATAAAGTCAGTGCTGTATTGAACTGGTTGGACTCCAGGAAGATACCACACCTCCCTCGCCAGTCCTTTTGGAGTTGTCTCCATCATCTGCATCGGAATATGCCTTTGGGCACCTGGTCAACTCTGACAGACATATCTGTTCTCCGTGTCTTCCAATCTACTTACAGACCTAACCACAGGACGTGCCAAAGCTTGGCAGTGACTATGGTATTGAAGTTATACTCAACATTTGACAAGTGTCTGCTCTGTGTCAGGTACTTTGGATGACACTTTATTCAAGCATTATCTCCTTAAATCTCCAAAATGAATCTGTGGAAAACTACCCATTTATAGATGATGAAACCCCAGCTTCAAAAAAGAATAAACGACTTATTGAAGGTTATAAAGTGGTAGGAGTGGGGTTTAAACCAGGGCTATTTTACTCTAGAGAGCCCGTGTTCCCCATTTTCCACCTAAGTAGTAAGTTTTAAATTGATTAAATAAAATAGCAAGTTGGTTGTTTTATTTTCTAATGATAAAATGAATATAGGTACACTGTAAAATATTCAAATGATGTCAGCTTCTCAGGAAGGATGAAGTGAGATTCTTACGCTGAATAACTCAATGGACAATGTGGGAAAGGCTCCCTCAATGAGACATAAGTGTGTAAATGTACAAGGAAGGGCCATCTGTGGGTACTCAGGAAGGAGACATTTCAGATCCTGACAATAGAACCTGTAAGAGAGGAGACAAGGGGATGGATCACCTCACAAGGTACATGGAGGGGGGGGAGGAAATCCCTGGAAACATCAGATATGCAAAGATAATTCTGGAGAACTGCTACCTGGAATGTTCTTTAATGCCTGTTACATATTAATTTATTAGCTAATGAAAAGTCAGGAAAGTTATTTTGATTGTCCAGTTCTGCTGGGTGAAACTCAAAGAAAATTCCCACAAGGAATTGGTTTCGCTTATAAAATTTGTATGATAGAAGTTGTTCTGAGGTCTGGGCATTCTAGGAAAGGTCCACTAGACTGCTTGTTACCAGCCAGCCATGAGGCTCACCATATGAAGTTTCCCAGGACTGAGGAGTTTCTTTAAACTCAGGAATTACAACTTATCAGAGTCTTGCAATTGGTTTGATACAGGAGATACTGATTCAAAGTAGTTCAGGTTTGGGATCCCTGGGTGACTAAAGTCATTTAAGCATCTGACTTCAGCTCAGGTCATGATCTCATGGTTTGTGGGTTTGAGCCCCACATTGGGTTCCACACTGACAGCGTGAGGCCTGCTTGGGATTCTCTCTCCTTATCTCTCTCTGCCCTTCCTCCACTCATGCTCTCTCTCTCTCTCTCTCTCTCTCTCTCTCTCTCTCTCTCAAAAATAAACATTAAAAAATATCAATTAGTTGAAGTTTAAGAACATATATCAATGTCCCATAGTTGTAGAGGGATCTAGATACTCATGTTCCCCACATCTAGCAGAACCTTCTGAAGGTGGTATTATAGACAGCCAAGTTCTAAATCTATAGTCCTTGGAAATTACAGAATCAGAAAAAGGGTCAAGTACAGAATGGCAAAAGACTGACAGCCTGACATCTTCACAGTAAAAAACACAATTACCTCAGAGATTTGACCAGCTTTATCTGGGGTCCCCCCTGCCTGGAGTGGTCAAAACAGTGCCTTAGAGAGTCACCATTTTCTGCTTTTTCAGCTGAAATAGGTCCCCTTCCCAAGTGACAATTACCTTTTCAAACATATCTTAAATCTAATCATTATTAAGTCATAAAGACCTAGAATAGAATTACTTTCTCATAATTTCTTTTGTGTCTGCTCTGATCCTCGAGAGTTGAGATCATACTTGATCTCTCCAAGAATAACTTAGTTCTCAAGTTCTTGAGGAACATGATGTTGTTTTTCTTAGAACCATGTCAGTAAGTTACTCAGCGTGGTGGGCCTCAGAGATACAAGCTGCCTGCAAGCCTCTGATAAGGCTGAATGGACTGGCATACATATCTTCATTCTGTCCATTTAGAAACAAGGGAGCTATGGCCTTGACTGGGCCATGGTCAGTATACTGTAATTCAGTGAATGACAGGTGAGTAGAATCAGCTCTTCCTGAGCCAGTTCTTAGGCCAGTGCCTTTTCTGCTCAATTATATTTGTTTATCAAATGCAGGTGGTATGATTTTCAATGATGAAATAGGCTGGTGCAAAACATATTTCTAGACAGAAACATTTAATTTTTTTCTATTGCTGTTTAAGTCAAATTGTAAAGAGAGCCAAGCTCACACAGGAAGAAGAGACCTCTGCCCTTCCCCCTTTCTTGTCTACTTCTCAACTGTGACCTCATCACTGACATCATATCCCCTGATGCTGGCCCTGCCAAGGGCTGCTGACACCCTATGGGAGCCAGGTGGCTGCAGGGCTGCATTAGGAAGCGGTGTCCGGAGTTCGTGGGTGAGTGGACGTCCCTGAACACCTATGGTCCCTGCACCCAGGGATGCTTAGTGCTGCATCTGGGCTTCTACACGTCCTCAGGTGGCCCTGAATTCTGCTCTTGAGGACACATGGCCCGGGCTAGGGAAGAAGCAGGGGACAGCCAGCTGGTGTCTGGTAGGGAGCCATCATCACGCATCATCAGAGTGTCTGTCAAGACCCCACAGGACTGCCAGGAATTTATGCTGGCAGAAAACAGCAGTGTTCACCACTTTAAGAAACAGATTTCTAAACACCTTCACTATAACACTGACCAATTGGTGCTCATTTTCACTGGAAAGATCCTCCGGGATCAAGACATACTGAGCCAGCGTGGCATCCTTGATGGCACTACAGTCCACTTGGTGGTGAGGACCCGTCCAAAAGGAACTCCTCCTGGTCCCAGAACTCTGCTGGGCCCCACCAGCCACTGCATGCATGGCTCTGAACCATCCACCTCAGACAGTGCTGGGATGCTGGCCAGACTGGGCCGGCTGGCTCGGAGCTCCCCTGATCTGGCTGACTTTCTTGGCCAGCTAACTCAACTCTTAATGGTCTTCTTGGAAGACCCTATGGTCCAAGGCCTGGCAAATGAGAAGCCAGCCAATGCTAGCCATGTTCATGAATCCTCAAGTCCAGTACAGAAACCTGAGCCGGCTCTTAAGGCTCTGGAAACCTTGCAGAACCCAGCCCGGCAAAAGGAGCTCCTGCAGGCAGACAAGCGGGGGCTAGATGCCTTGAAGGCAGTGCCAGGTGGGGACAATGCTATGCATCCAGTCTGCCCTGATATCCAGCAGCTCATGCTCTTCACTCTGGCCCCATTATTTGCCCCCAAAGGCCACAACCCAAATTCAGAGCTTTGTAAAGAGGAGGCCAATGCTCACAGCAGTACTGACCCTACTACCAATATCCCCACAGCCTCAGCATCTGCCAGGCCATTTGCACAAAAGGTCAGTGCAGAAGAGGTTACCTGGGCCAAGAGTGTGGCCTCAAATCAGGCCAATTCAGGATGTGGGGCCGGTAGGCCGGATGTAAGCTTGGGCCAGGATCTCTTCTTCCAGGATGGCCAGAAGCCCACAGGGAAAACCACTCTAACTGGTCAGCTTAGACCCTCACCCTCCACCTTGTGTAGAACCTTGCACGTCCTGCAGCAGAATCCAGCTCTGCTCCACCGGTTGGCAACTGGAAGCCCCCTGCGACATCACATGCCACTACTTCTCATCCTGACCAATCCACGAGCCCTGCGGGCACTGATACAGATAGAAAAGGGCCTGCAGATACTGTCCAAGGAGGTGGCTGGGCTGGGACCTTGTTTATGGGGCCAGGGTAGGCCACATGGGACTAGACAGTGCCCTGAAGCTAGGGATGGAGGGCAGGGTCAGAGAGAAGATTCCATGCAACCCACCTTGGCTGTCCTTCAGCTTCTCCATGCACTGGCCAATGCCTGCTCCCAGTCCACTCAATCCTCACTACCCTCTTCGCCCCTCACTGAAGGCCTCTTCTACCAGGAAGAACTGGAGCATCTGAGGGCCATGGGTTTTACTAATCGCTACGCCAATCTACAGGCCCTCATGACCACGGGCGGAGATATTCATGCCGCCATTGAGAGGATGCTGGGGGTACCGGAGGCCCAGGTGCCTCCAGCTGATGCCCTCAGTCCACCACCTCATGGAGAAGGCGGAAAGGGGAGGGGGAGAGGGGGGGAGAGGAAGTAATGTATTTTGAATTCCTCCTACTCAGATCATGTGCACACTTGAACAACCCCCCTCTCTCACTGCCCAAGCCTGTTCTACATTAAAAAGATTGCTTGGAGCTCATGTGTGGTGTCAATTTGGGGATAGGTAGGCAAAGAAAATATTGTTTGGGGGAGAGATTGATCATGTTATCGGGTCTTGGGTCTGGGCTGCACCTACCCACAAACTCCTAATTTCAGAGTGTTTTCCAAATTTGAACGTGAGGTGGGGAACTCCTGAGTGTTCCCAGCAACCTAGGTCCCCATCAACATTACCATCATCATCACAAGCCACCTCTGGTCCAATGCCAGAGTGACTCTGAAGGAATCACAGCTTTCTTCCCCCCACGGGAAACCCCTCTCTCTTTTCATCTTCGGGTCCAGGGTCTCTGTATTACAGAAAAGCTGTTCAACCTCCCTCTCAGCTCTGGCTCTTTCCTGCCTGCCTGTGCCGGAATCCTGCTTTAGGAGGTGAACCCCCACCACTTCTGAAGCCCCATCCCACCCCCTAGCCCTGCCCCAGGCAGGTGTCTTCCCTTTATGTTATAAAATACTTGACTCTGCTGCCTTATCAGCCACTGAATTTCTCTCTCCTTTTGTCTCCGAATTTCTTGAAAGTGCCTTCTCTTCCAATGCCCACGTTTCCCCATCCTCTGGAATCAGAGACTTACCTCCAGTAAGTAAAAATACTTACTTACCTCCAGCAGTAAAAATAGCTGCTTCATTTACTCTATTTTCTTATCAATTTTTTTATAGAGTGGCGATTCCTGGGAATACGCTACACTGATTGATTCCTTATTCACCCTTCAGGGAGTTTGAACATGTTCTTGGCTGTCATTCTTACTTCTATGTTCATGGTTCCTTAATCTCTCAGTCCATTTGTACTTTGCTTGGCCTACCAGCCTGCCCCTGGGTGTCACAGAGGAACCTCTGGTTAGCATGGTCAGAAAGAGCTCAGTATCTTTTCCTGGGCCCCATTCCTACTCTAAATTCTGGGGTCCCTGTGTCTTAGTGAAAGTCACCAATATTTTCCTAATCCACTCATTCTCTTTGGTACACTGCCATCTATCAGTGAGGTGATTCATAGTATAGGCACATGAAGCATGACCCAAAAGACCAGCAGCTGTATGTAGCCATGAAGCAGGATGATAGCTGATGAAAGAGAGGTAGGAAGCATATTGGAAGCATTACTTTGGGGAAACCAGGGACTATAGATTCAAAGCCAACTCCAGGGGTCAACTGACCCTGGGCTGAACAACAGCTGAATCTCGTGCTTCCTGGGGGCTGGAGAGGAAGGACATCTCTGAGCTGCACACTGTGACTTAATTGTTTTGTGACATCCCATGAACCTAGAGACCTGAAGGTTGTGGCAGTCGGGGACTGTGGACAAAATACCTTTGGGATCACATGTCCCACCAATGATCCCGATACACCTCACTCTATTCTTCACTTTCCTGTGGTACCAGGATGTTAGTCTGAATTTCTGAGACCAGGGATGCACATTTGGTCCCAGGGAAGAGTGAGAGTCTGGAGTCAAGTGTGAGTGATGGGTGAGGCAGTATCCTGGACTCCTGGAAGCACTCTTCCTCTTTTATGGTGTGGAGTCCTACAGTCAAACACCTGAGTGAGGTGGGAAATCTTCACAATAATGTTAATAGTCTTCCTGTGGACTGGACCCTGCTAACCTCCAGTTTTATAGAAGCCTACTGACTTCTCCAATCTCCTTCCCCATCGAGGGAACTATTGCATTTGAGCTTCAGGATGATAAAAGGGCCAAAAACAGAACTTTAAAGAGTGGAGCTTGCTGCCAGGGTTGTAAACCCTCCATCTGTCTCTTATCTATAGTATGTGAAACTTGAACTTCTGTCAGTAATGGGAAACCCTGGGGAAGACACATCCAGTTCTGTCTCCACAGGCCAGTATCAGAGTACAGGTGTTAGCAGCTGGGTGATCTTGCACTCCTCCTTCTCTTCTATTCTCCACTCTACCCCTTTAAGTTCTTTTCTAAGCTTCTCTGAGGCCTCAGACATGGAAAAGGAGAATGGTTGATGAATTTGTTGGGGAGATGAGGGAGCGCTAGCCTGCAAACTATATTGGACACATCATTTGTCCACTCATGAACTTAAATTTCCTTACCAGTACCTCAGTCTTCTGTAACTCTATGGTCCTGTAAATCTAGTCCACAGATGGATGTATTTTGAATATTACTGTGGGAGTCTAAAGTACTTAATCTTGGCCCTGCCTTTGATACTAACTTCCTGGGTTACTGAGCCTCACTTTCTTCCAAGAAAAATGGGAGGTTCATAGCGGGTAATTAGCGTAATGGTGAGTATTACTTTGTGAGGTAGACCCTTTGAGCAAATGAAGCCAGCATCTTAGGGGAGCAGGGATATGGCCCACAAAGTAGCATTTCAGGAGCAGAACAGCACTTCCCCTCCACATTCCCACCTTCAGCTCCTTTGTATATGTTGTTCTCTGTTCCTGAGATCATTATACCACAGGGTGTCTTTATCATTTACTACCTCAAAAGACAATGGGTCTTCACTTTTGTTACTGTGTGTTTGTGCAGGTGGCCATCCTCACATGTATCTCATACTGAAGAGGGTATGAGATATTGTCCACATAGATGCATAACCATAGCACTATTAGCTTCTCTGAATCATAGGCTCTTAATTAAGGATGCTGATAATAACCATGTTTTGAATTATGGGGAGAAATAACTGGTGACTTATTTGTGTATTTTAGAACTGAGGTTTCTAGGGCAAAGGCGGGCTATTAAAAAAAGCACTTGGATATTGAGAAGGCCTCCCTGTATTCTTAATGAGTGATAATTTTATGGCTAAATGGAAAGGGATTTAAAAATGGAAGATGAGAGGAGGAATGGAAGAAAATACAGTTTTCACAGGCACTATTCATATCCTGAGCACTGTCTAAATATTTTAGAGTTGTTTAATATAGTTATCATAATTAGCCTGAAAAATGGTATAAAATCACCCTAAATAAGTTATAAGTTGGCTAATAAAGTTCAGAGTGTACGTAACATTCTCATATATATTGGTTGATTGTTTTACATGTCAGGCACTGTCTTAAGTCTTCTGCATTTATGAACTTAGTTATTCCTCGCCATAGCATTAGCAGTGAGATATTAACATTTACTTATTTGACAGTTGGCCAAATCGAGACATAGAGAGATTTAGTAACAAGCTCAAGACCACAACGACAGCAAGTAGAGGAACCAGGATTCGCACCAAGGTACTCTGACTTGAGACTTTGTGCTCTTCATCACTATCCAAAGCACTGAACATCAGATTGAATTTACCTAAATGTTCATTTTTCTTTCTACTTGGACTCACAGAAGAACATTTCCACTATGAAACAGAAGAAGAGAAAATGTTTTGATCTTTAGTAAGTCACAGAAATATTTGCAGGAAAAGGAAAATCATTAGGAGCATTCTGTACGGACACTATCATAGGGACTGAGATTTCTCCAAGGTGTGCTTATTCCTAATTGTAACATTTACCCAAAAGTAAAAATATTATCATCTCTCTGAGTTATTCAGAGTTGCTCAAGGAGCCTGAGGAATGTCTTATGTTCAATGTGATTTTTGATACTTCCAATACCTCTGACCTACTCTTTGCTTACACTGCTTCCTCTACTGTAAACACATTTCTGTCATGTCAGAGGTCTCCATCCAAGTAAATACATCTAGAAAGCTCAGAACCCATTTGCTTTCCTTATCCCTGACCTGTGCTTAAATTTCACGTTGAAATTTTCCCCAAGTGAAGTAGTCTCAGAAGTCGGCTCCGAATCTCCTTGGTCC
>CM053575.1:49824854-49837112 GCA_028646485.1 Cryptoprocta ferox
GGAAGGCGGAAGACAGCATGGAGGATGAAGCCGTAGGAAATGGCAATGAGGATGGCATCCAGACCCATGGCCAGCAGGGCCACAGTCAGCCCATAGACAATATTGACAGTGATGTTGGCACAGGCCAGGCGAGCGATGCCCATGTGCTCACAGTATGTGTGGGCCATGACATGGTGACCACAGTAAGGCAGTCGCTTCAACAGGAAGATGAATGGGGAGACAATGGACACACTACGGAATAGTCCAACAAGGCTAATAGTGCCTATGACGGTATGGTTGAGGATGGTTGTGTATCTCAGTGGGTTGCAGATAGCCACATAGCGATCAAAAGACATGGCGAGAAGAACTGAGGACTCCAGGGTATAGATAGAATGGACACAAAACATCTGGGCCAGGCATCCACTGAAGGAAATCTCTCCAGCATGGAGCCACAAAATGGCCAGCATCTTGGGCACAGTGGTGGAGCTGAGAACCAGGTCGGTGAGTGAGAGAAGGCACAGGAAGAGGTACATGGGTGCATGAAGAGCACTGTCTGTCACAATGACCAGGATGAGGGCAGCATTCCCAGTCAGCGCTACCAGATACATGGCGCAGAAGGGGATGGCGATCCAGACGTGGGCCCACTCCAGCCCTGGGATCCCCGTCAGGACGAGAGTACCTGGGAGACTGTCATCACTGATGTTGGAAGCTGACATTCTGCTGGGAAATAAAGGCCCCTATCCAAGGGGTCATGATATGCTTGCCCTGGAACACAAAGTGATTGAGTCATTCACACAAAATGACGAAATTTCTGTGCAACCATCATTTTAAGGCTGAGAAAAGTATTTATTATTTTTAACTTGTTCACGAGTCTTGAAATATACTATCACTTATAGTCTTTTTTTTTCTTTCTGCTAACTCCTGTACTCATCAATGATGTTTTTAGTTCTGTATTCCAAGCACCAAACATTTAAGCATCTTTCCAATTGGATCCTTTGCATCTTACCTCCTAAACATCCTGTCCCTCATTTATTAATATCTAGTCCACTCACATTGAGGGATGTTCCTTCTCTTTTTCCTTCATACTTATAGAGTCTTCTGTCTTAATTTTCCCTTCTCTTTTTCCTAAGCTTCAGTCAAAGTTTTTCTGCCTCCCAGATCTTTCCTTTCTTCTGGTGCTTAATGATCTTTTATTTTTTTATCCTTCAACTACTTTATAAAATCCCATTGGCTGAGACTATGCCTTAATGCAATTGTACACTTTACACTGACCGTGCCCGAGTCCTGACATAGACATTTTGCCAGTGATCAACTTAAGACTCAATTCCATTAACTTTACTAACATATCATTGGCTTTTTGACTTCATGATATAATAATGCAATCACTATATTTTCTGCATTTGTAGGTATCTCCATAAATATACAGCATACAACTTCATTTTATATCTTACCTGGAATGCGTATAAAAAGGCTAGGCCACCTGATTATGCTTCCATATCTCCTGATTGAGTCTCTACAGTATGCTGAGTATTCCTGAGGATATAACAGAAGAACAAGAGACATACATGAGACATTCCAGCTGAGAGACAGCACTCCCTACTGTGGCAAAGCCAACCCAAGGTCTTACATGACCCCCAGTGTAATGCCTGGATACTGAGGCTGGATCAGAAGACCCAGTTTTGACAGAGGCACATTAGGGGAGAAAATCGAGTATCCTGGTGTTGCTCTCAGTGAAGATATTTTGGAAAGGAAATCTGTTTTTGTTGTAGAAGTCTAGCTGGTATTTTCAAACATTCTCTCTCAGTAAACATGTTGTCTACTAAAAAGAAATCTGAACAGGATTCTGAGAAACTTTCATTTAATCCTGATTCTCTAACAGAATTCATTGTGACACTGAAGAAACATTCTTCTTCTTTGGGTAGTCTTAATTTGGAAAAAGTAATGACTCAGTAGTCATTCTCTCTTCGTGTCTGCTCATTGATGTGGCATTGGAATAATCCCACAACCTTTTCGAGCCTTCTTTTTTTTTTAATCACTAAATTTGAAATGGCATCATGTGGACTATACCCTCAGAACACACGATTGAGCAAAAAGTAATATTCATGAGATTAAAAATTAATTAAAAAAATTTTTTACTGTTTATTTATTTTTGATACAGAGAGAGACAGAGCATGGGCAGGGCAGGGGCAAAGAGACAGGATGACACAGAATAGGAAGCAGGTTTCAGGCTCTGAGCTGTCAGCACAGAGTCGGACGCCAGGCTCGAACTCACGGACCGCGAGATCATGACCTGAGCCAAAGTCAGATGCTTAACCGACTGAGCCACCCAGGAGTCCCGAGATTAAAAATTTAGACACCACAAATAATCACCTCCTTTTTTGCAACCTTTTTATCACCTAACAACCTTCTGGAGAAAATAGAGTGTAATTCTCATTTGCACTCTTAATCAATGGGAAGACAAGGTCCAGAGAGGTAAACTGATGTCATCCACATCACAGAGCATGTAAATTGCACAACTGAAAGGAGGGGTCCTGACTTTTGGGTCCTGATTCATAGTTTCAGGCTTTACCTCACCCAAGTGTGCATAAATATGACCAATATCTGAATTCCTATCTCTTTCAAACAAGGCACTTTGTCTAATATCAGTTCATAAGGCTGAAATCCATTTATTAGTTATCTGAATACCAAAGAGATAAAGAGAACTGGGGAGCCGCCTCTCCTATTTGGACAGAGACTTCCACTGATGACATCAAAGTGTCTTGGTCTCAGCCTTGACATGAGCATTGACACTAAGGGAGAGAGGCTTGGATGGTGGAGGGCGGAGAGCAACAATTACCATCTTCCTTTCTCCTCTCTTCCTAGCCTATTCTTGCCCCTTAAGGAAGATTTGAAGTGGTTATTACTCACTATATAAGATAGTAGTACTCTGTGATATTCTGGGTTGTGAAGAGCAGAAAAACTGTGGTTAGGGAAGAGTTGGATTTATTCCCCCTGGGAAGTAATGGGATAAGGATATTGAGGGAGTGCCACTCTGATCCACAATGGGGACATCCTTCCAAATGTCCCAGGGTCTTGTCCTTGAGTCCCCCTCTCTGACTTAGACCTCAGTTATTTAACTCTGTGTTCTTCCCGTGAACACAGTTGTTGGAATCTGATATTACGAACATACCTGTGTGGTGGACACGCACTTGCAGCCGGGGCACACTGAGTCTGTGGGGACAGAGGGTAGTTGAGTGATAGCTTGTGCAGGAGGTGTGTATCTGAATACACGGTGTGACTGAAGGAGGTGAAAGCTGTGTTTCTGTGTAGCTTTGGGTGAGTGTGGAAGGAGGGAGTAGAGGGGGCTGACCGTGTAATCTGGGTTGAAATAGCTTTTCTCTCACTTGAGTTTTGTGGGCTCAGTGAACGTCTTCAGCTCAGTTCTATGTCCCAGCCTCGTCTGGTCAATGGGCTTGATAAGGGAGCTTATTTATTGGCTCTGTCTGTGATGCTCTGGAGTATAAAGCAAAGTGGCAACCTCCAGGGACTTGCTCCGCGAGGCACACTCTGAGAGACAGAACGAGAAGGGGTGGGGGGTGTGATAAAATGAGGAAGAAATAAGGAAGGAGAATCTTCCTTGATGACTTTGCCAGGAATGTGGAAATGAAACACCTGGTATACTTTGTTTTATGTTTTATCCTCCCTTCTCATATCTCTGTTTCTCTTTTCTTCCTTGTCTCTTCCTTTCTTTCCTTTTCTTTATTCCTGTGCCTCCTGGAACTGACTGTCACTGTGAATCCACCAGAATTCCATGCTCATGGGCAGCAAATAACGGTGGTGGATAAGCACATACACCATTGTACCATAGGCTTCAGTTACAAAACACAAGTTCAAAGATCAAATTACCAAGAATTTCAATATGACGACAGCAGAATTTTAGGGAAAGCACAAGGCCCCTTCTGAGCATGGGCACTATGTAACTGTCCTGCTCATTTGCCATGGTAGGAAACGACATCAGTGCTCATGGTAGATCCCCTCAGCTCCCTAACTCCAGCCATCTCTCTGGTCTCCTTGCCAAGAATTCCCGATGTCAAAGCCCTTTCCAGGATAGTTGATTTTTCTTCCGTGACTTCAGAGTACTCAACTCTCTTACTTTTTAACATACCTCTCTCCTCTCAAGTTATTGTAATCTAGTGGTCTTCAAATATTTCATGGGGGTATTTCCTAAAGGGATTTTCAAATCACTATATTCCCTTCAAAACTTAAGAAGACGCTAAGAATTTTCATTAAAATTTTAAAGAGCAGAAAAGGACATCATTTCTAGTGATTTGTGAATATTGGCTTTTAAAAATAAAACTCCCAGAAGACGGTTTTTAATTTATTTTATGGAAATTGTATGCCCTAGAAATTTCCAATTCAGCACTGCCCATTTAAAAGTATTGGAGCAAGCTTTTCTTAACTTTCAGAAATTCTAAGTTATTGCTTTGTCTCTTTGAAGTTGGTGCATATTCCCACATGTATATTTTTGCTTGACTATCTCATTATAACACTTACATACTTCTAATAGTACAAGGAGATTTGAGATCCTGTAAGGGTGGGACGCCAATGTTAAGATGTTGTATATAACAATTATTATAGCCATTAATGAAAACAATATGATAATGTTTAAATTTTATAAATCATGTACAGAAGGCTAATTTGTTTTCAGAACATTATTCCTTAATGAGATGGATGACACTTTTACTTTTTTCCAAATAATCTCATGTATTAATTAGTCAATATTGGTTCAGTGAAGTGGGGTTTGTATTCAGGTACTCTTAATTTTACTTTTATAAAAACTAACTTAGTTGGCAGTGGAGGGAGTTGTTTCTCTGCACTGTGGGAATCAAGCCATAATCGAGAGTAACTGCTGCAATCAGCAATGGTGTTAAGAGAGGAGGTTCTGGCCAAGGAGACTACCTTCATAGTGGGATTCTGAGGAGGCATTCCAGCCAGGCGGTGCTGGTACATCTGAAGGACACGATGAAGTCGTTTCAAAGTAAGGAGCAATTTTTTAAAATTCCACTTAAAACCTACAGCTTCTATTAGAATCTACTTCTATAGCCAATGAAAGCAGCCGGTGGTTGGGTGACTGTAAGAGGAACAGCTTGTGCATAGGATAAACAAATCCCTGGCCCTGCCCCAGCTCTCAGATCGGCCTCTACTGCCCTCTACTGGAAGAGGCTGACAGCCAGCCAGCAGGTGGAAGGAAAGTGTGGTCCCAGCCTAGGCATCCCCAAACACAGCACAGAGGCTTTGAAGCTGAGAGGCAATAGCTTAGCAATTCACACAAAAACCCTGTGATTCATATGTGTGCATGCGTGTGTTATACCCTATATGACACTGGGGGAGGGGGTGAATATATATAAAACATAGAAATCAAAAGAAATCCATTTGTTTTGCTGTATCTTACAATAAGTTTTTAATTATTATGAAAAGTAAAAGAAATGTATATCAGTAAGGAAACAGGAAACATTTCATAAGATTACATAATTTTTGGGTTGTCTATAACTCAAAATAATTCATAAAACTCCATAAAATGGCATTTATTTGAATGAAGCATAACTTTTCTAATGCACATCTTCACTAGAACCAAACACGCACATACATGTGACATAATTTTTTCACCTTCAAAGTCTTGCATGAAGTTTGAAAATGATTATAGGCCACAAAAACATGTCAGTTATATATACAAGTACTAAATTTCCAGATTAAATTATTGTTTGAATTGTGGACTCAATAAAGCAAGTTGCCATTGTCAACAGCCATGACCATCATCCAATATACTGAAGGCCTGAATTGAGCAAAAAGTTGGAGGAAGAAAAACCCAATCACAATTCACCTATTTGGAATTATATTTTTCTTTCTAGTTAACAATATAATTTAATGATCGATATTTAGTTACAATTGCAAAACTACTCTGAAGTTAAACGTGAAAAAAGCGATCTTTGCTATTTGAATATTTCTTGAATTTTCTGTCATCTAACTCCCCATTAAGAACTTTGACATACTTGGGGTGCGTGGCTGGCTCAGTCAGTTAAGGTCCGACTTCTGGGCTGTCAGCTCAGAGCCTGGAGGCTGCTTCAGATTCTGTGTCTCCCTCTCTCTGCCCATCCCCCACTCATCCTCTATCTCTCTCTGTCTCAAAAATGAATAAACATTAAAAAAATTAGGGGCGCCTGGGTGGCTCAGTCGGTTAAGTTCCCGACTTCGGCTCAGGTCTTGATCTCACGGTTAGTGGGTTCAAGCCCCGCATCAGGCTCTGTGCTGACAGCTCGGAGCCTGGAGCCTGCTTCGGATTCTGTGTCTCCCTCTCTCTCTGCCCCTCCCCTGCTTGTGCTCTGTTTCTCTCTGTCTCAATAATAAATAAAAACTTTAAAGAAAAAAAAAAAAAACTTTGGACCGGGGAAGAAAGAGACAAACAACTCCCATTGCCATATTTCTTTAATAATATATTTATATTCAGAGCATACAAACACTGTCAAACTATTCTGCTCTAAAACCAAGGTTGCTTTTAAATATGTGTAAGAAGCAAAAGCGAGCCTTGAGCAAGTTATACGGTGGAATAATGACTCATGGAGGAGACGTGTTCTAACTCGGAAATTGAAAGTGTTCCTTTGCTTGTTGCATAGATGAGACAGTGGACTAGATGAGAAAATTAGGCTTAAAGTATAAATGCCTTTTAAGATCACAGAAATTTTTTAAGTTTATTTCTGACAGAGTGAGAGAGCGAAGGTGGGGCGAGAGAGGGCAAGAGAATCCCAAGCAGGCCCCACACCGTCAGCACAGAGCCGAATGGGGGGCTAGAACTCGTCAACCTTGAGATCATGACCGGAGTCAAGTCAGATGCTTGTTCAACTGAGCTCCCTGCACCCTTGAGATCACAGAATTTTTATAACTACATAATCGTAATCTTAACACAAGAATGATAAAAACTAATCTCTCTCCACCAGAGAGTGTGTGTCTGGCAGGGGAGGATTTGTCCCGCCTTTAGAGTAGCTCTCTGGCTCCTAACCTGGATAAATCTCACCATGCAGCCCCTATGCTTCTATTTCTCCTACTGTGGGACACTGTAGTAACCTGCTGGGGCTGCCGTGACAAAGTGCCATAGGCTGGATGGTCCAAACAATGGCAATTTATTTTCTCACTCTTCTGGAGGTTAGAAAGTCCTCGAGAAAGGTCTGGTACGGTTCAGTTTCTGGTGAGGACTCTCTTCCTGGCTTGGAGACAGAGCTCTGCCTTTCCTTGACCTTTCCTCTGAGCATGAGCAGAGAGAGGGATCTTCTCTGTTGCCTTTCTTAGAAGGACACTGATCCTGTCAGCCTAGAGCCTGAACTTCCTAACCTCACTTATCTTTAATTACCCTCCTAAATGTTACCTTCCAACACAGGGACATTGGGGGTTAGAACCTCAACATATGAGGGCTTTTTGTTTTTGGTTTTTGTTTTTGTTTTGTTTTGTTTTGTTTTGTTTTGTTTTGGTGGCATACAATCAGTACATAGTGAATACTATGGATAAAAATCATAAATATCCAAATGAACACAATGAATATTCCTGGCCTCAAACCTTAGCTTTGTCTAGCAACTATTCTCCTTGCTCTGGTTAATTTCCTCTATTTTCCCCATCAGGTGTCGTCTCAAACCTTCATTGTACCTTGGGAATTGCTGTCTGACTTATAGTAAGGGTGTAGAATATTTAGAGTTCGGTGACTACTGGAATGGATATGGGAAACGAATGAGAAATATGTATGCAGAATGACACCTGGGTTTTTGCTTTAGTCTGTGTGCTAGTTAAATTTTATGTGTCAACTGACTGGTTCCCACAGTGCCTGGAGAGTTGGCTAAACAGTTTTCTAGGTGTGTTTGTAAGAATGTTTCCGGATGAAATTAGTGTTTGAATTGTGGGCTCAATAAAGCAAGTTGCCATTGTCAACAGCTGCGACCATCATCCAATATACTGAAGGCCTGAACTGAGCAAAAAGTTGGAGAAAGAAAAACCCAAGAGCTTCTTGTCTGTTCACTTCAGTTAGGACATCATCTTCTTGGGTCCTTGGTCCTCCTAATTCTCGGGCCCTCAGATGTGGACTAGAATCTCTACCATCAGCTGCTCTGGTTTGCAGGCCTTCAGATTTAGATAGCCTTACGTCACCAGCTTCCCAGGTTTTCCATCTCACACATGACCAATTATGGGAATTCTCAACCTCCATAATTACATGAACATAGGTCAATTCCTTAATATAAATCCATCCTTATATCTATATCTATATCTATATCTGTCTGTCTGTCTATCTATCTATCTTATCGATTCTGAGTCTTCAGAAAAGCCTACAGTTCAGTACAAAAAATCATGTCATTTATTGAGAAAAGAAAACTATCAAGAACAGGTTTGCATTCCTATTTAGCACGTGTTGACTTTCCAATTCTATACAACAACCAACAACAGATGCCAAACTATTAGTTGGAAATATTATAAATTATAACTAAAGATATAGATTTGAAATCTGATATTTCTAAGATAATTAGGCAAAAATACAGAGTTAAAATTAGAACACACTTCGAAAAAAAACTGTGCAGAATGTTGGTTTTAGGGGAAAAAATTGAAGAATCATTTGTAAAGGAAACTGAAGAGAGGTGAACATGGAAATAAAAATATTTGGATTTTAGAGGGATCACTCCATCAGCCAAGGGAAGAAATTGATGCATTCTGGCAGAACTGTGCAGGGAAGAATTAGGAGGTTGCTTTGGTAATTCAGATGCTGAAAGCCTACACTCAGGCAGGTATGGTATAAATGAAGGGGTAGGAATGTTTGTAGAAAGGCTATGAAACTTGAAAATTAAATAGACACGGGAAGGAGAGTAATAAGTCAAAAACGAGTGGAGGATTTTAAGCCAGAGCTGAGAATGGCAGTGCCCTTAGAAGAAAAGTGACAGACAGGAAGTTCTTCCTCTGTGAAGTCAGACATTCCCTTCTCAGCCCACCATTTCTGCCTGAGAACACCCACAAATGACGAGAGTCAAGTTCTCTGATTTCTACCCTATCTGTCCTATCATTGTCTCAAAAGGGGGGGTAGATGCTGGTGAAGGGAAATAACATCCGTTGCACTCCTGCCATCTTGCAACCTAAGTAAACAATCCATATGATACTCACAACTGCACAATGAGCAGGTTTGTAAGATATTATCTCTTCCTAAGGATGAGGAAACTAAGGTTTCAATCATGGCTGACATAACATCATCTAACTGATAAGTGACTGACCTGGTGTTCATAACAGGTCTGATTTAAAAACCATTTTCTCATATATAACACGCTTCCTCCCTTTTTCCCTAATGTATTTCTTGGCTTTCATGTCTTCCAACAAAGAAATTATACAGAGTACTGTAGTGACATCTGTGCAAATGGCTGAGTAAGGACCTCGGGAATTTTCCTCTTCCACTGAAACAATGAGAAAATGAGCAAAACAATGGTCCAAATCAACTTTTTCAGAAATCTAGACATTAAACCAAGATTTGCATCTATACAGGCAGTTGTATTTAGGAAAAATTGTTGAATTTTTGTAAGATTGGTGGCTTTGTGTCATTTTGATTTGTTCTAATCCCATTCCCTCACTCTCCAGCTCTATAGCAGCCTTAAAAAATGTCAACCAGTGGGACACCTGGGTGGCTCAGTCGGTTAGGTGTCTGACTTCGGCTCAGGTCATGATTTCGAGCCCCGCATCAGGCTCTGTGCTGACAGCTCAGAGCCTGGAGCCTGCTTGGATTCTGTGTCTCCCTCCCTCTCCCTCCCTCTCTCTGCCCCTTGCCCGCTCACACCCTGTCTCTCTCTCTCTCTCAAATGTAAATAAACATTTTAAAAAAAGGTTTTTTTTTAATTGTCAACCAGTGTGCACAGTGAAAACCAGTAGCCCCATGGCATCAGCAGATAGCAGACTGAGGCTGGACTTCTTTCAAAATGTCCTTTAGAAACTTGTAATGATTTGGCCTATTTAATACTTCCTGTGAAGACCACTCCTGCAAGGCTCTCTATTTGGTCTGATCTATAGCTCTTTTAACAGAAATATCCTTTTTCCCTGTGGGCATTTGTTAAAAACAATTACAGGCAATCAATTAACTTTGCAGCTGCCTGTGATCGTGGATAACAATCAGAGAAAGTAATAAATTAACCAAAAAACCAGGAAGGAAAAGCTGAAGAATGAGATATTATAGGAGCTTTGAATATTTTTGACATATGCCTTAGGTATAGAAGGCTATGTGCAAGTTAACACTCTGCGCATGCCCAGAAAAGATCTGAGAAGGCCCTTAGTTCTCATTCCTGGCTCACCTTGAGGTTCTGCCTGAGCAGGAAAATGAAGGCTAAACTAGAGTTCCATACTGAAAGGCTAAGGTTGGAAGTTGTGCCTCAACATGCTACTGGTTTCTGAGCAAGGACAAAGTCTTACTTTGTAAGGAAATCTCTTTCCAATTATTAACTGGTACTGAGCGAACCCAGTGGAGACTTCAGTGGCTGCACGCAAAACAACTGTTGTTACAGAATTAATTCAGAAATTCACTAAGCAAATGCCAGCAGCAATGACAACAACAAATATCAACAAAAACAAATTCTGGAAAATGTGACTCTCAGAGTTGCCATATGATGTTATTTAAAAAGTCCAGTTTTCCAAGGATGCCTACATGGCTCAGCTGGTTAATTATCTGGCTCTTGGTTTTGGCTCACGTCATGATCCCATGTTCGTGAGATCAAGCCCGGCGTAGGATTCCTCCTGACCATGCAGAGCCCACTTGGGATTCTCTCTCTCCCTCTCTCTGTGCCCCTCTCCCACTCACTCTCTCTCTCCCTCTCTCTTCTCTCTCTCTCAAAATATATCAATAAACTTTAAAATACCCAGTTTTCGACAGATTATGGGGCATCAAAACAAACAAACAAAAAGACACAAAAAGTACGACCCATACACAGGAAAAAAATATACCAAAGGAAACTGTCCCTGAGAAGGCCAAAACACTGGACTTAATAAACCATGACTTTAAATCAGCTATTTTAAATATGCTCAAAGAACTGAAGGAAACGAGGATAGTGATAGTATCAGTAAAGAGATAGTAATTATTTTTAAAAATACATAGGGGTAATAAAAATGCCACTTGGAACTCACTGTTTAAATTAGAATCAATTGCTAATGCCAATGAATACAACACATGCTTGGGTGACAGTAGTAAGAAAAGATTTTATAATATGTATTTTTTAATGAAAAACATTCATTTTCACATGCAAAAAACTCAACAAAATTTCCAACTCTGAGAAACTTAAAAACACACAGCAATTGAGTCAACAATGGACTGTGCATAAGGGTCCTAGCACTGCTCAGGCTTCTATAATAACAAGGGATAAAATTATGGCTAAATAGAAATGAACCTTACAATCAGATTATGGGGGAGTAAGGGGAGAAAATATGGTTTTACTGAGTGCTAACCATATCCCATGCACTGTCTAGCTTTTATTGGCAGTTACAATAACTATGTGAGCTCAGTTAATACACAATAAGTCATATGAAAATAATAATGTCTAGAGAAGTTACATAACATTTACATCTCATATTTATTGGGTATTTTATGTTTCAGACATTATTCTCAGATTTCTACACACATTCAATAGTGTGTCAATCCTCACCAGAACCTCAAGTGTTAAATGTTATCATTATCCCCTTTTACTGTTGACCAAAATAGAGATAAAAGGAGTTAGCAATATGCTCACACACAAAACTAGTGGGCAGAGGAGCCGGCATTGAAACACAAACACCCCCAGTGTTAGTTCTCACACTCTTGGCCACTGCCCAGTGTTCTGGAGTTCAGATTCAAAGCACTCCAAATGCTCAGGTTTTTGTTTGTTTTTCATATCACTTCCCAGTAGAACATTAGTAGCATGAGATGCAGTGTGAATTCCAGACAGGAATGCCTTTCTTCTTGGTAAATTATAGTGCCTATTGAGATGACGGAAAACATTTAATCTTGTTCTGGGCAATTCAGAATTTCCTAAGGAGCAAATTCAATGTCATAGTCAACATACCCAACTTATCTGACCATTTCTCTTCACCTGCTTCCTGCCATGTCACTCTGCCTCTCACATCATACGCCTCCATATATATAAAAGCTTCTAGATAATTATCCTTGATCATTTACCTTTCTTTATCATTTCCAATGGCTGCTCAGAAGTCATACTGAGACCTTCCTCAAGTGAACCAGTCTCAGAAGTCGGCTCCGAATCTCCTTGGTCC
>CM053575.1:49837212-49876644 GCA_028646485.1 Cryptoprocta ferox
GGAAGGCGGAAGACAGCATGGAGGATGAAGCCGTAGGAAATGGCAATGAGGATGGCATCCAGACCCATGGCCAGCAGGGCCACAGTCAGCCCATAGACAATATTGACAGTAATGTTGGCACAGGCCAGGCGAGCGATGCCCATGTGCTCACAGTATGTGTGGGCCATGACATGGTGACCACAGTAAGGCAGTCGCTTCAACAGGAAGATGAATGGGGAGACAACGGCTATACTACGGAGTATGCTGGCAAGGCCAATTCTGCCTATGACGGTATGGTTGAGGCTGGTTGTGTATCTCAGTGGGTTGCAGATAGCCACATAGCGATCAAAGGCCATGGCTAGAAGAACCGAGGATTCCAGAGCATAGATAGAATGGACACAAAACATCTGTGCCAGGCATCCACTGAAGGAAATCTCACCGACATGGACCCACAAAATGGCTAATGTCTTGGGCACAGTGGTGGAGCTGAGAGCCAGGTCGGTGAGTGAGAGAAGGCACAGGAAGAGGTACATGGGTGCATGAAGAGCACTGTCTGTCACAATGACCAGGATGAGGGCAGCATTCCCGGCCAGTGCTACCAGATACATGGCGCAGAAGGGGATGGCGATCCAGACGTGGGCCCACTCCAGCCCTGGGATCCCCGTCAGGACGAGAGTGCCTGGGAGACTGTCATCACTGATGTTGGAAGCTGACATTCTGCTGGGAAACAAAGGGCTCTGTCCAAGGGATGATGGAATGCCTGTCCAGTAACATCATGTATTTGGTTCATTCATCTAAAATGGTGACCTTTCTGTGAAACAATCTTGTTTACAGTGAGAAAAACATATACTGTTTTTAACTTTTTCCAAATTTTAAAATAATATATCACATACATTCAGTTTTTTCATCTGCTATTTTCTTTACTCTAAATCATGTTTTGATTTTCACATTCGAAGCTCCAAGCATACCTAACAATCCTTTGTAGGATACCTGGACTCCTAGACTTTAGTCCTGACTTGTCACAAAAATGATGCACAACCTTGAGAAAAATCTTTTCCCTTCTCTGAGCAGTCTCCAGTTATGAAAAACAATGAGACTGGAATCCTAGTCACAGCTTTTCTACATATTCACTGCTCAGCGTTGGATAAGTCCCACAATATTTTTGAGATTCAATTTTTTCCTTTATCTATTGGAAATGAGAGCACCTGGCTTACATATCTCACATTTTTGTGAGTGAGAAGGTGTTAAGTATATGGGATAAAAACGTTTGGACACCAAAAATAATGTCCTCCCCATTTGTGCAAGCTCTTTTTCCTGTAGCCACATATTGGAGTGATAAAGAATATCATACCATTATACCTGTTTTACCAAGGGGAAATCCAAGTTCAGATAAATAAACTGATGCAATCCAGATCACAAAGTGTATTACTATCAGGACTGAAATGATCTCTCAAGTAATTTTTGTTTTCACCTCCCTTGGCTGTCCATTTATATGGCCAATATTTAAAGTCCTATGTTTTTATTGCCAGACACTCTAATATCAATATCTAATGCTATAAACATTTTACTCATTATCTGGATTTTGAAGAGACAGATAAAATGAAAGCCCTTTTTATTTGCCTGGGGACTTCCACTGGGGACTTCCACTGATAGAAGTCCCGACCGTACAGGAGAAAAGTGTGGGTGGTTGAGTGGAGAGCTGGAGTCACCACCACCTTCTCCTGTCCCCAGCCTATTCTTGCCAGCAAAGGAAGATTCCAAAGATTACTGTAAGGAAGCTGCTACTTTGTGAGCTACACTGCTATTCTATGTGAGTACCAGAAAGGTCTAAGCAAAGTTGTTTCCCAGGGAAACATGAAAAAGACACTGAGCTGGACACTACTTTGGGTGGAATGGGGGAGTTCTCCCAAATTCATCCCACTCAGCCTTGGCTCTGGATCCCTATGATGCCTTAGAGACCTAGGCTTTAGTCATTAAATTCTGAGTTCTTTCTGTGGTGATTTCAAAAACATACCTGTGTTGAGTGCCATGTGTTCACAAGTTGACCATGCCGAAGCTGGAGCTTGGTGATGGTGTCACACTTGAGTGTGGGGCTGTGTGGGAGAGTATGCAGTAGAGCAACAACTCATGCAGGTGTTGTATGCCAGAGGTAGTGGTTTGTTTAGGGATGTGAAAGCTGTCTTCTTGTGCAAGTTGTACAGATGTGATTTGGAGGATAATGGGGGCTGAGTGTGGAATCTGAGTTCAAAAGTCTGATCTGTCCTCAATTTTGTGAGCTCATTGAATATCTTCAGCTTAGTGCTGAGTTCCAGCCTCCTCTGGTTAAAAGATTGGGTAAGTGAGTCTATTTATTGACCTCTGTGATGTTCAGTTATGAAATCCCAAGGCTGCTTGCTCTAGAGATTTGATCTGTGGTGCTCATTCCTAGGGAGATAAGGAGGGGTTGAAAAAAAAGAGAAAGGCATGAGGAAAGAACATTTTCCATACGATATTTTCAAGGCAAATGGAAATAAAACCCTGTGAATTTTATGTTTCTTTTTCCTTCTCCTCTCTTACATCCTCTGTTCTTTCCTTTTCTTCATTTTCTATGCTTTCCCTTAATTCTGTGTATCTCACTGAATTTCCA
Source organism: Cryptoprocta ferox (assembly GCA_028646485.1). Lineage (NCBI taxonomy): Eukaryota > Metazoa > Chordata > Mammalia > Carnivora > Eupleridae > Cryptoprocta > Cryptoprocta ferox. The sequence continues at coordinate 49,839,818 of CM053575.1, forward strand.
CATATCATGGTATTCTTTGTAGACAGGGCATCACAAATGGTATATGTGAATATTGTGGTAAGAAATGGCAGTGGAGATGCTCTGTTGTCCCATTAGCCTTCATAAGTTCAAAAATAAATTGTTAATAATTTTAAGAACATGGAAGCAGAATATTAAGTCAAACACAGGACCCTTTTGAGCCTGGGCCTTATGCTACTGTGCAGGTTTCACACCCACAGAGCTCTCCTTGGACGTGGGGCGATCAGTTCTTTAGCCATATTCCCTCAGATCCTTTGACATTAGGCATCCATCACACCTTCCAACCAAGGATTCCTTCCACCAGAGCCTTCAGAGTACTGCCTTCTTTTCCTTTGTTCATGCTTATCTCCTCTCATGTCAATACAAACCAGTGGTCTTCAAAAATCTTTGCCTGGGGACTTGCCAAAAGAATTTTGAAATAGTATATGGGTCCCTCAAAAATATTAGGTTGACATCTAAAAATTGTCTTTAATACTTAAGCACTGGAAGAAGATATGATGTTCGGTACAGTGTAACTATCGATATTTTTAAGATAAAAATACCACATTAGTCTTTTAAGTCCTATGGAATCTAAACAGCCTTGAAATTTTCTTCCCCTTTTATTATCTGTTTAAAAATATATGAACAAGTTTTCCATAACTGTCACAAATTTAACATTATCGCTTTGTCTCCTTGAACTTGGTTCCTTTTCTTACATATTAATTTTTACGCTTAAAAATCTTGTGATGTTCACTCTTTCATAGTTTGTAATAAAAGTATATATGCAAATTGTAATGATTAATTTTATTTTCTTTAATCATTTGGCTCTGAGTATTAAAATGTTTGGTAATTACAATTATTTTAATTGTACATTAATACAAGCAGTATAAAGAAACTTAAATTTCATAAATTACTAATCATAAACCAATTCTTTTAAAAATCAAGTTTTTAATAAGATTGATGGGATTTTTCTTGTTTTTCCTTCAATGACTTCCTATATTAAAAAATCAAGTATTGATGGCATGAGACAAGGTTCACCCTTAGTTATCACCATTTAATTTTTATAAAACTAAGCTCTGAGAACTCTTGCTTTTATATAAATAGTTATGAATGGAAGGAGTTTGAATTGCAGAGCACACTGACTTGATAGAGATTTGGTAACTGCTGGAATCAATTTCTGCTGTAAGAAAGAAGATCCTGGTTATAGAAGCTTAAAGGACAGCGCCCAGAGAGCTGGGGCCCAGACTTCTAAGAATGGACCACCAAGAGCTGGCACTGGTATAATATAAGTTGTATCACAAAGCTGTTTGGAGGTAAGAGTAGGAAAGAAAAACCCATCACAAACTGGAACCAGCTGCTTTTGTTAGAATCAACTGCTGTTGCCAAGGATAAAGCAGTTGCTTGGGTGACAATGACAGGAGCAGAAAGCTAACAGGAAAAGTACACCCCTTACCCTTCTTCCAGCTTCCAGTCTGCATCTAATAACTCTTATTGGCAGAACCTAACAATGTATTTAATTTTAGAACTTCCAGATACTGCCAAAATACTATAATCTAAAGCCACATATTACTCTTAAAATAAATATGTGTAAGGCAGGGAAAGCAAATCCTTGGCAATATGTGGTGATTTAATTAATACAGTGGCTTGTTCTGAGTCAGTTATTGAAATTGTTCTTCTACTTGCTGCTTAGGAGGGGTAATGCACCAGAGAAGAACATGAGAAAGAAGAAAATTGGAATTGAAATTTGGTTTTCAGATGACTGAATGTTTATAGCTAAATTTGTAATCTTAATCCTGACAAAGTTAAAATCAATATCATAAAAACTGATCTTTCTATCAGAGATGGTTTTTCTGGAAAATTGGGTTTTGTTCTTCTATCAAACTAGCTCCTTGGTATCTATCCTGAATCAATCTTAGCATCTAGCTTCCCTGATGTTAGCTCCGGGACTGCTTAACACTAGAAAAAACAATCACAAATATTCACAAATTAACACAACATACATTCATGGCCTCACACTTCAGCCTTACCAAGCAATTATTCTACTTGATACAGTTAATTTTCTCTTTCATCCCTTTTGCCTGCCATCTCAAACACTCACTTCTTTCTTAGAGCTCGCTGCACCACTTATACTAAGCGGTAGGATATTTAGAATTTGGTGACTACTTAAATAGATATGAAGAACACATTAAAGAAAGGACGTGTGGAATGATAGCTAGAATTGTGGCTTAGCTACTGAATTTCTGCCACTCACTGAAAAAAGCAATCTAAAGAATCATATTAATATTTTGGGCATTTTGATTTTAAAGTTCCTATGAAACAAACAAAGGTGCCAAGTAGCCAGTTGGAAAACAAGAGATAAATGAGAGAAGAAGATACAGATTAGTTGATGAGCATGTTTCAAAAATAGTGGAAACCTGATTTTTCTTCCAAGATCATTCAGAGAGATAATATGGAGTCAAAACTGAAGCTATCTTGGAAAAGAACCATGGATAATGTTAATATTTAAGAGAAGATAGAGGGAGAGCCATTTGTAAAGGAAATCGAAGAGAGGCATAGAGATAGGTGGAAGATCAGGAAAGAGTGACCTTACTGGTCCAAGAAAAGAGAAAAAATCAAGGAAGAAGTGAAGTCAACGGTAGCAATCTCTAGACTGAGAGTGCATTGTATTTAGCAATGTTGAGGTCAGTGGTGACCTTGGAAGGATAGTTTTGTGATGTGACATTACTAAAATATAATCCATTATGGAGTTAATGAGCAACAAGAGAGAAGAGACAGTGAGAAGAGGTGGTGGTCCATGAACATGTCCATTAGTAGGTCACAGTTCATTCACTCAACCCAAGTCATAGAAAGTGCACTTCTCCTTGTAAGACTTGAGGAATAGAAAGGATTAACTATTCCAGCTAAAGAGCAAATAGGTCAGAAGTAGAGAGATGAGTTAAAACCAATTCCATCATTGTGTTTTTTATAATAGGGAGATCTGTCTATTTTGAAGAGTTTAAGCAGGAAATTCGGGTTTTAAAAATCACTGTCAATAGAGGGAAGGAATGGCTGGGTGCTGGCAGATTTGGTGCAGGGGCCAACAGAAATCTGTTTTGGGAATTCAGATGTTGAAGGTCTACTCTTGGGCAGATGTGGTATCAATGAAATGACAAAACAATTTGAAGAAATGTTACAAGATGTGACAACTAATTGGAAAACACAGTTGAAAGAAAATAGTTGATGATGTATAGAAATGTGCAGGCCACGGCAGATAATGTCAGTGCCCTTAATAAGAAAACTGTAAGAAAATATAGTGGGCCTTTGCCTGTCCTTCCTCAGTGAAATCAGAAGGCCTTTTTTGATTCTTATTGTACATGCCTGAACATTCTCCAAAGTCCTCTAATTGACTAGAAATAGTATCTCAGATTTCCATGCTGTCTGTTTTCTCTTTTGCAAATCTAGATTAATTGAGACAGTATGGTACTAATGTAAGGGGTAAACATAAAGGCTAATGGAAGAAAACTGACAGTTCAGAGGTAAACCCATACATCTATGGTCAATGGATTTTCAACAATAGTATTAAGACTGTTTAATGTGTAAATAATAATCTTTTCAACAAATGTCACTGGGGTAATTGAATATCTACATGAAAAAGACTGAAGTTGGACCCTTCTCTCAACGTATATACAAAAGTAACTCAAAATTTTAAAAAATTATCTCAAGGGCGCCTGGGTTGCTCAGTCAGTTGAGTGCCTGACTCTTGATTTTGGCTTTGGTCATGATCTCACAGTCGTGAGATTGAGTCCCATGTCTGGCTCTGTGCTGAGCATGGAGCTTGCTTGGAATTCTCTCTCTTCCTTTCTCTGCCCCTCCCCCACTCATACTTGCTTTTTCAAAATAAATAAACATGTAAAAAAATTGACTCAAATAGATAAAAGGTCTAAATGTAAGTTTGTAAAACTATAACACCTTTACACTTGATCTTAGCCATAAGGCCAAGAAGTGATAAAACTATAACACCTTTAGAAAAAAACTTAGATGCATTAGACAATGGTTGTTTTGGTATAACATGAAAAGGACAAGCAACCAAAGAAAAACTAGATAAACTGGACTTTAAAAAAAACCACACCTTTTGTGCTAAGATCATGGCTACAAAAGTTGAGGCACTTGAAGGATAGCTGTGATGATGACCACATTGAAGGTGTCCAGAGGGTTACCAATGACACTTAATGGGCTAGTCAACCACCCTGAAGAAGAGTCCTAATCTACTCTTTTTCTGAAAGATATCTAAGAAAGAAGGCTTTCTGTTGATGGCTAGCATTTCATGACCTCCTCTTCATCCTCCCAATCCATCCTCTTTTTTATTTGAGAGAAAGAGTGCATGCATGCACATAGGTGAGGGATAGAGAGAGGAAGAGAGAAAATTCCAAACAGGCTCCATCCTGTCAGCATGGAGCTTGATGTGGGACTCGATCTGACAAATGATGAGATCACGACCTGGATGCTTAACCAACTGAGCCTCCCAGGCACCCCAATCCCAGTATATTTTAGGATTAAAATCTATGTGTAATCACAATTTATAAACCTTTTTGTTGTTTTTCCTCCCCAGGAACAATAGTAGTCTTAGACACAAGTTAGACTGGCTGATAACAAATGTCCCCAGCTTTTCATGGGTAACTTCAAGATCAATGCTTCTGATGCTCCCACCTTTATCCTGACGAGCTTCCCAGGAATGGAAGCCATGGAATCCTGGCTATCCTTCCCTCTCCTTCTGCTCTACACCATTTCCATTGTGGGAAACACCCTGATCCTTCTCATTATTAAGGAGGAGCAGAGCTTGCACCAGCCCATGCTACTTTTTATCCCTTCTTTCAGTCAATGACTTGGGAGTGTCCTTTTCCACATTGCCGACCGTGCTGGCTGCCCTCTGCTTCCATGCCTGGGTGATCGCCTTATGCCTGCTTGGCCCAAATGTTTTTCATCCACTTCTTCTCTTGGACAGAATCTTGCATCCTTCTGGCTATGAGCTTCTATCACTACGTGGCCATCTGCCACCCACTGCGCTATGTTACAGTGCTCACTAATGCCTGCATTGTGGCAATGGGACTGTGTACTGTCATCCTCGTCTTCCCACTGCTGCTGCATAGACTGCCCTTCTGCCACCCCCAGAACATCCTCTCTCATGCCTACTGCCTTCATGTGGATATGATAAAGTTGGCATGTACTGATGTCTTCCTCAATAGCCACTATGGGCTGTCCATTGTGCTATTCACCTTTGGCCTGGACTCTGTGCTCATTCTCATCTCCTATGTACTAATCTTGCGATCAGTGCTCACCATTGCCTCCAGAGAGGAGTGCATCAAGACCCTAAACACATGTGTGTCCCACATCCTAGCTGTTCTCATCTTCTATGTGCCCATGGTGAGCGTGTCCATTGTGCATCATTTTGGTGCTGACCTGCCCCATGCTGTCCATATCCTCATTTCTATTCTCTACCTCTTTGGGCCTCCCATGCTCAATCCTATCATCTATTCCATTAAGACAAAGGAGATATGTCACAGGCTCCTCAAGATGCTCTTTAAGGTTAAGTCCTGACTCTTCAGTAGAGCTAGAAACCTTGAAGCATTTTGTCTTGGAGGTATAACCATCCAGACACCATGGGAAGAGATGATCAATCCAAAGAATGTTAGTGCTACACTTTAAGGTATAGGATCAGTGAACAATCACTTAGTCTGGTATATTGGGCCAACACCTGTTAGGCCATCTTAGATCTTATCCATAAATCAATTATTTAAATGTCCTTTAGAAACAGAAATATGGTCTCTTTTCAAGAAAAACCCATAGAATAAATATCACCACAGGGTGAGATTATTTTCTGAAGAAGCAGGGAACTATTTTCAAGATACTTGGTGACATGGTTAGGACTTCTGGTTATGGGCCTGCACAATTCTGAAAAAGACAGGGGCAAAGAGGGATTAATTATGGGCTAGGTATCACATCTTTACCATGCAAGTTTAGCTTGGGTGATGAGTTTCTGATGTTTTCAGGAGCCAGAGCTCTTCCCATCATGCTGTTTGAAAAGTCAAGTTTTAGAGTTTCACAGCTGTGATGGTTAATATTACATGTGAACTTGACTGGGCCACAAGAAGTCTAGATATTTGGTTAAGCATTATTTCTGTGTGTATCTGTGAGGGTGTTTCTGGATGAGATTAACATTTGAATTGATAAACTGAGTAACGCATATTGCCTTCCCCAGTGTAGGTGGGCCCCATCAATCCACTGAATGCCTGAATAAAGTAAAAGTCCAAGAATAAAAGAAAGAGATCTCTGTCTGATTGTCTCAAAGCAGGAATGTTAGTTTTCTCCTGCCTTTGGTCTTAGACTTGGACTTATACCATTGGTTTTCTTGGTTCTCAGGTTTTCAAATCTGGACTGGAACTATACCAACAGTTCTCTTAGGTCTAGACTTCAGGATCTCCATAATCATGAGAGTCAATTTCTTATAATAAATATAATAAATCTCTTTATACACACTTCTTACCGGTTTCTGTTTCTCTGGAGAGTCCTGACTAATCAAACATCTACAATATTTGAATACTCAGAATTAGACTTTAGGATTCCTGGTATATTCTTTTCACATGGGAGATGCTGAAATATACAGGCAGTTGGATCTGCTACCTCCATTGAACTCAACAGTCCTTTGCTTCTCTCTCTCCTATTACCTTTCCCTCACTCTTTCATATCTATCTGCTTTCCCCTTATGGAATCTGAGCTCTTTAACCAAACAACTTTGTCAACCACTCTGTCCATCCCCATCAGACCTACTATAGGCCCTCCATTCAGATAATGTCTGATAATTCTAGAGCAATAATGAAAGAGTAAGTGAAAAAATGGATGAATAAACAATAATGGATGAATAAAAGAAGAAAATTGTTAAGTGAATAAATTAACGAATAAACATATGAACTAATAATACATTTTAAAAAATCAGAATCTCATATCAGGAAGCATTTCCTCTCTCTCTGTCCCCCATGATTATGAAGAGAAATGTAAATCAGAGGTGACATCCTCTTTTTCCCTTTATTTTTTCCAGCTTTATTGAGAAATAATGGGATATAGGTTCAAGGTGTACAATATGATGATTTACTGCATGCATATATGTGAAACCGTCAGCATGATAAGATTACTTAAACCCATCCAAAGAGGTGACTTCTTACGTGGGCTGAACTTCTCAGTCTTAATTTCCTCATCTGTAAAATGAGACACCAATCTCTGATTTATCTACCTCTTATTTTGTTTTGAAGCCTGAATAAAATAAACTGCCTTAAAATTATATAACAACACATATAGTTTATTTGCTCATATTATTTTTAGTTAGCAAGAATAAATACAAAATTTAGTGTTTAGCTTCAAAGCATCATGGGTATAAACCAGAGTCTGAATAAATATTTTGTCTAAGACTTTCTTAAACCCTAAGTAGCACTGTTCTATACCTCTTTCTGTCCCCACTGTCCTTGGAATGTACTTTAATCATATCCATTAGTTGGGGTAGTTTGTTTCCTCCACCAGACTGTAAACAACTCATGTACAAGGACCGTATCTTATGTATATTTATACTCTTTAGTCTCTAACAGAGGGCCTAAAATATACCAGACATATTCAAATAAGTAAAAACAAATGAATTAATAAGTGATTATATTTGCCTATATTTTCCTACCAACCATCTCTTTATACTTCAATGAATTACCATATCCTAAAATACTGTACTCTAAAATAGATCATAATTTTATTAAAGAACAATTTTATATGAAGACTTATATTGTTCATAGTCTAAATACCATATGAATTATGGATCTGGCCAGAGTAAATAAAAAATAAATTGTAGTTGCAATTTTCAAACACGCCACAAATGTACCTTGCATATTTATATTGCTCAGTGCTTATATACCGTATAGAAAGTATACCTATAGCAATTTCAATAGAGTGGCAGCACTGTGCCTTGACTTTAGCAGGTGCATAAAGAAATATTTTTTGAAACAATATTGCTGTTTAATGATACTGGCTGTCACAAATATGACTTATAATGAGGTTATTGCCTTAATAAGTAGACGATATATGCTTTCAATAACATTACTTTTGCTTCCTCCTTTAAATCTGATGGACTTTGAAGCAACTATTTGGCTCATTTCCATACCTGTGAAAATCTGTCCTGGAGCATCTGGGCTATTTTCCACATCACATCCTATAAATGAAAACAGTACTCTTCTCTTGACCTTAGAAATCTTCCTAGGCTATAAGAAACTCAGCAGATATTTGCTGTTTAAGTCTTCTTCTGTTAATTCCATTAGTGGAACATTCATGACTCTGCCTGGATCTGTAACTAGCCAATATGGTGGTTAAGCGTCAAAGTGTGACCTGGTTTACTAAAGAGAACTATGATCACTCCCAACATGCTCACAGGGCTCTGGGTATACAGGTCATCAGATACATCTGATCTGAGCTCTTGGCTTCATGTCTTCTTGTGACATGAATTGCACCTGGTCTCTTTAAGCAAAACCAAAGTCATCCACTTGTTATGAGCCTGAAGTACGTCCAAGGTCCATCCAAGTCTGTGTCTTCTTGAATTGTTGGAAGCAAATGCTAAGATATTTATTTTATGGAACAGAAGGTTAAGGCATTCTCCATGTTGGTGCTGGTTCAATGAGAACCTTGCAGACGCACACAGTGGAGGAGTATAGGGCATAGGAAGCATCACTGTATGGAATCTGGGTCCCTTCTACACAATTTGGAAGCTTCAGTTGAGTTCCCAGAGTCCCTTTATGTGCCCACCTCCCTTAGGTTCTACCCAGTACACCTTACACTGCTATGTGAGGATATGTGTTGCTATACCTCCCTCTCATAAAGTGCTTCCAGTGTGGACCCTCACAAACATATAGCAAGGGACTCCTTCTCATCCCCCTACTTCTAACACATCTAGGGTGGACATAGAAAAATAAAGATCAGGTCTGACTTAATGATTTCAGAGAAATGAAAAAAACCCAGACATATATAGTATTATCTGCTTGCTATTTTCTGTTACCTGGATGAGGAAATGTCCATAATTAGCCTCCTGAAAAATATGTGAATATTTCTACCCAGGAAGGTGAAGAGAGTCATGACTTGCATATCATTTTATAGTTATGTATCCCAAAATAAGGTATGAATTTTGTGAGGGTGTGCAATATTGTGATTTATAAGAAATACATATTTGGTCATTCAGCTGATATATTCTCATAAATATTCAGTCTGTCCACAGCTCTTGGCTCACAGCTCCCAAAACCCTTGGAATTTCCTGAGGGATAAGAACAATGGGAAGGAACATCTTTTGTTACAGCATTTTCTCTCTTGTTCTCAGTTCATGAAAACTTTTCTGGGCCATAAAAGTGAAATGGATGTCTTATTAATAAAAGCTTCTTTCCACCAACAACTGTGCTTGTGTTAATGAGGTGACTGGGGAAGGCACATAAGGATAAGGGCTGATCGCCAGAGGAAACAACCACAAATAGAGGGGTGAAACTTTCAGTCTCACCCTGTAATTTCTGGGGAGGTGAAGAGGTTGCAAGCTAAACTGATCACCAACGGCCAATAATTTAATCAGTCGTGCCTACGTAATGAAACCTTCACAAAACCCCCAAAAGAGGAGGCTTGGAGATCTTCCAGATTAGGACAAGAGTACACTTCCATATGTTACTGTGGCAGGCCCCAAACTTCCTGAGAATAGAAGATCCCTTGTTCTATGTATCTCTTCATCTAGATATTGATTAATTTAACATCATCTAGTATCTGTTGTAATAAGCCAGTAAACTAGTGAGTAAATGGGGTTTCCTGAGTTCTTTGAGGTGCTCTAACAAATTAATAGAACCTAAGGAGCAGGTCATGGGAACCTCTAATTTATTTATAGCCAATTTCTCAGAAGTACAAGTAACAACCTGGACTTAAGACTGATGTCTGAAGTCCAAGGAGCAGGTCACGGCAACTCCAATCTGTAGCCAGTCAATATGAGACACAGGTAAGAACCTTGGCTTGCTACCAGCATCTTAGGCAAAGGGCAGTCTTGTGAGACTGAGCTTTCAACCTATGGGATCTGAGGCTATCTCTGGATAGACAGTTGTCAGAATTGAGTGACTTATAGGACACCAAACTGATGTCAAAGAATTGCTTGGATGTTGAGGGAAACCCTCTCCCCCACCACACATACATGCAGTGGGATCACTATCAAACATTTAGGGTACTTAGCACAATGGATGGAATAGGAAAGTTTTCTACAAACAGAGAAAGGAGAGAAAAGCAGTGTTGCATAGAAATGAAAAAGTGGTATACAATTTAATAATGTTTTCCTTAAAATAAAGTGTAAAGAAGAAAGACCCCCAGCAAACAAATATGGATGCTGAAAAAAAGGAAGATATGTGATCCAGAAAATGGAATCCCCACCCCAGGAGAATAGTAGGACACATTCCTTGCTGCTATTTGCATGAGAGACCTGAGAAACAACTGATGTAGACTGAACCAAGAGAAGAGAGGGCTTCAGGGAGAACTTACCAAGAAGGTTAAAAAGCATTGAATAGAAGAGTAGTCTGATGAAGAGGGTGGACAGATTCGAAGCAATGATAAACTCAATGGCTTCATTAATTAGCCCCAACTGTAATAACACTCACTATTGGTCATAGACACTTCAATGTTTCCTATCTCATACTTTCTTCACAAATTGCTGACATCTATTACTCCAACCTCTTACTCCCAGCTGATGATCTTACTTTCATTTCAGAAGAATGTTGGTGGGATTATATAGGAACTCTCAATGTCCTATCACTAAGTTTGCACTTATCTTCTGTTAAAAGATAAACCAAACAAAAATTTTAAGACTTCATTTGAGCAAAAATCAATTAAATCAGGCAGCATCCAATCTAGCAAATAGAAAGGAGCTCCGAGGAGCTGTATAAAAGACTTGTATAGGCAGAACGGAGAGGGAACAAGGAAGTTTTACTAGGCAAAAAAAGCTGTTCGGTTATTGAAAGGTTACTTTCCTTGAGGGGATGACAAAGTCCATCGGGCGGATTGCATCCCAAATGCTAGTCAGGGGATTCCTGATGTACTGGTTTACGATTGCATTCCTGGAATAGCAAATCTGCAACTAAGTCTCTATTTGGAGGTGTGGGGCTTAACATAAGGGACTCAATGTTGGACATGGTGTCTTGTTTTTAACATTTCTTTCTCCTGTGTATAGCAGTGGCATAAATGTCACTCTCTCCAAATTTCTTGGACTCTCAATTGAGACTATATATTGTCTGGCTTTGATGAATTAATTTCTCACTCATTTCCAACTTAACTTTTTAAGCCTCCTAAACCCTTCCTTGTTCTGTCTCCCGTTCTCCTCTCCAGTATTGCTTTCCAAGCCTTCATACTTGGGTTTGTGTTTTCTCATCTGCCAGACATGACCCTTCTTTTGTTCTTTCCTCATCTTTTCCCTTCTGCCTGAGACTTACTGTGTCAGTTTTATCTGACTGCTGTCAGAAATGATCACAAACTTAGCAGCTTAAACAATAAAAATCTCTTATCTCATAGTTTCTGTAGGGCAGAAGTCCAGGAACCCTGAATGTTTAGGGTCTTTCAAGGTAATTAATCATCGTGATGGCAAGGCTGAGTTCCTTACTGAAGGATTTTGGGGCAGAAGCTGCTTGGAAGCTCATTGAAGTCGTTGGTTGAATTCGGTCCCTCGTGAAAGTAGGACTGAAGTTTCAATTTCCTTGATGGCCATTAGCCAGGGGCTGGTATTTGTTCCCAAAGGCTGTCCACACTACTCCCATGCTATTCATTCAGTTCCCTCCAGTAATTGTGGGCCAAGTGCCTCTCACACTTTGAGTCTCTTTGACTTTTTCTGCCACATTTTTCTGATTCCAGCCAAGAAAGTGCTTTGTTTCTAAGGACTCATGTGAATCATTTAGGTCTACCTAAGTCACTCCCCCTGCCCAACCACACACACGCACCAAAAAAATTTCCTTAAGGCCCATAATCTTAATTATATCTTCAAAGTCCCTTTTGCCATGAAAGGTACCTATTCATAGGTACCAAACTTGGACATCTTTGTGGGTGCATTCTGCCTACCACATTCACTTAAATAATATTTGCTCATAATTTGAAAAGCAAGAGACACATCTGAAAATCTTCTCTGGCTGCCCTAGAATATTACAAGTTCCCCTCCTTTATTCTTTCCTAAACTCTACCTTGTACCTTTTATCATGGCATTCACTGAAATATAGATGAAGTGTTTCCTTAGAATTCTCCCCAACTGGACTATGAATTATTACACTTATTCATCTATACAATCCCCAAGATTACAATCATGTCTACTGTTGAACAAATGACTCCATTTATAGTGACTTTTGTTAACATACAGCTTATGCCATAGAACATTAAGGTAAGAATTGTTACCTTGCTGTAAATGAAAAGACAGTATTTTTTTCTTTTCATATGGAAAAATTTAAAGAGACTTATGACAAAGGGCCAGTAGACACAGGATACTGATAAACCCATGAGTATTGATCAGGGCTTGGGTGATTTTCTGATCTTTTCCCATGACAATCAGTGTGACTGCAAGAAGGTCTAGGAGTGCATTAGGTGAGACACTGAATCCTTTGGTCTGTATGAGTGGGACTTTTGAAAAGTTACTGCATTTTCAGCCTGGTTAGTTCCAGACAAACATTAGGTGTTCTTTTAAACCCAATTTCTTTGACTGTAAAATAGGTGTGTGCATGTTCCATGTTCCCAGAAGACCATGAGTATCTGAGCAGATATAAGCTCAAGGGACTTCCTGGATGCAGCCTTATATTGTCAGGCCGTGGAGTTGGCACAGGTAACAGGTTGGGGGTTAGTTAGAGTAAGGCATGCAGGGCCCCCACCACTGCTCTTCCTTCCTCTGCACCTTCCATGTGCAGAGCTCTCTCAGGTAGGTAACCTGGAGTGTCAGATGCACGAATCTCAAGCCTTAAGGCACTCTGCCCCTAACTTAGAAATACTGAGTGCTATAATATGGCAGTTGGAAGGAGGAAAGTCTCTCTGTAATTTGAGCCAGGTTGTTTTATTTCCTGTACACTTTCACCTTTGCCACCTTCCCAGTTCTGTATTTTATATCTGTAACTCTTGTTCTCTAAAACCCTGCCGTGCTTTCTGTTACAGACATGACTTTCTCAGCAGGGTTACCACATCAGGCTATACTCGGATCTATAGTATAGAACTATAGGGGATTCTATAGGGGGTGAACAATCACCCCCTCACTTTTCTCAGAATAGCTTGTATGAGGTGCATATATAAGAAGAAACCAGATGTTTTGGATACCACTGGGCAGGACCTTACTTAGTGCTAAGAAACTCTAAAATCAAGGGTGTCTGCACATTTCATGCAGAGACAAACGCAAATGTTTAGGAAGAATTTTCAGGTAGGGAAGACAAAGTGGTACTAAGAATATGGAATAAAGGGGGAAATGCATCCTGAGAAGAGAGGATAGAGGAGTCCTGAGTCAGATGGAGGTTTGGCGAAGGCAGATGAGCAGCTGGAGGTGAGGGAAGACAGCAGGCTACAGAACTCAAGTTGCGAAGTCCTGAAAGTTTTCAGAACTGTCTACTTTTGGATCTCCACAACCCTGTTAGCTCAGTTTCTTAGCATCTCCAGTTTACAACAAAGAGAACAAAAACCCAGAAGGGACTGGTGAACTGGTGACTCAGTGAGTACATCTCCTGTGCACTAAGCGTGGAAGGGACTCAACAATGAATGAGAGTCATGGCTGAGTTCTTGGAGCGGGTGAGTCAGGAGGGAAGCAGGATTCACAAAGCTATAATGCAGGGTGTATAGAGAAGTGGGCATGAAAGGAAACACAAACCTACAGCTATGAAGGTGGTAGCAGGGAGACAAGTTACCTCTGCTGGACATGGCCAGCAAATATCCATGGCAGATAGCATCGTTGGTCCCGGGCCCTGGAGGATGGATTGAATGGGTATGTTCTCACATTCAGGGCTGCCTCAGGGAGCTGAGGCGCTGCGGTTCATGTTTGGATAGCAGCAGATAGATCAATCTGGGTATCCTGAGGTACAAGGAAGGAAGTTTTGAGGATTGAAACCAGAATTACTGGTACTGACCACCTCTTTCTATCCATTTATGTTTTGTCAGGATGGATGGATAGAAGAACTGACAGGGTATACAGGAGTGTGGAAGCTGGAGAATCATAATAAGGTAGTAAATGTTCAGGAACATGACAGAGTGGAAAGGAAAAGTTTATGGTTTGATGAATAAGTGAAATGTTCAGGAAGAGGGCAGAAGAGTCAAGGAAGTAGTGATCAAGACAGTTTAGTCTTAGGTCTTCAACAAAGTGATGCCCAGAGATTGATGAAAAGAGTTCATAGTTTTGAATGTGAGAAGTATTGTGGTGTTAGGCACAGGTGTAAAGGAAGGCAATGTGACCTATCTGGCCAGCAGGATAAACAAGAACACTCATACAGTTCCAGAGATCTTGGTGACAATAAGAGAGAAGGATGGATGATTTGGTGAGCAAGATTCATTAATACTATAAATAAGGGGCTGGATGGTATATGAGTCTTCGAATATTAGATCTAGGTAATGAGTTAAACTGCATGTTTATCTTCTTTACAGGACAGTGGTCCTAGAGTCTAAGCAGTAATGTCAACATGGGAGGTAACACCCACAACAGCTCAGAGTTGCCCCCCTTCACCCTGACAGCGCTCCCAGGGCTGGAGACCTCCCAGCACTGGGTGTTTCTGCTCCTTGGTACCCTCTACACTGTCTCCATTGTGGGCAATGCCTTTATCCTTTTCATTATCAAGGAGGAACAGAGTTTGCATCAGCCTATGTACTATTTCCTGTCCCTGCTATCAGTTAATGACCTAGGTGTGTCCTTTTCCACACTGCCTACGGTGTTTGCCACATTTTGCTTCCACTTACGGAAGATCAGCTTTGATTCTTGCATGACTCAAATGTTCTTTATCCACCTCTTCTCCTTTATGGAGTCTGGGATTCTTCTGGTTATGAGCTTTGACCGCTACGTGGCCATCTGTAACCCCCTGCACTATGCCACAGTTCTCACTGGCGCCCGCGTGGTGTGCATGGGCATGGCTGTTATCATCCGCAGTTTCTGTATGGTTTTCCCACTGCCTTTCCTTCTGAAGAGGTTGCCCTTCTGCAAGGCCAATGTACTCTACCATGCCTACTGCCTGCATCCAGATCTGATCCGCTTGCCCTGTGGTGACATCACCATCAACAATATTTTTGGTCAATTCCTTGTCATCTCTAACTTTGGTCTGGATTCTGTACTCATTCTCCTCTCTTATGTGCTCATACTGCGCTCTGTACTTGCCATTGCATCCCGGGAGGAAAGACTTAAGACACTCAATACTTGTGTGTCACACTTGTGTGCTGTGCTCATGTTCTATGTGCCCATGGTTGGTGTGTCCATGGTTGCTCGCTATGGGAAGCATGCCCCACAGTATGTGCACACATTCATGTCCCTTATCTATCTCTTTGTGCCTCCTATGCTCAACCCCATCATCTATTCCATCAAAACCAAAGGGATTCATCAGAGGCTTTGCAAACTACTACTGGGAACAAAGTTTAAGTAGGAGACATGTTGAAATTCCAAGACTCAGAGGATATTTATTGTTAGTCCACAATTTTGCGTTTTTAAAAACTATTTTGACAAAGCTTTTTACATTTCTTTTTAGTCACTAACTAATATCAGGATTTCTGCCACCAGATGTTTGATGACTGCCTAACAATAGTTAAGACTTAAGTCAACAGTTTTTGCCAAGATAAACTGGGTCAGAATTTAGCAAAAACAAACAAAATGAAACAAAACTCTATTTTCCTTTTTTTAATCAAAAAATATACATCCTCATAATCAGTATCTCATTTTACCGCAATATGTTTTTGTTATCCTTGTTGAAAGTGAATCATCAGAAAGGAAATTGCTGAGTACCATGGAAACACTGTCATAATGGGTAAAGGAAGTCATTTCCCACGATTACGCCAAAGGTAGCTTTACTTTTAATTTTTTGAAAAATCTCCATACTATTTTCCACAGTGTATCTATTTTAATTCCCAATGGTGTGCATGGGTCCATATTTCCCTATATCCTTGCCAATACTTGTTGTCTTTTCTTTTTTTAGTAATAGCCATCTTGGAAGGTAGGAGGTGATTTCTCATTGTAGTTTCAATCTGCACTTCCCTAATGATGAATGATGTTGAGTTGCTCTGTTAACCATTTGTAGGTCTTTGGAGAAATGCTTATTCTACTCTTTATACCATCTTAAAATCAGATTATTAGTTTTTATGCTATTAAATTGTAGGAGTTTCTTATATATTTTGAAGATTAACTCTTTATCAGATAAATGGTTTGCAACTATTTTCAAGGGTGCCTTTACAATTCATTGTTTCCTTTGTTATGCAGAAGCTTTTTAGTTTGATGTAGTCCCACTTGTTTACTTTTGGTTTTGTTGCCTGTGCTTTTTTGTGTCATAACCATATGACCCAGCAAACTCACTTTTTGGTATTTATCCAGAAGAATTGAAATCAGGATCTCAAAGAGATAGCACACCTGTGTTACAGTACTATTTATAATAGCCAAGATGTGGAAACAACCTAAATGTCCATCAACCAATGAATGGATAAAGAAAGTGGGCATATCCATACAATGGAATACTATTCAGCCTTAAGAAAGAAGAAAATTCTTCAATATGTGACAGTGTGGATGACCTTGAGGACATCATGCTGAGTGAAATAAGCCAGTCACAGAAAGACAAATATTGCATGATTCCACTTACATGAGGTACAGAAAATAGTCAAATTCATAGAATCAGTGAGTGTAATGGTGGTTGCCAGGGGCTGGGGGGAAGGGGAAATGACAAGTTACTAATAGAAGGGCATAAAGTTGTAGTTAAGCAAGAGGAATAAGCTGTAGAGATCTGCCACACAGAATTTTACCCATAGTCAACAATCATGTAATGTGCACTTAAAAATTTGTTAAGAGGGTAGATCTCATTTTAAATATTTAAATAAAAAAATTTTTAAGAAGATTATGAAAAAGAATATTAGTTCAAATGAAATATATATATATTAGCTATAGATATGCATGTCAGTATTTATTTCATACAAAACACACTATCTACCTAGCTTTTAAAAGATGAAATAAATGCAATTAAATATAAATTGTATTAAGTGATCTAGGTTTCAATACTAATAAAATTTGGTAAGGTGTATACTATAACATAAATTGTATATGTTCACATATATGTATGTACATATATTTATATGAATAATATAAATGCATATATTAACAAATTATAAAGGAAGAATGGAAGAAAGCAAAGCATACAAAATATATGCAATGCTTAAATTCATAGTCTTATAAAAAGTTGATGGTGGGCACCTGGGTGGCTCAGCCGATTAAGTGTCCTACTCTTGATTTCAGCTCAGGTTATGATCACATGGTTTGTGAGATCTAGTCCAGCATCGGGCTCTGTGCTGACAGTGCAGAGCCAGCTTGGGATTCTTTCTTCCTCCCTCTCTCCCTATCTCTACCCCTCCTGCTCATGTTAGGTCTGTCTCTCAAAAATAAAGAAATAAACTTAAAAAAAAGTTGGTGGTATTTTTTATGACAAAAAAGAGAAAGTAATAAATTAAGCATTTGATTTAAGAAATTATAAAGAATAAAATACTACATAAAAGCATTAAAAATTGTTAAAATGACTCAATGATATGAATGGGAAAGATTGAAAATAATCCAATGACCAATCTTTTAAGCTCTAAAAATAGACCAACCTCTAAAAATCTAATCAAATGGAAAATAAACACAGGAATCATATATAATACTAGATTAGAGATATTTTTAAAATTACAGCAGCATGTTCTATAAGTAATCTGAAGTCTGGAATAAATTGGTATTCGAGGGAAAATAATGAAATGTAAATACATGGGGACGCCTGGGTGGCTCAGTTAGTTGAGCAACGGACTCTTGATGTGGGCTCAAATCATGATCTCACTGTTGTGAGATTGAGCCCCCATCAGGCTTCATGCTGAACGTGGAACCTGCTTGGGATTCTCTTTCTCCCTCTCTCTCGGCCCTTCCCCAACTCATGTGTGCATGCCTTCTCTTTCAAAATAAACAAGTAAACTTAAAAAATGTAAATACATGAAGAATTAACTGACAAATGAAGAAGAAATTAAAACTTAATTATACTCACACCATCTCCAACATATTATAGTATGTATTTGTACATATTATAACATATTATAGTTGTATATAGCATAAGATCTTTTTCTTTGCTTTTCTCCCCACATTTCAAGAAACAGATTATTCTTTTCATACATCTTTTCTTTAATATTTATTTATTTAGGGAGAGAGAGGGTGCACGTGAGCGAGTGGCAGAGAGAGGGGGAGAAAGAGAGGAAGAGAGAGAGAAGTAGGGCTTACCCAAAGTGGGGTCAAAACTCATGAACTGTGAGATCATGACTGGAGCAAAAGTCATATGCTCAACTGGCTAAGCCATCCAGGTGCCCTCTTTTTATATATCTTAAGTCATAAATAAAACTGGAAAGCTATCCAAAAGAGCAAATATAATTTTGATAAACAATGCAGAAAAAAATTTATGGGGCACCTGGGTGGCTCAGTCAGTTGCGTGTCTGACTTCGGCTCAGCTCATGATCTCATGGTTCATGAGTTCGAGCCCCACATCGGGCTCTCTGCTGACAGCTCAGAGCCTGGATCCTGCTTTGGATTCTGTGTCTCCCTCTCTCTATGCCCCTCCCCCACTCATGCTCTGTCTCTCTCTGTCTCAATAATAAATAAAACATTTAAAAATTTTTAAAAATTTATATCAGCAAACAATTCTGTAGACAAAACACACTAATGGAAACATATGTGTAAAGACTAAAAGTTGTGTACGATTAATAATATAGACAAAGAATAATCAACATATATTCTAGGATTAAAAGAATGACTCATTTTTCAGAAATTCATCAATATAATTCATCATATTAATGAGTGAAATAATGAAAAAACTATGTAAGCAATAGTACTTTCCAGACAGTACTAATGAAACTTTATGTATATTTTCTTAATGTGTTATATTATATAATCTCTGATTAAATTTTTTTAATTTGTTATATATTTTTTTCTACTGTATCATACACACACACACACATTTAGCTATCATTATCATTTTTTTGAGGAATCGTTAACCAATGTTGTGAAACTTGAGATAGAAATGATTATTTTAATTTACGCTGTATCTCTAACTCGATACTAAATCCTGTCAATTCCAGATTTGATTTTTCCAAACTTTGCCTCTACCTCACCACTGTTGCTCCCTTATCTGGGGCCTTCATTACCATCCCTTACTTCAACCTGGCAATATCTTCCAAACTGATCTCATCATTTACTGATCTTTTCTCTCCTTTTCCTACACCACAACCTGAATGATGTTCCTAAAGACTCTATCTGATTATAAAACACTCATAGCCTTCAATGTCTCTTACTGTCTATGGATAAAGTCCAAAAGCTTTAACATATCTCTTAATAATATCACCACTGTATCTTTTATTTTGCTTTAGCCATATGGATCTCCATATGATTCCTGAACCAACAAGCTGCTTTACATCTATATCCTTGTTCAGTGAGACTTTACTTAGAATATCTTACTCATTTTTATCTGCATGGAAAATGTAAATCTTTCTAATTATTCATCAAAAATATTTATTAGACAGATACCATGGGCTAAACATTGGTTCAGCTTTTAAGTTATCTTCTTTGTGGAACATTTTAAGGAATTCCTTTACTATCTACCCTTGAACCATCTGGTCCCCTCACCTCCCTCCAATAGCGGTAAAACAGACATTTTTTATTCTTTTTATGCTTCAAATCTATTTGTGTAGAATTATACCATAGCAGCTAGATAGCACTCTGTACTTCTCTGTATATAGCTTCCTATTTGAATCCTAAGCTTTTTTAAAGAATGAATTGTTTAATATTAGAAAGAGTATGAACTTTGTGCTGAGTAGATCATGGCTTTAGAAAAATCCCAACCTGGGATGCATGAGTGGTTTAGTCGGTTAAACGTTCAACTTCGGCTCAGGTCATGATCTCGCGGTTTGTGGGTTTGAGCCCCATGTCGGGCTCTGTGCTGACAGTTCAGAGCCTGAAGCCTACTTTGGATTCTGTGTCTCCCTCTCTCTCCTCCTTTCCACCCCCTCAAAAATAAATAAACATTCAATAAAAAGGAAAGAAAAATCCCAACATCTCTGAGCCTTAATTCACTCATCTGTAAATTGCTACAAAATAAGCAGGTTATGTTTTTTTATAAAGTTTAGAGATAATGTTTGCAAAATGGTTCATACATTGCTTGGCATATAGTAAAGTTCTCAATAAGGAAAATTCTAACATTTCTAGTAACCAAATTATAACCTTGACCTTGCACAGATTATACAGATTTCAGTAAGTACTTATGGATTGGATAAATGAATGGATACAACTGTATTATCATTATTTCCGAGTGTTGTAATTTGTGAGATTACTTTCTCTGAAGTTTTAAAAAATTGGGAAATGAAACAGGAACAAGGTAGAGCTCCCAAATGTTAAAACATAAAGGAAAAAAAGAAAACTATACTAATTAAAATAGAAGCTATGGGGGCGCCAGGGTGGCTCAGTCGGTTGACCAGCCAAGTGGCCAACTTCAGGTCAGGTCATAATCTCACAGCTCAAAGGCTCCTGAGTTCCAGCCCTGCGTGGGGCTGGGCTCTGTGCTGACAGCTTGGAGCCTGGAGCCTGCTTCAGATTCTATGTCTCCCTCTCTTTCTGCCCATCCCCTGCTCTCTCTCTCTCTCTCTCTCTCTCTCTCTCTCTCTTTCTCTCAAGAGTAAATAAATATTAAAAAAAAATAAAAAATAAAATCGAAGCTATGGCTGCAACAACAGACTTCTAGCACAGGACAGATTGGAAGAATATATAATGCACTGTGGAGCCGTATTTCAAATAAAATGTCTTATCAAATAGAATGTAGGGCATACTGACACTTTTTTATTGGTAAAAACACTGACATATACTATTGCTGTTTCGCATTCATACATTTGCATTGAGAAAGTAGTTTGTAAGGAATAACATATGAGTAGCTGTCTTAGTGAGAGTTGGGAAGACTTCTTTTTCTAATTATTTGTATTTTCGACTTTTCAATAAAACATATATATTATGGTTTTAGTAAAATGAGGGAGAGGAGGAGAGAAAGAGATGCAGGCAAATGAGAATAACCTGAGAGTTCCAAGAAAGTGCACAAGGGCAGGATCTGAGCCTTGATGCCCCCGCTGGCTCCCCACAGAGGAACTTTCCAAATGTTCTGCTCCGCTCATCTCAAGGGACAAGCATTTCCTTTTCATAGTCGAGCCGTTCCCTTCCAGATGTGGCTGCGGGCTGTGGAGGGCCCCCGGCACTACCTATGGAGGCCTGATTTGGGCCCCAAGAGAATCCTTCCACCTGGCGCGTATGCGGAACTCATCAAACTTCCACTCCCCATACTCCACCTCACCGAAAGCCTGTGCAAGCCAGAACATGTATTCTGTGGTCAAGGAGCATATGAGATCATTAGTTTAAAACAAATCGAAGACTATGGGTGTACAACTTACCAACATGTCCTCTCTTCCTCTGTGTTTATTTTCAAGAAATAAACGTTGGGGTGCCTGGGTGGCTCAGTCGATTAAGCGTCGGACTTAGGCTCAGGTCATGATCTCACGGTTTGTGGGTTCAAGCCCCGCATCGGACTCGGTGCTGACGGCTCTGTGCTGACTGTGCGGCGGGGAGCCTGAAGCTTGCTTCCTATTCTGTGTCTCCCTCTCTGCCCCTCCCCCACTTGCGCTCTATCTCTCTCTCTCTCTGTCTCTAAAAAATGAATAAACGTTAAAAAAATAAAAAGAAAGAAACATTTTGGGGTTCCTGGATTCCAAAATTTTATACCTCAGAGTAAGGGAAAATTAGAAATAGACTAGCCCAGGGGCATGTGGGTGGTTCAGGGGGTTAAGCGTCCGACTTTGGCTCAGGTCATGATCTGGTGTTTCGTGAGTCTAGCCTTGCTTTGGGCTCTGTGCTGACAGCTTGGAGCCTGGAGCCTGCTTCCGATTCTGTGTCTCCCTCTCTCTCTGTTCCTCCGCCTCTCACACTCTCTCTCTCTCTCTCTCTCTGTCTCTCAAAAATAAACAAACATTAAAAAAAAGAAAAGAAAAGAAAATAGATTAGCCTGGAGCACCTGTTAAGTATCTGACTCTTGGTTTTGGCTCAAGTCATGATCTCACAGTCCCTGAGATCCCGCCTATGTTGGACTCCGTGCTGGCAGTGCCGACCCTGCATGGGATTCTCATTTTTGCTCTCTTTGCACGCCCCCCCCCCCGCTGTCTCCCTCTCTCTCTCTTTCTCAAAATAAATAAATAAAATTAAAAAAAAAAAGAAATAGACATTTAATCTCTTTTTCTGGATCTCCATTGGAGCCATGAATGGTTTTATATATACAAATGCCTATGCATTTATTATTTAAAATAAATGTATGCATTTTAATATATAATATCAACGTAAAGTTTATTTTTTAAAATATAGTATATGATATATATACTTAGTGCTTTACTTCTCCGTTGCTGTAAATCTGTATGTGTAGTCTGCTTACTGAAAAGGTATTCATCTGTTTTCTCTGAGAATTAAATGAGTTAATCTATATCAGGCAACTTATCATAGTCCCAGACACTTGGTCAAAGCTCAAAACATACCAGTTATTCTCCCCCCTCTCCTAACCCAGGTAATAAGAGACAGCATGAGCAGTGGGGGTAGAATTGGATCAGGACAATTCTGTTCACGTCCTGCCTCTGTAACAACTTCCCTGTCAACAAGCCTCTTCCCCCTTAGAGCCTCAGTTTCTCCATTACTGAAGTTTGGGTGTGATACGAGATGACCAAGGATGCTCCTCGTTTAAGACCTGTGAATTAGTGTCTTGGCAATCTGCCTGTCCTTGTGGTCCCCAGGGCAGAGTCCACTGGTTATCCCATCTTCTATTCAAATTCTTTCCTGGCAGACAAAAAATTGATAAGTCATTACAGCAGTTCTTGTTTCAGAACCACTTAACATGGGATCTTAAGTTTCATAATCAAATGGATCTATAAGAATCTATACTGTAATTTCACAAATGAGGAATTAGGAACTTGAGCCAATTAAATAATGTTTTTAAGGACGTGTAAGAAGTTGGCTTTGAATCTAGATCTAGATGTTGGGTGGCAAACTGTCCCAGTTTGCAGGACTGAGGGGCTTCTCCCCTGCAGGATTTTCTGTGCTAAAACCAGGAGAGTTCCAGGCAAACCAGGATGGCCACTCCATTTGCTGACTGTAAGCAAGCCTCTATGCCCGATGTGGGGCTTGAACTCACAACCCTGAGATTAAGAGTCACAGCTCTACCCACTGAGCCAGCCAGGCACTCCTCTATTTGCTGACTATAAATTATTAGGCTTTTAGTGGATATGCTGTTTTGCATTTTGAAATCTATTTGGGTTGTGGGATAGTTAGTACAAAGAGCTCTAATTTGGGAATCTGTGAGAGTCAGAGGGTCTGGGATCAAATCCAACTCTGTTTGTTGGCTTCCTGAATGGGTTCCTTCCGGGCTTCACTTCCTCTTCTATAAAATAAAGAGCAACACACTTCTAGCTCTTAATATCTCTGAAACCTCTAAGGAAGAGAGATTCCAGGGCACAGGGGAGCCATCCACTTAGGATGTTGTGCAAGCCTGCTGCCCCAATCCCCTCTGAGCCCCAGGACTAACTGGGCCCAGGGGACTCTTAAGAGGCAGCTTTATAGAGATCAAGGCGGGGAGGTTGTGTGCCAAGTGTGCACCCTGGTAAATCCTTCACCCACCACTCTCCTCCCTTCCAGCAGAGCTGCCCTGGGGAGGTAAGTTGGGACTTCAGCTCTTCCCACACAGAGGTATGTAAGAACCTCATTACAAGCTTCAAAATCCTAAGGCAATCAGGGTACAAATAGTTGAAGAAGAAGGAGTGGCTTTCTGTGATCTAAATTTAGAGATTTTGCCTGCGCTCCTCTTCCCCAAACCCATACTTCCCATCTGCAGTGCTGATGCCTGAAATCCTGGCCTCATTCTTACAGACTTACTCTAAAGCTCCAAGCACGTATAGATCCAGCCAGGCAGCCTCCGAAGCTTTTTATCTAGTGCAGATGTTTTAATGTAATTAACTCACACTCCAGTATTCTCCCTGGGTGGTGGACAAAGGCTGAGACAAAGATGTTGGGATCTTGAAAATGGGAAGACAGTGTGGAAAGAGGACCAGGGTACCCCAGCCCCTAAATAACCCTTCTCATCCATTCTTTCTTGGTTGCCATTTATTCAGTACATAACTTATACCGGCATCCTGAATATGAATTTTAAATGTTTTTCTCTGGGTTTTTTTTTCTATACTATAGATGTAAAAATAAGGTGTGAAGACATAAACTAAATGCACAGCTGGCATTTGGCAAAGCTGAGATAAAAACTCAGTTATTAGATGTTAGTGAGTTACTTAACAAATTCATTTTACACTTGAGAATGTATAGCTTCTTCCTCATATAATGTATTTATCTATTTAATCGACACTTACCTATTAGAACTAGAATTGGTCATCTTCAAGTCTTAGCCCAGGGCTCTATGCCCAGTGACCTGGCCAAATACTGAGAATAAGATGAGAAGTAAAACAGACAATTATGGGAACTTACAATTTATTGGGGGAGAAAGATACTAATAAAGTATATAAACAGATATATAATAATTCTATGATTCTAAAGTGTGATGAGTCATGAAGAAAAATACATAGGAGATTGTGTAACAGTGACATACAACCATGAACAGGGAAGTAATGAATAATTCGAATAACTAGAAGATAACACCTTCCCAGGTAGTGCTGATGCTGCTTCACAGTAAGGATGTATGAATTCTTCTTTCTAAAAGCAAAGGAAGCCACTGGAAGATTTTCAGTGGGAGTGTAACACCATTTTATTTATATTATAAAGAAATATGGCTGCATTGTGGAGAATGGAAAAGAGAGGGGCATGACACTAAGCTGGGTAATCATCAAGGAAGGTTCTGCAGACATTCTGGTGGAAGATGTCAAGGGAGATGGATGGATAACAGTTGGAAGGAGATGAAGAGGAGAAGCCAGTATTAAGTATAGTCTGGAAACATGGTAGTACATTAATTAGATCTAGGTATGGGAAAGAGTGAGAGATGCCTCCTATGTTTTTCTGGCTTGAGTGCATGGGTAGATGAAGATAGGCTTTCATGAGATGATGAATATGAGAGAGGATCAAGTATGGTGATTAATAAAAAGTTCAACTTTGAATGTTATGTTTGAGATGCAATGAGCTATTACAATTGATGTTCCAACAGGGAACTGGATGCTTGTGTCTATAGCTAGAAGAGAAATCTGAGCCACATAAATTTGGGATCATCAATGTCCAGAGAAGAGATAAAGAAGGACGTTATAAGTAGAAAATAATTTTGAAAATTTTAATTATGAAAGAGGCAAGAGAAGTGAATGGTTACTAGAAGATTACTGTTGTTTGTTTATTTTTCATGACAGTAGATCATGAAACTGTTCCTCAACAAAGAAGTTGGTGTGAGAAAGGACATAGCTGAAGCTTATGGGAGTGATCTTAGCCCGTGATTCTCACACTTGGCTGCCTATCACAATCACCTGGGAAACAAATATATATATACTGATTTTTGAGTCCCACTGACAGAGATTCTAATTTAATTGATAAGAGTGTGACCCAGACAAAAGAGTTTTTTAAACCTCCTCAAATGAATCTAACATGCAGTACAGTTTGAGAATGCTTCATCTAAACAGAGAAGAAAAAAGTGTGAACAGGCAGGAGAGGAAAATCTAAAGGAAGCAGATGTGGACTACCCAGAGCTTCTGGACCCTTGGCGAATAAGTGAGGGGCTCAGGCAACAAAAAGAGGACGAGGAAGGAGCTGGAGTGATGGCTGAATGCAGGCAAGAGAGGAGAAATGGTGCAGGGTATAGATGGAGATGTCATCACATTCACAAGAAAGAATGCATCAGTAAGCAGGGAGGATTAAGGAAGGACATCCTGTACCTCACTTCTTGAAGAAGGTGGTAGCTAAGAACTGGTAGGAAGAAAGGGTAAAGTGATTTTCCACTATTGGAGAAAGATTTGAGTCTTTAGAACACACAGAGACAACAAGAATAAGGGATAATATCTGGCCCTCAAAAAAGAGTCAAAGGATATCTGTGGTGAAGGATTTGGAGCCCATGACCCATCTGTGGATATTGTCTGACTATAGAAGTTCTGAAATATAACTAACAGCCTCTAAACTGTTCCTTCCTGACCCTTTCATGATCTAACTATCATGGACTCTGAGTATCATTGCCCCTTCCATCCTGAGGACAGTGACCACTCCCGATCTTCTACTGTCTGACCTCACTTTACTCTGGTTTTCTTTCCCCAAAAGCCACTCGGGGACCCTCATGGGTATTTTTGGGACCAACACCTCGAGCGCTACCAGCTTCACACTAACAGGCTTCCCAGAGATGGAGGGCCTGCAGCACTGGTTAGCTGCCCTCCTCTTGCTGCTTTATGCTATCTCCATCCTGGGCAACATCCTAATTCTCTTCATCATAAAGGAGGAGCGGAGCTTGCACCAGCCTATGTACTACTTCCTGTCTCTGTTGTCTGTCAATGACCTGGGTGTGTCCTTTTCCACGTTGCCCACTGTACTGGCTGCCTTGTGCTTTCATGCCCTGGAGACTGCCTTTGATGCCTGCTTGACCCAGATGTTCTTCATCCACTTTTTCTCCTGGACAGAATCTGGGATCCTGCTGGCCATGAGCTTTGATCGCTATGTGGCTATCTGTAACCCCTTGCGTTATTCTTCAGTGCTCACTGACATCCGTGTGGCTCACATGGGCATATCCATCATCGTCCGCAGCTTTTTCATGGTCTCCCCATTGCCTTTTCTTCTGAAGAGGCTGCCTTTCTGTAAGGTCAACGTGTTAACCCATTCTTACTGTTTGCACCCAGACCTGATCCGCCTGCCCTGTGGAGATACCACCATCAACAGCATGTATGGCCTGTTCATTGTTATCTCCGCCTTTGGTGTAGACTCAGTGCTCATCCTTCTCTCTTATGTGCTCATACTGCGCTCTGTATTGGCCATTGCCTCCCAGGAGGAGAGGCTTAAGACACTCAACACATGTGTGTCACACATCTGTGCTGTGCTCATCTTCTATGTACCCATGGTTAGTGTGTCCATGGTTCATCGATTTGGAAAGCATGCCCCTGAGTATGTGCACAAGTTCATGTCCCTGGTATATCTCTTTGTGCCTCCAATGCTCAACCCAATTATCTATTCCATTAAGACGAAAGAGATTCGTAAGAGGCTACACAAGATGTTTTTTAAGCCTAAACTCTGATCAGAGAGAGATCTTCGGGGAACCTAGGTACTCTAAGAGTGTGTTGTTATTGCTGATTTTGGCCCTGGAGGGTTTCAATCTCCTCCTGTAAATAGATCTCTGCTCAGTACCTGCTATTAGTTGTATGGGACAGCCTGGCTATAACCCATTAACATCAGGCTGCCTTACATTGTAATTAACCATGTCACAGATTGCCACAGATGGCTTCTCTCAGATCTAACAAGAAAGAGGGTCTTCAATCAGACTCTTTTATTTGTCCCAACTAGTTACATCTGTGCTTTCAAGTAAGGCTCAAAACTGACACACACTTATGTAAACCATGCTATACCTGAAGATTGTTGTTTGAGATCAAAGGTATCATCTAAGACATTTTAAAGGAATAATACTTTGAATATCTTTTAAAAATTAAAGACACACAATAGCTGTGACCACCTTTTCTCTTTTAAAATAAATAAGACTATTTCTGAGTCTTATAAAATGGAACCTATATGCTTGCCATTCTGACTCTGCAATACAAATGATGTTTACACCTGAACTTTACAAGTTCAAACAAGGAGAAAAAATTGCGGAAAAAATCATATATTGCTATCCCTTGGGCATGACTTGGGGGTGATTAACTTTTTCTAGAGAGCTAGTAAGCACTCTAAATGGAAGGCTAACGATACCAGTGACTGATGGTGGGGCGAGTCTGCTTCAGTGGCAAGAGCAATTTGCTGGAGTATGGACTCATGGCCTTATGAGCACCCAAGCCCAGAGACTTCAGCACATGCTAGAACAAGGAAGAGGTAGCTGAAGAATATCAGGGCATTCAGAGAGCATAATCCCTGTAGAGTAACGGCCACGAAGAGAGAGTAATTATCTGCAAATTCATGCAAAGCACACAGAGCACAACCCACCTAGCCACGTGGACACCTGACAGAAGTAAACACAAGCATGGCAGCTTCCACTGGACAGTGGGTGGACGAAGCCATACTTCAACTTTGTTGGATGACTGGGGAAAGCAGACACTGGGGCAGAAACTTATCACTTTTTAAAGAAACATCCTTTTCCATATTTGTTTTCTCGTATCATCATGAAATGACTTTTCTAAAATAAAGCCATAAGGACTGAGTGACATGATGTTGCCCTAAACATAGCAACAATATATATCTGAATCTTCTCTGAACACTTCCGGAATGGAAAATTCACCATCCATTGAATAGAAAATGAAACAGAATAAAAATCTAGAGATAGCATCTTCAGCAGTATTAGATGACAGAGAAATGACAAGTACCCTATAACAAGGTAGTTATAGCCAAAACACAAAGTTAGGATATACGTGGTAGGGAGCATTGGAGTGAAGGGGAATAACCAAACTTATTCCAACAAGAAATGTCCCTCCCCCATCACAAACATTCACCCCCAAGAGGAGAGGATGGTAACCTAAACAGAAACCTGGGAAGGTGACCTTGATATTGACTGGTGAAACTGAGAACAAGCCTTACAAGGTCCAAGTCCTCATGCACCTGCGAGGATCAACCAATGCTGTGGTGCTCCTAAGCATTTGAGAATCTCAGAAATGTTCAACAATTAAGCTTTTCTAGGAGGTTTTAACCTCAGCCTGAAGGAAACCAGAGATAAACAGATAAAGATCACTACAGCAGGTATAAGACAGTGACTCAGTACTGAATAAAATTCTCAACTGCGTGTACCCCTTGGAAGGAAGGTTTGGAGAGCTCTAGGGTTGGAACAGAGGGAGGGAGCTAGACATCCTCAAGAAGCAGTCTTAGCTCGGAGACACAAGTAGCCTCAAAAAGAGGTGTTCCTTTGAGCTGTTTGCACAACAACAGAGGGCAGGAGAGCCACAAAGCTGGAAAAGCTACCTACCATCCCCTCCCAGTGCAGACAAACCCCCTCCCAGTCACCTTGGAAAACCATCCTTCTGTATATATGGGGCCAAAAATCGGATATAAACAAACTCTCTACACAGTTATGAGCAAAAAAGAAAGAAAGGAGAAAGATTAGCCCACGTCCCTTAAAGTCATGCTTACAATTACAATGGGCATCTTTCCTCTTCTTTTAAAAATGTTTTAATATCCTAATGCTTCAGTATCTATAACTGAATATCAGAAGCCATGTGGCTGACTTCAGTATTTCATAGGCTTCTTCAACCACAGAATTGAAAAGTTAGAGAAAAAGGGGCAGAGTGAACGCTAGGTGTAACACAAAGCATTTCTGTCATGAATTTGTTTAGTGATGCCTTATTTATTCCTTTAGCAAACACACATGGAATGACTAATATGTACTAAGCATGGGAGAGGGATGGGGGGGCAGTGATAAGAACTGGTTCCTGATAACAGAGAGCATGTGACACTGGGAACGTTTTCTTGTGTGCGTCTCACCAGTTGAATATACATGTGCTGAGCTAAGCTCTGAATAAGTAAGGGATCACTACTCAAAAAAGTGATAGAATGGGGCGCCTGGGTGGCTCAGTCGGTTAAGCGTCCGACTTCAGCTCAGGTCATGATCTCACAGTCCGTGGGTTCGAGCCCTGCGTAGGGTTCTGTGCTGACAGTTCAGAGCCTGAAGCCTGCTTCAGAGTCTATGTCTCCCTCTCTCTCTCCCCTCTCCTGCTCGCTCTCTGTCTCTGTCTCTCAAAAAAAAAATTAAAAAAATAAAATTAAAAATAAAATTAAAAAAGTGATAGAAATTCCTTTCAGTGTTCTATACTGCTTAGCCTCCAATCCTTAGTTGGATAAGGACCACTGGGGTGTACACACACGAGCACACACACGCACACAAACAGTAAAATAACCTATAATATTGACTGTGAATTAAAGAGAAATATATTGAGGAGGCAGAAAATTAAAAGTTCTTAATTTATTAATATAGAAAAAAATCCGTTACATTTAAGCATGTATATATGTGTTTGTTTTACTGCTGCCTAAAAAATATTGATCAAGTTTCTAATTAACATTATTTTAAAAGAAGGCTTTGCTTTGGACATAAATTGCATCTGTTCAAACTGGTAAGATTAGTATTTAATGTGATATCTAAATGCGTTGATATGTAAATAAATGATACATTTATAAACCTGTTTATAATATTATGTGTGGTTTGAAGGCTAACACAATATAATTTAATATAATTAAGAAATTAATTAATTATAATTAATTATATATAATTAATATAATTATAATCTTTAATATAATAAAAATTATATTGAAAATAATCCAGGATCGATTTAAAACTCACATACAATTGTCCAATTTACTCCTGAGATGTGTCTTTTAACTTTCTTTCCTCCTAATAACTGTAAACTTGTTTTTCCACATTATTTGTAAATATATTCTTGCACATATTTGGATGCTAAATGTTGGATGGTAATTGAATGTAATCATTAATCTCCATCCTTGCTGAGTAAATGAAATGAGAGCTATTTCCATTCCAGTGTTTGTAACTCAGGCATATAAAGTTTTGGATATATCTGTTTCGCAGGAATTTCTTTGTTTGAGTTTCAGATTTATTTTACTTGCTTCTATATTTCGTCTAAGATTAGTTTTATGAAATTGCTGACTCCCAAAATTTTGTGTTAAAATTCATGGTAGATTTAGTTTACACAATGTTATGTCAAACGTCAAATACAGAAAAAGCTACTTAACACTCTGTTGCTTCTAAGCTGTTTAATATTCACAGAGGACTTTGTTTCAGTCAGGGACAATGTGCTTGACCACCAAGACTAGTATTTAAAGTTTACTTGGAGCCACTGTTGCTTACAGGCTGTCTTCTGTGGTAAAAATACAGACGGCCACTCAGGAAGCTTCTTACTCCCAGCTTGTAATGTGGAGTATTGGCCTTAAAAAATAGCCGTGTAGTTCCCAGGCTTTGTGCTGCTCTGCACAGTTCCCATGAACATTAACTACATTCTCACTGGTCACATTCTCTGTCACACTGCTGCTGTTTCCAACGTAGCCTAGCTGTGTAAGTAGATATTTAAAAGGAATAGTGAGTAAACACATCTCATGAGACTTTGTCATAACCCTATCATCTCACTTCAGGCAGATTTCTCTCGAAAACCCTAATGACTAAATTTCATAGTCATAGAGCCCTCCAAATGAATATGGTGTCTCCCACACTGTAGGTTGTGGAATAAATAAAAGAATGAGCTGTTATGTTTCTTTTAAGCAAACCAGAAGTAAAAATTGCAAGGAAAATAGTGTGTCACCAGAATTATATCCATTCCCCTAAAAAAAAAAAGCAATTTATTTTATTATTATTATTTTTTTAGATCCAGGGTTGAATAAAGGATAGTGACTAATATCTGTGCTAGGAAAAATGGAGGTTGAGAAAGAAATTTTTATGAACACCATTACTGGCCATAAATGATATAAGATCAAGATTGTCCCATAACCAGCTGTTTGTTGCATTTCTATTAGTTGAGATCTGTTTATAATCTAAATTTTTAATAATAAACCTTGCCACACATCCATGATTTGGGTGAGTGATACATGACTCCAGAAATGTATTGGAAGTTTTGGCTGGGGTTTATACTTTCTATGTGAAGAATGTTGGGGGCTTATGCAAAGTTCAATGAAATAGCCAATGTTTAGGTGGTGTCAGCTGACTCCTGAGGGACGCATGTACAAAACAAATGGACTAAATCAAATAATCATTTAACAGATAAAGCATATCCTCTATTTATTTTCTTACATATATTTGATAAACAAGTTTTCCATGGGTAATAGAAGGAAAGAAAAAGGAATCAAAGCACTTCATATGAGAAATATGAACACAAACCACATACACCTACTCCTAATGTGACAAATCCATGAAACAAGCTGTTGGCTTTTGACTTTGGTTTGAAAGATCCTCAGGAGCTTCTCAAGCACTGTTTGAAAGTGGCCCTGATATTCTAAGGACAGGAAGAACCCAGAGAAATGTGCAGGCCACCCCAGATCTGTAGCTGGCAGATTTAACAAACAAGGAAAATTACATACTAGGTTTGTGCTGGATGATCCAAGGTCAGGATATGTTCACACCTGCTTAAAAGTTTATAGAGAGAGGGGATCCTGGGTGGCTCAGTCGGTTAAATGTTTGACTCAGCTCAGGTCATGATCTTGCAGTTCATGGGTTCGAGCCCTGCGTCAGTCTCTGTGGTGACAGCTCAGAGCCTGGAGCCTACTTCGGATTCTGTGTCTCCCTCTCTCTCTGCCCGTCCTCCACTTATTCTCTCTCTCTCTCTCTCTCTCTCTCTCTCTCTCTCTCTTTCTCTCAAAAAATAAAAAATAAACATTAAGAAAAAAATTTTTAAGTTTATATGGAGGCTTTATCTGGGCTCAGTCGTGTATATTTTATAGAAGGTTTCAGTAAGACATGATTATCCCAAGGTCATGTCCTTGGAGCTGCTATAGGGAGTGGGGAGACAAACTCTATGCACATTCCAAGGACAGGGTAAAGGGTGAGGAGCCCAGATTGCTGATGTCCAGCTCATGGGTCAACCAGTGGTCACTATTTCTCCATGACCTTCCCAACACACATTCATGTCCAGGTTCTTTGATAAGTGGTCCTCTTCTTCCATGTATGGGGTAATTGCTCAGTAGGGACTCACTTACTTGTATGAAGTTGGGAATATGGTAATTCACAAAGTGACTGCTGACTCCATGAGCCGTTTTTTGTTTCTATGAAACTGGAACCCTCTTCAGGACACACACCCCACTGGGCTGGCTGGAGGGCATTCCTGTGCTCAAAGCACAGCCACCAACGCATTGATCCCCTCTTACCTGAACATGAAACAGAGCAGTGCAGGGTCCTGAGTCTGGCCTGCATTAGCACGGTGGGGAAATGTGTACAGCAGACAAAAGAGGATTGGATATTCTCCTGACAAGGAGAACGTCACTCAGAAGGAAGGTCATCTGTGCCCCTGCTCCTATTTATCCTTCTGTAATACAATTTCTGGGGAAGAGTGCTTCTCATCCTGCTGGATCACAATGGTAGCAGCAAAGCTGTCCCATCCGAGCAGAGCTGATCAGGTGTGGAGGTGGCTTGCTGGAGGTGGGGTGGACCTCAGTGGGACTGAGAAAGTGGGACTGATGGCCAGCCATGCCCAGAGGTCTGCTCATAGCCCTCTACTGCCCCACTCTCATTTCTGAATGTTCTCCCACCTCTCTTCTATGGGAATTAATTCCATGGAAGGCCACACAACGTGGATGTGGGTTTTCTCAATTCTGCATCCCATTCTAGTTGTATTGATTTTACTATGAGCCCTACTCTGAGGCTGGGGGTCAGGAATCCTACCCTGCCATAAGTCTCGTTCTAGTTCCATCTCTTCATTGATCCACCCAATGCAGGCCCTGGAGGATGAAATATGCACCCCTGAGAGGCAATGCAAAAGCATGACCTTTATTACTCAGACATTTTTTCCCCACAAACCTCAATATCATCCTCCTACAAACTTAGCTGAGCCAAGTTCAGTGTTTAATTTTCTTAGGTAACCTAATTTTCTTCTTTCTTCTTTTTTTAAACTCACACTTGTTGTGTTGTTTTTAAAATGTTTATCCATTTTTGAGAGAGATTGAGACAGAGTGTGAGCGGGGCAGGGGCAGAGAGAGAGGGATACACAGAATCGAAGCAGGCTCCAGGCTTTGAGCTGTCAGCACAGGACCCAACGCAGGGCTAGAACCCACAGATTGGGAGATCACGACCTGAGCTGAAGTGGGGGCTTCACCAACTGAGCCACCCAGGAGCCCTGTGACCTAATTTTCTAAGGCAGAACTAAGGAGCATAAAATAAAAGAAGTATAAAATATTCTTTTCTCTTTTTATTTGGCCAAAATCCAGGTATTTCCCATTTCAATAGGGAAAAAGGTTGAGTTCAAAGAAAAGCTTGTTAAATAAAGAAAGGCAAAAGAAAGTTTCCACTTTAGCCAAAAGCAGGGCTCAATCTCCACTTTCTTAGGACAGAAGACAGTAGCAGCCCTAAGTTCTTCCGAAGAACATTACAAATGGAGGAGAAACATAGAAATGCTTCTTCCCTATCCCTACAAACAAGCCACATTGGTAACTGAAAATAAAGAAAGAAGGGAGGAAATAAAGTGGAGAGGAGCCAGCGGCACTTACAGGAGGCTCCTATTCCAGTGCTCCTTGTCCTTTCTCCTTTATTCCCTCTGCTGTCAACATTAGGTCTGTGGTCAAGAGGTTGTCTTCTTGTTCTCTCCGAGGTGGGAATCAGAGAATGTTTTCCTCATTTTCATATATAGAAGGGTCCCCAACCTTGCCTTTGCAGCTATATAATAATTTAATATGACTCTCAAGGCATAACAAATTATTATTCTTATTATTAATTGAAGTGCCGCTTCTTGCATAAATCAAAAAGGTCATTATTGGGGGTACCTGGGTGGCTCAGTTAAGCATCTGACTTTTGATCTCAGCTCAGGTCTTGATCTCAGGGTAGTGAGTTCAAGCCTTACTTTGGGCTCCACGCCTACTTCAAAAAAAAGAAAAAAAGTATTATCTAAACTGACAAAGACCATAGTCTGACTAATTATTTTCCATTTGAACTCATGCTGAGTTATGTTACTTTATCATGCCCCTAAAATAAATTTATTTAGTGGACAAGGGCACTTACATCATGATTCTCTTATTTCACTTATGGGCATATATCAAAACTGGAATCCCAAATGCTTATATCATTTCCATTCAGAAATAGTTCCCTCCCAGGGTGCCTGGGTGGGTCAGTTGGTTAAGGATCTGACTTTGACTCAGGTCATGATTTCGCGGTTTGTGGGTTTGAGCCCCATGTCAGGCTCTGTGCTGACAGCTTGGAGCCTGGAGCCTGCTTCAGATTCTGTGTCCCCCTCTCTCTCTGCTCCTCCCCTGCTCGCACTCTGTCTCTCTCTGTCTCAAAAATAAATAAACATTAAAAAAATAGTTCCCTCCCTTTGGCACCTGATACTTCACTTTCATATTCCCTTAGAAAACTCTAGATAACTTTATGCTCAGCTGTGCTGGGGTATCTCACCCAGTTTCCCTTGTGCATAGTCGATCTCAACAGGGCATCTCCTTTAACTTAGTATAGATGTAAGCCCAAACCTCATCTGAGAGTACTCTAATTCTGCCAAGGAATTTCTTATTATATCCTACCTCCCTGGTATCAAAGAAAGAGAATACAGAAAAACTGATCTAATAGAAGGTCCAGAATAATGATTTTGTAGTGTCTAAATCATAAATTCTCTATTGCATATACCAGGGCATTTTAGCTAGAAATTATAGAAACACATGATTTTTGACATCTGTTATCACATTATTATGTAGAAGAAAATTAAAATCCCAAGAAAGGAAGACAGAGAAAAATCATATTCTTAGTACAATGTCAAAAAGAAAAAAAAGTCTATGGTTCAGATATTGAACCTCCCTGTGGGAGGATGGATTAGTAAGCAGATGAAGGAAGCAGAGAAGAATCTGGAGTTTCTTCTAGATATCAGCCTCTTTCCGTTTTCTGGGGTCATACATCTTATAGCAAGTTCTGACAATACATTAAATTTCACTTTGTGAAGTTGAAATGCTCATGAATGTTCCAGATGACAGTGAAGGTGAAGGGATGGACAACTCTGGTAACGTTAATAGTGAGGCCAACTCGACAGAGGGGTGGTACTTGTTGGGTTAGATACACAGAGTAGGGACAGACAAGAACTGAGTCTCATCTAGATGAGACTGGATGATAGGTATCATCTATGTTATTCTGAAAAACTGACTTAATTTTCTACACCTCATGAGATTGTTATGAAGGTTAAATGAATTAAATCACATCAGTTTCTTATATAACCTGACACTTTTAATGATGACACTCAATGTATTAGTCATTATAACATTAGTAATAGTTCTGTTATAGAAAATGATTCCTAGCTAACATCAGTCTTCCTCAGGAAAATGCTGTCTAATCACCAACATTGACCTCTCTATGGATGCCACTGAGATTTGCTGATTATACTACCATTTGTTTTGTGTTATCTGCACTTTCTGATCTTATACTTTTCCCACACCATACACCTCAATCTCATTGTTTGTGATATGAAAATGATGATGATGATAACAATGACACCATGGATGGTGACCTATGGCTACAGTCAACATCAGATATTAGAGGCAAGTATGAAAATCAATTTTTTATGCGCTGAAACATACGGACAATGGCTCGGCGGATCTCCTTTGTCCTGGCGCTGTAAATGAGAGGGTTGAGTACAGGAGGTACAAAGAGGTAACCATTGGACATGAGGACATGTACATAGCGTGGGGCCTGCTTCCCAAAGCGGTGCACTGTGGAGACCCCAATCAT